>JAYKKI010000004.1:41055000-42255000 GCA_039881145.1 Druceiella hillmani | reverse complement strand
ATCTTTTTAGAGACAGACGGTGCAAGTGTGATGAAAAAGTTAGGTCGATTGATATCACCTTCACATCAGCTCTGCTATGCCCATGGAGTTCAACTTGGCATAATAGATACTATTTATACAAAAACAAACTGATGTTGAGGAACCTGTAATAGAATCTGAAAATGAGGAAAACGATGATGAGATTCCTTTGAAAATGGACGAAATTTCTAGCACAGGGTCAGACTCAGAAAATGATGTTTTTCATTGCTTTATGCCCAGAATAGAAGTAGACCTAGATGCAGAATATGCGGGTATTATTGAGAAAGTTCGGAAATTAGTGAAACTTTTTAAAAGATCACCTACTAAAAATGATACTCTGCAAATATACGTAAAGCAAGAATTTGGGAAATATATTAAGTTACAACTTGATTGTAAAACTCGATGGTCGAGCCTAGCATGATTTCTACATTTATTAGACTCAAGCTGTGTGTCAGCAAATCTTTGATCGACCTCAGCCTGGAAGCTAATCCGAACTACTCTTTGAATGCGGAAGAACATGCGGTTTTAGCGAACTTAGAGAAGGCATTTCAACCTATAAAACTGGCTGTGGAGGTGTTATGTCGTCAAGATACAGACTTGGGTATCGCAGAAACAACACTTAGGGTTATGATTCGCAAACTGGAAGAGCTGAAAACACCATTGGCAGAAAAACTAGCTGGCTCCTTGAGAAAGCGCATTGTTGAGCGTTGGACGAATTTGACAGCATGCTTGTTGTATATTAGAGATCCAGCTAAATACCAAGCAGATAAAGAAGAGTTTTGCGAAAGATGGGACATTTAAATTGCCTCCGAACAACGTGATTCGAACTGAAATTAATTCACTTTTAGAGCGTTTGCATCCACAATACAGTCTCACTAATTCACAGACACAGACAAATTCAGATTCATCTTGGTCGATCGCATCAACATCAGCTGCCACCGCTGATGATATAGCTGAATTTGATGATGACGATAATGAACCGCTTTCATCTCTTTCTGAGACACGCAAGATTATTTCATTGCAAGAAGAACTTCAGGAAACATTGACTGCTGCGTTCAAAGAACCTAGAGACAGAAAACTAACTACGTTTTCTCTGGAGGCATTCATCAAAAAGGAAATGAATTTATACGGGTCCGGGGGGTCAAAAGGCGAACTTTTACAGTTCGTGGATAACTGCCTGAGATCTGTGGTTCCAACTAGCGTTGAATCCGAAAGGGCCTTCTCAACGGCTGGTTATCTGGCCAACAAAATAAGAAGCCGTTTAGCAGACGATTCTTTGGACATTTTGTGCTTATTAAGGAGCTACTTTCAAAATAATCCGTAATAATGGCTTGTGATTTGAACTGAACAAATCTTTCATTTGATTGGTATATTGTGTTAATTAATATGTAATTTCTAATAGTCTGACTAATTGGTATATTTTGTTAATTAATCTGTAATATCTAATGGATCTACTGAGTAGATATAGTTTTATTTAATTGATAATAATATCTCAGTTTAATAGTCAACTCAACTTAGATGATAAGTTTCATTTTTTTTGACTTCTCGTTGATTTGTTTGTTATAAGAGAACTGTTTTATTACTAAAAGATTTTTGTTTGATATTAGAAGAGAATACTGGTTGTTTTTTTCATTTGTTATTTGATAGATACGTACGTCAAAGTTTATTTCTTAGAAGTTTATTAAAAAATTATAGACAGATATGTTAAACTGTTTGACGTATCTGTCTATAATTTTAACTCAAACAATGTTTGATGCATAAAAGTCTATTGAAAAAAATCGTAAAAATAAATGTTTATCTTATAATACTTATAATTTTTTTTATTTTCTTCCTAATTTATTCAAATATTGTGATTATTTGCAAAAAAAAAACACACAAAACTGCCAATCTCGCGAGATCTCGAAATTGGCGACATCTCGCAGTATTGTTATTCATAAACTCGCGGGATCTCGCATGAGTCCCAATCTCGCGAGATTTGCATTCCCTAAATACACGACGCCACTTAGTAAAAGTGATGCGTGGGAAATATTTTCACTTGAAAGAATTGTGCTTTCTCATCCAGTGCTTACTATCTGTTTCGTTCGTTTTTTTTATTTATTTATGCGCTTAATAATTTAAAGACACAGATCATTTTAATATTGCAAATACCTTATATTCTCTTGAAGACCAGCAAATTCTACATGGAAGTTATTTCACCTCGCAGAGATAAGATGCTGGATACTAGTTATAGATATTGATAAAGTAGAGATACATGCTGGCGAAAAAAATATATATGTTGATGTTTCTTATGTAACAGAAGTTTGATTTTGTTATTCATATATAAAAAGTAGTACTTGAACTGAGGCAGGAGATTTATTAGTTGCCAACCCGATAGCCATTCGTCAATCTTCTATTCATAGTTTCATACTCATTTCACTCTCATAATTGGCACTCACAATGTTTCATACTCATAATGGCTGCATAGTTAACAGTCGAGCTATTGTAATATATATATATATAGATATACATATATATATATATATATATATATATATATATATATATATATATATGCATATATATATATATGTGTATGTATATATATACATATATATACATATATATATATATATATATACACATATATATATATCAAACATAATTAGATCTTGACCCACAAACCAATCATTTGTAATTTTCGCGAAAAATAGAGATGTATTTTCTTCAAACACTAAAATCTCTTCATATGCTTGACATTTTGAATTTCCTTGTAAAATTTAAAATATTACTCTGGATAAAATGCTCAGCAATGTATGTTGGTTGGCGAACGTGACATTATTTGACTGACTACATTATTTATGGACAAAATAAATATTATGCTACAAGTTCTTACAACCGATGTTCTTATACATTCTAGTATATGAATTGAGATCGACATTAAACTTATAGCCAAATGCCATTTAAATCACACGGTGTTTTGATGGCTCAATTTAATGTCTTACTTGTTTCGATCATACGAAAACTGAATTTGAATACATTTCTTAAATAGATAATATGTCAAAAGAAATAGTTAACGATGTCGGTGAAAAATATATATCTCTAAGCTTACTTTAAAAATGTTCAATATCACTATCATTGTTTTGTGGTAATTAAATAAGACGTATTTTGTATCAGTGCCAACATAATTCTAGAACGTACAGTAGCTGTACCAATATAATAACCGATACCAGCAGTTATTATTGCGGCTTACGCACCACGCAAGAAAACACCGGTCAGTATTATCGGCCCTTGTTGAGGTAAAATCCTACGTTGTAATATATAATCGCAAGACCTCAATATTGAAAAGTAGAATTAAAATAAAGTCCTTATAAAATTGAAGTATGGGTATATAGGTGCCAAAAATATATATAAAATTGAAGTATGGGTATCGTGGTGATATATTAGGTGCCATTTTAATATTTTGGTATCTAAATAATATTATACAAAACTGCATCCAACAATAAATAGCTTAAGTAGTCTGTGTATGAAATTACAATCACAAAATAACTCTATTTGAGAATAAACGTCTAAGGTGATATGTATACGAAGGTAGAGCACAGTGCAATGAATTATGCCATTTAGTAAATTTCTATTGATATGACACTCTACTTTCATTAAAATCATTTTGGAAACCAACTTCTCTGGCGAGAGTAACACAATATTCATCATCGCTATCATCAACCCGTATCTATCTACTACTGGACTAGGTGCGCAGCCACACACGAACCATTGCCTTTTGCCTCTAACCGCTTCTCGTCAACATTTTTAGGTCGTCAGTTCATCTGGCTAAGGGCATCCTAGACTTTAATTCAATATTCGTAGTCTACTCGAAGACTCGTCTACTCTATTAGCTACTGGTCCTTCAGCAAATATGACCTGCCCTTTTTCACTTCAGTTTGTTGTTGTTATGCGCTAAATGATGTTAAGCGTTTGTTGATGTTAGGCGATGTGGTAGATTTTGATCTTTCGCGGCTACGGAATTGACGATATGAAAATCAAATGCAATTTCAAAAAACCTTCCGAGTTCAATCGAATTCTTCTGTCAGCTTCTTTATTGAAGTTGTTTTTACCCAACTAAATCATTTGTCCTAGATAGACATACACTTAAAAAATTTCGATGCTGACATTACCGACATTCACCGGCCTTAGTACTATTTTTTGTTTAAATAAGATTTGAATCTTCTTATGTTCTACCTAGGAAAAAAATTTAAAACTAAATAGATAAATGTTTGTATGTACTTGTGTAATATTTATCTAACACAAGATTTGTAATTAATTCCTTCAGTTCTTCATTCTTTGTACTGTAATGTAAATCATTAATGTAACAAAATTAATTTTTTGATATTTTATGTACCGAAGAAAACAAGGATTATTTGATATAAAATATGACAAATACAAGATACAAATGTGTTAATCATACTAAAGTAGATAACTTAAACAATTCTGTTATTCCTACAGATAAAAAAAACAATTTATGCCCTTAGGAATTTTTTCTTCAATATATCAATACATACACACACACACACACACACATATATATAATATTCATCTATATGTATATATGCACAATATATTTTTAAATGAAGGCTTAATACAAACTCATGCATGATAATCTTTTTTTTAATTTTTTTGTACATTTTTGGGAAAAAACACAAATAAATAGTTTTCCCCCACCCTTTTTAACAGAAAGATCACTTAGATAAACATGAAACAATTTATGAACATGGGAAATAAGATATCAATTGAACGAAAATTACGGGGATTGGAAAATATCAGCGCAATTAATTGTTATTAATAATTCAATTATTTATTTCTTTATAACTGCTTAACCATTAATTTTAGAAAAAAAATTGCGAAATGAAAATGTTTTCTCATAATTTAAGGAACATAGCGCGGTAGATGGGTTCTTTTTTAATATAAAATTGGTGTGCGTCTCTATTGATATTAAAATGGGGAACTAATGGCACAAAACAGTAATTGTGAAAGTATAGCTTGCACTTGATCATTTTTTTAAATGTCGATATTACCGTTTGATGAAACTAATGTAGTCATTAAAACAACCACTCCATCTAAACGTGATTACATTATTCTGATTTAAGGAAATCCTAGTTTCTTTTTTATGTTATACATTTTGAAGGTACTTTTATAATTGCTTAGTAGAAAATGCTATTGTAATTAATGGTATTTTTGAATTTATTAATGAAAATTGCATAGAAGAGGCACTTATTATATTTTAATTATTGAATATATTACCAATGAAAAAAGGATTATTATTTTGTTATATGTTCATTATATTTTCTTAATTTTATTACTCCAGAAATTTTAATCTCATCTTTACAATGAATAGTAACTAGATTGCATTAATCATTAATCGCTTTGTGATAAAAATAATTTTCCTTAACAAAACTGAAATCGATATATTATTTGTCAAAGTCTAGTAACAAATTTGCAAAGTAAATATTTTAATTAATATAATGAAAATGAACTGTTCATTTGAATATTCTTCATTATTCAGATACGGAGCAATTTATCACTGTCACCGTTTATTAAAGTGGCACATATGCTTGATATGAAACTAACAACATATGAATTCCAGAGCCGTGGGCATGTTGCCATACTTGCATACGGCAGGATGTTTATTTTTGAAACAAGATATTTTCGAAGACTGCTGAAATTCCCAAAAATACCCTTTGTCACTGAAAACTCTTATTTAAATGAAATATTAATCCATTAAACTCGTAGATTATATTCTGAATAATACCACTGTAATCCTACGTGATGTCACTTAAATGTTTATTTTTTAGATTGCAATTTTATTAATTGATTATATTATAAAAAATTTAAATGAGAAAAACGACTGAATTTAATTTATTTATAATTATACACCTTACTGAATAATTTTACAATAAAATTACAAACAATATAATCTAACTAAACAAAGTTCATGTTCAACTATATCTGAAATATAGGTCATCACCACTATCTACCTTCTTATCTATTTACGAAATAAAAAAATTTTGTAATTTGAATCAACACTTTCATTTAATCTTTACTTCGTGCTGCTGTAACCTTAGTCAGTTTCATTGTTAAGTACTATAGATACTGCCTAATTTCTAGTTGAATCATTAGAATTTCGTTATGTCTGTCCGTCAGTACGGTACAGCCTCACCGTTTCTAAAACTTTACACTTACGTGCATGAAATTTTGCAAGTGGGTGCTTCAGACGAAGGGCATTAAAATGTAGAATATATGAAAAAAAAAATTTTATTTTAAAATATGGCAAGTACAAATATGGCAATTTTTTAAGCGTTCCGTCGAACGAGATGACCAAGAGGGTAGATAGGTCTTTAAAATGAAAATAATGTTTCATATCCTATTTTGGTTTTTAAATTTAATTTGCAAAATATTAGGCTTCAAGTAAGTATTTTTGTGTCCTATGTTATAACTACTAAAAGACGATCTGAAAAATTTTAAAAATTTTAGAAAATGGCGTTTATTAGAATTTCCATTAAGATGTAATATTTCAATTAGATTGCATTAACAATTTCGAGAGGTATATATAAATGCGGAACAGTTTTTATTAAGAATAATCCTCAAATATCCTTTTTGTATTTCACTTTTATTCATTTTATTATATCCATATCTTAACAGCGAGTGGAAGCGAATGAGCAGTTTTCTTCAGCTTATTTCTCGAGGTGGAATTGTTAATATGAACATCAGTTGTCAAATTTAAAATAATTTTTAATATTTTTTATATGTGTAGATATGCAATTTCTGTGAAAAAAATGATTATGGTTTCGTTCACATACGTTGTTTTAAAATAAAACTGAGAGTGAAATTTCTTTTAACGCTATTTAGTAACAGTGTTGTGTTTCCAGCTAGGAATATAAATAGTACAGAAATATATTAGTTTATTGTTTTATCTTAAGTAACACATTTCTCACATTTAACTTAATTTTTGAAATTTAT
Source organism: Druceiella hillmani (assembly GCA_039881145.1). NCBI lineage: Eukaryota > Metazoa > Arthropoda > Insecta > Lepidoptera > Hepialidae > Druceiella > Druceiella hillmani. Next base: position 42,247,995 of record JAYKKI010000004.1, on the reverse strand, counting down.
GCACAATTACAAGCAGTTATTTTTAGTCAGTAATTATTATAATATTTCAACGTACTGAAATACATCATGTACTAACATCACTGATATTACAATCTGTATGTTCCAACAAGAAATACCCTCTGTGTTAAAGTAAAGTTAAAACGCAGCGAATATTCCTTATTGGGTATATTTTGTTTTACCATGCAGGTATTTTACATGAAGATGAGAAGCATACCGCAGATAGGAATTCGAGATTGCTGAAGTAATTTTTCCCACTTGCAACGTATTTGCCTGTAATGAATGAAAGCTTGTGCTGTAGAGTTACTTTTTATTATTGACTATTTATTTTTATCTTTCTTATAAAATACTCACCCATTTATCATAAATATTTTTGAATAATAATATGGTCCATTATATTGTGTCAATTTAATTTTTTACGTTAGGAACTTTTTGGGAAACTATGTATAAATCGATTACAATGAGAGAAAACAGATTGTTTCGTAATAAAAAAAATTAAATTTTTATTGTAAAAACATTTTTACTTTTGAATGATTTGTATATTTATTTTAAATCTTAATTATTGTGAAGGGTCCATTGTGTCGAAGCAATTTCGCAATAAGCTGTTGCCAATATTGTTTACTCGTGTCAGCGTGAACTGCCGGAGCACATTTTGAAAGTAATTCAATTTTCCTTCATTTTTAATTTCAAGTAGTCTAGAACAATATCATTATGAAAAAAATTGGGAATTTGAATCTTCTGAAAACCAGATATATTTATTTTGTACTAAATCTAAAATATAATTAAAATAGACGTTAAACCTAATTTGCTTAAGAAGCATTTTCCAAAGCCAAAAAATATTTATGTTGTTTTTGTAAGTATTTTTAATTTCACTTGCATCTAATAAATCAGAAATCACTTTGTTAAATTTGTTCAGTTTTGAACATTGCGTATATTTGCATAAAAATATATCATTCGTAACAGAACTCCTTCACCAGGACAACTCCTCGTCATCTTGAACATAAAATTTGTTTCGCCTATTAGGAAATAATTACCATGAAAATTTGGCAAAAGAAAAAAGTAATCACAAAAAAATTAAAAAAAACAATATTCTATCAAAACATTACATTAATACATTTATTACACTCATCATTTGTAACGTTTCATCAGTAAACTCTTCCTCAAAGTTAAATATTGATAATAAAACCAGCTAATAGCTTGCATAATTAAGTGATATGACTTCACTTATTGATTGGTTATATTCAAAAAAATTTGGAGTTAAGTATAGTCCACTCGAGCAAGTGAGCTGCAAATATGACAAATGACAATTCATGCCATACAAAAATAATCCACGTGGTCAGTTTGTTGTGAATATACCAAATTGACAAGTAAAGTGACTATGTGTGGAGATAGGAAATAATCACCAAAGTATGAACTGACTGTGTGACACATCGGACTAAAGTTAAGCAAAACTGAGCGCGTGTAAATTCATCCCAGTTCTGTACTTCACCGCATCCCTTGACCGCAAGCCCTGGTCGGCTCAGGACTAACAAGTGTGAAGTTCATTTTGTTTCTTTTATTTTTACGTCTACTCATTTCGTTGCTAACGCTGTAAATATTTATGGGGAAGTTTTGCACGATTTTTTAGATCTCAGTGATTATCTTCAATCTTATAATTTTTGAAAAACGCTAAGATAACCAACAAATTTACATTATAAAAAATCACATTTATAAATAGTTTAAAAGAAATATCGCATACCCTTCAATGTTTGTAAGGGCTAATCGTGTACGGATCACTCATGGTGACAATTGCACACGTCCCTGAGAGGTTAGGTTATTTAATTAGCATATGGGAAAAGTATATATTTATTTAAAATAAGTAATATATTAGAAGAGTAAGTAGTTTATTTGAGCACGGTAAAGCATGGACAATGCAACCTATCATACCTAAGTAACATTTAAAACTAAATACGTCAAAATGATTGCGTGCGGTACCCTTTATACCACCATCTAAATTCCATGTAACAAACAGCACAAAAACAAAATACAATCGGTCTTAAACTCGTCATATTGAAATAGTTACGGAGAAAGTTAGATCAGAAGTTTAATATTTTGAAATCTATCATCGCGACAATTGCATTTCATTTGACTGTGATATTACTTATTAGCGTATAAGTTTTTTTAATAATCTTTTTTACTCATTATTTACGCCGTTAGAGGAACAAGTAGTTGTAAGAATATTTAAACAGCCTATTTTATTGATTAAATGACACAAATTTAAATAGTTGCAACATCCCGATTATGTTTCGATGAAAATAAAAAATGTTTTATTGAACTTAAACTGAAAGAAAGTAGCTTGACGTGAATTAATATAATTTCCGACGCACTAGCACTGATACAGAAATGCTGCGTAATTGAACATTTGTATTTTGATATATTTGATTGTTTATAAACCACGCGCTTTTTAGAATACAATTGTTTAAACTAAAAACATTTCTACATTAATATATTATGTAACCGCATAAAAAGCAAATCATCTCTAAAATTTGGTTGGGTTGAGCATAGGTTTAACTAACACCAATGACAATGTCGTCAAAGGTGTCATCGAATGTACCGCGGGTTCCCGCGTATGACTCCCGGCCGCTCGTCTAGCTTGTAATTCACAAATAAAAGTATATTACACATTGAAAATTACAGTTTACTCTAAGATTGTTTATTATAGTAAATAAAGATGTATTTTAAAAATAAATTATATTTACTTAATAAATACCACATATTAAAAGTAAATTACGTAAAAGTAACTTTAGTTACAATTTAAAGACAGCCGAACCGACATAAAGTTAATTCAACTTAAAAAGTATGTATTATATCAGATGTCTAGTAAACTTAGAGTATATTGAATATATTTGGCGTTAATTTTGTAGAAATTCATTATTCACAATTAAATAAAACTACGTGATGTAGTATTATTCCTACTTTCTTTAATTTCTTTACCACGACCTAGGTTTCGTTGTATTATCTTCAGGTGGGATATTAGCAAAGATATCTTTGCTAATATCCCACCTATAACTTCAGTTATTGTAATACAACGAAACCTAGGTCGTGGTAAAGAAATTAAAGAAAGTAGAAATAATACTACATCAAGTAGTTTTATTTAATTAGAGTATATTACAAAAGGTTTTCTTACGAGAAAATCTACTTTGTCGAATAATGAAGAAATATAAACTGAGCCGTACGATGTAGATTATCCTGTGCTACCATTCTACTCATACATCATTCTACTCATACATCATCATACTACCATGAAAACAGAAAATAAAACCACGGAAAGGTTCGCTGTCAGTTTCCAGTATAGTCTAAAAATTCGAGGTGAGGTATTCAAAAAAATACTTGTTTTCAGTTACGAGTTCTGTAAAAGATATTTATATAATTTACTTCTTAAGGGTCGATTTACGGACAAAAAATTATTTGAAAATTTGTCGTTTGGTAGGTAAATAATCTAACCGTCTACCATATTTATTCAAAATTTGTTATTTGTAACGTTTCATCGTGGACAAAAATACGCATAGGCTCTAAGATGTAAATCCTTTATTTAAATACTGCCTATGACGTTATAGTATCCTGATTAATTCTGTCTGATATCTAGTAGGCCTTTAGAATTAAGGAAAAATGAGGATTTTCCTAATATATCAGTTTTATTGTCATCGTAAAATAACAAAATATTTAATGAAATTTATCTGAAATTATTATAATTTCTACGATCGTATTTTATGTTATTTAAAATGCCAAAATCTCAGTAATACTTGAAATAAAAATAAAGAACAATTATTAGAGAGACAATAGAGGTCTCTTGATAAAAATATTCAAAATAAACTTTGATATTTATATGATATTAACACGACGTCACGGAGAAAAAAATGGCGACGACGTCGAAATATCAGGGTTTTTCCAAGAGAAGGCAGATGTACCGAGATCACAAGAAAGTGAAAATTATATATACTCTTACATGTTTTAGTATACTTACGATATGCATATTTTGCTACATGAGTACATATTACACCACTAAAATATTAGCCTCTGTTTAATAGAAGAACATATTCTTTGAATGTAAGATTCTCAAAAACGTTTAAGAGAAAACATTATTTAATAGGTGAGAAAAAGGTGAAAAACAAGCGATCATAAGACAAGAAGTTTAAACACATATTGATGCATAAAATAAAAATATTTGAAAATTATTTTGTTGACCCAAAAAAGGCTGCATAGGTAACTTATTACGCATCGTAATACCCGAACCCTACTATCGTAATACCCAACCTTTCGGCATATCCTCTTTGTATGCTGAAAGGTTGGTACCACCGGATGTAATATCATTTAAAATTCAGGTGCAGGAAAAGTTGGTCTCTAGGGTAATGATTCAAAGTAAATAGAAAGGTACCTAATATAAATCACGTTGGCATTTCATATACTTAACGCTGTATGGAAAGAAATGTTCGTTCCTTTTTAAGGAAACATAATTACAAAATGTTTAAATAAATACGGGATAAGGATGTATTATAAGTAATAAAAGTTAAATAGACCAAGATTTTGTATTCTAGGAAAAGCTTATAATTAAAAAGCGTTGAAAGTTTTGACGTACAGCGTGTTATACAAGTAATTAGCGTGTAAGGCCGTCATTTTAAGAAGCCATAGTACATACTTATATATTAGCAACTATTTTATAATGTATATAATATTTGTAATATTCTACCTTTATTCATTTTTAGGATTCCGTACCTCAAAAGGTCAAGGAGAAACCCTTATAAGATCACTTATATGTATGTTTGTCCGTCTTCAACAGCTAATTTCCTGAGAAGCTTGGCACACATATCTCAAAATTGACACCGAAAATATTTATGCAAAAATTCTGTGATGTGGGTAAGATCAGAAAGCATCAATTAGGCTCTTCAAACAATATTTAAAAATGCTTATTTAGTGTATGGTATCGTTTGAAAGGATTAGTTAGAAGACATTCAAAAACATTTTTCATAATTTTTGGGTAAAATATCTTAAGATATATACTGAAAAATATACAAAACAAAACATGTTCCCAAACCTCATTGCTGAAACTATTAAACGTAAAGATAATAAGAAAAGGGTTTAAGAAACAATTACGATTTAAAACCTTAAAAATATTTCTCGTGATTTAAGGTAGGTATAATTAAATATTTATTACGTTAGGAAATTCATATTAGTTATCTCTATGATAAAGAAATTTAACTTCAAATTTGATACGAAACCAATGATACACGAAACAGTCTCGTACTTGACCGATTTGTGTGACATTCATTTGTATCTCGTTTTTGAGAGTAAGCTTTGTTAAAAAAAATGTGAATAAAAACAAATGGGTTTGCTATAGAATCGCAGAGCGTTGAAAGTTTTTGCTTTTAATTTTTTGAATGTTTTATAATTTAATATTATTAATAATCATCCCTTTTGTAATTTTATGACAGACTTCTTTTATTTGTACCCGATTTACAACTTGTATTATTTATCCTAATATGTGTGGAATATCTCAAAAGATCAATAGCCGTCCAACTGTGTCAGAATAGCACAAATTAAGAGTCAGTATTTGTATATACCTTCCAAAATTGTTAATGCAAATTTACTAAAATAATTTCATTTCAAAGTTCTAATGACATTCCTATATCTGAGATGTCTTTAAGATTCTTCAAACTCATGATTGAAAAAGGGAGGAAAAACAACACATTCAATGTCACTTTTGTTCAAAACCCATTTTCTGTCTCTCCACGCTTTTGTGTTATGATAGGATAGAAATTCCAACTGATAATTAAATTTTGCATATCAATAAATAGAAATTACTATCTCCGCGTACTATCTGTTAAGGAGAGGGAGAAATACTTAGTGACTGTCTAATGTTGCATAGATATGATAGATGTTGCTTCTCAATAACGTTTTGACAGTCATCTTTGGTAGATTGAATTATCAATAATAAGCGACTTTTCTCTCAATTTTAAGCGATTAACACAAAAAAGAGCATATAAAAGGTATGTTTAATAGAAAATTACCCAAATTTTTATTAAAAATGCTATTCAAAATCAGCAGCAAGTATGTCGTCCTCTAATGATAACAATTTAGAAATGTAGACACTGAATTGATGATTCCGAAAATATAAGTAATAGGATGTAGTGGACGTATAGCCCAGTAAATTATATGTCTGATCACAATGAACATAATTTTTAAATTAGTTTTCGAATTAATAAGAGCTGTATTGAAGAAATTTACTTTAGGAAATAAGGCCGTGTTTAAAAGGGAATTCAAGGTGAGTCTTGCATACTACAGGTTACGTGGGCTAGTACAAATTTGGTGATAACGGCAATACTATATTTAAGAATTATGACATATCTCCGTTACATCAACTTTTACTTATGAGCGTTTTACTTGGGTGCCATATTAATATCTGTCGCAGACTTTGTGGGAGTTTCAACATCTTGACTGCTATAAAATAGCAAATTTTCTAAAGTCCCAGGAACTTAACAATTAAATCCAGTTATAGCGCCATCTTTTACTAGGTTAAAGAATTATTTTGAAGAACAATTGAACTCCATCACTGCTTTGTTATAATTTGACGTGCATGCTCGTACAAGTCCATTTCGAGAAAAAATTCCGGACCAAGCTCAGTAAAATGTTAATATTTTGTGTCTTATTATAATTATATTAGTAAATTTGTTTTCTAATTGAATTGAACATTTATTTTAGAAAAATAATTATTAATTCTTTCTCTGAATTATACTTTATTTATTGAAATAAGAGAAATATTTTGGTGGTTGGATAACGACTTTGTTAGCATATACCATGTTCGATGTCACACTTTTAATCTTTTCGAGATTCCGTTACTCACACTATACTAGTTAAATTGTTGAAGTTCTGGAGTTGTCAGATGACAAGAAGATATTTAAGGTATTGACCTATATATCGATATGCTTTAAGGAAGTATAATATAGTTGATTCAGGTAAAAAGCATTGGGATGACATACATATATCGCGCAAAACAATGCTGTTGAAAGAACTATTGATGAGGTCATTTCAATTCTAGCTCGCGTTCCTCTGAACGCATCTCTGCGGCTTTTGGAACTATTTTACGTAGCTCACGACGTTCTCGATGTGTTGAACTGCCGACTCTAGAAAGTTTTTGAATTGTGACAATCACAGGTTATGATGAAAATTCTATCTCAAGTAAGTAGTCGCCCAGGGATGATAACAACTCCGCTTCCTTTTTTTTCAAGTCGTGGTTTATCAAGAGAACGTAACGTCAGGCTACATAAATAAGTTAAGCTAAATTTTCCTCCCCAAAAAATTTCATCTCAATAGAAATTCGCCCTTATCAAAGTACAACAATATTCCTACGTACTAAAGAAAGAGAATCAATTGTATTTTTCTAATTATTTTTCAAAGAGGACATGTGAAAAAAAACAATTTGAATTTTTGTCTTTCGTGGCACGAGTGGTACTGTTTTATAAATATTTTAATTCTCAGTAGTAGGTGTCTCTACCTTGACAGCGCATTTATTAGGATTCAAACTAAGATACCCACAATATTTTGGTAGCAAAAACTATACGATGTCACTGAATTGAGGAAATATTTAGATAGTTTTATGTAGTTGATAATAACAACCTTCCAATCAAGTAACAAAATGACGGAAATTCGTCTATTATTCAACATTAAGAATGAAAAATAATATGGAGAATATGTTTTATTAATTTACCAAATAAACTAAGGAGCTTACGGGGTTTCTTGTATTTTGCGACCAGTTGACCTTAAAATAAAATTGATATTGATCAGCTTAACTTTGTCCATTAATACAATATATTAATGGGTAGAGTAGGTGGACTCCACGCTAATGACATGGTTTATAGACAATTAAATGAAACTACGTGATGTAGTATTATTTCTACTATCTTTAATTTCTTTACCACGACTTAAGGTTTTTTGTATTACAACATCTTGGACACATCAGGTGGGATATTAGCAAAGATAGGAGGGATATTAGCAATATTTGCTAATATTCCACCTGAAGATGTTGTAATACAATGAAACCTAGGTCGTAGTAAAGAAATTAAAGATAGTAGAAATAATACTACATCACGTAGTTGCATTTAATTGTGAATAATGAATTTCTACAAAATTAACGCCAAATGTATTCAATAAATCAATGGTTTATAGAATTGCCATTAGAAGCAAAAAGTAGCATATTCCAACTTTACTACTTTTTTCACTTTACTACTACATAAACTTTTGGGCATGCAGATAAAATGGATGTTAAAGGCGACACTGACAGTAACCTCCTTTACGATATGAACGGTATCACCGCCATAGGCCATAAAAGTGACACCTAAATTAGCAATATCATCAGGTGGAATGTAATTGCCTTTACAAGATCAGGCCTAAAATGATAACTTCTCTACATTTTTGAAGCCTTTCCGCACTTTTAAATCTATTCTTGACAATGGTTTTTTTTCGATTAAAATAACGAAAAAATGTAATATTTCAATAATCTAAACTTTTTCGCAAGTATTACACAATTAACCTTACAAACGTTAAGATTATTCAATTTTATTTTTGGTACTTCTTGCGAACAGACTTTTTAAAATTTACCACTTTAATTTTAGTCGTGCTTTTTGTCGTAGATGTGTTGAAGTCTGAATGATATTCTTTTAACTTATTATTAAAGGCCTTTGCTTTTTTTGTCGCTTGTCGTTTTAGTCGTTCGTTTCTTTCACATATAATTAGACAAGTTAATACTGCAATGTCATCCTTTGCCAACGCTTTGCCCATGTCGTGAAATAATACGGTCGGGAATATTAAAAACCACAAGATATAGTACAATACACATGAAAAATATAGTACAACACACAATAAAAATACACATGGTTAAGTATTGATACGAAAAGGAAAACTGAATTCATACAAGTAAGAAACAAATAAAATGTAAACATACTTTTGCCATTTGTTGATATTACCTGTGAATTCATTTGAAGGGTATACTCATATAACAGACGGTATTTGAAGGGTATACTCATATAACAGACGGTATTTGAAGGGTATACTAGTATAACAGACGGTATAAAATAGAAAGCAAAGACAGGCTGCGTTTCGTAACCGCGCACAATTTTATTGGTTTTGCTTGACTTATATAAGTTTTTATTTTCATGTCTAACGAAATACATTTGTGTCTTAAAAATTGACGAAGCATTTATATTAAAACTAACCGTATATATTCTAAATGTTTCTATGGAATTATTATATTAATTTATTTGGTTGGCACCAAAGTATTTTTTAATTAACTGAACACGTCGCTTGATATCGAAGAGCAAGGATATAAAAGCACCTACTGTCCGTAGATAATTACAACATCAAAGCATTTATGGGAAGCAAATATAGGAATAGGTAGAAAGTTATCAACTATCTTAAATAACTATCTATGTTTTAGTTGTTCAATAATTTGCAATCCTTATAAAAGCAATAAATATTTTTCCAAGTGCTATTATAGTTGAATTTTCCACATAAAGCGTGCAATATTCCATTTGCGTATGTTAAGTAAAATATAAGTTAAGTAAATGCGTAAATTAAGTAAAATATAAAATCTGTGAGACTGCCGCAGATGGATAGTTACTATGAAATTTAAGAGTTTCTTGCTTCACTACGAAAACCTAAAACTTCATATCTTATAAGGAAATATAAATCTCAATGAAATGAATGGAATTAAATGTATTTTTTAATTTCCTTTATCAGTTTTGTTTAAATCTAAGAGATATATTTCGCTTCAGTGAAGCGTACAATTAATGAAAAATCGACATTCCATTGGGACAAGCCGCAACTTATTACCAATCAATGCTATATGGATTGAAGTTCAATTACCCCTGCGCGCTTGACTTAACAATGTAAGGAAATTCATCCCATGTTCATTAAAGGGAGATAGGGGAAGGGGGGCATCGTCGATCGACAGAAACCCTAATCCATTTATTTGGCATTTACTTCGAGTATATATATATATATATATATAAATATATATATATATATATGTATGTACGTATGTATGTTTATATATATTTATATATATATATATAAATATATATATATATATATATATATATATATATATATATATTATTCTCGAACATATTTTTATATTTTTACATTTACAAGAATTTAAATATGTTTTAATGTCGCAGGCACAGTCAAATATAAAAACATTTTATTTGACCCAGTAATTGGGTCATGAAATGCTGCCAATTATTTTATTGGTTATATAAGTTTTATAATATAAAATTTAATGCAGTTTGAGGGAATTTAATCACATGTATTTGAATATTTATATTCCTTTTATAGCCTTTTCCAAAAACAATAGTATTTGAGGGTTGACGATGGCATACGTAAACAGTTATTTCGATTATATTATATGAATCTAGTGTCAATTTTCACATTATCCTCTAATATATATAAAATTGAATACAGTGCCGTTTTATAGTTAAATATGTTTAAAGTTAAAATCTAGAAAAATGACACTATGAAAATTAGAACAATGAAATTTCAACTGCATAAAAATGTCCTTTTAATCTACAAATTTAGTACTAAAATGTAATTTTAGTTTATCTCTGACTATACCTTTTACACTAAAATTGTTATACACATCATGCAACAACCATCAAAAACTTATATTTATGTTTTCGTACATTCTATACAAAAATATTAATAATTTAGAAAGAAAAATCACCTCGGTCTTAAAGTCGTTTCAACGTCTAAAACTGAAACGTTTTTTCAATTGATAGTTTAAGACAGAATATTCCAAAAGAAAATAATCAAATTAACTGCAGCCGATAAGTCTTTACTAAGTATTGTACAATAATCACAATTCAGCATCTATAGCATGAAATGTTGTACAAGAAGCACACGAACAATACGTAGGTAATGAGTTGTAAAATTGTGTATGGAAACATTATTTCGAATTTTTTTTAAAATTTGATAGCGTAAGACAGAATATTCCAAATGAAAATAATCAAATTAACTGCAGCAGATAAGTCTTTACTAAGTATTGTACAATAATCACAATTCAGCATCTGTAGCATGAAATGTTGTACAAGAAGCACACGAACAATATGTAGGTAATGAGTTGTAAAATTGTGTATGGAAACATTATTTCGAATTTTTTTAAAATTTTGCTATGGAAATATTAATTTAAATATTTAGAAATGTATGCAATTCAAGGGATAGAATTACACCAACAAAATAAGAAAGAGCTTCTCTGAATTGCAATTTGCATCATCTTGGGTAGATGTATTACTGAAAATTACTTTGATCTTAAGCAGAATGTTAAGATTTTTTTGATGAATTTACATTACAATGTGTAGAAGTATTTGCTTAATATTGTGTTTAAATGATTAACTAAACATTTTTAAATGTATTAGCGAGGACAATTAAATTTTGAAATCCTGAGTTGAAATATAAATTATTGTTAAATATATTTAAGTAGGTAACAAATAAATTGACGGTAGTTGGATAATACAAGAATAACAATTAATAACAAGATAAACAATTATTATCAAAAAATAACAAGATAAACAATTATTTTCTTGGCTATGTAATCTTTCATTTTAACTCGGCCAACGGCCGTTCAAGGTGTACGAAATAAAATATGAACAGTTTTACGTTTGAAAATAATATATTTAAATTAATACTCACAAATAATATAAAAAATATGTTTCCAAAATGAATAGGATTGAGTGCACTATTGGTCATTATTATAGTACTCAAACCGCTAGAAGACTATGGCTTTAAAAGATTTGTGATGATATATTTAAGTTTATTTTAATATATAGAAATATTAAAATAAACTTAAATATATAATATGTTCCTAGAAGAAGAAAATTTTGTCCATTCACCCGTCAAAAAATTTAGTGGAACATTTGAGTTTAGAGCATTGTTGCCAATTCCTCGCCTTATTGGATTTTATGTATTAAAATTTTATCCTCCATATGTAATTAAAATTCGACAAAAACGACAAAAATGTACTTCATTATTCTCAACTCGAACTTTTAAAAACCGCAAGCGCAACCGCAATTTTATATTACACGGCTATGGCTTATGTAGGTACTGACGACACCATATATGCTAGTAATTTATGAAAATATTGAAAATAACTTTTTCGGAAATTCGAAAAAAATAACGCAATTGTTCCTTAGTCAAAGGCCATATTTCTTCAAATCTTTCAGAAAATTATCGTTATTTTTATTCGATGACTATTATGTAAAATGGACTAAAAATACTAGCTGGTTCGGAATAGTAATTACCAGAAAAGCCGCCAATGTGTGAGCCACCCAGTTTCAATAGAAAAATTGTCGTTCAATAATTCGATTTTAGACTAACTTGTTGATGCTTTAGAACTATTCCTATAAATCGATTCATTTGGTTTCTACACAGGGATGATTCAATATAGATATGTATATTATACGTCTTCCAAGTATACAAAACTTTAATAAACAAATATATTTTGATATATTAAAACTTAAATATGAAAGAGATTTAAAATATTTGGCTGTGTTCCATTAGTATTTGTATGACTTCATTGCGAGAGAAGGTACGTTGAAAACAGTTTTCATGGTAAAATTCTATCATTAACGGCTCAACAAGTTAAAACATACAAATCCGTTTTTATAATTCATGAAACTTATTAGAAAGAAAACGAAATTATATTATACGATGACGTGATGGATGGCAAAAAGAATATAAATTACATTTTTATTACTGACATCTAAGACATTTTACGGAGAAGATGTAGACACTTGGGGTGAATTTGAAACTTTAATAACAAGGTTAACTCCGCAAGAAAAAGGTTTGTCTTTTCAATTAACATATTTAAAATTGTACCAAATATATAATAAGCCTTCTAATTTTCCAGCCATTGAAGTGGTCGGGATGTAATTACGATCGAGTTCCGTTGAAGAGGAACGTGATGGGAAAACTGTCCGACTTGACTTCGTAAAATTAACGAAAACAAAAACAATATTTGTTTTCGTTAATTTTATCCAATAAGCCTCTTATAACCATTTTAAGATGTCGTTTTTTATGAAATTATTTTAATGATCTTGTTAGTAATGGTTTTGAATGCTAAATTACCAAAATATTCTAAATTACGATTAGGTAAAATTACGTAATTTTTTACATAACTGATTTTTTTTACGAATCTTTAAATATGGGAAACAAAAAGTATACGTTTTTATAAACAACAACATCTTGTAAGTTGGTACCTATTTTTCATTTAGTTGAAACTCTTCGAAAATTATAATTGAAAATACGTATTTATATGTATATATATATATATATATATATATATATATATATATATATATATATATAACTTAACATTTTAACAATATTTCCGCTCCCACACATTTGAATCCTTTTGCAGTGTTAACTTCTATGCTAATACAAGCCAGCTCTTGCATTGGGTAAATTTATTTATTTAAACCTTTAAATATTAAGATATAAGAATTATAAAAAAAGCAACTAATTTTATACCTGGAAGATATCAATTATAATTATAAAATAGACAACATTAATGGTGAGAAATAATTCTTATTTAGTACACACATCAGAGATATTCATCATTGTTGATGTTATATACATAAAATAATAACGAACATATAGACATAAAATAACACGTGATTCGAAAATATTTACAAATTGAAATAACTTCGAAATGTCGAAATTCTTTCGAATATTCGAAATATCCAGTAACGGAATATATTTACAAATTTGAACTACTCCTATTATTACAGATTTTGTTATTGAAAAAACTTGAAATACTCCTATTACTACAGATTGGTTAAATCGACGCGTCTCTTTTCTCTCTCCTGCATGCACACCCACACACAGAGGTGAGCGATAATTGTCATGGCACCACACTGGCGGTAAACCCTTCCAAATACAAAATAACTATACAATCCGGTTGATAAACGCCGGCAATTGAAGGTAATGTAAACAAACACATAGGCTATTTGAATAAAAGTGTTTTCAACAAAGTGAGCCTGTAAGTTCGTTATGGTCAAATTTTAACCACTGGCCGATTATTAATATTATATTAGATGATAATAAATGTATTTCTACATAAAAAGATTAAATGATTTATTACTCTCTATGTATAAAGTAGAAGCGCGTTAATTTGAAAACTACCTTTTTTGAAGTCCACTAATACTCATAAATCTTGCGTCAACATTATGGTACGACCATACATAAGCATTTCAAATATTTAAATCTTTTTGTATTTGAAATATATCTAACTGACATGATTTGAAAACTTTTGACGAAAAAAATATTTCATATTTTTAAAGGCAACATACAAAACATAGTTTAGAGACGAAGTTCGTAGTTGAATTACTTTAACCTCATTATATAATAATAATATAAGTTATAAATAGAGACTTATATAAGTAGTGCACAAAACATAATAGATCTTCATCATATCCTGGTTGGTTGTAAGAGATTGCCCTCATAGCAAAAAGTCCGACATATGTATAAATTGTTAACATTACATATTTTAGTCAAGTTTTCTAAAAAAAAATTAATCAGAATTTTTATAAATCCGTGTTCGTCCGTCTGCTTATGTCTCACAGCCGCTTTCCATGGAAACGATTTTTATAAAACATTTAAAATTTAACACAATGATAAAGTACATTAACTTATTTATGTTTTAGATGGTGTGTATAGAGGAATTAATGTATATTTTTCAATGTCTACTATGTTGATTTAATAAAACAACTTATAAGGTCTCCAAAACTTTTTTCCCAACTGTATTTAAGATAGTTTCCGAGATATTATTAAGATATATCCACAAAAATATATCGAAATTTCTGGTATCAATCTATTGCTGTTTTATAACTCTTCAAACGTTGAACATAATTATTGACTATTTAATGACTATGAAATTTTGGTATACTGTATATTTCCTCATTTACTTTCAGTATTGTTTAGCATTCAGAATCGAAATTTCCATTAAAATCGCCAACTGACCACTTGTAAGTACTCAAAGACAAACCACTTTGAAAAATATGTTTTATAGTTTATATCCGATCATGATATATGTTTATCATGATCGGATATAAACTATAAAATGATTCAAATAATCGATATATATATATATATATGTGTGTATATATATATATATACATATATGTATATATATATATATATATATATATATATATATATATTAATATAGAATCATCTTTTTGCAGAATAGGAATTACATGACTCATTATAAAACTAATAAAACCATTGTGAAAAAGGGAACAAGAACTGTGACTAAATAGTATTACAACTTGTAATATTATTTAATCATAGTTCTTGTTCCCTTTAAAGAAAAAATTAATAACGTATGAAGCAATAGGGGGTTTTTATCGTTTTCTGTATAAATTTCGGTTAATTTAGCTAGCTCGTTTTTAACTTCTAATTCCAAACAGTAACGAACTTTTATTATTTACTAGTGCTCGCCCAGTAGTTGAATTTCAACCGTAATATACTTACCTGCTCACTTTGATTATAATAAATGTATTTTTAGATAAAAGGATTAAATTATTTATGATAAAATAATAAAATTGAAGCCCGTTAATTTGAAAGCGGCCAGCCAATCATATGGGCTTAAAATTGAGAGCCAGCAGAAATATAAAATTGTGGACCACTCATCTCTCAAATAAATTAAATTTGTCAATTTTTTAAATTTAGTTAATTGAAGATATATAATACATAAATTTTAACTTTCTGCAAACCTTCTATATACAAATTTTAACTGTGCCAAATCTTATCATCGTTTGTGCGCGCAATGTGTTTAAAAACTGGTACAAATTTTTCTCTTCGCATTTTAATGTATGGGTATATTTCTTGTATTCTATAGAATTACTTTCTTGTATGCGTAAAAGGACAACTACCGAAGGGATATATTCAATTGGTAAAGAGGATTATTATTTAGTCCTAAAATTTTGGCACCGTGAAACTATGCATTTGGTTTGCAGAGGTTACTGTTGTTAAAATCCAGTTACAAACTTTTTAGTCAATATCACATTGTCATTTAACACTCGGAGTATTACTGCGATATAATCTAAATTTCTAAATATTTGAATATTATAATTTTAGACTGGCAAAATAAATAATGATAATATTTCTTGACAACCAAAATTTTTACATTTCATTTTAGTATAAATATGATATTTTTTTACGTATTACATAATCGGTCAAATTTGAAAGAACTAAAAATTTGAAACACTTAAAATTGGAAAATATTTCTTGGAATAAATCTCTTACCACATTTATCTTTCGCTTTAAAAAAATCAGTCTGGTTATTCTGCAGTACAAACCATACGGAACTCATGTCAGAAGTGTGGCTCCCGAAGCTGTCTCTGACCCACTTTAAGATGTTTCAGCAATTATGAGTGGCGATTGCACATTAAGAGAACAACCGAGGTCTGGCTAATCGGTCGGTCGTGATGTCGATAAAATAAATAACTGTTTAAATAAGATCTTTGATTTTCAATGCACGGCACGGCTACTCAAGATGATCGTTCTAACGGTAGAGTGAAAAAACTTTATAGAGTTAGACAAAGCCTCAAAGCAAAATGTTTGTACGGCCCTTAATCTGAATTAGGATCACATATTATACAGTAATATCGTGTGGAATAGTAATTATATAAGTACACAACTTTATCTTCGTGAGCAATTTCATCACAGAGGACGAGTAGTGGATCGCACAAACGGCTTATACTCAGTAAGCACTAGTACTTCGCACAAAAGTAATTGTGCAAATTACTGCCAAAAAATGAAACCCATTAAAAAGAGATAATATTGCATTTTTGGCGAGATATTTGTGGAATCCCTTTGAAATATATTTTTTAAAAATATAATTATTACTGCAACAGTGTAGTACAGTCAATTTCAAAATATAAAACGTCAACTCCTTCAGAAATATCCACCTTAAGACCTAATCTTCTTTCACAATAATACCCGTTTGCTACTTCAGGAATTACTCTATTAATATTATTGAAGCTGGAATGGGAAATGATGATTTGATGCCGTTTGCCTTCTGCCTCATTGGGTATTTAAGTTGTGCGTTGCTTGAAAGTTCTAACTTTTTATATAAAAAAACATTCTGTAAATAATGGTACTGCTATTTATTACACCACTAAAATCATTCAATAGATTTAAAACTGCCTAACGTTCAGTATTTTACAAGTCGTGCTTAAATATGTGCGTTATGCTCATCGATTCATTAAATGATATCGTTTGACTATACTTGATTAAACAATGCTAGGCGATCTAAGGATAAATATAAACTATGAAAAAGGATAAATATAAACTATGAGAAAGTACTTTGTGTAAATAAATTAGACAGCGAAATATAATAGAGAATTAAATATAAAGTTTATAAAATTTAACCTTAAGTCATAGGTTTCATTTAATATTTCCTCAAATCACTACAACAGTCGTTTTGTATATTTAATGTTATTTTATATTGTTTGATAGGCTTTATCAAATAAACATAAAGTTTTACAACTAGTTTTTATAAAATTCTAATATCTATTCAATAATAAAGTTGCCCGAATCTAATATATTTAATTGCATTTAGTTTTATATGTTATTACGTCTTTTTTTTTAAAGTCAATTGAAAAATCCAAACCTTTATTTTTTATATATTATCAATTTGAAATTTGTGAAAATAATAATAATTGTTTTTATAGAACGTAGTACTTGTAGAGTTGTACTTTTAAATGCCGTATTTTACTCAATTCTTGATTTTCTCCCCTTTTTTCCATTGCCTCATTGTGGTGTGGCGGATTACCTATTATGGAAAATCAAAATCGCTCTATATTTCAGGTCATTTGTATAACTGAACAAAATCAGGATTAAAAATACAATAGCATGTGTCAGGGGATATATGGCCCAAGTGAAACTTTTTTACAATTTGAGCGCCCTGTGCAAGGTGTGTCTGTAAAAAATATACTTTGATAGATTGTATCACAAAATAAAAAAAACAAATTTGCAGAACCACAAAGTTACGAAACTGAACTATAAATTAATAAATTAAAATTGAAGAAAATCAAGTCACACCAGTGACAAGGATTTTATGTAGCGTCGGTAGTGGTTGAAAACCCATAGCTAATAGCCTGTGAGCTGATCTTAAAGACCGATCCGATAAGCTACAAGATAAGATGTTTTTAAAGCGTTAGTACACAGAGTAACAATTAAAAAAATAATTTGGTATTTTGTCCTATTCCCACGTACATATAATTATTAAATAACAATTGTACTAACATATTTAATAACTTAAAGTCATCATAAAATTTAATGTTTGAAAAGTTTTATTGCGAAATACTTTTGTACGTCATTAAATTTTGTTACAACATTACTTATTGCTTTTATTTTTTAGTAAATTCTGTTACCACCGAGCTTGAAATTTTAAGCAAATGGGAATTGAATGAAGTGTGCTTTTATGTCATCTCCAAGACTGTTTGTCAAAAATAGAAAGCACAAAGCTTTTTGTGTATAAAAAGTAATGCTGATATCCATTCAGTACGTAATATACGTACTGTCAAATGATCTTTTAAAGTGATCCCTAATGTGTCATTATATTAAGGGATAATACTAGGGATTATGAATATATAATCATAATATCTAGTATAATCCTAAAATAGTTTTAGAAGAATGATGATGATTATATTGTACATTATATAAAATACAATTAATCTATTAAATGATCACAAATGTAGTCATCGCGTCCTCCTATGAATTATACATATTACTGACTATTACCGAAAAAGGTAAAGCATAAAAAAACGATAATATGGCACGAAAGCTGTAGGTACAAAGCTGAGTGGATAAAACAACAATAATTTGTTTTCTACAGTGTTAATATACAAAATGACAATGAAAAAGAAAATCATTCTTTGCCGGCTGTAATTCGATAAACAACTTTTGTTATCTCCACTTCCGTATTTTATTAATTGAAATTTTGGTAACACTAAAAAGCAATTAAAACGCAAATTTTTTTTAATTCACTTAACTTTAAGTGAGACTGATAATGTTGTAGGAACAATACATTCGAATTACCAAACGATGCGGCATCCTATCATTAGATAATTTTGTAAATAAGACAACTTCAGCGTTTAAAGAATTGCAGATGATAGTGAGATGACATATTGTTTACAAGGACTGAGTGTTTAGTTCAGTGGATTTATCATGCAATATTTAAGTTACTTTTTTCCCATGTGATTTTAAATAATTTGTTCCTAAAAAATAAAATATAAATGGAATAAAATAGGAACAGCAATAGCATTTTTACGTGGCCTAACCCATCGAATATATCTCAGAATTTTCAAGGATTAGTAATATTCATATAAGGATCCATTTATTTTGACAAGTGCGCATTTATGAATGCATGTAGAAGGAAAAAACTTAATAAAAAGTATTCTAAACTATGAATTTATAAACAATCAAGTTTGACAATCAAAAGATATCAATGAATTCACTTTTTACCGATCTGCAAGTGACTTCGTTGGCAATTTCCTTCGATAACAGGGGATTATACATTAATAAAACCGTTTATGTAATTAGAAAAGTAGGTAGTTTCAAAGTAGTGTAAGATGATGCCAAAATTTTCAATATTTTTGCAAATACCTAACGGATATACGTTTGAGTCTCATCTGATCCCAGATGATTCATTCTCTTTAGCTTTTCTCATTATCTCTTCTTAATAGTACAATAATACACATCAAGAAAGCGTGATAAACATCAATACGCTTCCATCCGGCTCGTAATACTCGACTCTATTGCAAAAATGGTGTACTGATAATTGTTTTTCAATTTAAAAAGTTCTGTATATATATATATATATATATATATATATATATATATATATATATATATATATATGTATGTATATAACATGTATAAATATAAAATGTTTAAGGTATTTCCATATATTATTTTAATTTATCTGTGATATATTCGTTGGAGAAAGCTTAAATTTGTTAAGATTTCTTTCGACATAATTAACATATATTACGATTTTCAAAGTAAAACTAAAATTTTCTTGACTAAAAGTAGCACAAATCCAAATTCATTAAATTAGTTTACCGAAAATACAATTAGACGAATAATTCCTGATAAATATATTAATTTCATATATTATGCTTTACTTGCATAATATTAATATAGATATTTAAATCAGTGGAAATCTGTACATAAGTCAATGGAACTCGATATCTGTGCTCTTTCAATATTGTTCAGTCAAATATTTGGGCTTGAATACATCCACAGCGCCCCGGGGAAATATAATCCGATGACCTAGTTCCCACTTTTGAAAGATTAATTATTCGATTACGAGTAGTGTTACAAAGTAAATAGTGTTACTGGCGCGATTATAGAGATTAAAAGAAGAACTTGATGTGAGCTGAAGTAATTTTTTTTAAATTTTCGGCATTCATGTGAGGTAAGACATAAGGCAACCTACAATATAATAAGAACCTTTATTATATTTTAGGTTGCATAAACTTGATATTGGAATACAAATTATTTTAGTACTACAACTATTTAAAATTTTAATAAGTAATAGCCTATACAAAATACATAATTTTGAATACCCGTAAAGAATATATACACACACATATATCTATATATACACACACACACACATAAATATATGTAAGTATATATATATATATATATATGTATATGTATATATTATTATATATATATATATATATATATATATATATATATATATATATTTGTTATGTAACTTCTATCCACTATACCGTTAGCCGAAGAAATTCCCACTAGAATATTAAATAATTTATTTTCTTTTATATATTAATTAATGTTATTAATGGATTAAATAACTAAATGTTATATTCATACTTAACTATTTGCATGCTTACTTGCTAGTGTCTAAGCTAGATTTAAAAAATGTAAGTTACCAATTTTAACACTAAATGTCTTTGCAGAGTTACATAGGTAAGTATCATGTCGTATAATTCTATACTGTGCAATGTTAGTTTTGTTTGAATAAAATATTTTCAAATAGTTTAAAGTACAGAAATCTTGTTTCTTATTGTAACTCGAATTGAGTAGTGAAAACAGCAGTGAAAACAGTAAAATAGTATTAAAAGTTTTACAATAGAAACACGTGTAATTTATAATCTAAAATGGAGTTCGGAATGACAGTGGACCTCGAAAAAAGGAATGGAAATTCCAAGTGCAATTCGCGCTGCGTGTAAAAGGTTTAGATATGAACGCACCAAAACTAGAAATAAATGCGAATAACGATGATGGAATGGTGATGTTTATAATAACATCACCTTTGGATCTTAAACAAGTAGCACTCATTGAGAATTGCGAATCTGCGCACGAGGTGATGACTAAACTTCGAACAAAAATCCGAGATGACCAAAATGATGTTATATGAACGTTTTTGTCAATATAAAATGTCACCGGTAGATAGTATTGCTCAGCATGTAGCTAAATTTGAAAGTTTGAAGAAATCCCAGATTGAGTGAAGAAATCGTAGATGGAGTGAAAGCACCTGCAAATAAAATATATAAACTGAATATATTCTTATACGGCTTGAAACAAGCATTTCGATGTTGGAAAAAGAAGTTTACTAATTTTTTATTGCAGTTTGGTTTTTTTCAGTCACAAGTAGAGAATTGAATGTTCGTAGGTAATTTTAATGACATTAAAGCTTTTGGTGATTTTGTATGTGAGAACAATTCGTTATCTTATTAAAACTAAATATTTATTTATATAGTATCAGAGTCATGAAAATTTAATTCGATATTCAGATTCAGATATTGCTAGGGATTTGGATACAAGAAAATTAACCACTGGTTACATTTTTGTGTTGCATGGTGGTCCTATATTGGACAAAAAATTAATCAAAATTAATTTTAAAAAAATCAAAATTAATCTTGTATTGCATTATCAACAACTGAGGCTGAATTTATTGCTGGATGTGAAGCTGCCAAGAATATTTTATGGTTAAGACTTGAAAATTGCATAACTCTATGTACTGATAATCAGAGTACTATTAGACTAACAAATAATCCAGTTTACCACAAGAAGACAAAACACATTCAAGTGAAATTCAATTTTATTAGAGAGAAGGTACTTTATGTAGTTTTATTAGAGGGTTTTAAGTATATGAAAGTTCTGAACGATTGGCTGATATTTTTCCTAAGGCTCTACCTACTCTTAAATTTGAACACATAAGATATGTAACATTGTCTGTTATGTAATTTATTTCAAATTTTTTTTTGAAGTATGCAAACTGAAGTTTTTTGTTATATCAAATTTAGTGGGATTATGGATTCAATTTAAAATTTACACTTAGCTGTTTGCATGCTTTCCTTTGCCTAAGTTAAATAAAGGAAAGATTTTAGAATTATTTTCTCATTATTTATTGGTTTATCCCATCGTGTTATTTAATAAATTGAACTGATAAACATATTGCAGTAAATCTTTAGTCTTTACAAATTAAACAAATAAATAGTTTAAAGTTCAAAATCTTGCATTTTACACTGAGGTCAAGTTTTTTGATAATTATTTTCAGACATAATTATTTAATTATTATTCTTACATATAAACAACCGATAGGAACTATGAGTTTAATCACCAGCATTTTCTTGGTCCTCCTCTATCCTACAATTTCTACATACAAATTTAGCGTATTCTAGACAAATTTCATTATTTCAAAAAATACAGGTGAATTTTGACTTGCAAAGAGTGACAAATAACAACGGTTTTTTGTACTAAAATTAAATTTCTTACATGGTGGCTCAGCAGGGTCCTGAAGATATCGCTAATTCATTTTCGAACAGTTACCGAAAAACTCATATTAGTTTTTCTTTTTATGAGGTGCTGACTTATCAATGACATAGCCAGATTCTTTATAAAAGCTTTTCTGGTAAAAGTGTTGTCACTATCATTTAGCATTTGAATATTTTCTACGATTATAGCAGCTGTATTTAGTATCTAGAAACATTTTGTCAATAGCCATCTCTCGGAATTTCGAGGAACATCTTAATCTCATATCACTTTTTCCTTTTGTGAGTTGCGCACTTATCAATGACATATCCGGATCCTTTATAAAAACCTTTCTGGTAAAAGTTGTCACCACTATCATTCAGCATTGAATATTTTTGCGATTACAGCAGCTGTATCTACAAAAACTTTGTCAATGGCCAACCCTTCGGATTTCGAGACAAATCACAAGTGCATATAAGTTCATTTACATTGTCTACACCACTTTTTGTCTTATTGTACGTAAAAATTAATTGTTTTTGCTGGTCTCTTGTTTTCGGGTCTCTATTTCGTTATCATGCTGGAGAGATGAGAGCATGAAAACAATTTATTGGATTTTGCACTATTGGATAGAATTATCAAACTTTTCTGAAAGCAGAAAAGGGAAGAGTTTACTTCTCGGCGTTCCTCGGATTTGAGTCGGATACAGTCTTTATTAGTTTTCATGGTCCCAACAGAAGAAAGTTTATGATTTTTCAGATGTTCATATGTGGGATATCTTGTGAACCAGTTGTCTATTATAACATTACGTCCTGTCTGAGATATTGGCTGAACTATACGATTACCGACGTCGTGAGACTTATCGCTCACTTTGTATTACCCTTCCGCATGTTCTCCTGCATATAATTTCATGGTCGAGGAATAATATGTAACGGTATCAACGAGAGCAATAATTTTTCAAGCCATATTTGCCTGGTTTTTGGGGAATATATTAGCAAAAACCACATCGCCCACGAAATGCTACTAGCTCCTCATCAGTAGTAAGGTCTTCACATTGGGTGTATTTGTTCTGACAGTTTTTGACAAGATCTTTCAATAGCTGTCTAATCAGGGCCAATTTGTCACTTGCAGCTCTTTCCTCGCGCGTGTCAGTCTTATAAAATCTCAAGCAGTTTACAATAAACACGAATCTTCTCAGACTTATTTTCAAAGGGAAGATTTCGATTCCCGTTCCATCATTGACCCACAAGTCTTGAAGATTTTGTCTCCCAGCTTGAAAAATTCCAGCAAGTTAAAGCATTTAAATAACTGCTTTTAATTTAATAATACATATCTCTGCGTATGTGTATTCTTTTGAGGTATTCACGCCTTGTCTTTCAACATTCCGAATCTTTCGATTCGTACTCGTTAATATTTTTGATAATTTACTCTCTGTGACAAAAAAACGAAAATAATCTTGTGGTATTTTTAGCTCGAGGCTTAACGCCTGGTAATCCTATAACAATATTTTCACGTCTTTTTCAGATACGTGAACTTGGAGGATTGCGGTACCATGTATTGTTTTCTTTGCCTTTGTACATTGACCTTACAGAAAAATTAACTAATGGCTTATTCATCTCCTCATCACTATCAGTTCTGGCTTCTTGCGCTGCTTCAGAGGGAACTTCTTCTTCCTTTTTAAATGTTGTTTTATTTTATCGGAATAATTTTACTCACTTAAAAGACACGCGAATTTAATGTTTTCAAATGTTATTAAATTCGTATATTGCATTAGTACAACTGCAAAAAAAAAGTGGATAACTATGCGATGCATAGTAAATATGCTAATGTGTAGTGTATATATGTAAATCAATCATAAACCCAACCTAACACAAAGCAAACCCAACCAAACACAAACCAATCCAAATCAACCGAACCCTACTATACCAAATTGAGCCCAACCAAACTCATCAGAACACAATTCAATCTAATCCAAAGCAAACACAACCTAAACACAATCCAACCAAAGCCAAACAAATCCAACCCATCCCAAACCAATGCAAACCTAACACAACCAAACCAAACCAAACCCAATCCAACCCAATCAAAAGCAAAACCGAGAAACCCAATCCAAGGCAAACCCAACCTAAGTATAACTAATGCAACCCAACCCAACCCAAACCAGCCCAAGCCAACCCAAATACTTGACAAAATTCAACCGAACGAAACTTAACCCAACCATACGCAACCAAACTCGACCCAAAAACTCAATCCAATCCGGCAAAATGGTTGCCAGCGAATGTCCTATTGTTTTTTATAACATCATATAATCTACGTATTACCGAAAATGTACATATATAATTAAGGAATTTTGTACAATTCCTAGGAAATATATCAAAATTTCAAGCAGTTTAGGGTTATGTATAACAATTATATGGTAATTAAATGTTTGAATACAAATCATATTTACTTAAAAAAAATTCTTTTATAATTATCATAATATATTGCGTTACGTGTACTTACTTAAAATTTCATTTGATCATATTTTATAAAAATCCACACGTGAATGACATCGCCGACACAGCTAATAATCAAATACATAATTAATCAAATATAAAGGACAATTTCCCTAACTATTGTTTACCATTTACGAACTGTATTTAGGAAAGCAGCTTTACAATTTTTGTTAATATGTACGTATTTAAAAAAAAATAATACGCATTCTATACAAAAATTATTTTAGGAATTTCACAAAAACCTAAAACATGATTTCATCTTCGTGTATCATCATACTTTGAGTGGTAAGAGGCGTTTCATCTCTTTTAAGTGCGATCTTTAATTCTAACAAAATAATTCACCTTTGCATTTTTTTTAATTAAAGTATACTTTCATTATGTTTAGGAGTATGTAAATAGAAAAACATTTTATTGTGAATAAACCGTCATTTTGAGAAAAAATGACTAATTTGTTTTTCATTTTAACCATAGTCAAAATCATTTAACTGTTGATAATTTGGTTAGAAATAAAAAACTATTGAGATTTGTAGAAAACTCTGTACGTGTATTTCGACATGCCACACTAGTTTACACAGAGAGAGAACTAGTGTACCAACATACATAAACCATAGAACATACGTTCCGAAATATCGCGATAATTAATGTGGCTGCGTTCTCAATTCCTAACACTCCCTTCAGAACGCAGAACCATCTTATTTACACAATACAAGTGTTTTAGAAGTGTAGTGCCTTTAGTTAAGCTATCAGCCACCATATTACAAACATTCACAAATAACAATTTTACTTTATATTTAACTATGTTTTCTCTGAGAAAATGTAAACGAATGTCTATATGTTTAGTTCTCCGTTTGTAACAGACTGTTGATGCCAATCTGATTGCACTTTGGTTGTCACAGTAGATGGTTAACGCAACATCCACGTCTTGGCCAAGTTCACCTTGTAGTTGTTGAAGCCGGCTCAGTGGCTGTGTCTGTGGCTCCTGAGTCGCTGACGCCATCGCTATGTATTCAGCTTCTGCAGTAGAGAACGCCACCATTGGTTGTTTGGTGGATTTCCAAGATATAGCCGCATTCTGAAACAAAAAGTGTAACCCGTGCACGATCTTCTATCCAATGAATCATTGGCCCAGTCAGCATAATAATAATCAGTAATTTCTTTAGAATCTTCTTTGACATAATATAGTTTTAGGCTTTTGGTTCTTTGGAGATATCTCATCACTCTTTTTATTCCAAGCCAGTACTGATTTACTGGATTATTACAGAATTGATTTAACTTATTGAGTGCGTAGGTGATATCAGGACGCGTAACATGTGTCAGATATATAAGACAACCCACTGCTTCCCCGTATGGAATATCATAATTTTTTGTTTTCAGGATTCTTGTCAAATTTTGCATTTACCTACATCAGATTATTAACTGGTTTGCATTCAGACATGCCAAATCGACTCAACGCTAAGTTGATATATTTTTACTGTTCTATCATAATCTCACCTGCCTCACGATTTCGATTTATATCTATGCCAATGCATTATTTATCTTCATCCATATGTTTCATACTCTATTCTTTTCTTAATTTCTATGATTTTGTTCTTATTATTTGCAAAGATAAGAAAGTCATCTAGTCATACTGCAACGAATATCAGTATTGATTTATTTACTAAATAATAAATACATGGATCGATTTTAGATCTTCCAATCCAATTTCCAAAAAATATTGTTCAATTTAAGATTCTATTGACGGCTGGCTTGCTTTAATCCATAGATTGATTTATGCAAGCAACACATTTGAGCACTTTCTTTGTAATATTCGGGTTGTACCATGTAAATCTCAGTATCTATGTTACCCTGTAGAAACGCACTTATTGCATCCATTTGAACTATTTCTAGGTCGTATTTAGCAGCGAGTGCAATCGAGAAAGGGACTGATAAATATCTGATCACTGGAGCATTTACCTCATCATAATCTCTACCATTTCTTTGAGCGTGCCTTTTAACAACAATCCTTGCTTTAAAGAGAATAATTTATCCCTTCTCATTGGTTTTGGTCTTAAATACCAATTTACACGGTAAAGCTCTTTCACCTGTTGGTAAATCTACCAGCGACCCAGTTTTGTTTTTAATGAACGAGTCATATTTTTCTTGCATATTTACTTCTTTTTTTTTATTTTCTTAGTATTTCACTAATCTGCATGAGATGATGAATGAGCTTCATCTAGAGACAGAGGATCATTGATATCAACTATTGGACACAACTCAACTCAATCATCATGATCATGCTCTTCTGCATACTGCACTGCTCTACGCATGCGTACATTTATATTATGCGTTGGTGTCTCGGTGTCAATTGGTACGTAGGATGAATAATCATTGTCGCTAGACTGATAGTCATCACTTGAAGAAGTATCGTGTTCTATTTCTTGTTTGCACGGTTCTTAAATTAACTGCACTTTAAGACTGTAGGATATACAAGGTATGTATATATTTTGATCATATTTTTGAAAATTTTCTAAAAACACAACATTTCCACTCTTGATTATTTTATTTGTTTTTTGATCAAGTGTTCGATATCCCTTGGTAGATTCACAATATATAACTTCAGAGCCAACAACTTTAATATTTGATTAATTAGGTTTCTTACCAGGCATAGCCATAGGAGTTTTACGATCAATTGAGTTTGTGGGTGATCGGTTGATGATGTAGGCAGCTGTCGCTAGCGCCTCAGACCAGTTTCAACAAACATACATTTCATACAACAAATTGTCGCGGTATTTCGGAACGCATGTGATGTGGCTGCATTCTTAATTCCTATCATTAACAATCTACATCTGAGTAATTCATTAGTTTAGTTTTTTTTTTATTTTATTCATGTTAAGCGCGTTTAATCTAACAGACGTATCTCATAAATGAAATTAATTTAGACATTTTTCTATCACTTTACTTTTGTAATCTAGAATAAATTTTCCACAAAGTCCAAATTGTAGCAAAAAATTAAGCTCTCTCATAGTTACAACTGAATGTAGACTGTTAATATGAACATTATTTAAATCGATGAATCGTAGTATTTAGGAATAATTTTAATCCAATTAATGAAAAGTTTACATTACTCGAAATGCAGGTATTCTTCAGAAAGATTCCAGGTATATATTTGTATAGGTTATCCTTCATAAAAACTTTAAATAATTGTAAAACTTAAAATAGTATTTATTCTGATATTATGTTCATTCAATCTTGAACATAATATCAGAACAAATACTATCCGTTTGTAAAAACTCTTGTTTTATTATCAATCTGCAATAAAACAAGAGTTTTTACAAACGGATTATATATTGTCTCAAATGAATTACAATAATTAAGTGAAATTATTTCATATGTTATCAAATATTTTTATTTCTATTATTGCTGTTTACCAACGTAACACTAATTGAATGATTAACCTTCCAAAATTCGTAACTAGGCCATCGCATTATATTTCCCTGGGGCGCTATTTGGTCTACTACCAGCCCAAATATTTGACTAATCAAGGCTGGGGGAGAGCAGATATTGTAGACCTTATTTACCTATTCAAATATTTACACTGATGTAAGTAAAGTAGTATAAATTGAAAGTTGTTATTTATACTTATGTATGACATAATATAACAAAATTCTAGACCTATTTGGAATTTTTTTTCTAATTACATTTTAATTTTATTTTTAGTATGCTTATTTAGTGCAATTAGATATGGGTTACGTTTTGTTCCAGAAATTGTAGTTTTTCTTAGAAAATCGTATTATTTCTGAATTATGGCGAAGTAAAATCTTAAACCAGGTGAATTTTAGGCTTACAGAGATATTAGAGATGAATTAAGGAATTAAACTATTATATATAAATATAAATATATACATATATATATATATATATATATATATATATATATACACTACTTGGGTACTACGACCTGGACGCAAATCCCTGCATATTGATGTTAATCAGACTTTCCTGATATGTCTTGTGGTACTCTTAAAAACAGATAATGAGAATAGCTAGAGAAGAAAATTAATAATCGAAGTTCTGGGTTCAGGTGAGACTCAAACGAAAATCGATTAGATATATACACAAAATAATTAAAATATTGACCTCTTCATGCACTACTTTGAAACTAATTACGATTCTATTAAATTGTTGATTTCATTAATATATAATCCTCTATTACCAAAAGAACATTGTAAAGGAAGTCATATTCAGTTCGGTGAAAAGTGAATTTATATATACATATATATTTTTTGATTGTCGAACTGGAATGTTTATTAATTCAAAGTTAGAATATTTTTCTTTAATTATTCATTTAAAAACGCATCTATAAAGGTGCATTTGTTAATATAAGTGAATTCGAATCTGTGCTTATACAAACCCATTATAATTTTGAGATACCCTCGGTGGGTTACGCGGCTTAAAAAATCTGGTCTCTGCCATTATTCTACTTCAATCCCTTTAGATTTATTATTTTTCGGAACAAATTCATTCAAATTTGTAGAAAAAAACTACCTTGAATATTACGTAATAAATTCTTCTAACTAAAACACTTGCATATTCAGATGCTTGTAAATAGCATGCTATCTCATTATTTCTTATAATCCGCTGAATGCTGGAACTGGCTTTATTTCACAAAATTTTTATTAGTTTGAATCACCATACATACAAATCGCTCCCAAAATTTGGAAAACAAAGAAAATAATTATAAAATATTGACCAATTTATATCTGCGTCGATTGAGTAATAAGTTTAATAACAAGGTGTCACAAGAAAAACAAATTAACCTTAAAATCCATTCTACTTTCTTATAACGTAATAGAGCAATTTGGCAATAGACTATGTAGACATAGAACACGCAAGTTTATGTCCGTGAAGGATAGACTATAATATTGATTGAAATGACTCTTTTTTAACTAGTATTTTTTTCCAATAAGAAATTTTTTTACAAATAATAAAAATAGGGGAACTTCATTGGATTTTTTGTAGTAAAATAATATTTTCGAACATGAATTTGGGGAACACTGCCATTGTTTGAAATGTTTGAAGTCTATACAAACTCCGCACCTCTCGTGAATTAAGTACATAACAAGTTATAAAATAAATTCAAACTAGATATCAAATTTCTCGAAGGGGCTTTGTATTTTTATCCGTTGAAAAGTTCATTAGGTCCTCTGTAATACATGGGATCCGTTACAAATAATTCCCTGTAAAACAAAAATAAAATGATGAAAATCGATAAATACGCCTTCAAATGATATATCAAAAATTCGTTGTTGCGATCAATTATTCTTCCGTCATGTTTATACTTGTTGCGCATAGTGGTTCTTTTAATATATTCAAAAAGTAATGATTACACAGCTTCATCTCTGATGAAAAAACCGACTAGAAAGTCACATTTTCCTGATTCGTAACGATAGAAGATTTATCGATAAGACGTTAAAGAAATTGTGACGCAATAAATACACAAATTCACTTATATACACACAACATTTATATAAAGTTATCGTTCTTTAAGTGTTAAGGCACTCGTACCCAAATATTTAGTTAAACGTTTGGAAAATTAAATACGATTGAAGAAAATGACCATTAAGGAAAATTCTATTTTATATGATAGGTCATTATTCTTTCACACTTATTTCTATCCATATTTGTTAACATTCGTAAGAAATTCGTACAGCTAGACAAAATGTTTAAACAGGTAGGATGTAAATACTTGTATCATTTTACTCTTTCAATGGGGAAAAAAAGTGGAACAGCTTGGTTGTGGAATAGCTGGTTACCATGCCACTTCTCACAAAAGTTAATCTTTTTTTAAATGGTACGATCCCGTGTCTGCCCAATATTTTAATATGTTATTCCAAGTTATTTTATGAAAAACATAAGAAAGAAAATTTGTGTGATAACTGAATTATTCCTTAATAGATAAAGGGTAAAAAATTAAAAAGGAATTTGATGAATTATAAAAATAATTTTTAACTGAAAAAATTATATCTCATTGCGTAGAAGTATAGAGATATTTTTTTTGATTATTGTTGCAATAAAAACATGATTCGGAAATATGAATACATGCAGTACAAGATAGAAAATAAAATGGAGATCCACAATATACAAATGCTCAAAAATCGATGAACAAATCGGTCTATATAGGACCGATTGCATCGATTTTTGAGCATTTGTATACACTATCGTTCTATATAATGGCTTTTCAAGTATGTTTTTAATTATGTAATATTAGGATGATTTGAAAAAAAACAACATTTCAGGAAAAAATAATCCTAAAATATAATCGAAAATAATCAAAATCAAATAATAATCGTATATATCAGAAATAAGAATAGTTTCGTAGAATTCACCAAAAAAACAATTGCTCTGACGGGCCATTATTAAAGTGAAACCTCTTACAGTTCTGAATCGGTAAAAATAATTTGATTATAAAATGAAGCTGTAACTTAATGGATAACTCGATGAAATCACTAAAAAAAATTGTGAGACACTATTTAATGAAACATAGAATATATTTAATATAACTTATAAATAGTATATTGCCAAAATTTAAATCTGTAAATCTATGTATTTAATTATTACTTAAAAGTACGTATAGAGGTGGAAATAAGAAAAAAATATTCATCGAGTTCCGCCAGAGCTAAATTATTTATTTTCATATCCGCTGTGTATGCTAACATTTAAAAAAATACTTTAGGTTAATCATTTTAGTTTAAAAGGTCTCGAGCTTTTGATAACATCTCTAAAATTATCTTAAATAAGTTTCGGAAAAAAAATTATTTTTCGGACATGCTTTTTCAAGCAATAACATTACAATACTCCCTCTACATGTGAAATGAAAAATAATTGAAATATATGCTTTTTCATTATGCCAAATATCAAGTTTCTATGCAAAAAGTTTCATGACGAAAGGGCTAAAATAGACAGATAGACGAAAAGATAAGTGAATGATTTTAAAAGGTTTAGTAGTTTTTTTTATAGTTCAAAACTCCAGAACTTGCCAGAACTTTACTCCCAATGTAGTCGCCACAATTAGTCTAGGAAACATAATATTCAGTATCAGTATGGTATCCAGTGCCGTGATATATCTTGATACATAAAATGAAAAAACATAGTAATTCATACTAGATTATTTTTATTATCTTAAATAAAGAAATGGTTTCCTGGATTTTAATGAATTTTGTAACATGACACTTGACACCGATAATATCGTAAATTGAATACCTTAATTTTTTATTGTTTTGTACCGACAATATGGCCAATAATTTTTTATTATTATTGACACGCCATACATAGTTGTCACTTTCGTTTTTTCTCACATTTGCTACTCGCTAATTTTTCGAGGAACAATTTGGATGTAGACTGAAAAATGTATTTCCGTACACAACATTTTTTCACCAAGCCTTGCGAATGTCTGATCCTGAAAGCTTACATTTATGTATGTACACACAAAAAGGGCTTTGCACCTTTTACAATTTTTATATTTTTTGGCAACTTGGCTGCGCATCAGGTAAAAGTTGCTAGAAAAATTGAAATCGACAGAAAAATGTTCTAAAAAGGTATAGGAAAAATATAAGGTTCTGAGCATTTTAAGAGTTTTGGTCAGTTTATCTATTTCCCAGTATTTTTATTTCTTTCTGTCCGTACTCGTGTCAACATAAAACTAATAAATGTGTTCAGGTGATTTTTTTTAATGTTTACAATCTAAGGAGAACACTGCAATATCTCCATTTGTTATCAGAAAGTGTTAATAAATTCTGCATATCATATAACAACCAATAGCTTTGGCTGTGTGTATTTATTCACGTACTGGATAATACTAATCATGTTTTATTTAAGGTTATCTGCCTATCGCTAACATTGTTTTCAAAGTTATTTGTTCCAAAGTCTCAAGTTTTTTTCACGTATCCATCTACATTCAACTACATTCATATTTAAATGTTTGGTCTCATATATTCATTTAACTTCATTAGACTAATTTATGGATTTCATTTAGATCATTTTTGCACACTTCCAAAATTACGGAAAATAATTAGGATGAACAAAATGAAAACCATAAGTCTAATGAAGTCAAATGAATATAACATTTCTGCCCATAATCCAAAATATTCTATTTATATGGAGCGTGCCGTACAAGCTGACCTTACGGGAAACGCATGTAAACTAGTTACTTTAATATACTATAGCGCGTAACATCGAATAAAGAATATCCGGATATAGTTTTAACGCTTGAGACGAAAAATAATAGAACTTGTCATTATGTGACCTATTATATACATTCCTTCAGCTCAGGTTAGACTTGGCAAGTCAAGCTAGACTCGCCAAGTCTAACCTGAGCTGAACTAGATGTAAACCTCAACATTAATTTTTCACCTGAAAATTAATTGCACCTGAAAAAAAAACAGCCTGCTTAAAAAAACTAAATAATTTATATGAAAAAAAATCACATATTTCGTAACAAAAAATCTATGCGTTGTGACATCATTTGAAATTGTAATTACTGATATTAAACTTCAGTAATTTAAGCACAAATAAAACGCATAAATTTTCAACATAGTTCATAGACGTTATGAAGCTAAACGCTTCTATGTAGTTCACCGCTCTGTCGCAACCATCTTACGGTTAAAACGATTTAGATAGTAAGTATGTATGAATGATGTAAAAAAATAAAAATCTATATCATACCTATAAAGACGATTGATATTAAAATTATCTTTCCTTGTAAAATATGTATTACAAAAGACAATTTTTTTAGTTTTTGTGTAACAGTTGTGTTAATTTTTACAGCGTGCTGTTTAAAGGGTTCGTCGATTTAAAAACTTCAGATTTTCTAATGAAAGGTATTATCACAAAATTCTTGGAAAAATTATTGTGCCTGATCCCAAAAATTGATTGATTATTTAAAATCACATACATATATTTTTTATATGCAGGAATTTATTCTTGTAAACAAATTGTAGACAATTTTTGGGAACCATTGCAAGTATATAACATTTCAAATAGTCATTTCAGGTGCCACGTTAGTACTTACTAACGGGGAAAATGTTTATAACACGAACGTTGTTAAGTAATACCGATATTAACAGAAGAATTATTGTAGAAAGAAAATGTGCTTATGCTGAAACCTTGCCTTTCCACATCTAACAGTCGCAATACTACAAAGAGAAGTATGCTTTTTTCAAATATTATGAATATTGTTTTACTGGAAAAAAAACATCTTTTAGGAACCTTCAATTATTGCATATAATACTACACATTAGCAAAAATTTTACTACTTCCTCTTAACGTAAGTAAATAACACCTCACATAATAATAACTACGTTGCATAAGTCTTATAATAAAATTTAGTATGTTGTCGTCTCTTTATTAACTTTCGTATCTTCAAAATTCATTAAAAAGACTTATATTACTTGTAAAAATCAGAACTAAAAATAAAAACCAAATTGGTATAACATAAATCATTTTTATCCATCATGAGTGGATTTTAATTCTAGGAAAATATCGTCATCATCATAGTATAACATATTTCAATTATACTGCACAAGGTTTTGTTTGCTAATAATATGTTCAAAACCAGGTCATAAACCAAACGTTATACTACGGATAGAAATAACACACGTTAAATTCATTAATAAACTAATAAATATTTGTAAAGATAAATAACCAAAATAAAAAAATTCAAAAATGCTTAACAATCACAATGATCAAAATCATTTTCACTAGTGATGCTCACCATGAGATTACGATGATAAAAATGAATATCGGAAGCAAGAAACAAAGCAACGTGAACTCAACAACCAAGGCGGGGTCTAACTTGCGAATGACGTATGCGTTGAATGACGCTAGCGGTAATAACAACTACTAATAAATATGGAGACTACGAGAGAATTTTTTTTACCTGAGTATATATTTCTGTTTTTTTTGTTCAGTATATCAATAAACGAAAAATGTAATTTTAAAGTAAACTTGGGCATAATATATCAGTATACTTGTTTATAACTTGTTTTATTACATTCCATATAGATTTTTGTAACAATAAATTTTCCTTTTCATTCACGAATTTTGACTGTTAAGTTTATTACTTAAGCGTTTATTGGACATAAAGTCACCACTGAACATATGATTTATACATTTGTATTTGTATGTTTGCTTAAAATTTTTTTTTATTATTTAGGCATTTATTAGAAATAAAGTCACCACTGAACATATGATTTATACATTTGTATTTGTATGTTTGCTTAAATAATATTAATTTTATTGTTTAAGCATTTATTGGAAATAAAGTCACCATTGAACATATGATTTATCCATTTGTATTTCTATGTTCGCTTAAATAATATTAATTTTATTACTTAAGCATTTATTGGAAATAAAGTCACCACTGAACATATGATTTATACATTTGTATTTGTATGTTTGCTTAAATAATATTAATTTTATTATTTAAGCATTTATTGAAAATAAAGTCACCACTGAACATATGATGTATCCATTTGTATTTCTATGTTCGCTTAAATAATATTAATTTTATTACTTAAGCAAACATACAAATATAAATGGATAAATCATATATTCAATGGTATCTTTATTTACCAATATAAATAGATTGAAGATTGGGCCAATTATTTGTTGTATAGAAAAAAGCGATTTCTGGAATTTGCGAGGACGGATTCTTAAGAAGAGATAGTTTTGTCGCATAAAGTGATTTACTTTAAATAATTTTTTTTCTAATGTTATGTTCACCAATCGGTTTGCCCCTTTTTATATATTTTATAGCTTGAATCTTCGATGAATTCATTTAATATTCTTTTATTTCCTTTCCTTGTTATAGATAATCGTGAAAAATTATCACCATTTATTTATTATAAGCAACTATTACAAGCAACTTGTAGTCGAACGTCAAATTTGCGACAATAGTATGATTGATTTTCTTTACATTATAAATTAAAAGTAATGGTAACAATAGAATTATAGTTTTATAGTCACATTAATAAGCCAACCTTCGTATGATTTTCGTAAAAATATAAAACGTTGCTGGTAAGATTATTTAATATTAGCATTTTCGGAGTATATAACATATTTTGATAAATGGTCATAAATTATATAGCTTTACGACTTCATTTTTAGGTAACAAAAAATAAACCACAAATATTTATTACATATGCACAACATTAGTTCAGAACTGTTGTTAGTGTAATATAAATGATTTTAAAATAACAGTGAAATAACAAAATTGGTTGTGGGGATGTAAATAATTGTAAATTAAGCATAAAATTTTCAAAGAGAATATTTTTATCTAAGTAAAAAAAAGCATAACGCTTCTTTTAATGGACCAAATATACCGAGTTCCATAACGATATTCAAAAAGTCTACAAATTTAATACGGGAAAAATTGTAAGTCATAACAGACTAGAAAACTGTATTACAATATTTCAAATGGTAATAAAATATTCAAATAATATCTTGTCCATGTGAAGGTTTATTGGGAGTTTTATGGGAACGGTTTTATTTCATATTAACCTAAAAAATTAAATGGATTTTCCCATTCTAAAAAATTAATTAAACCATTTCATAAATGAAAAACAGCATATATGAGACATCTAAATTATAAAAATGGAAAAATATTTGTGTAAGACACAAAACTTAAATTCGATATAATATATGTTTTCTACTTCAGATGTAAAATTCAAACGACCATAAAGTTTAGTGTGTGTAACAGCAATGTTCCCATGGAGATCGATCACGAGATATATCCACCATTAACTACAAATCAAATTAGACGGTTGTTTCTAATACTTTGACGTGATCCTTTAATTCCGGTTTTAACGACTTGTACTTCAATAATTACTAATGCCACAGAATATCGTATCATTAAAGGTAAAATCGAATATCTTATTAAATAGCAAAAGTAGAAAAAGGTTATAGAAAATTTTCAATGAATATAAAGGCGATTGAGCAGGTACATTTCGGGTATTTTTCTTCTTTTCTTAAAATCCCGAGCGTAAAAAGGAAAAGTCAAATCCTTATAAAATTACTAACGCATTTGCCAGTGAGTCGGTCTGCCAAAAGAAATACTTTATTCTTTCGAATATTTATTCCATTTCATATGCTCATATTCTATATCTCTTCATATATATAATTATATTTACATCTATTGGCATATCTAATTTCATATGTAGCAAAACTTGAAAGAACAAAGAATACTTACGGTATATATCATCATATTTACATGGAACCACGCCTATAGTACCCTCTTTCAAATAAAAAAAAATCATCAAAATCGGTCCACTCGGTTAAGAATTATCGCTGAACATACATAAAAAAAAGATTACGACGAATTGAAAACCTTCTCCTTTTTTAAGTGGTTATAAATTCTAAATATATATAAATTGGCAGTTACAATTTTCATGCCTATATACATATATCTTTAAGAAAATATAAGCTTCCTTTCACTTGATGTAACTCTCCTAAAAATAATACTAACTCTAACTAAAATTGGGCTCTCAAAAAAGAGGAAGACCTAAACTTAGGTGGCTCGACTGCCTGGAAAAAGACTTTAAAATCCTAAATGTAACGAAGTGCATGTCTCTGGCCAAGAACAGGAAAGCTTGGGAGTTGATTCTGCGGAAGGCAGAGGTCCATCCTGGGATGTCAAGACATTGAAGAAAGATAATAATCACTCGAAGTATTGTGCCACTTATGTTTATTATGAAACGATACCATTAGATAAAATGCGTTAAAATATATATATGAAGTTCAATCTGTAGTGTCATATATTTTTTGTTTTCAAATAAAGAACACACATATTTTAGGCAACAAATATGGACAGCATAAACTTGTTTTTCTTTTCAATTATTTTGAGCCCTTATCTAAAAAAAATTAAATTAAAAAAAGGCTTCCACTTTTCAACTAGTTTATTTGTTTACATACGAATCGGTTTATTTTTTTACGTACGAATGTCGTGTTTTAAAGATGGTTTCTTAATAAAACATTTGTCCAAGCGTTTTTTAAATAAATCTTAAAACCAAGCTTTTTTCATTCTAAAATTTCATAATTACAAGTCTCAAACACATATTTTGAGACTTATGACAAATGGGTTCGAAATTAAAGATATAAAACGGCAATAATTCTTATACCAATTATGTCAACTCAACAATTCGTCATTATCTTATTTTTTCTCTCTTGCTGTTCCAATTTATAAACCCAACGGCAAAATTATAAATCCAACGCGTACCCTTACCTGACTACCTTATATGCATTGGCAATTCTTAAATGAAGCTATCACGCATAGTTATCCATTTTTCAAATGATATTTGCTGATACAAATATATACAGTTCGTGTCAAATTTTATTAGATTATTTTGTGTAAAATATCTTATAACTAAAAATCAAATCACTGTATTTGGAATATATCAGCATCAAAATTACAAGTGAAATCATTGAATATATGTGCGACTGTTTCTCGTCAAGTTTGTAACCTATTTATACGGCAGAGGAACTGAAGAACGATTTTAAAGAGGCCGATTAAATATACCATTGCCTTGGTAGAATCGATGAAAATTATAAAAATATAAAAGCTTGAAAATTCTGTCTCGACACATTGAGTTGTGAAATATTTTTCAGCAGCTATTACTCGCGACTCCGTTCGTGTGGATAAGGGAAATTAATTGATTTTTTACATTTGTTTATCTTTTGCTCTATATTCTCTTTATTTTTTTACATTCATTTTTGTATTTTTATTACAATTATAATTTTTTAAATTGGTAATAGCTTCTATATACCTTGTTGTTATTTTCAAATGTAAAGTGCACAAGTTTTCTGGGGTTGGAAAAACCCGAAATATAATTGCTAATAATAAAAAACTCTTGTCTCAAATCATTTCAAATTGTTTGGAGAATTTGTGACTAAATTTATATCTTGCGAGAAAAAATGTTACTTATGCCAAAAAGTCCAATCACTGAAAGAGTGTAGTTGATTGATCGCAAACATTGGCATACACGGAATATGTACCTTAAAAACTCTCTTTAGCCCTCCAAAATTCTCGGCACTTGCATCGACAAAGGTCGTGGTGACCGGGAGTAAGCGGCACGTGAATTGTAAATAGATAGGACGTACTCATGGGGTAATGACAAGGTAGCGATCTCAATTTTTATATGCCGAAATTGTAGGATTATTTTAGTTTACACAAAAAGATTTATAAAAAAAAGGCTCCCTGCCTTTTTTTATAAATCTTGCCATTTTCTCTTAAAACTATCCCTAAATTTAACATAATGATTTCATTTTTCTTTTTTATTTCATTTGCCTTTAAAAATGATTGTGCAAATTTCCATTTACTATATGAAACATTTTAGTAATGTTCGCTAGATGTAGGCCTTTTTCTTCGACTTTTTTCGATTTGTATCCCATTTTCAGCAATCCAATTTCAGAAAACCGGAAAATATGGTATTCGATGTAGAACGAAAGATATTATTGTGGATCATAAAAGACTGAAACAATTTTTTAAGTGGACTTTAAAAATTGTTTCAGTGTTTTATGAAATTATCTATTTGAGTAGTTTTTAAACACAACTAAATGAAACTACGTGATGTAGTTTTATTTTTACTTTATTTAAATTCTTTACCACGACCGTTCTATGACATTTTCAGATGAGCAATTTGTAAAAATTATCTTTACAAATTGTCTACCCGAAGATGATTTCATACAATGAAACCTAGGTTGTGGTAAAGAATTTAAATTAAGTGGAAATTATACTACATCACGTAGTTTCATTTAGTTTCATTTAATTGTGAATAATGAATTTCTACAAAATTAACGCCAAATATA
Source organism: Druceiella hillmani (assembly GCA_039881145.1). NCBI lineage: Eukaryota > Metazoa > Arthropoda > Insecta > Lepidoptera > Hepialidae > Druceiella > Druceiella hillmani. The sequence goes on along the minus strand of JAYKKI010000004.1, from coordinate 42,207,847 downwards.
TTCAAAATCTTGATTATCATTCTATTTGGTACTGATCTCGTTGTATTTATTTTGTTGTTCGCTGTCTTTGGCTATTTGAAATACTGACATATGTACTTACAGACATATCTAATGGATTTCACTGAATTAGAGTATTCTACGTTGATGTGTTCATGGAACATTTTGGAAAGTAGTGGGTTATGTGGCACTACCCATAGATTATCTATTTCCACCTTTTTTGGGTGATCGTTTTCTTTGTTTGGGGGATAGCCATCATCTTCGGTTTGCGTATCGTCCAAGTATGGTTTTGGGTATTTTTTGTATCTTTTCTATCATTCATACATGGCGAATTGCGGTTTAATGGCCGGCATGGTCCGTAAATCATGTGCTTGTGAACTATGTTGTAAGCTCTGGATCTTCATGTGGATTAGGAAATTCAGCTTGAATGATTTTGTCGATATCCGTGGAATGGATTCTGTCGTGTAGCCATGTGCGATTGTGCGAGTGAGGCAGTCCTCGTTTTTGCCATTCGATTATGTACATCCAGCATCTAACGGTTCTAAAAATGTAGTATTTTGTGATAACTTCAATATACCTCATTTGTTTTGGTCTGAAAACTTGGGCAATTATATCATGTCGATTCATGGAGCCTTGTTCGTATCTTAGTTGTTCTTTGATTTCTGGACACGATGAATATTATGAACAGGTCAAGTCGTTCATATTTTCTTACATAGTATTACTTATCGCATCTTGAGTGTATTCTCGCATGTGTCTTAGACTTCCCATGTAAGATGAGGGTAAGATTGCCATTGTTCCAATGTCGTCAATGTGTTCGTCATTTATGATCGCGTCTCGAAGGTGAATGTATTCTTACGAGTGTAGCTTCTTCGGATTCAGTATTATGTAAAGCATCCGTTCCGCTTCCATTTTCGGATACATATTTACCAAGAATTGTCGGAATAAACGGCGAGTGGTGAGAATTTGATTGTATGTTTCATTGTCTTTGATAATTATTCGGTAAGCATAGGACTCGTTGAAAGTGAATTTTTTGTTTGTTTCTATGCCAATTTCAGATTGGATTTATTTCACATTAAAACAATATACATCTTCTCCGTGCAGAAATATGGATATTGGAGGGTGTCATATGAACGGCGTGTCTCTGTAAGCGTTGTAGTCCTTCTCTTCTTCATTGTACATTTATGTCACGGCTTGGGTTTTCATTGTCCACAATTACGATGGCGACTTCGTCTATCTGAGGTGCATTATATCGATGTTCGTGGTGTCCAGGTGGTCTCTTGTCGGCTCGAATTATACCCATATAGCCATCAGAAATAATTCGGTTTAGCGCTATTTTAAATATGTGAATCAGTTGATTGCATTTGTGTAAGACCTGTACATTTTATTGTGATTATTTCTCGTCTCATTCCACGGATGTTTGTGCATAATTGCTCAATTTCTATTTCTTCATTTCCAATGAATATACTTGCAGAGATTTATAGTCTCTCTTGGGTAGTGGTAGTCATATTTTTTATTTCCATTTTCAAATATTTTTGTCCACAAGCCAACAAGATTTTGTTTCAAACAATCAACAATAAGAAATTTATTAGCACATAAAAACTATCCTTGTAGCGCGTTGGCCAAAACTAAAAATGTAGACTCCATTTATACAGATTTTCGAAAGTGTTTTATAAGGTCAAACATTCGATACTATGTGTAAAGCTTGAAGGTTATGTCATTCATATATGTATATATATATATACATATACATATATATATATATATATATATATATATATATAGTGTGTGTGTGTAAATATATATTTCATACATTCGCATGTTGATTGTCCATATCTCCTCCCTCTACTCAATTTGAACACCGACTCAAATCCCGCATACTATTTTATAACATTGTTTTTCAACATCCTTCCTTAGATATTTTCGATCCGAAGTTATTAACATTTAAAAGGGAATTACAAAATATATTATTTATAAATTAAAATGAGCTACGATAGAATTAATGTTTTGCTCAGTATATAGAAAATAATATAATTCTAAGTTAATACTAACTTTAATAATTTATCAATACATTTTTTAATATATTTAATAAAACGAGTAACCCTTCAAAATGTATTTATAAATAATCTAACCATTTTGTGCATACATATTTGGAGTTATAGTCTAATTTTATACTCTTTTCTTTTTATTGTCCATCTACGTAACTGCAACTTGTTTTGTGAGCCTTTCAATAAATAAATAAATAAACAAAAAAATGTGCGTATCAGCGTCGGCGCGCGAATGGAGTCTACTACTCAAGTACGATTGTCTAGGAATGAATAAAATAGGTAACACTGCATATAAATATCAATATCAACATCATTAAATGTAAATGGAAAATTCTTTAATCAAAAAATCCTGACAATATAATTATTTTCATGTAAAGCGCAACTGAACAAGAACAAATTTATATAGAATACACCACATATTCACACATAATGACATTTAATTATTACAGTTCAAAAATTATATTACTGAAATTCAATTTGGCTAGCGACATGATTCCCTTTACCTATAGGTATAATATTAAAATGTACATTAAAATTACTTTTTGCACCGGATGGTTCACTTTACTTATATAGCCATATTAATAAAATGTGCATTTAATTAGTTTGGGCTGGATGATATAAGCCAGTGACTGCTTTAATTCAGGAAGGTATCAAAATATATTTATTCTTAATATTTGGTAATTTAACAAATACTTGCAAAAACATATTGTTGAATATATTTGGCATTAATTTTGTAAAAATTCATTATTCAAAATTAAATGAAACTACGTGATGTAGTATTACTTCTACTTTCTTTGAGTTCTTTACCACGACCTAGGTTTCGTTGAATTACATCTTCATTTGGGCTATTAGCAAAGATATATCTTTGCTGTTAGCCCAGTTGAAGATGTTCTAATACAACGAAATCTAGGTCGTGGTAAAGAACTTAAAGAAAGTAGAAATTATACTACATCACGCAGTTTCATTTAATTGTGAAAACACATTGTATTCTGACAATTGAATTCGAGTGCAAATGATGAGAGAAGCTACTTTAGGTTAAAATTCCGTTAGTAAAATGCAATGTGTGATTTAATTTGTCCATAACTAAAACAAAAACGTGTATTAAATTAGTTTGGACTAGATAAGACAAACCATTCTTTCATCGGGTTTCAAAATGAAAATCATATTTCATTGAATATTTCTTTTGCCAATCTCTTACCAAAGTGTAATGTATACTCAGGAACCCTTATTAACAAAACTTGTCAAAATAAATACAACTTTAATAATTATTGAATAATTCCCACCATATTTGTGTAAGATCAAAAATATAAATTTTAACATTTTTCCGCTTTTAAATGTTTTAAACAACTTGCTACACTGCTTTTTACACACAACAAAAATATGACTATATAATTTATTACTGAAAATCTAACTGCCTGTTGTGAAATCTAAAAAATGTAAAATCTAACACAATATGAGCAGAAATTATGAGTAGAAAAATTCTCACCTTTTTTCGTCTATCTAGTATAAAAATCTATAGTGTAGGTATATAGACGCAGTTACTTACGGCTTTCGTAGCAAGCGACTGTGTAAAAATAGAGAATTTTCAAGAAAACTTTTCGTGTTCATTCTGAAAATGCAAAACACTAATCGTAACAAGCATTAGTCATAGGCCCTGCTCTTATGGAAGTTTATGGAAGGAAGCAAATAAGTTTATTCTATATATATATATATATATATATATATTTTTTTTTTTTTTTTTTATATTTAACCCCATAGTTCGAACGTGGGGTTACAAAAAGAGGTATTATTGTGATAAATTTGTAGTACGGATAATATCTTTAAAAGTATACGGGATCTGAGTCTAGCATTGAAGTTGAGTAGAGGAGTAGAGAGAGTAAATAGGGACAATCAACATCGATAACAAACGAAAGTAGTTTTTAATTTAATCACCTTTAATATTACAAATTGTAAAATACATGTAAGAACCTTTCCATTGGACTTTTATTTTATTTTTCTTCTAGTGATATGCGAAAATGTGTAAAAATTTAAAATTATGAAATTCTCGAGTTGACATTGAATTAATTAGAGTCAATTACCTACAGATCCGTCTGGGCAACAATCGACGGGTAGAAGTAAAGTTTTTGTTGAAGCCGCGGAAACTTTCCCAACATCGTCCAAGGCAACGAAAAATATTCCTTCGGATCAGCCTAGGGTTGAGGTACAGGAAATCATATTGGAAGTGAAAACGACGATGTATAAATACGTAGGAGACACACCGGCACTCAATATTAGGATGTCCGGTTCACTTCTAGCCAATGTCAGTTACTTCAGGCGGAAGAATTATTCAAGAAATTAAATGACAAATAAAATGGAGCAAAGACAGTATAGAGAAGACAAACTCCATGAAATCTGCGAGGAAATTTTGTTAAGTCAAGATCGAGAAGTGAAGGCTCGTGCTGAAGCCGCAGAGGAAATTGAAAACGTTTTTAGTAAACGTTTAATAGAAACACGCTTTTAGATTATTAATTTTTTACTTAAATATTTTTATTAAATTTTTTTTTGAAAATATCATATTTATATATTTTTATACTATTTTTATTTTCATTACCTTTATTTTTATAATTTTTTTACTCATAATTTCTGCTCATGTTTGATTTTATATTTTTTAAATTTCATAATAGATAGTTAAATTTTAAGTGATCAATTAAATACTCATAATTTTGTTGTGTGTAGAAGGACAACGTATCACGTTGTTTGAAACATTTAAAAGCAAAAAAAATGTGAATGTTCATAAGAAATGGTGGGAATTACAAAAATGGTGGGAATTATTTACTAATTGTTAAAGTCGCAAATATTTTGTAAAGCTTTGATAATAAGGGTCTACGAGTATACGTTACAAGTAGGTAAGAGATTGGTAAAAGAAATATTCAATGAAATGGTGTATTAACCCATGAAATGGGATTTTTATTTTGAAACCCTCTGACAGAATGGTTTGTATTATCTAGTCCAAACTAATTTAATACACGTTTTTGTTATGGGTAAATGATGAACCGTATATTGCATTTTTACTTACATTATTTATTAACTTATTTTTATTTAACAGAATTTTTACTTAACATAGATTCTGTCATTATTTGTAATAAAATTTAATTGGCAGAAAACAATGTTTTTTCAAGTATTCGTTAAATTACCAAATATTAAGAATAAATATATTTTGATAACTTCCTTAATTAAAGCAATCACTGGCTTATGCCATCTACTTCAAACTCATTGAATGCATATTTTATCAATCTGGCTATAAGTAAAGTGAACCATCCAGTGCAAACTAATTTGAATGTACATTTTAAAATTCTAACTATAGGTAAAGGGAATCATGTCACTAGTCAGATTGAATATAGTAATATAATTTTTGACTTTTGTCTTCTATTCTACAAAATTAAAGTCTCTTTTAATTTCAACTTCTTAATCTGACATTACTAAATGTTCTTAATTTTGTTGTATAAATTTGAGCTTTGCTTGAAAATAATTATATTTTCAGAATTTTTTTATTAAATAATTTTCCATTTGCATTTAATTATATTGATATTTATATGTATGTACAGTGTTACCTATTTTGTACATTCCAAGACAATCCTACATAAGGAGTGACTCCAGTCGCGCGCACGCTGACACGCACATTTTTTTGTAATTTGAAAAATATTTTAAGCGTATACGAAAAAAATTATAAAGAATATTAAATTTAGAAGGCAAAGGATCACGTATTACGATCTTTGGTTCTTTCCAATTTATTTGATTTTGATATAAAAATCAAACTCCTGAATTAAAAATAAAAACTTTATATAACTTCGAAAATGTTATATTTATGAAAAAAAATATTTTTTTTTAAATAAGCAATTAATAATTTAGTTTACATTCATCTGAGTGTACCATTATGTGCCGAGCTAAGCTTTACCCAGAGCTACTTTACTCTTTACTCTAGTTTTAGAAAATAGTGGAAGCCATATTTTTATCAAGTAGTTATATCTAATTATAACGTATTTTAAATCAAGTTAGTATCTGGAGTAGTACTCACAATAAATCTAAACTTTATTGCACACTCACAAATTGATAATTCCTAAAAAATTATAAGTCAAAGGATTAGAAACTTGACAGCAAGATAGTTTAGAATACCAATTAAGGATACTCAATATCATATCCATCACAACCTTCTAGTCTCAGTAAAGAGGTTTCAAATTGTATTGCTTTAAAATTTAGAGTTCTTAAAGAGAAAATTATAGTAATTTGAGAGAGATAATTTTTATCGCGGTCAAGTTCCACATTATGATTGCTAGAATATTAAATGAACCTAAACGTAAAGCCTCAGACATCTACATATCTCCATCAAAGCTATGCCAGAACTTGGCTACTTTTATCTCTTAACTTTTTATGGCTAACTTTTTAAAGAGGAACTTTTTTAACGAGATTTTCTCATCTTTAGGCCTCTATAATATTGTAGTGATTATATTTATAGCGCATTTTTCAATCCTTTCTGTCTGTTAAAAATAAGTTTGTGAGACTCATTTTAAAGTCTCATTAAATTAGATGAAATCTGTCTTTAATCGTTTTCTTTTAAAATTATCTGTTTCATCATAACCATTTTTTATAATTTGCAAAAATATGTAATTCGATACACGAAATGTCCATATTTTGCTCTCAATAGTTTGTAAACAAATTTAAGCAAATATTGCTGCGTACTCCTCCCACTAGCACTGTAAGGTAAATAGGTTAGGCAATACGCAGATTGTTTTCCGGGTATCCTATTAATATTGTGAATGTATAAGTGAGTTTAATTGTTTCACTTTAACGCCTTATGATGAAGCGTATTTTTTATAAAGGAATGAATTAATTTTTTGAGCTAACAGGAAAGTCATTCCTTTAGAGATATCAACATGAACGGGAGAAAGAGGGTGAACACAAGTATGTATAATATATCATGGAAATATAGCACATTACGGCTACCTACAGCGGTGCATAGCATTCTATTCTTTCACGCCGTTTCTCGTATTCTCTACATCTCAAATCATTTTATCATTTTCAATGCCGAAATCCTGTGATGAGAATATAAATTTTGAAATTATAAATGGACTAATTTATAAATACAAAAGGGCGTTCTATATATACATATATATATATATATATATATATATATATACATGTGTGTGTGTGTGTATATATATATATATATATATATATATATATATATATATACATGTCTATCTACTTGTTATGTCTTTGAAGTAAAATTATTAACCTAAAAGAATAATATAAGGTACATGACGTCAAAATAAATTTAATATAGCGAATATTCCAAGATGGCGGATTATTTTTTATTTGTGATTCCCTTGATGCATATATTAAATGAAAGATAATGGTGCATGTAAGTAAAGAAATATGTAATTTATCGAACTACAGATAAAAATACAATTCATTAACAAAATTTTTGACGAAGTATCAATACAAAAGTTTATTTTACTAAATGAATCAATAAATAAATCGTAGTTAATAATTACAGCTTTTACACCATCATATAATAGCTAAGAATAAATAAGAAAAATTCCGTGGTTCAACAGTCGAATGATCTTAAGCTTAATACATAAAAACGCTGTATTCTTATAAAACGAACGAACAATATGGCCCAAACAGCGCCATGCGTAGGTTACTAAGGGAAAGAATAAAGAGTCAACGACATCACTTATACTGAAGAGTGAGTTGCATTGAAGATGAAAGCATACACCTAATCGTATGAGAACCATTTTCGGAGCTCTAATGGCGTATCTATATGATACTTACTCGAATTAACATACCCTGAGAAGATATAGATTAATACATAAACCGAGAGCACATAAAGTAGAGAATGCACGTATCGTTATAATAACTTATTTTGCAGTTGTATTTCATAACAAAATATTATTTTTTATTACATATTTACATCTGATTGCTCAACATACGTATTCTAGATTATAGTTTGAAGCATAGTTTGTATTCTTTACTTACGTAAAAAAGAGCACCAACCGCATGTTGAAACTACGTAATATTTTTCAATTATTTATTTATACTAACTTAAAATATTGTTTAAAATAATATTTATACTTTCGTTATATATGCCTTTCGTTATATACTTATTTTTCTAGTTAGAATTAAATTCTTTTCTTAAAAAAGTTATGAGTAATTTTGTATAATAGAAACAGAAAGGTGCTTCAACTTTTCATAAAAAATAAAAAAGAGATTATATATTTTCCATATCAAAAGTTATATATTTTCCATAGCAACAGATACAAAAGAAAATTTAACTTTGAAGTAATTGATGATATTGATCTTTTTATAAATAAAAAAAATCTGGAATATACATTTGACAGAAAATATACTTACATTATGTTATCTTGTTTTATTAATCAATTCTTAAATAAAGTTGATTTAAGCAAAGTTGGACTTTTGGTGCGAGAGTTTTTTTTTATACCTGCTATTCTTAATCAGAAAATGACAAATAAACTTACACACTGACTGATTCTAATTATATTTTAAAACTATTTTATTCTGTAGTGTTCGCATCTAAGAAATATTAATCCGTTCTTAAATAAAAACTTTAGATTTATCACCTATCTTGAATAAAATATAAATATATATATATATATATATATATATATATATTAATATGTATATATATATATATGTATATATATATATATATATATATATATATATATATATATATACATCCACTGATTCTGATTACTTTTTAAATTTAAATATTTATTTTTACTGAAATATCCACATATTTATTCTTATTAAAGCAAAAGTTGGGTGACGTATCGAGGATAAGAATAGCTTAGAATTTACTATAAATAAAAATAAAACCTGAGATTTTGTCACATAATGTCAAACATGTGACAAAATCTTAGCTTTGACAGGTATATCGAGAAAACAAATGATTTCGCGTAGGGTTAAATTCTGTTTACATGCTTTTTCTCATTGTTTTAAAAATGTTATATACTCTTTATTTTTTACCTCAGGTACAAACTTACGGGCACAAGAAAAGAAATTAATAAAAGAACATTATTATATATATTAAAGATGAAGATATTTATATATATATTAAAGATGTGCGGATAATCTATTTTCATCAGAGTTAAAAGAATTGTTATCGTGTTTTGTCATTTCTTTCTGAACAGTCTTTTAAATGCACGGTGCTTCATCTAATTAAATTTACGTCAGAATTTCTTACTTTTTACTTAAAAGTAAAAGCTTCTAAATATACACATGGACGAAGAAAATTATATTCTGTGTGTATATTATAACCCAAAATTTAATTAACTTTGTTCGTCAAATTTTACCTTGATTCTTTCAAGTGGAGCATACAAGGTACGATAAATTGCTTTCTAATGGAAAATAAAACGTCACAATAAATACTACCGTCACATTAAAACTAACAACTTGGAAAAGCAAGTATACTTGCATTTACTTGCGCTCACACGCACCTGTACACATGTATATATTTGTACGCATACACAAATTAAAAAAAGTAAAAGCCTTACATTATGAATCATTTTCTCGATCCTAAGGTTTTGTTTATTGTAGACAGATACATAAAGCGATAATAAATCATGTCCTTTGTAAGGCAGTATACATTATACTCATAGGCACAGATAGTAATTTATAAATTCTATGTTAAACGGCTCTAAGGATTAATGTAATAACCAAAGCATATAGTAATTAGAAAGATATAACTAAGAAATAAAAATGCATTTAAAAAATCACCAGTGCATGACAATTTAAATATTATAAATAATCTTGACTATATTTAGAATATTGTAAGGGCTCGTGCAATAATCGCTTTGATTAATAAAATTAAGTATCTACAGCAAACATCAACAGATATACACAATTAAGTTTATCATAATTTGGGTACCGTAGTCGATATTATTTCTTTATTAACTTGTTAATAATTAATAATGCATCAATTGCAGCTATCGACTAACAGGCCTTGGAGACGTGTCTCCAGCAAATACTGCACACGTTGTGATGTTCTAAAGGCTGATGTTCAAGGTATGCAAGTAGATTTCGATGATGGTCATTGTTCGAGATGGAAAAATCAGATTTAAGGATATCACAATATGAACCAAAGGCAGGAAAATGATTAGCTGAACTTTATTCTTGGGCGTGATTTTGGATATTGAAAGGTGATTATTTTTTTAATTATCGCACTGGATTTTTTATGCCACCAGAAAACGGAGATAATCTTATAAAATATAAAATGTTAACAGTAAAAATTGTTTAGAAACCCTTGCTTTATTACTAAACTGATTAGCTATGTGATCCTTTTTTCTTAATGGGTATATTTTGTTAATACTTTCTGAATGGGTATATTTTGTTAATACAGACAATATATTTTCCCCCTCCCCCATAACTTTCTTCATATCCTTCAGACATGCCTGAGAAACTGGGCTCTGTCTGAGCGAGTAATGAGCTACAAAATTTACCTGATCTGCGCCGAAGTGTCTCACGTATACAGCAAAATTTTGTAATATGACGCCAAGTTACTAAATGAATGTACTAATATTGCAACATATACTAATACTGCAATTTAAATAATATTTATGAAGTTAATATTCAAAAGTGTATTTGACAAATATAAATAAAATGTTATTGCCTTTTAGTTTGTCTCCATTATGTTGAAAGGTTTTATATTCTAATATTTAAAATAATCATACATCCAAAACAGGAATAATAAATTAACCAATAAAGAAGAAATATATACATGGATTACTCATTGAATTTTTAATTTATGTACCAGGTATGGCAAATTGTGGTCTATTATTTAAAAAAATTATCATTAAAGTAATATTTACAAAGATATCTCATTTAATGCCTTATTCCCAGAAGAGCATGCCGCAAACGTAATTACTGTCATTGGATGCTACTTAATATTATCATATTATATAGATAGAAACTATTTATTATCTGAGTAGTAACTCACAAATAGTTACTACTTAGGCACACTTCATGTTTCATGTCTTGTCATTATCGAAGTGAAGAAACTAGTGAGATTCACTTGTAACTTTATATATTCTGGCTGTAATTTTCTTAGCTTGATAGTTATTTGGTATCTAATAAAAGCAATCATTTGATAAATCTTTACAAATTTTAATATATAGTATATGGAATACTATTTAATTTTTATATATTTCGTTTGTTTTAATGCCTTAACCTGCAAAAGCTACTTAAAGTCAACGTTGAAATTTTAATTAACAAGTTAATTACCTAGACACATATTAGCATTTCTTGATGGTGCAAAATGTTAAAATTATGCTACATATTATATAATTTTTTTGGTTACGGCTATGAAACAAAATTACGTTTTAAATAGCGCATAGCGAGTCTACAAATTCGAATTAGTTCTGAGCGAAGCTATGAGTAAGTACAAGTATGAAATAGATTTGAAACATTACACTTTATATAACTTCATCTTATTTCATATAAATATAATTTGGACAAAGAAAAAAAAATTTTTAGATTTCGTCCTTCAAATGAAAAAAAACGGAACCCTTGTAGAATCACTCGATTGTCCGTCCGTCCATCTATTTGCCAAAACACTTTCTCCTTTATCCTAAACTTATTATCGTATACAAAAGCCTGGAGGGTAGATAACACTGCTGTAAAAATGTTAAAGTTTTGGTTCACATCACAAAAAGATATGGTCCTTTGAAGCATATCCTTTTTCGTTCAAAAAAGAGTCTTACTCACTGATCATCAAAACCTACAGGGTATTTTCGTTTGACCTACAATCTTGAAATTTGACATAGTGGTTCGTCTTATACTACAAGTACACGGAGAAATAAAAAAGCAATTAGAGTAATTGTATGTGGAATATGACATTCTTGAAAATAATTCGTTTTCACATCTTTCAAAGATGTAGTAGGCTATATATTTAGGTTATGAAAACATAATGTTTGTGAGTAGTTTTATCAGAATGTTTATAAGTGAATAAAAATGTGTACGAAACTATTTTAGTGGGAGTTCTACACAGGTTTGACAGGTTTTTGCTCCATAAATAGCTCTATAATAACTATTTTAGATGGCAATCGATATTTCTGAAATATATCCGCGTAAATCAATCGTTTCCTTATAGATGTATCCTTGACAGGGTGTAGAAATAGGCGTTTGATTATAAAATGTTAATTTGATCTATTGATCAAGAATATGTCTTCAACGATAATCGTTATAAGTAAACGAACAATATCTAATTATAATAAGCATCAAAAGTCAACTATTCAATAAAATTACATCTCTTTAGTCGTTTTTCCATATTATTCCACATCAAATAAATACGAAATTCCAAATTGACTTTTTTTAGCGTAAACTTAAATTTAGTGTGTTAAGTCAACTAAAAGGGATAGAGTAAATTTCTAAATATTATGTTCATATGATAAATACATGAGAAGTTTTGATTCTATAAAAATGAAAAATTTATTTAAAAAAATGTTTCATCGCTCTTATTTAAAATTGCATTTGCTACTAACTAAATTAGAGCAGGGAGTTGTGTAAGTTTTAATTTTCAATATTTTTTATGGTATTTTATATCGCACTAAACAGCTTGATTTGTAATATTATTTTTATAAAATAATTTTGGTTTCTCAAAAACCTAAAGTTTTAAAATTGAAAAAGATTCAAAATTCCTTTACAAAATTCGTTCCTTGTTGATTAATCATCAAAGTTTTATCTTAAGCTCCTAATGGAACCACTTGCTACGAAGAGTTTTCAATTTTAAGTGATGCAATAGAGTTGCGGAAAAGTAAAGAAAATAAATGGTTTTCAAGTCTCAACATATGGTATTTCCAGTCCATCCATAATCCCACACATACGGTATTCCCATTCCATCCATAATCATGCACAGTATTCCTATTCTTTTTTACTTGGCTCAATATTATTGCAGATTGAATAGTATCTGGTTGTACTCGTATTTTCCATTGTTTTGATATAAGAACTTAAGTTTTACGTAATTAGATACACTGGATCTTGCATAACACAACATCTGCATTATCCAGTATATCTGGTGCACCAAATCAATCAAATCATATTTAAACCAGAAAATAACCGTTTATTGACTTTTCAAGAACTTTTGCTATTCTGTCACTGAAGATGTAAACTTATCATAGCAAAGCGATTCCATCCTGATCCCAATATAATATTTTGAGGATAAATTAACAATAGTATGAAAAAAAATTAAGATATTTCTCAATATTTTGTAAAACTCAGTTTCTTGAAAAATATAAAGGTTTAGCAGGATAAATAGGGCCAACAATATGGGAGAGATATTGTGAAAATAGCTTATAACATTGGTTAGTAATAAAATTACCATTTCCACATTTTCAGCTTTTGTCTTTCACAAGTCCTCCAGACAATTGAATATATATGGGCCAGAGCAGATGTTTTTGACAATAATTATATTCAAAGTATTTCGTTTAAACCCATGAAACAAAACCTATTTGCCAGAAAATGTACCATTTTTGAACTAATGTTACATTTTAAAAAGAAATCAAATATAATTTTTGTTTAGTTCGGGCAGAGGTACAATTACAAAACATATAAATGGAGATTATCATGTAGACAAGGTTCATCATATAGTCCTTATTAGTGATTTGTTTACTTGCCCGACATAAAATATTGTGTACGGATTTGTTCAGTGGAAATTTTAATTATTTTATATGTTATTCATTTATTAATTTCCTAATTTACTTACACAAATTACAGGTAGAATACTTAAAGCGATAAAACATTAATGGCTTAATAAAGCTAAAATTTTATATTAAACCTTAATACAAAAGTATATGGGAACTAAAAAAGAAAACGACGACACATTTAAAAAAAATCACTTTCATTCATCATAGACAAAACACTATTTTGCATTCACGATCAGTTGGTTGAGCACTTGGAATAATGGAGCCCGATTTTAATCAGCTTTACATATATGGTACGCTTAATGAGTGATGTAAGCGAATTGATGACATGGATTGGAAATCTCATGAATTATGCAACACGAGTCAAAATTTTCGATAGCATTTTTTGCTACATACTCCCTATGCCAACGGAAAATCAATTATGAATAAAATCTGGAACCCATACCGACCAATCCGGACCTCATCCAGATGGTGCATTGGGATTCCGTTGACCATATATTCAGATTTAATTAAAGCGTTACAATCCAGAGGCTACAAACTCACTATTGGACATTCGTTTGCGTTAAGCTGCAAGTTTTTTGTTGCGCTCCATTCAACGGTGGCGTTGATTCACACTGCAACCGTTTGCTATCTACAGCATCTTCGATGACTGTAAAAAGACTCATGTCGTTCGCGAATCACAAGCAACCCGTATTCTTCACCGCGCAACCAATATCGTTTATCAGAGTAAGGAAAACTAAAAGCCTGATTTGAATTTTGGCTCACTCCCGATCGTGGAAGTAATTCTTTGATACACAGTCTCCCAGTCGTGCGCGTGCGTATTAAGACACAAAAATGAAAATCATAATAGTGGAACGCATAACCCTGCCTCGCCAAGGTGATTTATTCTACACGATCGGAAGCTTTCTGGCCAAAGTACCGAATCACTACTTGATCTACTTCATAAAAATATGCAATATCTACTTGACGTCCGAGCTCAATATGATAAGAGCTCAAATAAATGTTGTTTGATAATATGAAGATAATTTAATAGATTCTGCGTCAAACGGAATAAACAAAAGTATGCAGCAGATGGACGGACGCACGGAGAAATAAGGCTCATGAGCGATAATTTTTTCCTTTTTTTGTACAGATCCTTAAAAATATTACTTAATAGTTATTAATTGTAATCTAAATATTGAAGTTTCATGCGTGGTTATACACATTATATGATTTATTGAATGTTAAAGCTTCGTGAAGAGTTTTAACATCCTTACAAGCTGTAAGAAAATAAAAAAATAAAATAAAAAAATATATTTATAATTTAATACAGAAAACTTCAAAGCATATTTATTTATTAACGTGCTTTAATGTATAAAGTTAATACATATGGTCTTTCATAGATAGTAAATGATATATATGTACATTATATAAGTAATACATATATCTATAGAAAAAATGCTCCACACCCCGTGTATCAAATTCATAAAATCAAAATTATGGAAAAAATACATTACTAAATATTAACCTGACATTCGCCGGAAAACTAGAGTTATGTTCCAAATTTCACATTATGAGATTTTTGCGATATTTTTACACCTGTAGATGATATACCGGGTAAACATATTACATAATGTCAGTGATACACTAGGTGATATAATTAAAAATATAAAAAAATAATACTAATACTTGTTAATTAATATATTGAAATATAGCCTTAAATGTTTAAACATGCATAAATGTGCACGAAATATTAATTAGGCTAGTTCCATCCGTACATAACAGATGTATTAGTTATATGCAAATTTAATATTAAGTTATAAAAAGACGAACGTCGAAAGACGAACGACGAAAGACCATGTATAATACCAGTTAAATATATAGGTTTTTAATCTAATTAGTATTTAGCTTTATTTATTATATTAAAATTTAAATTATTTACTATGGACTGAATTTAAGCAAATTTTTATTACTTAAAAAAATCGTTCCTGTTTTTAAATTTTTCTTCCATTTTATGAAGATGACGAAATATGTGAAAATCTATCATATCTTGTCCTTTCTTTAAACAAAATTATTATAATTCATTTAATATTAAAAATAATTATGTTTTTAATGTTTCTACCATTTTGAAAATTCATTTTTAGGCAATATAAAAATGAAAAAGTCTGTTATTGTCTAGACCGGTTGGCAATTAAAAAATAATATATCCTAACAATATTTTCACGTCGACGAGGTCTACTACACATAAAATTTCCACCGATAAACTAAGTCTATTACGTCCGCCTAACAACCGTTAAATTAAAGTGGTAATTAGTGGCATGTTTGCGATAGTAGTTTACGTGAAAATAATTAGTTTTTGCGTGATCGCGCTTTTGTAAATCGCGAAGATATAGTACAGGTTGACTGTAGCTACCAAGAAGCATGAAAGTGGCTTAATGACGATTAATGTTTATAATTTAGTAATTGTAAAGCTAAAGTCTGAAAATATTCAGGTAAAGTATCATACTTTAAACGTGTTTATTTTATTTTGTTCCAAGACATCTATTATAACGGAAATAACATTTATAGAACTCTAACTTTTGAAATTTAAGAAGAAATAAAATTAGGACTCACTAAACAATTGCCTTATTATGAACACGGTAAAATTCTATCGAAAATCTTGTACAGAATACTACGATAGGTGAAACTTTATTGCTGTTTACTTGCATATACATTTTAATATTATACTTATTATAATCATAATATTAAAATGTAAATGCGCATAAACAGCAACAACATTTTAATTAAAAGACGTTTAAATGTACATGTGGTTTAGATATCCGTCGATATCAATAAATTGTATTTTATTCCTGTGCCCAATTATACGATATCAGCGGATATGTAACATAGTAAATTTGCTACTTTTCTTTAATATCGGACATTTTTCTATTATTTTCTAATATTAAAAGGAAGATTATAGATTAAGTTTTACCTTAAATATTGAAGTTCCTTTATTTGATTATTCAATTTCTAAGCCTTCTATTCTGAATAGACATTTTGCTCAACTTTTTAAAAACTGTTTGTAACTTTGATATACTTATAATATACTTTTATATGATGTAAATATTAAGAAACTTGAAATCTAATTCATATAAAAATAATAGTAAAGTACCACATCAATATCTTTTTTGATAACGTTATATCTTAAAAATATATTGCTTAATCGATGAATACAAATCATTATCATTGAACTTTAATCCTTCTAACGAGTCAAACTGTAAAATTTACTAACGCTCTAGTGTATATTATGTATTTTAAAATCATTATAGTCAGTCTGAAAATGTTAATCACTTAATCTTAGCCTCCAATAATTTTTATATTACGAAGAATCTAAAGTAGAAAATTATTTCACAACCATTAAATATACAAAAAAAAAAATCTAATCAAAAAATTTATTAAGACTGAGCGAAATATCACTGGATTCCCCCAAGTCATGTTTTAAATCAGTCCGTTTATAACATATTGTATTCGTGATAAGAAAAACGTTCATCTTTTCTTATTATGATTAATTTAAATCACTGGTAACCTCAGGGCATCTGAACGAACCGTGCTCTCATTAGAGTCATGAACTCATCTGTAATCTCACCTGACTCGGTAGCTGAGCAGCTTACGATTACCCTCATAACATCAAGGGACCACGGTACGCTCACATAATGTCTTTATTAAATATATCCATTTTTAACAAGTTTATCGTCCAGTTTATAGAATATATCTTATATAAAAAAACAAAATATGGAGCGTAATTTTCTTGGGTTTATATTACTTCAGCTTGAACTACAGAATCAGTGTAACATTATTACATATTTCATTATACTGACAACCTGTGGAGAAATAAAATCCTGCCTTAATCTAATTGGAATATAATGGAACACAACTGATGTAACCCTTGACGATTACAGTGTATTAATTAAGCTTATATTGGTCGTAATGCCCAGTCACAAGAAATAATATGAATGCTATTACTGTAGCAACTATTATCACTGAATATTTTCAGACGTTAGCTTTACAATTACTGTAACCAAATTATAAACTTATCAAGCATTAAGCCACTTCCATGCTTCTTTGTAGCTACCGTCAACTTGCTACTATATCTTCGCGATTTACAAAAGCACGATCACGCAAAAACTAATTATTTTCACGTAAACTAATAACTGTAAACATGCCACTAATTACCACTGTAATTTAACCACAAGTAAACCTCATCGACGTGAAAATATTGTAATGTTATATAATTGTTTAATTGCCAACCGAGCTAGACAATAAGAACGTCACATAAAATCCATTAACAACCTTTACCGAGTTGATAGACTACGTTGCGAAAAGTTTCCTTTAAATTTGTGAGATAACTTCCAAGAAAATCACTGCCATATACGCTATATACAAACAAAATTAATGGCTAAAAACAGAATTTTAACATCAAATGAATTATAATAGAAAATTTTTTTAGAGAAAAGACAAGATATGACATATTTTCGATTTATGATAGATAAGACGGTAGAAAAATACAAAGACAGAACGATTTTTTTACGCAATAAAAACAAATAAAGCTAAATACTAATTAGATTAAAAGCTTACATACTTAACTGAAAAGAAAAGAAGTCCCGTAATTTTAGACAGGGAAAGTCTTATTTTATTTTTTTTTATATGGAGACACCGGCTCGGCCTCGGCTCGACAGCCCGCCATTTTTTGTAAATCATTCAGTTCGATTGCATGGACTCCTAAAGATAACATTTGAAGAAAACTTAATTAATAAAGTGTGTGTTCATCCCGTTGTCTGAAATAAATGGAAAGAAGACTATAAAAACAGGCTGAAAGATGAGAAAGAGTGAGCTATTATTGCAAGGATCAAATTCTATTAAACTATAACAAGTAAGTTTAATTATAATTTGATAAAAATAAAATATTATTGTTGATTACAAAAATGAGCCGTAAATTTTTCTCTGCCATTAATTTCGGTTCTTGTTGCTCTTTTATTAATGTATTACATTTAATTCTCCTCAAATTGTTATTTATTTGACTATTTGTAACGGTTATTTGTGATTGTCTGTCAGTGATTGGGAGTTTGAGATTGATAATTCATCAAGATCAGAGCAAATTTCACAGTTGCGTAATGAAAGGAATTCGACTGAATCTTCCCGCATTTTGGCTAATTTGGTATCTGATGATGATGAGGAATCATTAGCTATTTTCCTAGAGCGCATTGTTAGAAGTCAGAGTGCGAGAACGTCCTCTTTGGATAGTAGGTCTCAAGGATAAAAACACAAATATAACAAATCAGTTTCTGCAGAATTTGGAGCCAAATTGTTAAAACTTGAAGAAGATAAAATTAAAGCATTTAAGGAAAAAAGCAATGAAGTTGATAATGAAGTTACGTTTTTTTTTAAATCACTTACTCCGTACTTTCGATATTTAAGAACAAAAAAGTACAAAACCTGAAATTAAAAAGTTTATTATAAAATGTATTTGCCGATGAAATTGCTTTAACGATATCTCCCTCTTCCTCCTCCCCCTCGACCTCTGCACACTCTGCTTCAATTTTACCCTCGCCAGTACACACTTCGACCTCGTCCACCATCATGTCATCACCGTTTCGAACTCGGGAATTTTACGAGACATTTAATGACGATGTCTAAATACCTACAGTAACAAACATAATATTGTTTTTCCTTTTTTTACAACTTAAATATATAATTACAAATTATTTCAGCCTTACATTCTATATGTGAATGTTTGTAATATTATAGGAATGAATTTACATACACATATACCTACAATCCTACATACATAAACTAACTGTCTTTTTCCTTGAGAGGGTGGCCAAAGCCATTTCAAACAACCAGAAGCTTCTAGAATCAGCCACTTTTCACAGGTAAGTAAATTAATTTTAAGTAAAATATTTACGTTAGGTACCTAATTAAAATATATAAATATTAAGTTGGCGCATTAATTAACTAGAATTAAGGCAATAATTATTATGCATATATGAGTACTTACTTATCTGTACCAAACACTAACTATTAAAAAACTTACCTAAATCTTAACACCGATCTTTCTTCCACACTAATACGATTAGTACGATTGCAATTACTGTGTATTCCATTACAGATGTAATCAAATATTGCTGTTGACATAGACAAATATTCGTAAAAATCTTCTTTATTTAAAGCTATTCATTATTAAAGAAATTCTTGCTCGATATGAAAAACTGTACATTTCTTGTTACTGTGTATTTTCATTCGCATCATCGCGCGAGCGATGGCTAATAGGACGGCTCCTAATGCTCCATACTTACAGATTACAGATGAATCATGAGATTTTACTATTAGAAATATAAATGTATATGAAAAAATAATTTACGATCCTATGGCTAACACAGCTTATGTTTAATTAATAACTTGAAAATATTTTGAGATAGGAGGTATTCTTAACTCAAATTTCACATTTAGTGTTCTTACGAAAATAAGTGATAAATTGCTTTTCGATTCACTAATACGAGAGCCTTAATGATATGAATCACGTATATAAATTGGTGTAATTTTATAGATTGTATGCATTTTAATAACATACATAAAGCATTTAAAAACAAATTATTTTACAGAAACTACAACATTTTAAACGTGGAACTTATTTGATATGTTCCCGCCGTCTCTTTTACTAGATAAGTTTTCATGGTTTTGAAACGACTCAATATTACAACAGTTGTTGTAACTGCTTACATGTAATACGTCTTATGCAACAGATAGCAATACGTATAGTGATTTATAGTAAAATTTTTATTGTAATCAGATTTGTAAAAAAAACTTTGTTAATAGCTCCAGATGATATTTTACATAAACCTAATACTGTAATTTAAATAGAAAAAAATTTAACAATGGCGAATAAATCGAATCCTAAAACTGTTTCTCCACTCGAATTTAAATAGAAAGTTGAAGATGGAAGAATTAACATGACGTCGCCTGTTTTCCGACGTGTGGGTTGAATTCGAAGAATTACTATAAAAACAAAATTTTGAAATAAAAAAATGCATGAACTTTTATAAATTAAACAAAAAATTATCTGTATTGCGTATTTATTAAAATTTATGTTTAACAAGTTAAACCATTGCTTAATGAATTATTACTTAATGAATTATTTGAATAAAATACTCGTAAATATTATATTTAGTTTCGAGTCGAACGTTCGGTGGTCACGAAGCTTTTATGTTTCCTTGAATATATTGAATATCCTTTTTATCACGGATTTCAAGTAGATTTTGCATATTTTGACTACCGTATAGAAATATGACTTGCGGATAGAATCAAAAGGGTTAAGCGGTAAAAACTGCGTATTATTTGTTATTTGCGGTTATCATATACATTTTTACTGTTGTCAAGGATATAGCAGATAACGAATGGTCGCATCATGACATCAGCGCCGTCGTTGAGTAAAGTGCAGCAAACGTCTAACGGCTTAACGCAAACAAATGTTCAATAGTGAGTTACAACCGAGCACACGCTCCTATCAAATACGAATATACGGTCAGCAGAATTCAAAAGGTTTTCAATATATGTTATTACTTCATCTGCTATACACTTCATTGATGCAGAGACAATTAGAATCTAGCTCTATAGTTTTGGAGCCCATACGAGGCCAAGCACAGCTCGATGATTGAACGTGTGCAAAAGACGTTCCATCTATATCTGTATATGAGATGGTATGGTTACTCCCTCTTTCTATTTTCTACCGATTTCCTGTTGAGAATGCTGAGTTTATATTCGTTACAACTCAGAAGAGATGTTGCACTTATGAAATTTACTTTCCACCTATTAAAAGGAAAAATTCTAAGCCCGGTATTTATGAGTAAATTTTTATTCTTCGCACCTGACAATTGCCTGCGTTCACGCAATCATCCCCTATTTATTACACCACCTCTAGAACCTAATTATATCGGAAGTCTCCAGTTTTCCGCGGTGTTTAACTTCTCAAACACGTGATCGCGGTCGCACCAGAGTGTGGTTTATTTATGATGAGTGAAAATAAATTTGTCGAAATGTGTTATCGTATTTCTTATAGTTCTCATGCATTTTGTATTCATGTTTAATCTAAAAGTTAAAATTTTGTTAAACCATTAATTTCTTATCGTTACGAATAGATTTTTTGTTATGTAAAGATAAATATGTGTGTGTGTAAATACATAAATAAAAAAATTGCGCATGCCTGTTAAAAAACCTAACAGAAGTAAAACTTCTTTGGCGATTTAAACCTCGATCTATAAATATATATAGTAAGGGGTAAAACGGCGAAACAAGAGAGAAAGAGAGAGAAGGAAGAAAGAAGCAAACCCCTTGAATCATGGTTGATTTACTACCATCTTTTTTGCGTAGTAAGAACTATCACTGGCAAATATCTTGAATTAGACTGACCTGGTCGATGGTGTAGTTATATTACAAAGTAACAACTGCCAGTAGAAAGCATCTTGAATCACACTTGGTTTACTACCATCCACTAAGCAGTTTCATATTTAATTTCAACATCTCATCAGCAGATCACCACCATATTTATAAGGGTCCACCTTGCTATTACATACGTTCGAAAAATAATAATTTATTAGTATTAAACTGTATAATTTTTCTAACTCTGAAGGAACATGTAATTATAGTATAGAAGAGAATAATAAAAGGATGTCAAATAGCTTGCTTTATATATTATTTGAAATAAAATATTGTGGTAGATCAATACTTAGATATTAATATTGGCACAAATTATAATAGGTAAATTATCTTATAATAGGTAGCATAAACATATAAGTTTAATGATATCCTACAACTGAGCATCAGAAAAAACATGCTTTGGCGATATAAAAATTCTAACGAAAGGCTACACAAATTTTATTATTTTATATCTAGTCTATTTCAATTTTCAATTATTGCCTTATTGTTAGGTAGAGCGGGATCTATCCGATAAATTTATTAGAAAGAATATGTAAGAACGGCAAAATCATTTTATTTTAGTAAATATTTCGAGGGAATATCCTAATTGCTATACTTACGTGTATGAGTATTAACAATTTTCAATTACCTATAAATCGATTTTTGATATATGTTTTTAAGATAATACACAGGTGAAATTATTTCCTTCTGAATTTTAAAAAATTTTGTAAGTCTTAATTCATAATTAACAACAACATGAAATAGTCGCGTATGGCTAAATCGGACCAGAGTCGGATAGCTTTATATTAGGCCAGCAGATTAAATATGTATCGAAAAATATAATAATTAAATTAATACATTGTAAAACAAATACATTGTAAAATAAATAAATTATGAAGTCGTGTCTTTGGCTTACTGTAAATATGTATATACTTTAATACTCTAATATCGTATTTTAAATTAAATCTAAGTTTCTTTATAACTACTAAATACAGCTAATAAATGAAATGACGTAGAATGACATCGTGCAAAGGCATATGGGGTAAACATTTACGATGCTCGACTGATCTTAGATAAAATCGTGACATAAACCTGACTGATCTACGTGGCACATCGCGTTATTTGGTACGAAATAATCCTTCAACTATCAAATGGTATTAGTTTGTTTTTAATGTGGTGTAATCTTTTAGTTTGGTGTAAGATTTCTTTAATATTACTGCAGACATTATTAAAATAATCCTTGTCAAACGATTTTGAAACATTATAATTTTCATACCATTTTCATACCAAGATACAGTCCTGATTTAGAAGACGTATTAAAGTGAATATAATCAAATTGTAAAAATATAGTCACACGTTTAGGGAAATAATAGTAATAAAAAGTTTTGTTAAAACACCGAATTACGATAAAACACATACATAAATTGATAAGGAATAGGGAAATTCAAAAATACAAAGAAGCCTAGCATTTTCAATAGACGAGACTAAATGAATGAACTAACAACGCTATCTATAACAACGTGTCGCTAGAAATCCTGCTGATAGGGTCAAGGGGCAAAACTTCCCGGACGAAGGCTGACTTTTTTAATCGACCAGATCATAAACATCCTACAGGGGATAATCCGGGAGGCCATAATATTAGTGTTAACCATCAAGAATTGGCGCCGAAAATACTAGTAGATATTATATATTTACTCAATCTGTTTTTAATAAAACAGTTAATAAGGATTTATTTAGTTCCAATTTTTTAAACAACCTGTTTATCTGAAATTGTTTCACTTTGATTGAAAAATTCTATATTACATCTTGGTAGATTTTACATTTAATTATTAAATACTACATAGTCATTATATATTGAATTTTTACAAACATTATAAAAGAATAAACACGTCTTACAAGGACATGCTATTAGCTTAAACGTTTTGTTTGTACTAATAAGAACATTAATTTAAACCAAGGACGCGAACGAACTAAGATAAAAGATTTTCCTAATCGCTAAATATAGAAGACTCTTGGAGGATATTATTATCTAAGCTAGAAAGAGTTTCTATATTTGATCGGATATATCATAATGGTATTCAAAAAACTTAAAGAATTTTTAAAATTAATGCGACAAAAAACATTTAAAGTTGTCACACTATATTAAATAAAGGGCCACATTATATTAAATAATGAAAATATATAAAAATAATAATCTACCTATATGAAGAATTGCGACGGCATTTACCTAATATTTTATGTATTAAATTATATTAATTTAAAAAAAAACTGCTACCTGGTTTTTAAACCAAAAAATCAAACTAATCCCTTTCATCACTGAACAGTGTGATCGATTAGAAATACAAAAATAATTATTGCTAAGAAATTCTTGAATAAGCTACATAGCGGATTGTCATTGAAATATTTATATATAAACCATTTAATGAATAAAGCCCTTTGGAAAAAAACTAAGCCATTTATTATTTAATACGTTTACTAGCTGTGCCCATGACTACGTTCGCACGGAATTTTATAAAACACAATTAAATTAACTACAGGATTAATCCATCAACGTCATTAATGCAAACGAGTTTTTTTTTAAACTATACCCTTTCTATTTTATGTCCCCTTTATATTATAATATTAAATTACCACGCCTCTTTTTTAGCTGGTCTATTGTAATGTTGTCTATTGTAATGTCCGATATGCAGATTGTATTCCTCTTTCAACGGCAAAATCCCTTAAGCTGTTTTTGCATAACGTGCACGTAGAAAGAAACAGACTCGCAGAAAAAATAGACAAAGGAAACAATATTTTAGTATTCTATTAATTTTCACATCTTAAAACAATATTTTAGTATTCTATTAATTTTCACATCTCCTAAATCGCTTTTTGGTAAATGTACAGACAGTCCATTCCATAGTTTTATAATATACGTAAGCAATAATGTGATAGGTATCGACCAAATTTATGGAGCCTAATATTATAATAATAAAAACAACCAAAGTAATTAAATTACAGACACAATCTATAAATGACATTAATAAAATAGTAAAATGTTGCGCATTGTTGCATTGAGATCGATTAGAAATCTTTATATAATAATAAGGTTGTTGGAAAAATACCTACATACTTAATGAATTCAAAGGAAAAAAAATTAAACTAGCTATCAGAAAATAAACAATATGAAAAATGGGAACGTAGGTAATCATTAAAAAAATTAAATTAAATTACATTCAACTCAGAGTTTAGCTTAACATACGTTATATTAATCCGAATAAAATTATTGTTTCATTCGGATTAACAATACTTGTTGAATAAGTGTAAAACTTGATATTTAACTACTTTGGAAGCTATGACATTCATTCGGCCACGTTTCTTACAATAAATAGGATGCATCGTACAGGTTTCCTGTTTACTATATTTATTAAATCTACTTTTTGCATATAACATAAGAAACCCAATTCGATTTTGGTTCAGTTTTATTATAATAGTCCAGACATGCCTCGCACATCATCGGGATATCTTCCTCTAACACTTTTATTATATGAATTATAAATGCTGACGGTCTTTAATTTCTGTGTTATTAAAATTTATCTTTAGAAGACATTTTAACCTTTTTTGTTCATTGGCTTCTTTGAGAAGTTCTTGTTTTCTTTCATCTTCGCATAATATTTCTATAAATTTTATCGCCTTCGTCTTCTTTATTTAATTTTAGAATGTGATTTGTCTTCATTTGGATTGTTTGCTCCGCTCTCTGGTGAAGTTATTGTTTCCTTTTTCTCCATCTTTATGACTATTATGTTAAAATTGTTTATTGAAATCCTTTAAGTAGCATTTTTCCTCTTTTATCCCGTTATATTTGGGTGAAAATTTAACACTTCAAAAAAATGTTTATATTTTACAGAAGAAAGTTTGGAGTTTCGGAATTAGGAACGTGTTATCAAGTATTTGTTGATGGTGTTTCTGTTTCTTGTGTAGTATTTACCAAATATTGCAAACAAATCTTGTTCTATTTATACGAATTTACTTATTCTAGTTGAACATTCTCTATTTCACGTATTTAGCTTAAATTGGCATTTCACGTTTTGTTATGAAAATTAAAGATACTTGGAAAGCCGTTTGCATGGTCGGTGATATTAGATTTTAATTGATAGAATTCTTTTTTACGATATTATCTGCCTTAGCTGTATTTAATACATTCTTGTAGTCGTTAAAGTTGCAGTTTGCAGTTGCATGCGTTAAGTTTTGCAATAAATGACTATCTGCTTTTAAATCTCGTCATTGCATCGGTGGAAGTTGTTGTTTGCATCCAATTATTTCCAACCTGTTTAATTGACTGACGGCTAATTTTCTTTTGAGAATTAGTTTGCATATAGTAATAGTCTCAGCAGCAAAGAAATCTTTGAATTATTTCTACATACTTCGGTCTAGAGCAGGGGTGTCCAACATAATTGTGTGGAGGGCCAGGTTTATTATTTTTTAACCGTAGCGAGCCAATAGCATAGTGAACTTTGAACGTAAAGAACATAGCAATTTTAATTTTTCAACATGAATAATTTATTAAAAAAACCTCAGGTTTACGAATTATCGCACTAATGAGAAGTTTACACAGTGCATCTATGCCAGCTAATATTTTAAAAGTGGCTATTCACAGATCGCCTGTAAGATGGGTGTCTGATAAAGACGATCTTGTTTTTGACTTATTATGTTTCATGCGGAAAAAAAGCTGTTGGCATTTGTATGTACTACCAAATAAGGAAATATATTGAAGAGCTAATTTGGGTTTATTGGTTGCGGTCATATACTTTTTGTAAAATTCAGTCAGTCCGTTCGGAAGGTAACCATCATATGCTGTTTTAGGAGTGATTTGCTTTGTATATCAATCAATTCCAACTATAGGTTTAACTCGGCGCTTTCAATTTAAACATTAAATGGATATTAAAATGTATTCACGATGGGTATTTGTGATTTAAAGTCCATGAATCTCTCCTCAAACCCATTGCTCAACTTTTGTAGCAACGACGCATACTTGCCTAAGTTCATTGTCTCTTGATCTATTGAAGATAATGCCTCCCAATGTACCAATTGCTTTTGTTCCGGGTGTTTTTCCAATAATATGAGTTTTTTGAAAAACTTGGACATATTCATATAACTCCGTGCAAAATTGATCTTTTTCTTGCAGTTTAGGTTAATATCAGAGAGATAGTTATATCCGCGAGGAAAGCCAGATCAGCCAACCTCTGCTCATCAGTTAGAAAACTAATATCTTAGCCTTGGTTTTCGAGAAAAATCTTTACTTCTTTGAGCAAAGAATAGAATTGCTTCAGTGTAATTGCTCTGCTAAGCCAGCGAACGAGACTGAAGTATACGATGTCTTTATGACCTGCATCTACATCAGAAAAAAAGCCTAAAACTATATGTAATTAAGTCCTCTGAATGCGGTGATACCATCTGACTGTGTGGATATCAAACGGATAGGTGAGATGGGGCGCATCTTGGTATGTGAAAATTTCATAAGTCAATTTTACATACCTGTTACGTACTATTAATATTGAAGAAAATGCAGATATCTTCAAAGACAAACTTTATTTTTCCGCAACACAACAAAGGCAAATCGCAAGAGAGATATTCACTAGTCCGTTATTAATCGTCCGTAGGTATTCGTTTGTTATCACACATCTTCTTCCTTTTCGCTTTCGTGTCCAAACTTGAACTGATTCCGCGGCGACCACTGCGGCTATTTAATTATTAAATCGTAAAACTCATAGAAATGTCGAGATATTTCTCGTGGGTACTAGGGTTGTCTAGTCTAAAAATTGGGGCGCCAACATGCACAAGCTAATACAGGCTCTATAGAGGAGATTATAAGGTTGATTATTCTTTGCACTTACAATACAAGCATGTTCACGGGAGCAAGACACTTAGACTGACGTGTTTTAGGGTTCCGTATCACGACGCCGCATTCCGGAACATTAGGTACGTTACGGAAACCGGTGTCGCGACCCTACCAATATGTACACATTATTAATTTTGACTATCAGTTATTGGTTTATTTATCGACTAGTGTAGTGCAACTAACATAGGCATATTTTTATTGGATATTTGCACAATATCTTATTGATGTTTTTATAGTTTTAACTAGCTCGCCGGATGCAGGGTCTTTGCTGTCCGCATTCTGGCTTGGGGGCCGTATGTTTAGGGGTTGCAGGATAGAAGTTTCGAAAAACAAAGTAAATTATGTCTTTGCACTTTGCTGTTTCTAATATATTAGTGGCATTAGAATATAGCTATAACCGTTCCAAATAAGCAAAAACATTCTCTGTGGTTTCGTCTGGATAACATTTTCTGTCAGCCATTTATTAAAAAGATAGTGTATAAATAAGCAAATTTGTTATTTATATATTCTTTGGATTCCCTTCATGGCCTCCGGTTTTTTATCAACTCCTTTAATTATTACTACAAAGGCATACATTTTCCCACAGTGCAGCAAGCAACGACCATCCGTGATTCATATTTTTTACCGAAAATTGCGGAATGCACAATTTTATAATCTTTAGTAACAATAAGGTTTCCCTATTTTTTGTTTATTTAGACGACATTTTTGTTCACATTAAATACATGATTGTTTTGATTTATGAAGAAGATACTTTTTTGTTAACACTTATAAGTAACTCAAAAAAGTTATTATTAACTCCATCCCCATTAAGTGCCTTTGCATGTACCACAGAGAGATTTCTGCTTCTGTAATAAATAATTTGGGATGAAAAATTATGAAGTTATTCATGATCAGCCATTACTATTTTATCATTATAATAGTGTTTCGTTGCAATTTTTCTACAGAATTGGTAAGCTAGAGCTCGACCTATTTGTTTATAAGAAGCGAAACCTAATAATTTTAACTTTTGAATACGGGTAATCAGCTGATCTTCGTTTTCAAAACCGATATTTAGACATTTTCCTGAAAAAAAATCGACGATTTGTAATTAATTTATAAATAACACGTAAACGAAAATTGAATTAGTCATAAAATTAAACTAATATGTGTTTTGTTTTTAATAATAATCTAATGTCGTAGGATCCTAGATAGTATTTTATATGTTCAGGATAATTTATTAATCTCAAAAAGTTTTTTCGCCATTTCACCGTTAGCTGCAGTAAAAGTTTCTTCATTCCAAAATATTATTTGTTGCTGAACGCCAACTTGACGTTTGTATTTAAGCAGGATTATGAATCTGAAATACAATACATATATTGAAGTGAAAAGATAGGTGCCAGTTACACCTCAATAAGTAGAAATAACTGATCTTTTACTAAAGGATATATGTTATTACCCTAAGAAGATACCAATTGATTGGTCTCAAAAATGCAACAAAATTTGTTAGATAATCTAATCCTCTTTAAAAAATTGAAATAAAATTCACTTGTTTGATAATTAAAAGGTTTCATAGGTTATAATATCAATGACACAAAAAATATGCGAGTTTTATTTTCCAAATAGTATTCTCACCGCTCTTACGCAACCGCAAGCTATCGTAGCAATAAGACTCGCCGCGAAACTGAAGTGGAATCGGGTCTATTCGTAATATAAAGTACATTTTTGTTTTACGCAACAGAAGTTACCCACAGATAAAATCATCTATCCCACTGGGGCATGTATCATGGTGTTTCCCAGATATATAGATATTAAAAATAGCAATATTACCATATCGATTAATCTAGAAACTTGACTGCAATTAACTATACATCAAGCCTGATGTTTGAGTCTAAACTATTTAATGTACCTTTAAATCTAGCTTTAACTATATGACTATATATTTAATTTTATAATTTTTAATGGACAGTTGGCCCAAACCAAAATGTGAATAAAGTAAATTTTATACATTTTTCTTCCCTGTTCTTACGACAATGGAACTCTTGTAAGATGGAAATGGAACTCTTGTAAAATCACTCACGCATTCGTACATTGAAAGAAATTAAGTTTTGATTTTTTTATAATTTGTTGTATTCGCCGATATATTACGGAAAAGAAAAAGTTACAAGGATTCTTAAATATATTTTTCTTTAGTATTGTATGTAATACAGTTCTACATATTGTTAAAAAATTTCCGCCATATGATATATTTCTGCTTCGCCTCTTCCCAGAAGACCTAAAGTTAAGTTATCTAAAGTTCACCGACAAACTCTAGAATTTCCAAACCACAAAGTTTTCTAAAAATACGCGATATTTTTACACCTATATTAGATATAAGAGCATGGCAAACATTAATTATAGTAATATTAGTGAGTAATTTAATAAAAACTTTTATAATTACAAAGGGAGGAATGTGTGTAAGAAATAACTTGTTTATTATTAATTCAGGTGATTTCCCCATAAACGTGAAAATAAACTGAACGAAAATGTGAGGAACTATAAGACATTCTTTAGTCATGCCGAATAGGTTAATAGTTTATTAACCAATTAATAGTTAGTAGCAAACACATACAGACCGCTATTTGGTCCGTAACGGACTGCGTTGGATTTGATCGAGATGTTTTTCTATTAAAAATATTTTTTTTTAAATTTGCTTAGAATAGAAAACTTTGTTATTTTTGTATGAAATATTAATGGTTGAATTTATTAAATATTCAGTAGATAGCGTGGTGATCAACAAACTATAACCAAACCTGGCGTTATGTATTTCCAAATTTTCTTCGGCCTTTAAACAGTTCAAGTATTTCGTTTCTAATACGTACGCCTAAAAGGTTAAGTTCAGCGTAAAACTCAAAATCGTGGCGCTCTGACATGCTTATTATTATTATTATTCGGTTTAATGTTTTAACGTAATTTAATTTAAGTTTCAACATGACTATATACAAATAAAATAGTATTGGATGTACGATGTAAATACAAATATATTAAAATAAAATATAAGCACTTATATCAGATGAAAACGCACTGAAAATAGGATCAACGTATCTGCTACTTATATTTATAGATATCGATGTACGAGATCTAATTTTAAAAATTTACAATTGTACTAGAAGAATAAAAATTGTCGACCTTGCGGTGATAAACATATACGCGCTTGCCTATACAAGTATATCGATTTTGCGAAATCTCGGCAACAAAGATTTCAACATATCGAATGCTCTTGTTATCCATTTGTCCATTTCATCTTTATTATCGCACTCAGTCTTGAACACAATACCTTTTAGAAATCATACCCAATTATTCAGCATTATCAAAAAAATCATCCAGGCATTTTAACACAAAAAGCGACTAGACCAAAAAATAAAAACAATAAAAAGCATAAAGCGTTTATCTCTTTTTAAACATAAAGAGAATATTTTTTTACAATAAAAATGCTACTTATTAATTATCGTATGATATAATCGATAACGATAACATCGATAACTAAATGTGAATTAAAAAACTAGGCGAGATATGATGGCTCTACATTTACACCTACTTATGTACTTACATACTTATTAAAAATGTTAAAACAAGCCCATAGCATATTGACATT
This sequence comes from Druceiella hillmani, assembly GCA_039881145.1. NCBI lineage: Eukaryota > Metazoa > Arthropoda > Insecta > Lepidoptera > Hepialidae > Druceiella > Druceiella hillmani. Next base: position 42,176,194 of record JAYKKI010000004.1, on the reverse strand, counting down.
AAGTTGCAATTCAATAGATAGGTTATTTCCGTTGGAGTTGTCGGGCAATATGGTTAAATCAATTGCGGCATAACGATATTGTTTATAAAGTACCTTAAAACCATTTGTCAATATGAAATTATTTGTGCCGTGATTAATAAGATCTTAACCAGTTTAAAATCGAGTTCAATTAATTCGGATTTAATTTTCTTTTCAAACATTTTACTATTGTTTCTATCATTTATATCACAATAATAATCATATTTAGTTTCAGAGGATTTGAGTTCATAAAAAGCTTTTGTAAATCCGATCTCTTTTCATAATCGAGGTCTTTGGAACTATAAGAACGAACGGAGAGCAACTATAAGAACGTAATTTAAATCAATCAGTCTATACTTATGGGGTCAGTATTTTCAAGAGGTGTTTCTTTACTTTAAATGGCGGGCCTATCTTCATTTCGGTCTCATATTACGTTAAAATTCTTTACGACATCGTATTTCTCAACTGACAGTTTTTATATCATAAACTTTTGCAGCAATTCACGTCGACCATTCTAGTCTAGTGAAGCATAGTTCATGTTTTTTTTTCAAAATTATCAAATGTCTAAAAATTTAGTCCAAATTATCAAACGTCTAATAATTCTTTTGTCAAAATTATCAAAGATTTTACGTGTTTTTTTTCCAGACTTATACAATGGGATTACACTTTCATATTGTTTTATGTGTCAAAAATTATTTCTATACTTTTAGACAATGCTGGAATTGCTGTTTCAAGATTGGTAATTCTTTTTTGATGTTTAAAGAAAGGATATATACTTTAAATTTAATCGTCTTGTCGAATCTACCATTGTAAAGTTTTATCTAGATCGGGCATCTTATATCAAAATAACATACATGCTATTTTGAAGGTTAAAATATAAATACACATTCCATTATTACCATTTTATAATTACATAATAAAAATTTCATTTATATCTAGCTTTTTTTTAATAATTAAGAAATCGTCCACAATATACATATTTTACAAGGTTGCACAGAGCGAATTTTTACTATACAGGGGACACTTTTTTCTGTCGCTTCATCCATAGTTATTTCTTTTAGCATGTTTTATTAATGACAATTGGTTGAAACGTCACAATAAAACCACGAAATTTTTCTAATTTAAATTATTACAAATATATTCACATAATTAATACTTGCATCGGACTAATAATCCCACTACACATTATTTAAAAATTATATCGGAAGGGTTATAAGATTTGACTGAAAGAGACAATGATGGATGGTGAATCACTGTAATTATACGTAAACAGCCGACCTGCGTGTGAATATTCTCGCTCAACAGTTATAAAAACACATACATCTGGTGTCTTTGAGTCATGTCGTTTTATTAATAAAATTGTTTTTAAAAAATGCTGCGTAAAAAGCCACTATGAGATAGATCAAAATAGTGTCAACGATCCAAAGTACTATTTTTAATTCGTATATTTAAAAAGAGTATTACATCCATTAAACATATCAACATAAATATAAACATATTACTATTTTCCATTAAGTGAACGATAATTTAGTGTTACATGTTTTTCTAAAACTCCTGAAATGAATGTAATTTAAGGAAATAATGATTTCCAAAATCTTAACCTTTGGATTTTACTCTGAATATGTAATTATTTCTCCTTTGTTACTTGATACAATATTAGTAATCACTGTTCATTATAAACACGAAGATTGGATGTTTTAAATATCGTCCTATTTTTAAAATTATTATACAAAGTTTATTCATGAAGAATGTTTCTGTACAAAAATAAACTTTTTTCTTTGAAATCGCAAACTTGATAGCGATTTCTACAGAAACGATTGAGAATTTTCATACAGTTCCTTAAAATTTTCTACAAAATATTATACACGGAATTACCCATATTAATAATATACACGTTCTTTGTTGCACCTATGTATAAATAAGTATGTACGGTATTCTTGCACTGCGAATCCTATTCATAATTAACATTTTTTTTATTATTTTGAACAGGAACACACAGGATTTTACAGGTAATCAACAAAAAATTGCAGGTTGATTACCTGCAAAATCGGTCATTGGATAAGAAGCTTCCTTCTATGATTCTTATTCTTATGAAGCTTCCTTCTATGATATTGGGCTGGCAAGCGGCTCTTTTTCTTGCAGCACACACGCTCTCTAGAATAAAAATTGGTTATATTTTTCGGTTATTCACACTCGTTAGCTCAGTGTCTTTTTTACAATATTTAGTCGTAGTCAATAATCATAATCATAAGATGTCACGTAGTCAATAATCATAGATCATTGCATATGAGTCATATATAATAAGTATCATATATCATATATAATAAATATCAAGTTTTCATTATGAAATACTTGTTATAATTTACCCGACTTAATAGCCATTTTAATATTAATAAATTCCGATAATGGAAAGAAAAACGCAAGTTGATAAATGTTTAGTAAATCTCTGAAGAGTAAAAAGGTACAAGAGTCAAATAACCGTTCTAGAAGGTACTTTTTACTACTGTCAGTAGCAAAAGTATTTCTAAATCGACTTTTTAATAAAATAATCGTAATATTTGACTGTTAATAAAGCAAGAATTCACTATGCAATTTCGTCAAATACCCACATTGAAACTTATTTCCGAAACTATTCAACCTAAAATTATAAAAAGTATGGGTTTTTAAATATGCGGTGATTTCAAATGTCGTAATTTTTAAATATGCACCTATATTTACGTGTTTCTCTATTCATAGCAGATTTCCCCAAAAGCTGTGTGACGGAGGAACTAAAAATTTAACAAAGGTATAACATTTATTAAACCATATATTTTGCACTGTCGAAATATTTTAAAATATCCTTTTAAGAATTAATGAGGGGATAAATAAAGGTCTTACAATTTTTTTTTCATTTTAAATATCATTTTAGATATAATTTTTCATATAATTTTGGATATGATCACTTTGGCCCTATGGATTTTGCTGTGAATAATGCAAACAATTTTTTTTATAATTCAACTAGGTATTTACTAGGTATTCCAAAAATATACGAAAATATAACATTATTTCCGGACCTAATGAGAAAAAATTATGAAAAGTGGTTGGAATTGCTGACTGGAAGATTACTGGAAAACCAGAGCGATTATTCTATATCGTATCGTGTTTTAAATATGAACCTTTTTTACGTATGTTAAAGATATAGTAAGCTATGTACTTACGTTGTAACAGTTTAATATTTGTAAATAATTTAACAGTAATACTTCGTACCTTTAAAATGTTTATAAGTGCCTAAATGTGTATGGAACACTCTTATTGCGAATTCTACTCGTATTTGACATATAATTTTGTTGTAATATATGTTATTCCTAAGTAATTCACCGTAATTTTGAATTAATGGAATGCTAGGTGATATAACCTATATCGATAATTTTAAACCAAACAAATTATATAGTTCAATATTCCGAATTGAATACTTCAATAGACGAATTGTTTAATAAATTAATTTTTTTTTTAAATATTTTATCGGTGTACGGAATCGTTTGGCCATTACAAACTATAATATTGTAGTTTAATCAATGTACTGAATGTTTCTAGCCAATGGTATTAATTGCATTCCTGGAAACCAATCAGATCAATTCTGCGACATAACATTTTGGCCAAAATTATAATTATTTTATAAGAGCGAATTAAATATTCAGTGGAAATATATTTCACAAATAATATTTTGGTATTCAATGGCGTAATTTATAATAAGCAAAATATTAATTGAAAATGTACAAAATTCCTGCCATTATATCATGCTACCAAGGTTTTTTTATAATAGGGAATTTTCAAGTGTTTTCTCTGGAATGCATTAAATTATTTTTCTTATAACAAATAATTTGTACTGATATTTCTACAGTGTCCAAGTTATTTTCTGACATAATATTTTTTAATTCTTTTGTTCATATGCTTTCTTTTATCCTTATTTTTAGTAGTAATAGCGGCCCGGTACGTGCTTCGCTACGTATTAAGTGAAATATTAAAAAAATTTAATTGGAACATCAAATTGATTTATTCAAACAAAAAAATATTTTATTAATTGCTAGCTATTTTAAAACTTAATCCAAAACATTAGGACAAACAATATTTTTTGGTTTTCCATTTTGAGCATGAATAAACAAAAGGCCGGAGGTACCGACTCTGGAACAGGCAATATAAATTTGGCCATGTGAAAAACACGATTCCTCCAAATTCACACCACAAACGTTAATTGTTTGCCCATGGGCCTTGTTGATGGACATCGCAAATGATAAATGCATAGGATATTATAATCGTTTGAATTCAAATGGCATATCAGTTGGAATCATAGGGATACGCGGTATCAAACAAACTTCTCCTTTTGATTTAGCAGTTAAGATCGTAGCTTCAATCAAATTTGGCAATAACTTTTTCACTGCCAATCTGGTGCCATTACACAGTTTTGGTGGATTAATATTTCGCAATAATATAATCAAAGAACCAACTTTCAGATTCAAGCAATGCGGTGTCATACCAGCCGGTTCCAATGAATTTAAAAATTCAATTGGATAATTCATTGCCTCATCTTGATTGATTTATATGTCGTATCTACACCTGGCAGTTTTGCTTGAATTTGAAAATTAATGGCATTGATATGAATGTTCTTCGGTGCTAAAATGGCGCGTTCTCTCAACCAATCATGATTTTTGTAATTCTGAGGAATATTCGGAAAAACACATTCAATCAATTCATCTATCGATTGCGCAATTGTACAAAAATTGTTCGGTACAGCGATCAATCCGTTGGTACTGTCGATTTGTATTTTGCCATTACCAATTTCTAACAATTGTTTTGAAAACTCATGGGCAGCTAGATCATTTTGTAGGTGAATACGCATATTAATGTTCAGTGTCAATTTTTGTACATATCTCCAAAGAACTGATGACTTCAAACAGGCATTTATTTCATCAGCAGGAGTTGATCGAGGATGGACAGGCAATGTTTGTCGAAAATCCCCTGACAGTAATATCAAAGCACCACCAAAAAGCTGTTGATTACCACGTAAATCTTGCATTGTTCGATTAAATGCTTCTATTGATTTTTTATTCCCCATTGTACGCTCATCCCATAAAATAATTGACGTTAATCGCAGAACTTTTGCCATAGCAGAATTCCTCGAAATATTGCAAGTTGAAGTTTCATTCACCTGTACATTCAATGGCAATTTTAATGCAGAGTGTGCGGTCCGACCATCTTCTAATAACATTATTGACACTTGCATCTTCGGGAATTACTGCTACATAGCAGTAATTCCCGAAGATGCAAGTGTCAATGCAGTTTTCTGTTCCGATCGAATAGTCGCTAAAATCAATGATATAAAGAACGTTTTGCCTGTACCACCAGGTGCATCCAAGAAATATAATCCACCTGCATTATTGGAAACGGCATGCATGATTGTGTCATATACATGTTTTTGCTGAATATTCATTTTGGTTATATTCGATTGTACAAATATACGCAAATCATTAGAATTGAACTCCTGCTCACGTTGCAATTCATGATCAAACAAATCATGCATCTCACGATTTGGTGTGGTCATACCCAATTGTACTAATGCTTTATTTAAAATCGTTAGACACATATCTTCAATTATTATCAAAGCTTCGTTGTACATTTCCAAGGTAATCAACAAATCAGGATTTCTTGCATGATGACGCATACGAATTAAAATATCTTCTGCCATATAATGTTTATATTTCTTCCATAATTCAAGTGGATTTGATGGCATACATTTTGATAATATAATGGCAAATAGCATTCGTATTTGTTGTGGATGAGCTGAAGTAGATGCATCTTGAAGTGTTGAATGCCAATGTGCATCATCCTCCAACAAATGCAAAAGTTGACATGCTTCACGATATGTTTGACACAAATGACCGTTGACTGCTCTCAATTCTTGAAATGATTTTGGGTCATTGACGTTAACTAATAACAATCTCAAATAAAAACACTCAGCATTGTTTGGATGTACTGTATATATTCTCAGAATTGCATCTGTTTGGAAAATGCCAGGATGCCCATGGACTGCTATTCCTTATTTACGTCTTTGACATTTTTTCGAAGACACATTCCATGTGTAATACTGAGGTACTTCAGAATATAACAAATTTATCGCAAAAGTATTAGTTTCGTATAATTTGAAAAAAGCTGTCAACGTAGTCGCTGGTGGTTGTGCTGCTCTTTCCAATACATTTGCTACATTAAAATAAATACGTTGGCTATTCTCAAGATGCACAGCCAAGTGAACAATCACAGGATATCTTTCGTGCATTGGAAACGACATAATCCTCCAGACAGCTTCATTACTACTAATATAGCGCCCCATTTGATACTGAGTAATTTCATCATTTCTATTATCACCAGCAACACCGAAAACAGCCATATAGCTCCCTTTATTTACATACTTGCAAATATATTTAATGGATTTGACTGAATTACAATACTCCACATTTATATGAGCATTGAACATTTTCGATAATAATGGACAATACGGAACCACCCAATGATTATCAACTTCAACGTCCTGGTTACGCATTCTAATGGTTGCCGTTTTGCCCTTATCATTAGGTGATCTACGTCGATACAACGGATGTCCGTCATTGCCCGTTATTGTGTCTGAAGTCAATTGCCTTGGGTATCGTTTCGAACACTTTTCATCAATCATACATGGCGAATTCATATTTAGTTCACCGCACGGACCATGTATCATGTTTTTAACGACAACTTGCAATAACTCAGGATCAACAGTTTGATCGGGAATTTCAGCTGATATAACGTTATCGATTTGATCCGGAGTTATTTTATGTACCAGCTAAATTAATATATGTGCGTGCGGCAATACCCTTCTTTGCCATTCGATGGAGTACATATGGCAACGCACCTCTCCAAATACACATAATTTCACAATCAAATCCATAAGTGCTTTCAATTTTTGCCGAAAAACACGTGCTGTAATGTCATGATGATCAGTTGTCGACTGTCCTCCAAATAAAATGTTTTTGATGTCATCCCACTGCGGATTACATGTAATGAAAAATTCATGGCAATAATTTTTTTCTGTACATGTAGACATGAAAATAAGTGCAAATTGTGACTTTAGAAATTTATACAAATGATGACATGTCAGCACACTGAAAATAGATCAATTATTTACCTGTTCGTGGATCAATCATTGGTATATTGATATGGTAGCCATCGTCACCTTTCCAATGCAATATTGGGTATTGTAATGCATTGTAACTACGATGACGTTCCGAAACACGTTGCAATTGCTCATTTCTGCGATGAAGTACAATATCACGGGATTGAAACTGAACAATTTTGAACAATTGAACTAATACGTTATGCTAATAGAAAAACCTTTGTAGCTCACGAATAATTTTTCGTCTTGTATTCAAAACAATTGCACAACGTTGATCCAATTCACGATTTTCATCACCAATAAAATAAATTTGCAAAAATTTATGATCAGCGTCGGGGTATGGCAATAACGAAACATCTTGATGATAAATCTGGCCCTGAATCTGTAACATGTATGCAATTTTAGGTAGATGTTGTATCATAATTTTTAAAACTATCGAATACTTTATGATTCAGATTGATATAAACATGGGGCAATCCGGTTGAAGTATTTACCTTAAACGTCTGCATAAAATCATCTCTAATAATTTTAGTAGCACCAAAAGAAGTCATTTGAAATGCCGAATTGTATTGTTGAATATAACTCAAAAAGTGCTTCGACTTTTGAGATGTCCCAAAAATGAATGAATACAATGGTTCGGGTGGAGTTTCTAATGCTGGCAATCTCACTTTGCCAGTAGCACAACACATGCCGGGCGTTTCACCTGGAAAGTTAGCCGCATCACAATGTTGACATATTGCGTCCATCATTCCAATGTATCCATACACACTAATTAAAAGCAGCACGCATCATTTCAGCCAAAACGGCACGACGTATTCGTGATCACCGTGCAAGATTCAGTACAGGTACAGGGTCCACAGATCTATTTCGTGCATTACGTCACGCTACGATGCATTTGCTTGTGCGCGTTCATCTGCAGTCTGTGATCGTCTTAGTAGTGCCACATCATTTGCATTACGCGTTCGGCGACCTATATTTGCTCGTCTTTCTCGTGGCATTTTTCCTTCAATTAAAAAAGAATAAATCAAATTAAAAAAATAATTGCTACATTAATAGTGGTACACAATATGTTCTTTCAAAACAAGAAACACACATGCATACATGGAATTCATTTCAACAGTTCAAAACTTACCGTTTGTGTAAATGCGTTTGACAATTTAATTCATAGTACATTTGAATAAAAAATATAAACACAAAGCAATAATTATCGCTGACAATTTGCTTTAATCGAACCACGTCAAAAATTAAATGACCGCATGAATGACATAACAACATGCTTCTACTGTCAACACTGAAAAAAGTTTCAATTTGACAGCACAATCGCCATCTGAAAAAAGGTTCAATTTGACAGCAAAATCCCCATTTACAAAATGAACCGCCATTTATTGAATTCAGTTGTTACAAAAAATGTGATAAATGAAGAAGCACTCTACCGATTTTGTGCAAACTTCACATAATCCATCTACTAAATAGTCCAAACAAAGCCTAAACATTTGGTTTGGATAGGTGAGTCCGTTCTTGAGTTATAAAATTACAACGAAAAGTGGCATTGATTTTTATATATATAGATTAGCATGATTCATTAAATCATTCTTTTGACTAAATTTATGCTATGCGGTTTGTACAAATACCTTTAAAATAATGATTATTTTATCTGAAATTATCGATGGCTTAAATTAATGACTCAATTCAATATGATATTTGAAACGTCCAAAATAGGACATGTCATATCATCTGAAAATTTTATTTCTTTAAAAAAATTCTTGAGAGGAGGTCAAAATCTAGAAAAGAATACTTCATGAAAATTATTATTTGTATTGATAAAGTTAGAAATGATGCAATTAAATGTTTCTTTAATTAAATCTGTTTACACCTGAAGGCAATGATGAAGAAGTTTAACAGATGAATAGGTGGATGGAAGATATTTACATATTTGTACCAACGACATTTACAAAAAAATATTACACTATCACCACAATATTTAAGTAATCTTACTCCATCTAATATTAAAATATTTTGCAAATACTTATAATGCCCTTTTTTAAACTTTTATTGACATAGGCTTCAGTCTTTTTTAAGAAATTTAAATTGTTTAAAACTCGAAATTGCATAAAATACACTATTCGTCTTCTAAGTATTAAATTACTTAGAACTTTTCCACATTTCAACACTTAATATGGATGAATCAATATTTCTACGAAGAAATCATATACTTATGTGTCCACTTTTCATATTTTTATCGAAAAATTAGAATTTGAACTTTTATCGGAGAAAGCCAATAATAACATTCCGCTAGCAAGCTACATCACTCAATGAAATTTAATATTTGTAGCGACAAAGAATCAAATTTTAGGTAAACTTTTACCAAGTTCTTCCAATGTAGTATTTTATGAAAAATCATTACATTTTTTTTGCAAATCATACACAATTCTCGTTTCACTCCTGTGCAAGCATTTTGAAATCAAAAGAAGCGCGACCACTTTTGTTCACGATACCAGCAGATAAGAATATTTTATTAAGTATATTTTATCATTTCTAGTGATGAGTTATTCAGAAAAACATGGAATTAAAATAAAAAACAGGCGATAGTTTAAGAAGTAAAAATTATTGTATTGATATTTCTTTTACTGAAATGGATTCACTATGGAGTATTTCCAAATGATTTTATATACAAGGTTTCCATATAAAATGTATTTGACACCCTTGCCTACATGATTCCTGTAATATCTTGACTGTTATTCTTATAATATCTGATACTTGATGACTTTTATGACTTTTCATACTTCCATGATTTCTGTAATATATCTAATTTAGGTTACATACACTTTCAACAAGAACCCGTTCACTCATTACAACACTGTGTGACGTCGCATACTGCACGTAAAAATGGTGTGCGTATAAATTTATAAGAATACAATTTAAAAGAAGCAATTTTATTTTTAGTTATGATTACTCTGAGAATTTTTTAAATTAACTTGATTATTATTAGTTAACCTAACGATCAATGTCATAAAAAGTATCTTATTATTTTTATATTATATTAATACACAATTTAATAAAACAATAATTTGTAATTTCAATATCTTCCTCAAAAGCCAGGCCTGATAAAATATTTCTGTATATTAATATATACAGATATATATAATATCATTTTTCTATAAACCTACAAAACTTTATTTTTTCTATACCATTAGTTTAAATTTCCTATTAACAATAAAATTTAAAGGAGATTGTAAGATACCCTATTCTTTTCGGATCTTGTTCCATGTAACGTAAACCAAATTATTGTTTCAAAGTAATAAAAATACGTTATCATGATAATAAAAATACAATAGAAACTAAAACATTGAGACGTCTCAAACCACCAATTTCGAATATAATGAAATCTTAACATAATAGCTCCTTTCCTGTTAAACAATTTCAATAAATTGTACGTCATAATTTTAAATATCGAGTTCATTGTAAAAAATATTAAAAACTTGACATTTATTTATATTTCAACTCTTTTTCAATGAAATATTTATTGCAAAGTAGAACTTACTTCTTTATTAACATTTATGATTTTGGGAAAAACTTTTTATTGGCGAGTTGTGGAATAGGTTCTTTGTTTTTATTAAGAGTTTGTTTTTTACCCCGTTTCAATTTAGGGGCGGTGTTTTTATTTAATTACATATTTGGCGCTTTAACTGTTATCACTATATCATTGATATTTTTTTAAATCTGACAGCACCAGTATCCATATAAATATTTTTGTATTAGCTTAGGTTTTGGGTATTTTTAGGGATGTCGAGTTGATTTCCTTCAGAATATTGACTTCGGGATTTTGAAAAATTTCAATAATTTCTTCCCTACTAATGTTCGTTGCAATGTAAAGAAAAAAAATTTTGCTATGTAAGAAATTTTAATCTGATTATGAAATATGAATATCTGAATATGAATAATATTTATAAAATTTAATTAATATTTATAAGATTAACAGATGAACAGATTGGTGAAACCGAGTCAAAATAATTTTACTTCCTTGCAAATCATGACATAATATACACATTTAATGCACATAAAAACGGGTTATAATTATTGCCCATCTGAAAAAGTTAGTAAAATATTTATATTGACAGAAAGATACATTTCTATAAAAACACTAAAACGTAAATGACCTTAGTTCAGTCTACTTTTAGAGCTTTATATTAAATTCGGGACATATCCTTAAAAATACCGTTTAGTCGGAACTGATCAATAATATTTTATTGATTTTCACAGGTTAATTTAACATTATGTTATGAAAATTTAAGTGTTTGGAGTTTTACTTAAACCAGTTTTACTTTTGTATTTTATAATCGATTAGCATTTAGCTATGCAAATTACGTTTAAATATTTATTTAAATAAATAAATTTATTTTAAAATATTTTTGACACTGTTTATAATATTAGTTATTTTTTCGGCAACAATCGAAACGACTTAAACAAAATCTTTGTTATTTTGTATGTATTTAAGATACACAGTATTTCTATTAAATTACAAACAAATATTATTTGTTTGTGTTCACTACGTGAAATTGCCCTATACCTTTCAAAGGTGTCAAAATGTGGTGCAAATTTCAAGAAATAAAAAATATAGGATAAAATTTATAGATTTTCCACAAAATTTTGCGATTTCTAAAAACCCTAATTTTTTAAATGGATATCGGGGTAAATTCTTATTGCTACATTAAGTAAAAATTCTGTTGTTTAAATATCATGTATGCTTCAATTCACCCATAACTAAAACAAAAACGTGTATTAAATTAGTTTTGACTAGATAATACAAACCATTCTTTCATAGGGTTTCAATATGAAAATCCTACTTCATTGAACATTTGCTTTACCAATCTCTTACCAAATTGTAATGTTTACTTGTAGACCCTTATTAACAAAGCTTGACAACATAAATGTGACTTTAACAATTAGTAAATAATTCCCACCATTTTTGTGTAAGATCAAAAATATAAACATTAAAATTTTTTAGCTTTTGAAAGTTTTAAAAAAACGTGCTACACTGCCTTTCTACATACAACAGGATGACTATGTGAGTTATTATTGAAAATATAACAGTCTGTCGTGAAATTTAAAAAATATAAAATAAAATTCAATATGAACCAAAAATATGAGCAGAAGAATTAATAAAAATAAAAGTAAGGAAAACAAAAATAGTACAAAAATTATATAACATGGTAAATAAAAAATAAAAACGAAATAAAAAAACAATATTTAAAAACACAGAATAGAATAAAAATACATAAGTAAAAAAATTAATAATCTATAAAGTATTTCACTTATTTTTCAAATTCCCTCTTTGAAAGTTCAGCACGAGCCTTCGCTTCTCGAGCTTGACTTAACAAAATTTTCTTACGGATTTCATGGAGCACGTCTACTCTTTGTTGTCTAAACAAAAAAGTCCAATGGAAAGATTCTTAAATGATTTTTACAATATGTAATTTTAAACATGATTAAATTAGTAACTAATTTCGTTCGTAACACTACTTCTTCAGCATTAAATATAAATTTGAATAAAATTTACAGCAAATAAATCAATCTAAAAACGTTCGGTGCTTCGTTACTATATTAATCAGTTTCTAAAAAACACTATAAATTGTACTCATTTACCTCGATTATATTACACACGTTGTTTACCTCGATTGAATTGTTGGGCAAAATCGTTTTGATGCGACTTTCACAATTATCCCTGACGGGATCAATGTGGTTGTCACTAATCGCGTCTCCTCCGCAAGTGGCCATCCGCTGCTGCCTTTCCTTCGGCAACTGTCTTCTCTCCTTGGCTTTTACATTAAGCCAAAATCGGCACAAATCGGCACTTTATTTTTCCTTTTGCCTAAATATACAAATAAAATACACGTTTCTTAATTATATTATTTACAAAAAAAAGAAATTACATTCTTGGAAACAAATTAATTCTGTATTCATCAAACAAATTAATTCTGACTTCATTTTGGACGAGAGTACAGATCCTATGAAATCCAAGTACAGAGATTTAATTTGTCATCACTGGCTACACTGAAAAAAAGCGCTGATCTATTATATTTATATAAAATCATACACTTCCGTCATGATTTTCCCTGTCTCTCCTCTCTACTCAATTTCAACACTTGACTCAGATCCCGTATACCATTACAGAGCTTATCCGTACTACAAGTTTATAACCCTTTTTATAACCCCATAATTCGAATGTGCCGATCGGATAACAATATTATTACTGAACATCTATCCTTGAACGTTTTGAAGTTATTAAAAAATATATCATTTATATATTAAAACCAGCTAGGATAGAATTAATGATTTGTTCAGTATGTAGAAAATAATATAATTCTAAGTTAATACTAAACTTAATAATTGATCAACACATTTTATAATATAATTAATAACAGAAGTAACCCTTGAAAATTTATATATAAATACTCCAGCCATTTTGTGGACACACAATTAGAGTTATAGTGTAGTTTTATTCTCATTGTTATACACCTATGTGACTGTAACTTGTTTTGTAAGCCTTTCAAAAAATAAATTCTATTTTTATTATAACCGTGAATATTTGATTGTACTTACCCTTTCATTAGCAATACCACTAATATTATATATCTCCGCATTTTTTTCCTCTTTACCTTTGCTCCGTCGGTGCGTTTAATTTCAATTACATATTTGTGAAAGACCTATTTGTGAAAGATTTTCACTCTGTTTCCATGTAGTTTCTTTTTCTTGTATTAAATTTACTACATTTTTTAAACACATCAATAAATAATTAGATATGTTAATTAAATACATCATAAATTAAACACATCAGTAAATAATTAGATATGTTAATTAAAGATATGCGTGAAATTAGGATATTACACCTTTTTTAACGCACTGAACTTCCTATGCTTTAAACTTCTGATTTTACTATTCATAAAATTTCATACCGTATAAGCATAAGCATTTACAGCAGCATATAACACGGTTTGTATAACTGAGAGAAACTATCTGTAAATTGTATGACATTAACTATCTGGTATGAAAATAAGTGACTCGACGGCGCACCTTTGTGTATCCTGATAATGCTTTGAAACTACTTAATAAATTTTTATATCGTTTTCGCCATCATTCAGCTCATTTCTTGAGATCTTTAATATATAAATACACTGATATTTACTCCCAATATAGTATAACTTTAAGTCATCTGGTCGCATCTCTCTATATATCCCAATAAACGTTTGAAAATGCTTGAGGGATTTCTATGCCGCTTTCACCATCATTTGGATAATTTCTTGAGAAAGATTAATATATTAATAATAGAAATATCGACGTTTCCCAATCAAATCGAAAAACGCCTTTTGGGCGCTGATATTCCTTACGCTTACCATAAAAGCTACTTTAAATTGATATACTAGAAAATTGTAAATTTTAAAATAATCCATACAAAATCCTGGAATAATATATCTTTATCTATTTTGGTTGAACCTCAATAAAAATTGTTGTCTTTTAAAAATCTCCTCAATGAAATTGTGTTCTTTTAAATTTGAATAAAATTATGGGTTCACTTATGAACACTTTTTACCAATAGAATAGTAATACTTATAAACATAAATACGTTATTTACATTAGACATTTAATCTTTAAACTATGTCCTTTAGAAGACAGAATATGTTAATTGATCAAGCGCAACAAAAAATAATTAGGCGGTAGATACCTCTCGACTGTCGATCTGCTTTCTTCCATATAAAGCGCACTACTAATCATGCTTCCCCTATAGCATTAAGTAATTCATAACAAAAATTCACATTCAAATTCTTCAGAAATCGTTGAATAATTTTTTAAAACCGTGCTCTTCAGTGCGAAATTATAAAAATAGTTATTTTCGTGTTACCTTATCAGTTATAGTTAGTTTTAGGTATAAAAATGTTAATGAAATTACAGGTATTAAAATATTAATGATATTAAAGCAATTCCACTACATTCTGCGTAATTTTCAGCACCAATTATAGTTCTTCCATTAACTTTTCTAAGGGTAGCGCGCTTTGATATATTTTGTTTCAAAGGTTGTTTTTAAATATATGACTAAAAGTTATGAACATTGTTTATATTTCACGAGATAACATATAAAGGGTAACTGTAGAATTGACAGTTGCACATGAGATTCGCTTTACTCTTTACCATGATACACATAGAATATTCAAAACTAATTCGTCGTCAGGTAAAGAGTATTTTGTATCTTAAGTTTGAAAAATGTATGCGCCGATGCAACAGCCTTTCAAACGGCAACATAAATACATTTTGTGCCAACATTCAAAATTCTATCACTTAGCAGCTTGCTTTTATATCGGGCCCGTGATCACATATTTCTTCAAATATCCTTTATCTCTGTTTCTAAAATACAAGCATCGACATAATATATCTTTATCAAATATGTTACATTCATATAACAACTACATACAATCTTTTAAAACTGCTAGTGAGAGCTTTCCTGCAGGCATATCCAAATACAATGTTGTTATCTATACAAAAAAAATGTCTGGTGGTGACAACCGTAATCGTTATAACGTTCCTTCCAAGAGTAAAATATCAGTGGTTATATATGAAGATCAATTTGAAGAAAGAGATATTTATTGTATTGTGCAGCCGTGAATACAATGTGCAAAAAATATTAGAGCGGCATAGCTCTTGTATCACTTTACACTATATACTGATTTATGTTAAGTGAAGACGGATAAACTATCAATGCCCCGTAAATTAATTGGGATATCCAGATCTGTGAAGTAAATAGGTTTCATGCATGAATTAATAATAATCTTAACCGCAATGTTAAGGAACCAGTACGATAACTTGGCAAAAATATCATCGGAGGTATAACATTATATTCTTAAGAACCAACTAAATTATGAGCAGAAAATTATTTTCATTTACAAGATGTATTACGATCGACATGATGGACATAGCAGCGAAATTGGTAAGCTGGTAACAATACTTTATATTGTTCATAGATAATCCCAGGGTATACTTATAGAAAAACGTAAGATGGAAGACGCAATAACTAAAGTAACCTTAATCTTTCGTAATTAAAGCATGTAATATGAACTGGTTCGACATCACAAAAGATGAATGCGATATAGCTAGAGCGTTAAATTTAAAACTACAGAAACTTACTTAAACGTCATACGTCAATTTCAAACTAATTTAAACGTATATATATATATATATATATATATATATATATATATATATATATATATATATATATATGTATACATATATACATATATGTATACATATATACATATATACATATATATATATATATATATATATATATATATATATATATATATATATATATATCTATATATATATATAATTTTACATAACAATTTATAGTCGTAGTGAAAAATTTTTATATCTCTTGCTTTGCCGTGTGAAAGTAAAAGTAATACATGTCTACAAAAAAATCTACACCAGGACGAAGTTCAATGTTGTAATAGGTATGACATTCAATAAAACTGAACACAAAGTTTAATTTGCTCTCAAGTGCTGCGAACTTTTTAAAGAGGAACTTGGCCCCTTTTCCGGTAACGTTTTAATGAAAATTTTCTTCGATTTTTAAAATCTGATGACTGACACGGATAGAGTAATGTTAATCTTTCATCAAGGTTTTAACTTTTAACTTTATTTATTGATTTCTTTTTGTCGGTCTTTTCTGCATATTGGATTTTAGAGATAGTTGGTAGCATCCTCAATTAAGGCCTTTAAATTTTTTTTAAACGACACTTAAATTCTATGAAAGGCAATTTCTGTAAGAAAAAGCACCTATTTTCTTACGCTTTAATGTTTAACATATATAATAATTAAAAGCGTCGTCAATATAGATAATGCAATGTTAGGTTGAATACATTATAAAATAGCGAATTCGTAATCAATAAGTGTTTTAATTCAAATAAGTCCCAGTCCTCTTATATTAAATATAGCGTATAACACACCTATAACATGTTGTTTTTAAGGCTCTGTTTTCAATCTAGAACTTAGTAGTATGGTTGAAATTATTCACTTTTTGGGCTTTTTTCTTTAAATTTTACAATATTTGGCAATAATATACTTAATTAGTAAGTGAACATAATTTGTCCTATAAAACGAAAAAAAAATATATACTCTGTAATACAATTCATCACACGCTTGTTGATGATCATAGTTTCGTTTTCGCACCTCAGATTCTTAATATAAGTTCTTAATTAATGTTTCATACGACTCTTATTATGTAGAGTCCTACGCCGCATAACAGTGAAATATTTTGATATCCTTAAAATTAAAATAAATAGAAAAAAACATTCATCTATTCGGATAAATATGAAGTCGGAAACTTTTACTTCGGTGTATTATGAACTAAATCAATAACTTTTTTGTAAAGTACTATACCAATATTTTGTTATTATAAATATTATGTATAAATTTAAGGCCTAAATGAAACTAAGGAAAAGACCCATGATGGATTTTATACTATCTACGCACATTATTTAATTAATAAATTGCCATTGCATTACGAAATATTTATTTTAATCTATAATGACTCTATTATAAAATAGAAAATGGTTTGCCCTTATAGTAAATAGTATTTGCTATTTATGTAATATTGGTCATCCTTCAAGTTTTCTTTTAATATTTTAAAAAAATGCGTTGAGCCTTAATTTTAAATTTTGTTTCTTTTTAATAATTAGCTTAGTAACTATGTATAAGATTTCTTTGAACGAAAAAAATATTGATTAAACATAATACCAAAATTTAAAAATAAAATAGAAATGTGTGTATATTGCTATTACAGTAGGAAATAGAAATAAAAGAAATGTACTCTTCCTAAAATTCTATTCATCACTTGTACTTAACCTGCTTAATTAACTTAGAAATGTACTTCAAATTACCAAAAATATTTATCATGTCCAGAAATATTTATTTTTATCTTCATGTAATTATGTAGCTAAATAGACTTGAAAATTACTTAATTAATTAATATAAATTAATTTTAAACTAATTTGATTAGTTAAAGTAACAATGTTTTATAATAAAATCAATGCGAGTTAGAACATCGAAGAATTCCACCTCGAAGTTAAAACATAACGCTCGCCTAACAACATCCAATTAAACACTTAATTAGCGGGATGTTTGCGGTTAGTATTTCGCTTGAAAATAATTAGTTTTTGCGTGATCGCGCTACTGTAAATTTGCGAAGATATAGCATCATGTTGACGCTTGCCACCAGAAAGTGGGTTAATGAAGATTAATTACGTGATAAGTTCGTAACTTGAGTTTAGACTGTCAGTATATAATTTTATGTGAAGACGTAGTTCTTTAAAAAAAATTAAAATTAGATCTGTCAAAATAAAAGCAAAACGCAATAATTTTCAGTACTTAAGAATATAATAAAAAATTAAGGTCGCATTAAACAGTTTTATATACACAAAAGAATCTAATCTAAAATGCAAACTTTGTAATTGATATCACTATTAGATTGTGACTAAAAGTGCAATATAATTGCTACTTAATTGCCCGGGCATTTTGATTTCATACATTAAAAGGTACGTATAAATTAACTGTCTATATTCTAAATATTTTTCGATGAAAACACCTGCTTTTTTATCCCAAGATTAAAATAAAAACAATAAATTAACATTTTTTCTTAAATGTGAAATATATTCACAATTAAATAAAACTACGTGATGTAGTATTATTTCTACTATCTTTGCTAATAATCTAGCAATCTTTGCTAATATCCCACCTGAAGATGTTGTAATACAACGAAACCTAGGTCGTGGTAAAGAAATTAAAGATAGTAGAAATAATACTACATCACGTAGTTTCATTTAATTGTGAATAATGAATTTCTACAAATTTAACTCCAAATATATTCAATATGTGAAATATATTATTACATTTTGTCACTTTCTATCCACAATTCTTTGAAAAGATATTTCAAAATAATTACAATTTTAATAGATTAAAAAGGTTTACACATGAAATTGAAAGGCTATCGCATTTTACTGTAAAATTTCATCGTTTTACATAAATACATCGATAGTGGAATTAGCTGCTTCGGCCATATTGAAAACAGATTATGCATTAAAAGCAAATATTTGGTAGCATGAATATAGCCTATTAGCGAGAAATGCGAAACTTCGTACCTACGCAAAGTATAAAGTTAATAGTCTTACTATTTGGTACTGTAACCAACTTTAACTTGCGGAATTTTTAAAAAAAATCTTCAATCATATTTTTGTAAATAATATTACATTACAAAATAAACAAAACTAGAATAAATATATTAATAATATATTTAATGGTTGAAAAAATTATACTGAGAACTTATAAAAGAAAAAATTGTATTCAAGAGTAAAAGAGTAAGTCAGAAAATGTAATCAAAATGAATATTTATATTGTTTTTTAATCTTGTAAGTCGTTGAATGGTACAAAACTACGTCAAACATAAGTATCTACTGACCAGGAAAATAAACTCCACAAGGGTCAGTGGAAAATAATTTACCATAAAACAAGGAATATGTTAATACCCAATCTATTTGAATCTAAATTTCGCAATATTCAGCTTAAGAAAGACGAGAAATTGGCAAAAAATATAAGAATTTATCCAAAATACTTGAGTTACATCAAAAAAGATCTGAACACATTCACAGATTCATACAGATTGAGATTGGTCGCATGTGATTAAATTTAAGGCAGTTATTGTAAGATTTTGACGTGTTTAATTGATTGTACTTCTTCTATTATCGCAAGTGAACAGACATCTTATTCATCAAAATCAAGATTTCATTATGAGAATACTGGCTATTACTGGAAAACGGCATGTGAGATAAAAACTTTAGTAAATTTTTATTTCAATTTTGAATCCAGTTAATCTATTATATATCATATAGATTCATGTAGACATTTATTCCTATATAAATATGTATTACTTTACTATAATAACTGATAATTCACTCAATAAATTTTAATTATACTTTTTAAAAACAAGCACACAATAATAATTAACAGGTTTGAATATAAATAAAAGTACCTTCCATATAAATAGTTATAAAGTTACAGCTCTATGACTATTTACATGGAATGTATTTTTCTTAAAATTTACAGGCCCGTTGATAATAAATCTCTATTTTAACAGTATATTTCACGAAAACACAAATATACATATAATAGTTGAAATGATTGCACACTGTCCTGAAAAGAGAGCATTCACTAAATATTTTTTTAAATTTCTGGTTACTCGTATAATAGGAGTAAAGAAAATATTATAATCATCAAAAATTGTAAGTTTAGGTCCTAATGAAAATTTATTCTAAGAAGCTAATAAAGTATAAATTATTATTTTTGCCTAACTGAAATTTCTAATACTCACGATAAGAAACAAACTTGTTAAGTACGAGTGGAACTTACACTACCAGGGTTCTGTACACATTTAGGTATTAATATATCTTTAATGGCACGTAATATTCCTACAAAAATATTAACAAAATCTTATTTTTTTAGGATGAAAATATATTACCTATTATATTTTCACAGGCACATATTTAAAAAATATTTTTTGTAACTATAAATTAACAATTTTTCCTTTACTTTTGCTGTGAGACCTTGCTTCTTGCCAAATTTCATGATTCAAGATCGGTTTTGATTTATTTGCGAATGTCAAAATATGCGGCACAAAGGGGTATATTTTTTGAGTTCTTCTTGATTGCGTTGACTTAGATGCTTAATTTCATTACAGCTCCAAGGAACCGTAAACCTATGTAAGTATTTTATATTAATTCCAACTTGATACCTCCACGCGTTTCTGAGAAAAAGGGTCTTGATAGATCATCCACATTTTTTTATACTTAGCAATCAACCATAACCCTAATTTTTGGTGGATAAATTTATTTAGGATATCTCTCACACAAAACATAATTAAATTGCACGCTTTCGTATAGCAAGTACACGGCACTGCAATAATTAATACTTTATGAGCCAAATAATACTAATTGGTAATGAAACAATAAATCTGTATTGTGAATTTATAAGTCATATATGTCATTTTATGTCCTTTTTAGGGCTACGGCAAAAATGGAAACTTTATTATTCATGCTGTCTGTCTGTCTATCCGTATATCACGTCCATTTGACTCGGAGATTGTTGACTTTGTTTAGATGAAATTTGCATGGTGGTATATTATATATGGCTATACAAAGAAATAGTGGTATTGCGGAAAAATATAATATGAGAAGTGGTATTACATATATGTAACTTTCAAAGTAAATGGGTATGAAAAAGATATTTTGTAAAGTTTTTGAGATATGGATGAAGAAGTAGTAAGAATACACAGAGCAATCGCTGTTTCTTGTCTGCCTTTGTTTGGAATCAAGATTTGGTCTATATACAATGACAAGAGTTTGAAACTCTATAAACACTTTCATTGCATACATGGCGACTATATTGAACTAACGGCCATGTAATATAAAACTAGTAAATTTTTTTCTTCATATTCTATCTTAATTCTTGGGCTGTAGGCGCCATTTGGATGAGATCTAAAGGATAACCGGATGCCAAACTGCAGTTTATCTAGTGATCTACAATATACAAAACTTAAATCCACAATGTACAAAACTTAAATCTTAATCTCAAATAGCGTTCAATCATTAGCCGAAGCAACACAAAATCCAGTCGGATTATCAATACAATCTACGCCATGTTTTAAAACTTTGTTAATGTTCTAAACCATTGTTATGTAATCAATGTAATCTAAGATTATTTGTCTACATGTGCAAAATCTGAATAAGAAACAGTACCCTTCTATGAAAACTTGGATAATACGTGAAAATCGCAAGTTTTACGCAATTCAGGTGACGAGAAATTATAACCTGGGTTACCAGGTCATAGGTTATTAGGGCCATAGAAAGGGTCGAAAGAGATGCACCGGCAAGTATGGGCTGAATCATAGAAATATCCGTAATCTCAGCGGAGTTTTAGGGACAACGCAGTTACTTTAATATATTTATCTGGTATATTTACGAACGGAATTATAAATTTAACCTTGAATATTTAAACTATACAAAAACATTCGTCGCGTAAAAATTGTTTTGCTGATTATTTTATTTTTTTAATATTTGACTTTATATCAAGTTTACACAATACTAAAATTAATATCCACTTTGATAAATATCTATATATATATATATATATATATATATATATATATATATATATATATATATATATATACATATATATATATAGATATATGTGTATATATATATATATATATATATATATATATATAACAAAGTCGGGTTATTTACACCATTTATAATTCAAGAACGGCTGGACCGATTTTCACGACCTTTGATTCGTCGGATTTGTCTCTGCCCCGAATAGCAGAATAACTATTTAAACATCGGAAAAGAAAATTATGAAGAAAATTCATTTTCCCATAAATCTTGCATGGAACGGCTTTTTATAACGATATATCGAGAACGGATTGACTGACTTCGATGAATATTTCTTTTTCGTTTCGGCTTCGAGAAGTTTCCTCACGCATAAGAAAAGTCCGAAAATTGCAAATAATTTAAATGAGTATAAATGTAATATGTGATAAATGAGAGAAAAAGAAAAGAAAAAGTATGTCATAAATGACAAACACGGATATAAATTATAAATGGTTTTCTATATTATTCAGTTTTCGACCGTTGTTGCATTTGAATTAAATTAAATTAATTGTCTTCAAACTATTTTTTCTGAATTATCAGCGCAAAGTGATTTCAAATAGATCAGTTAAGTTTGATGAAGCGTATATTGTGGAACGTTGTGATTTCGAAAATGTTCACTTTGTGAGGTTATGTCATTTGTTATAGTTCGCGCATCGATAATTGCTTCATTATGTGATTAACTTTGAAGTGTTATTTACAATGCCGCGAGCCAGAAAATCTAATTTTTAACAACGAAGCCATAATGTAATTCGACTTAGGTGAAGGGAATCGACCCGAGTGCAACTCATCCTGAAAATAATTCAACACAACGTAAAGCAGTTAATTACAATTACATTGAAATAATTGTAATTGTAATTAAGTTTTAATTAATTGCTCGGGTTTATTAGAAGTGTTATCTACGAAGAGTAACGGACATGGCCACCAGCTCTTAAATTTTCCGAATGTTGCAAACGTATAGAGCAAGTAAGAATGGCTGAATAACTGCAACATAATGAATCCACAGCTTTAACATCATATGATACGTCATCTAATTCTAGAAACCCATTACCAAGTTTATACGCAGAGGCCGTTTTGTTACCTTTCGCTGAAATGAAGCTCTCTAAACATCACTATTATTTTGAGAGGTTTGTAAATTCAAACTTGCGTAATCTTTTTTTAAGCTTGTCATATTTCCAAGCCACCATAATATTTCATTAAAAAAGTCATGATCTAACACTAATTTACTGATCAAATCGAACGCAAAAAAAGAACCCTAACTTCCTTTATAACTTTGGGCATCGTCTATCACAGTTTTAGGAGTCAGTTATAGATGTTATTTCTAATTAATCGGCCAAAAAAACATGTTTGTTCTCAAAAATGTTGTTTAGAATAGAGTATTGGATGCTGTGCATTTAAATAAATATTTCTGGACCAAAAGACTAACAGCAACAATAGTGTTCTTATGATTTTATAGTACTCGTCTTTACTTTATTCGACAACGATTACACTAAAATTCTTATTTCAAAAATTCGACGCCTTACTGCAACATGATGCTCTAACCAATTCAATGGTAATTTTAAAAAAACCACTGAGGTACCGTCTATTTTGTAAACATAATAATAATGCCTTAGATCCCATATTCAATTCTTCCCATTAAAAATATGCGTAAATAAACTCATAAAGAACACAATAAAATGTGTCTAAGATACGTGTCCAAAAATTCGTAAATGAATGTTTTTATCCCTTTGGATCGGCGTCCTTACATTTTTCGGCTAGATTTTTGGAATATTGTTACATATTTTATATAGGCTAGATGTATGAAAATTGCAGAAGCTACATCGGTGGAACGAAAAAAGCAGTCTTTTAGTTAAAAAAAATTGAGGAATAATTAATCATGGCGGGTTATTCAAAAGTCGGCGGCATTGGGACATTTAATGACAGCAATATAACTAGTAAATTATTCACAAATATTGAAATAGCTTCTGAAATTATGGGATTTTGTATATTATGGGATTTTTCGTGGAAAGAAATGAATATGGGGTCTAAGGCGTTATTATTATGTTCAAAAACCAGCAAAAAAAACCGCCGGTATCTCAATGGTTCCTTTTTGAAATAAAAATTGAATTGACTAGAGCGTCACGTTGCAATAAAACGTGGAAGTTTTGAAAAAAATAATTTAATTTAATTGTTGTCGAATAAGGTAAAGAGGAATACTATAAAATCATAAGAACACTATTATTGCTGTTAGTCTATTGATATTACAAATATTTTCTTGTATTCACCGCATCCAATGCTCTAATCTAAACCACATTTTCGAAACCAAACATGTTTTTTGGTCGATTAATGAGAAATAACATCTATAACTGACTCCTAAGATTCCGATAGACGATGCCCAAGATTTAAAAGATGTTATAGTTCTCTTTTTGCGCTCGATTCGATCAGTAAATTACTGTTAGATTAAGACATTTTTAATAAAATATTACGGTGGCTTGGAAATATGATAAGCTTAAAAAAAGATTAAGCAAGTTTGAATTTATAAAACTCTCAAAAATCATAGGAAACTTCTTTGCGGCGAAAGGTGAAAAACGGTCTCTGCATGTAAACTTGGTAATGGGTTGCTAGAATAAGATGATGTGTCATATGATGTTAAAACTGTCCATTCATTACGTTGCATTTATTCTGCTGATCTTACCAGCTTTATACGTTTGCAACATTCTGGAAACTTTAAGAACTGGTGGCCACGTCTGTTACTCTTCGTAAATGATACTTCTAATAAACCGGAACAATTAATCAAAACCCAATTTTAATTTTTCATAATTTTTATTAAACTTTTAGTAATCCTTTACAAAATTATTTTTAAATATGTTCAATAATTTTATTAAAAGCGGAGTCAACTTTACAACCAAAAAGAACTTGACCAAAAATTCGATATATCTGCCTTCTTCTTTTTTGTGTTTCTTAATTTAGTCTACTCATTTTTTTATGTAATCAAATACTCAAGCCAAATGACGACGCCATTTATTTACTGTCTATCTTCAAAGTAGATCGAAGTTAACCCTTCCAACTGGAATATTCTTTTCAGCGGCTAGATATACTTTTGGATAAGGGCTTTGTTAAAAGGAAAAGCGGCAGTATGTTTGTGTATTAAGTTGAAAGAGTCATCGGTCCCAAATTTTCTGAAAGTCATCGGTTTAAAATTTTTGAGAATTGATGATAAACCGTCAACAGAGATAGTTACAAAACATGATAATTTTTTCTATTCCATTTGCTTGAGATGGATCGAAGAAAAAACTTTTGATAAGATGTCACAAATGATAAAATAATCGTTGTATAGGGAAAAATATTATCGGAATGCGTAATTTTATGTAACGACGATGGGTATTGTCCACATGTCATTATTAGTGTGTTATATTATTAGTGTCATCGAATACCATATCAATAGATGATAAAACTTTGATAAAGTATAAATTCCTTACGTTTTGTTAGAAACATTAAATTTTAATAGGCGATATTTTCAACGAGTTTACAAATTATTTTTATAGTAGTTTATTAAAATCAATGGTTACTTTGATTGTTCCAATATAAATTGATTCATATTTAGCCAAAAATTAAAATAGTTTAAATTTCATTGGTTAACATTTTTGGTTATTTTTTGCAATTATAAAATATTTTAAAAAAAATATTATTTAAAGTTTTATTTTCTAATTTAAATGAAAATTATAATTTCACGAAGGACAATCTTTAGTGCGAATAACTTATGAAACTATTTTATTTAAAATACGAATTTCCTAATTCCTAAAGTTACAAAAATTGCTTATAAATATGAAATTGAGAAAAATTAATTAAAATAGCAATAGTAAGAATTAAGTCCAATTTCAACAAAGCAACTTATGTTTTATAACGTGACTCGTTGCGTAATGTAAGAAAATGTGATATTTGGGTGGCAAAAAATATTTAAACGTTAAATCGTTAACCAGAAGTTTATATAAAACGTTTGGCTGACACTTCAAGAGAGACATATTAAATTTGTTCAATGAAGTTGAATTAACGATTATTAATAATTTAGTTATTAATTAAATGCATCTGTGTAATTATTTAAACCATAAGAAACATGCATATTAGATTGTGTAACGACTTTAAACATCAAAATAGAAGTATCACAAAATAAATAAATGGGACATGAGTCGACATGCAGATGCTTCAATAATACAGTCCTTGGGTGAAAATAGTTTTAAGTATTTTTTTCAGTTTAGTTGGCATTGAGTAAAAAAGAAAAGATATAAAAACTTCTTTATTTCACATTTTGGGTTCACACAGTTCTAATCGCTTGCATGTTTACTATAATTTTAAATATGACAAAATTACTTTTTTCCTGCAAAAATTGCAGAGGTACGTAACTATTTCCTGCCACTAAAACCAATGCTTTATTGCAAACAAAACGGGTCACCATTCATTTCGCTGCCCCCTACAAAAGTGCGTCGCACTTTCAACAAATTGCTCTTCACTTTCGAATGCCCGTAAACTTGTTGTCTAAATTTAATTTTACATATTTATCACATATTGCCCATCTTAAATTATTAAATTGTTTTAATATAAATAAACACACTTTAAACTATTAAAGTGAAAATTAAGTTGTTCCAAGAAGATTTGCAGGCCTTGCATGCATTATGAAAAGTTATTTTACTTTAAATAACTAAGTAAATTATAACTGTCTAAAATATTTGTAATTTTCATGAAACATTTATTGTAAAATATTAATATTTAGCCTGAAACATTAGTTATATAAATAAAATGTATTTCCATTTTCCTAAGCTCCTAACGTTTTGAACCTCATTTTGAAAGAAAAATTACAGTTTAAAACATTTAATATACCTTGTTCCTTAAATATATAAGTAGCCTCTCCGCAGTTATTTAAATATGTTGACTATTATAAATATTTTAAAAGTGGATTTGTTATAGTTATATTGGGTTTATATCGTAATTTTGTTGTTTAACTAGAAGCACATTTTTAACAGATGGATCGTTTTCAAGATTGAAATAAAGCCAACAAAATAAAATAAGAAGATTAGAATTACAGCTAATACATTTAAAAATTTAAAAAATAATAATGACCATAGCCAACTTCACTCCTGTAATTTTAACAATGGTGAGTCAGAATCGCGACGTACATTTTATGTATATTTCATCATCGAATGCAATGAGATTATTGGAAGAAGGAGGAGATCTAGCTCTCCTGATACAAGCCCCATTCTGCGAAAATGGGTAATTTACAAGAAAAATAACTAGTTGAATTTTCTTACAATATTCAGTAAAAATACTATATTTCGAGTAAAATAATACAATATACAAATAAATACCGAATAATAATATAACCTAAACAAATCCACCTAACCTAATCTAAACAAATGTAACTTAACCAAACCTAAGCTAATCTAACTCAACCTGACCTGACCTAACCCAATCCAATATATACAATCAAACCCCACATAGTCCAACATAACCTGACCTAACCTAGGCTAATCTACCTGAACTCGACCTAATCTAACCCAACTAACAGCCTATCCAAACCTAACCCAATTTAATTCAATATAACCTGACAAACTAATACAACTAATTCCTAATCTAGTCCAATGTGAATTAAGTTAAACGAACGTAACCAATCCTTAGCTAACATAGTATAACGTAAACTAATCTAGCCCATCCTAACCAAACCTAGGTAAAGTTTAGTAAGGATGGACAAGATTAACCCAACTTGATATAACGTAAATTGATATATCCCAACCTAATCCAATCCAACCCAACATAATTAAATTTATGGAAATATCATAATCCAACTTAATACAACTTAACTCAACCTAACCTAGCCTAATATAACCTAACCTAATCTAATTAATTAGGCTGGATTAAGTTAACTTAATCCAGCCTAATCAAACCTAATCTATATTAACCTAGCACAGTCTAACCCAACCTAACCTAACAAGACTTCATCTAAGCTAGCTATATTTTAAATAAAAATAAATTCGGACGAAAAGAATAGGTAATAAAATATGTACTTTTGACTATCCTCACCATATTATTTCTATTTTCTATTAAGTCTCAAAAGTGTTTAGTGCATCATAAAGAGCACAGTATGGAAATTTTTAAGAATTTATTTTCTTAAAAACTATGCGCCTCATGAGATAAAAAGTACCGCCGTTTTTATTTCCTATATTTGAATCAAATTGACAATTGAAGCGCGTTATGCTTCATTTTAATGTTTAATCGTTTTCTTTATTTCCATAAATATTGCTTATTACGCACAATTTTTGGCAGTATATAATGTTAATATCTGCAATAAACTGAATCGTAAGTCAAGAAATACTACATTATGTTTGAAATAAATACGTGTAGTTGTTATTGATTTCAAGTTTAATATGAAAAGTAACACCAGAAAAAAAAGGTATATGTTAAGGTAAAAGCACTGACCTATATATATACATTTATATTATATATATTACATTTTTCTCTATTGTAATTTTTGCAGACATGCTTTCATAAAAGGCAATAAAACAAATGAATGGCTTATTCTTCGTCTTCAATATATTTCATAGTTGAATTGGTAAATCATGTCAAACTAAAAAAAAATATTATGAAGTGACCAGACTGAGTATGAACAATAATCGTGGTAAAGACCTATTTCCTCAGTAAAACTGAAACTGTCATATTTAACATAGACAGCCTGGAATCTAGATAGTATTGCAGTACTCTTTAACTTCTAATAAGATGATTAGAACCACAAAAACATATCAGTACTTTCATATAAGTTGCTAGAACTCAGACTGAATTTTTAATTAATATCGTTCGTGGAAGTGGAGAGAATGTAATTATATTCGAGTTCCGTTCTCACAAATAAGTAGACGTGATAGGAACACAGTTGCTTAGTCAATCAACAAGCTCTTTTCCAGGATATTTCTTTTACAAATGAAAATTGTCTAATAACATTTTTATGTGTAACAGTGTAAATATTTTCCGAAAAATATATGGACAGCGTCAATTAATCGTATATTTATTAACTATTAATACGATACTCGTACATGAGAAGTAGTAACTATTTTTTATCTTACTATCCATATGTCTATAAATGTATATGTGTATATATATATATATATATATATATATATATATATATATATATATATATATATATATATATATATAAATATAAACATATATTTAGACATGTTTAAATAATTTGTTAAACGTGAAATGCATTTCATATTAAAAAATTTAGTGTTTCAAAAAGGACAAAAAATATTTTGTCTCAGAATCCGTTCCTTCACCGTGTTACCTCAGAAATCGATGATGACATCTCAAAAAAGTGAATAAAATTGGAATAAAAGGGGAACCAACTTAAACTGGACTCGTAACCGTAAGGTCTTAGTTTGGATTGCAAATATTTTTATTTAAATTGAGACGAATAAAAACCAGACCATTTCATGCTACTGTGTGAAATATTTGGTATAAATTTAAAGTAAAAAATAAAAGTAACAATTACATTTTAAATTAAACATATTAGGTTTTCATAAATTTTACTTTCTATATCGGGTAATATTTGTACATATTGTATTCAGGAAACATAGATTTATTTTGTGTAATAAATACCCAAAACATAAGGTTTTCTGGCTATATTTTTTAGTTTTCATTTTATAATGATACAAAAATAATAAAAGAAATTTATAAATTCATAATGCAGATTAATTGATCATATCCAGTTCTTATGATAGTGTAAACTAATTATTTGACTTTGTGTATTATTAGTACTAAAAATGAGAATATTCACATGCTCTACCATCAATAATAAAAATTAGAATCTCTGTACAAACGCCCAATGTAATTAAAAAATGATCCGTTGTCGATACTTTAAGTTTTTCGGCTAACGTAATTAGTATTCAACGTCGAACCTATGCTTCAATTGTCAATGTTTAATAAAAGTCTTTATTGGTAGCCTAAAATAAATATTAAAAAGAAAATATAATTTAAATAGTGACAAACTATATTTTCCGTTTAAAAATTATATTGACTTCTGTCAAACCGTTTATGCTTACTTTCCTTGCTTATTTATCGAACTATTCTTTAGATAATTAACTATTTAATGTAGAGTATTTTTATTCCTTATAATAATAAGGAATGTGAGACAAGCAACTCCGACATTTGTTAAAATTTAGGAAATTTATTACTTTCTTCCATTTATGTGTTTATCTCTTAAAAATATGATGGCCAACTTACAAACCGATCAAAGGCTTATATTTATATAAATATCCAAAAGACAAGTGATCTTTAACCATAAAACACATAATATCAAATAGAACAGATGAATGTATGCATAGTAATACAACCTAATATACTAATAAGCGCTAATTCACTCCGCAACCGCGTTCTTGAAGGGCATAATAAAAAGGCAATATAAAAAGATTAAAACTGCGCACATCTTGCAATACCGCGTTGACTAATAAGTAAAAAAAAATTGTGTTGCTATATTTATGTACATTTTGTTTATATAAAATAATAAAAAAAAAAAATCGATATGAATTACTGTCTTTTTGGTAACTAAACTGAAGCAAAACATATGTAGCACGAAAACGGTTTAAACTTATCAAATTTTTCATTTTTCAGTCAAAAAAACAAAAAATGTGTTCCTTGAAGGCAAAAGAATCCTACAAGGAACACATTTAATCTCTACATATACGCGGGCGACAAGTCATAGATAGCAATGATGCTTATGAAATTAATGTTTAATTTTATTAAATTACATGGAAAAAATATAATGTGAACTGAGACAAAGGAATTATTACTTACCAACTTTACATTTAATCTTCACTGTTTCATTTAGTTTCGGTAAAAAAATAATTTGGTTTACACTATGTCCTTTAGTTTTCAGGTAACTATTTAAATATAAACCTTCCATTAACTAAATTTGATATAATTGGCTTGACAGATATCCTCCCAACGAACAATCGCGCTTAACAAATTTGCTATTACATTGGTTGATTCTAGTGAAGCAGTTTAAAATTCGATTAACCGTAACAAGCAAGAAGAAAAGTTTTACACGGAGTTCAGTAATGCTAAATATAAGTTTATGCTATATAAAAAATCAAATAACAGTTTTTATTTTATTTTATATTCATGCACAGGGAAAATTCTCAATCAGAATGTAGAAACCTCGATTTTCTAGAAATAAATGTTTAAAAGAAACACCAAAGAAAAAAATTACAAATTCTGGGCGACCAAAGAAAAAAATTACAAATTCTGGGCGAATTAAATTATTTAAAATGAATTGAGTAGAGTTCTTCATCTAGATTTTTTGAGTGAGAGGTTGCAACTTTTATCCCTTCGTTCAATTTTTCTCCTTTTATATTTCATTCATACTGTAGACTAGAATTTAGGTATGAGGTGTGGTTAAATTATAACTAACAGACAATTAATTACACTTATTTTAGAATATGAGATTTAACATATTATAAAAGTTAAATTTTCAATTTTTCGTTAATATTTGCTTGTCATTGTAATATCCTCCGAAAACTAATAAAAACACCCAGCATCTATTATGAAGTTAAAAGGAGTATAGGCTTTTGGCAAAAACTTATCCAAATACCACTTATTGCATCAAAAGTTTTAATTTCTATAGTCTAATGTTACTGCTAACTAAAGTATTAGAAAAAAAAGGAAAACTTATATTATCAGCACTTAAAATATAAATATGTAAAAATTTAAAGACCTGTTTTCTAATATTTCTCCCCTTAAATGCTTTATGTTGCGTATTTCGTTACATTGTTAAAATGATTTATACACTGATTGGAAGTTTTTTCACCAAAAATAGCAGTCAATTATATATTCTTTTCTTTAAATTATTAGCAAAAACTCGTTATGTCACGGTTTTGCTTGAAGACACTTTCCTGCTTGATATACTTATTTTATAATTCAACATAATTCCCGAAGTCGGCAATAATACGTGTGTGTTAGCACTGATTTGATTTCCATATTAAATAAATATTTATCTCGAGTTTTGGTGTTTTTTTGTAATAACCTTTTATAGTCGTTATGATTACTAATAAAATTAATAAACATCATTACTCCTAAACTATTCGAAATAACAAAATGGAACTAACGTATGTTGTATTACCTTTAACTCAAACTTTTATGCTAATTTATTTAGTTTTTATTACAGATACAGAGAGAATAAAAATTATATTCGAATTAAATTTAAAAAGTTCTTTAAATTTACACAGAAAATTGTATATGATCTTGACTCATCATATTTACCCCCAAAAAATTTCAACTTTCTTTCGACTCTCGCTTTGAGTTGTAGTTTTCGTGCAAATGATATGGAAACGGCAAACGATTTGTGTATCGTTTCGGAGGATTGTAACAGAAGGACGAACGAACAATTAAGCAAGAATAGGCTTTATTCGAACACTTTGTTCCCTAAAAGATATCAAATTACATATTTTTCATAATATGTAGTTAAATTGAAAAAGAAATTGAATTCCATCAAATTATTTTTTCTATCTTCTTTAACTTTTTTCCTGATCTAGTTTCTAAGTTAAAGGCCATTTTTATTTAAGATTGGCTTGCTCTGTATGAATGGTAGGTGACACGGCTATATTTTTAAGTAAATATGATTTTAAATCATTAGATACAATCTTATTACTCTATATATATATATATATATATATATATATATATATATATATATATATATATATATATATAATGTGTACATGTAATATTTTATTATATGAGGTAAATCTTGACACGCAATTACAAAATTACTCCTCTCTTTGTTATATCTAAAGTTCTATTAAGCGCTGAGGAATGTGTATTTCGTTACGTGCAACGTATGTGATATTATGGACCGCTTGAGTTCTTACAGATAAAAACAATTTTATATATAGTCGGATATGTGTAAAAGAGTATGTGACGAAATTACTGATGGAGCATTGCCTAAATGTTTTTTTAACATCGGCGAACTGCTTTCGCGGGCGTCCGTATATTGCCAGCTTAAAATTTGGTCATTATATCTACGTAGGAGTATCTGTCATAGCTTAGCAGAACGAAAAAAGTTTAAATATCGGTAAAAGCTATATCCAGAAAGTCTTGTTCCTTTTAAATAATTACATATTCTCTTTTCTTTTTGAAGAACTTTGAAATTGTCTGCGAAAGTATCTTAATAATAGTATGTTGATATCCAGCAAATGACACGTTGATATTTATTATTTGTAAAGCTTTACCTTGGAAGTTATATAAGTCGTTGGCTATTAGTAGACAATAGGATTTACACGAAGTAAACAGTATTTACGGAAAAAGATAATGAAACTCGTAAAATAAGATTTAAATAAAATAAAACAAGAGAATCCTTTTTAGGTTTCCGTACATCAGAATGAAAAAAAAGGAATCTTTGCAGGATCACTTTATTTTCAGTCTCTCCCTCGAGACCCTATTTATCAGGACCGGCTAGGGGTATCAAGTATACTAGACTCGCTAGAGGTATCAAATTTATATATGGTTATCTACGTCCTTCGTATTGCTTTAAACAATCGAGCTAGAAGCTTAAATTTCTTATAGAATTCAATAAAAAGATAAATCGTACGAAGTTGTACGATGCTATCCATTCCCCGAAGGAAAAATATGTAACTCAGTTTTTGTTGGTTTTGAATTTGAGTTATATTTTTTTATTCATTTCTTTTCCTACAAGAAGTATTCCGATAAGCAGTTTATTTCTTTTTGTTTCCGATACTCAACTGATTTTGTTGGAATTTTTTAACATAGAAAATTATTTGGATTATTTCTACAAAGAACTTTCGTTTAATCAATGAATTAACTTCCTATCTATATGAGTATCATATGTAGCAAGCTAACGGCTAACGCACTAATTTTTGTAAAATGTGCAATTAATATTATATCTGCACAGAGGCAACAAGTAATAAATTTAGTAGAATTTAAAAAATTATATATAAATAGAGGAAATCGATGTACAAAAAAGACCGAAATATGAAAAAAATGAAGTTTTTCCCTAATATTATAATGTAAAATTATAAATTATTATTTTTTTCCTTTACTTGTGCCTAATCAGACCGGCATCAGAGATTTTTTCCTACCAAATTTTAAGATTCTATATTAACTGGAAGAATTCTAAAAATTTTTATTATCAGTGAGTCAATAACAAATTAGGTGATATTTTAAAGACTGTACCTTTATACTGTATTGAGTTAGAAGCCAGATTTTTCATAGGACTATAGGTATAGACGATATAGACAATAGTACTTGATATTTCCAAACTTGTGAAAAGGGGCTTTTACATGTAAATAGACCGACAGACCGTCTATAGGACTGTTAAAAATATCGCCTGTAAAAACTCATCGTCTATTGAAAATCTGAGTGTCAAGTGATAATCAATGGTTTTTCTAATGTTTAATCTTATGTCGCGAGTTCCTAATCATTACATGTAAGAATATGAAAAAAAATCATCCTTTCATTACTTTCAATAGTCCCAGTAGTTTACCAACATTTCTTGAAAATTTCTTGAATGTTCGATTAAATGCTAATATTTCTTAACCCAATCTATTAAAAATTAAGATAAGAGCATGTAAAGCAGTCACTTTAAAACTCCTTATTTAGCAAATAAGCATTAAAAATGTAAAATAATAAAAATGTATAATAATCATCTTCCCTGATGAAGTATGCAAACATTTTGCCCACAATATAGATGGATATGGATATAAATTTAAATTGTGTTTAATTTCTAGTTACGTATTTCTTGTGACGCAATTGTTTGTAAAAATTATGCACACAGGAGTGAAATTATAAAAACTCTGAGTCTGTGAGAAACGGACGGACTAGACGTAATTATAAGGATTGCTTTTTCAGTAGTGCACACTAAAATATAAATGTAATAAAATATTGTGTACGAAAATTAAAATTAAGCATAATCAAAATAATAAAATAATTTCAAATCTTTTCCGCTAGATTTAAAATAAAAGGTTTTAAATTAAAATTTTTAAAAAATCTTGAAATCATTATTTATTCCTTCAAATTCATTATATTTGTCACATTTGAACCTGAAAATATAAAAGTAATACATTTTATACATGATAATCTTAATGTTCGCTTTATATTTGCGTAACTTTCTTAAATAAGTATAGACTAAATTTCACTTGTTCTCAAGCCTTATTAGGTGATACTGTAGGATTTTTTTAAGAATATATTTAAATACGACATTTTTAACCTTTTACGAAATATTTCAAAACATAAGTACATAAATCTAATACGAAACTAGTGACAAAGATATGCGGTTCATATTATTGAAGCGATTTTAATTAATACTGTACCCAATTAATCACAAATTTATTTTATCGGTCTATTAATTATTAGGCTTTGAAAAGATCTGACGGATTTCAATAATATACATCAGTATTAAGGGCAGACTATTTATGTCTTTCGAACTTATTTCTTAATGAACTTTGAAACATATTCTTTTTAGTACCGTCGGTGAATTTTTGCGTGAGTCGTATGGTTCAGTCTTTGTTTTTTTAAAGTTTTATCCAGTTGAAAACAAGAAATTATGGTGAACATTTTTAGTACTGCTTCACTTTAATTCCTTAATATTGATCGTATTGCCCTTGTCCTCTTATTCCCCATGTCGTCTTTATAACCTTAGAAACTTAGAAATGAAGAAATTAAAGACAGAAACCAGTACTTTACAAAACAACTCTGCACGTTACAAAACAACTCGTAAAAATATTTTTATTGTTCATAAAAATATTTCATAATTATTTCAACAATAAGTTGCTTTTAACAAGGAGATGGAAAGAAATAGAGTAGGAATTTCTTTAGTCTTAGAATATTACCCAATAATATTTTTTTAAACAGGAGGCGGTTTATGAACCCAAACATACAGAATCAATGCAGAGTTATGCAAAGCAGCTCTTCATGGGCAATTTGAATCCCAGTTATTGTATTCTAATGTTCCATTCTGTTATTGTTTATCTGAAACAGCATGGAGCTCTTGACAGCAATGAAACATCTTTTGTAAACTCCATTACACACGATATGTTATAAATATACATACAGATTATTTTGAATTGATTGTCGCAATAACAATAGCTTATGGAAATAAAAACCTATATAAATATCACGTCTAACTTAATATTAATTTCTGTTAATATTAATATGTTTGAATATCAACACTACTATTAATTTTTGCACCTTAGGTATACAGGTATATTTTGTAACATGTTAACATATGCAAAGACATTTTGTTACAAATTATCTATCCCAATTTATCATCCATTACAGAAAACTTATGATACTTGTCTATTAATCAGACGCACATTTTTAAGAAAAACTATGTATATTTTTCTAAAACATTTTGTGAATAAGTAATACATTTGTTTAAAATTAGAAAGTAATAGCCTAACGGATAAAGAAAATGAATTCATGTCAATTCGTTTGGACCTACATTTTGGCAAATGGTCGTTATAGACTTTCTCAATTTCTTTAAAATTTTGTTATATGATGGTATATTTCAGAAATAAATATCTACTTCCCTATTAGCCGCAGGCAGTATCAACTTGTGTAATATTTACAAAGTAACAAAATCTCAATCATCTTTTTCAAAATGCATTAATAAAATGACCGGATATTCATAATAAATAGAATATTGATGTTATCCAAACGTTTCCTATTTCGAATCTAAGACTTAATTCCATATTTCTAACGAACGCAGTTTTTACCACCGTAACTTGCATACTTGTTTCGTTTATCTCGACAAATTTCTTTGAATATGAAGAATTCGTTGCTTGTAAATTGTATTTACATTTGAGTAAAACTGTGTATTATTCATCACCTTCAAATATTTTAAAGACAATTTTTTATTAACAGTAAATTAATTAACTGAGTTATGGAAATCATTTTATAATATAATAACGAAAAATAATTATAATAATATAATATATTATTAATATATTATTAAAAATAAATTATTATTAAATACTATAGTGAAAAAACATTTGTTATAAGTAATACGTATTTTGAATACGGAGGTAGAAGGTTTAGTCAGGAATAAACCGATAAATTCGTTTGAGAAGCAAAACTTAGAGGACGTGGCACCCGCTGCGTAGGCAGAGTAAAATGAAAGCAGATTTGTTTTTCTACTCATACTGGATTAAATGGATATGTTTAAAAGCACATGGATCTATCAACTTTCACTCACACCTCACGTATATAAATAGTGTTTAAAAATATGTTTTTTTTTCTCTTAATTTACATCGTAAGTATTATATACATAATGTTATTAAAAATGAAATGTGTAACTTTGAAAATCGGATAAATCGATACATAAAACGCATTCATCTATTTATATGCTAGCTAGTGATTGTATTACAGACGACTGATACATAAATAAAGCCCTCTGATATGTCAATAATATTATATGGGACGTTTTAATGCGTTGTTAACTTATAAAGTATGATCGTTTTAATTCGACGAAGTTTAAAGACATAAAAATTTTAAACTTTTTCAAAATTCAGTAACTTCAAAAGCGCAATTCTTTTATTTCAACAGGATGCCAAAATATAATTAAAAATATTAAAGATTATATAGATTATGGAAGCTTTTTCCTTTATCACTTTTAGGGTTCCGTAATTAAATGAGGAACCCTCATAATTTTATTACCTTCCTCCGTCTATTCTTTCGTCCGCCAGTCCGTTTCCTGATTTTGAATTCGCAGTTGCTATTATTTCAGATTTGTGTGAATATTAATATTATTTACATTTTAGAGGATATTTTATAAACTGTACGCGAATAAAACTTTCCAGGTATATGCTTCACATAAAGATCTCAATTAATACCTAACAAAATATTTTTCATTTTTTACTAAATGTTCCTCATGTAGGAAATAAACCTAAAGAGTGAAATTGAAGAATACATCTAAAGAGACACGTAATTAATTTTTACATACCCTCTTAAGTGAAATATGACAGGACAGGTTTCATTTACCATTCATTCAATGATATCATTCGATAGGTTTCAACTTTTTAGTTTCCATTTTTCATTACTAAACCTCGCTTGAGAAATATAAAGCTTTAAAGTGACCTGCATTCCCACATACCTTATGGAACTCTTCAATCATGGTCTTGCAATATTTGTAAAAAAAATAACTCACAAATTCTAACTCTCAGAAGAGGAAATTCTATATATATATATATATATATATATATATATATATATATATATATATATATATATACATATATATATATATATATATATATATATATATATGTATATGTATATATATATATATATATATATATATATATATATATATATATATATATATATAACAGAGTCGCTAAATTGACAAAATTAAAGTGGAATTAGAAATAAATCCATAAAACAAAAGTCGTAACAAATAATTGAAAATTAAATATATGAAAAATAATGAAAATTAAATACTAGAATCTCTAATTTTAGAATTTATGCAGAAAGAAATGAGAACAGAGTGAAAAACAGGTTATCTAAATACAGGCTATTAAAAAATAATTTTAAAACTAAACTACTAATAAACCATAAAAAAACAAAACGAAGACAATAGAATTATTTTCTATACCGTTAACCTGTTCTCTTTATAAATGGCCAGATTTGCCTATTTACCAAACCTGGTCACTCACAACGAAAAGTTTTACAATTATGCCATAGAGATATGGAAAGAAATTGTAATGATTTATATCGACACCGGATTAAAAGCATTACTGTAAGAAAGCAAACAAAAGCGACAGATGCAGCAAAACAATCATTAAAATTAAAATGGAAATGTATTGAATACATAAGAAGAATTACAGACGAACTGGGGTTTAGAACACACACAAATTGGTACCTTTTATTAGCAACATGCAGATGAGAAAGATCCAAAATGAGATGAGGAGCTTGACGGCAGAAGGCAATGACAATGGAAGCATTTGGAGAAGGCGTTCCCGCTACAAAACAGTACAGAGGATTAATAAATGAAAAATAAAAATTACGATTACGAAAAGGAAAAATAAAAATTACGATCACATCAATTACGATAGTGGTGAAATTTTAAAGGGCATTAATCTTATAACCTATGTATCGTGTAAAATTGCTTAATTTATAATGGATTATGCTAGAAATATGAAAAAGCGATTTCACCTTCCTAAATGACATTAAAATATCCTTGCTCTGTTACATTTTTATTGCCAAATTGTGCAAGTCAACGAATGAATACAATTTTGATATAAAATGATGTTACCCAATATTAGCAAATTATCAATTAATATGCAAAATAAAATTGATTAAAATGATCAAAAACTAATAAAATTGCGAAATTTCACGGTTCGTCTATACTACAATATAACACAAGAGGTCTATCAGAAGTTTGTCAGTTCCTCAGTTCAATAACTACGCATTCGATTTTGAAAATTCTTCTCCTGCTGGATAGGTGATACTCAGTATTCTAACATTTTATTCAGTTTTATAAAATTAGTTACTGAAATACT
The DNA here is from genome assembly GCA_039881145.1 of Druceiella hillmani. NCBI lineage: Eukaryota > Metazoa > Arthropoda > Insecta > Lepidoptera > Hepialidae > Druceiella > Druceiella hillmani. The sequence goes on along the minus strand of JAYKKI010000004.1, from coordinate 42,136,208 downwards.
GATCGAAATGAAAAAATTTGGAGAAAAACGTCTGTAGAACAAAATTCAATTGTAGAACTACACGCCATAGTAAGTTGAAGTTTGCAAAAATATTTTAAAGGGAACTTAAGGTATGAACTCATATTCCGCAAGCCGCTAGCCACCACCGTTTTTGGCAACGATCATGAAACTTACAAACTTAGTTATTTCTAGCTTTTCTAGCTTATCATTTTGTTGGAGCAGATTATCATTGTGCTTTTACTTACATTAAAATATAGCTTATTGCTCGGACTTCATTGGAATACTGAGTCGATATTACTTTCAGATAGTTACGTTAAGGACGTGTTATCTATACCCGAGAAAAAACTTTGGCCATCGGCAAAACGAAGGCAATGATTTCGCGCATAACCAGAGGGTTTGAGAAATACAAATCTAATGGGGTTGCTTCGCTCTTATTATCATACTATAATTTTACGTTTAGAAAAACTAGAATTAATTCTGGTAATAGATTCTATTTTTTTTTCTAATATTCCTTTTCACTCTGCGAGAGTTTTATGAAAAAAATTACCATTCAATAAATAGGAAAGGAGTATAGTATACTATTTTAATTAAAACTACATTTTGAAGAAGTTTTTAAGTAAGTCACAGTGAGCAACAGTGATAGGTAATAGAGACAGGCCATAGAGACAAGTGTCGCTCAGCGACAGCAACGCTACTGGACAGCATTGTCCGGTATGTTATTAACTCGTACGCAGACCACGACATATGTCTCACAATAGATCATTTTTATACATGTGCGTGCGAGATAGGCGATATTACCGAACCAGTAGTATCGCGTATTTCAGAGATAATGGCCAAGTTCAGTATTAAAGAAGACGCAAAATTAATAAATCGAATCTGCCTTATGGCGTTAAATTAGAAGCATAGACAATTTTATTGGAGTAAAATATATGTAAGGACTGAAAAAACACAGTAAGAATTTGTTTATTTATATATTATGTTGGCAGTTATTAGCGATAAGAAAAATATGACAAATAAATATTAGCTTAACAATAATCCAATTTTGCTTTACAAATAATCCAAACGTAATATTCGCTTGGCAATAAAATTACTAAACAAAGTAGTAATTAGGAATTTTTAATATAATTTTCAAATTTTAATAAATAATTAAATTACTTCACGCTTAGAATCCCTTAAATTTGGACAAAAGTTAGTTTGACGTAGTATTTTCAGTTTAATATTTTGTGAAGTCAGTTGCACAAAATACCTTTATTGTCAAATGTTATCCCATCTCATATTACTTATGGCATTATATTGCTAAGATACTTCCTCCTATGTACTAATAAAACTGTTGAAGCTTATCCTGAACCTTTAACCCAGCATAATATGAAAATCCGCAGTATGTGCTAAATCGACCACACTTAATGTTTTCAGTGCTGCCTCATCTACATTGAAGGTGATTATAGGAGTTAAGTTATTGGTTGAAATCAAATGCTAGTTCTATATCTATCACTTTGGACTGAAATATCTTTCAGCAATATGTGAATATATATAAACCCAAAACTAAATGCTATTTTGTTTGTTTTCACAATGTATTTTTGGTCGAGGCGAGAAATGCAGTCGTTTTTCGAGATAACCTCCTTTGAAATTTTTTAATTATTTCATAAGATCAATTCAAACGTTATTTTTTATTTATTTCATAAGATCAATTCAAAACGTTACATTCTACCTTTCCCATTAAATTATAAATTTAAAAATTTACTAAAATATTCTGTAGAAAATCCTCTTTAAAAATCAAATATAATTATTATATTAAGTTGACGATTCGCAGTGTTGACATGGCATTTTTTCATCATTATTATTATGTGTCTGATTTTTCACAGTAATCTGTATATCAAGAATGAAAAAGATTAGTTTTAAATTTTTTTTGGATATTTAAATATTGCTTTTTATATTACTTGGAATAATGAGCAATACGACACTTGTGAAAATATGTCCTAAGATATAATACAACCTGCGTACGTTAGTAAGGCATCGCAATTACCATATTTACACATTGGTCACTACTTTTGTACCTATTCCGATTTTTCTCATCAAAAATTACATTAAAGTATGGAGCTTTTAATAAAGAAAATGCTTTTTTAGCCAAATTTTGAAGCCTTTCTCTTTTAAAAAAGTTTACTTAAGAGTACAGGATTCAAACTCGATAAGTAAAAGTTAAAAATATCTCTATCGATATTCGCCCGACTGCATTTGTTTGAATTTCGTTCCTTTACCTTTTGAATTAAAACATTTATTTCTTGCTACTTGCGATTCTTCAGTTAATTGACTTACAGGCAAAAGTGCTGAGGATATAAATTCCAGTCCACGAACTGGATATTTATATAAAGTTGGAGGCATACTGGTCGTATAATACAGGAGCTGCAATATTTTTTACTATCTAGCTCATATCCACTAGCCAACACCATCAGAATTACATATAGTTTGTTTGTTAATTTTAAGTCTATTTTAGTTATTTGTCCGGACAGTGCTGATGTTTGAAAAATCGTCTGCCAATATTACCATCATTAGATTTTCCGAAATCAGGTTTGGGTTTGTCCAAAATAAGACAATATTTTTCTGTAAATTTTTTTTGTATTCGCGCTTTATCCTCAGTACAATTTGTTTTTCTACCGACCCTTCCGACGAGCTTCCCCTTTTTTAAAGAGTATTTTATAAGATAAATGCAAAAGGCCTGTCAAGAAATATAATCAACCATACAATAGAAATAGGTCGAATTTAAAATTGTTTGTTTTTATATACCTCTTGGCTATTCCGTCTATTTGGTTTGACGGTATAAGAGCTCGCACCTCATCCAAATATTTTATTATTGTTGTAATTTCCTTGAGATCATTGAAGACTTTTCCGTCCAGCATTGAAAATATTAATTTAGAATTTAACCTTAATTGTCTTGATTTAATTATCACACTCTTTTCTTGAATTATTTTTACTTCATCCTCTATTTTACTTTTTATTTCTGAAATAGAAACATGGGTAGATTCCACTTTAAGTTCTATTTTATTAAACCAGCATCTGATCTCAGATCTGTTTGAGGCAAGATGCGGATTTGGTTATATAACCTTCTTCATTCTTCAGACCTCAAACGAAGTGGAAATATGTGTATGATAAATACGGCTGATTCACCGGCTTCTAAATCACAAAATACTTACTTTTAGGAACTGTGTCTTGAAGACCTATTCATATTCCATTTAGAAATTAAATATAATTCATTAATTTTCTCATCTTGAACATATTTTATTGAGGACACCAATATTTGAAATATTCACTTTGTGATGTGATATTAGACAGCCAGTATTTAAAAAAAGGCACCATTTTCAGTTACCGTGATATTTGTTAGATAGCACAATTTTTTATCGTTTATACAGATTTGTTAGGAAGAAATTTTCTGGAGTATATCTCGTTATAACATCACAATACTCGCGAGACACTTTTTTTTCTATTAAAATAGCCAGAGTAAATGTGATAATCTCTAGTATTCTCCGGGAATAGTGATGATCTTTGGTATTCCTGGGTTTTGATTACATATTTTATTGTAATAGTACAAATATCATTTAAAAAAGAAAATGAACATTGCATCTACTTAGGAACTAAATTGAAATACTATAAACAAAACTGAAATAATGCAAATATAATAAACTCTAACATTTACTTAGCATAGTCCATGGAAGCTAATTTAATAATTGCTAAAGTATAGCCAGGTACAAGGGGATGAAGACTCCATAGCTAAATGATGTTAATAATAATATATTATAATAAGAAGACAATTAGAAGTAAAAAATAGATCACCCGGCGACTAGCATTTAAATACTCTAAAATCGTGTATTGATAAATAATCTAATGAACAGCTATGAGTGAGTATTTTTAAATTAGGTTTAATTTTTCTATTTTCTGCTAGTTTATGATAGTACTTGCCAGTGTGCGACGATAGTACTTGCCAGTGTGGCCCAGTGTGCGACGATTGAAGTTTAGCCAGAATTTCCAATTGTGAATTAAACACAATTCTGCGATTTTCGTAAATAATGAATAAAAACACAGATAGATTTTAAATCGCCTTTAATTGCAAATACACATTTATAGTATTACATACCCCTCACAAACCTCTGCAGAATCTCTGTTAAATAATAATGTTTTATCTCCTTTTAAGAACTTTCTACTAATTTAATGTCGATAGACACCTACACCATCTTGTGTTTCTTTTTGTTAAATTTGTCTATATATGTATAAATTAAGTAAAATAATATAAAAATAATTCTAGAATGATATTTGTAATTTCACGCAAATAGAAACTTCGATATCGCTAATATTTTTTCGACTTAGATAATATAAAATTTAAACCAAAAAATATATTTTTTCATAAAAAAATGCATCAAAACATAAAAAATAATCAAACCCACATCCAAATCCCAAAACCATTCTGCTCGGATATTAAAAACTGCATTAAATATTACAAATTTCAACAAAACTTCACCTTAAGCGGTTTTAATTAATCGTTATCCATAAACTTTCACAACATTTGAAAATGACGATATGGAACTTTGCGTTTATTTAAATTTTTATTAAAGATTAAGTTAAGTATAAAAATATATCTTATAACTAGTTAGTAATTGTTAAATATTTTTTAAATTATACTGACGGCATAATGCCTTCAGCGTTCGGAAAAATGTTATTATTAAAATCTTATCACTTCATAAGATTTAATAATTGTATCGTTATCATTGTGGATAGATCCTTATCGCATTGAATTTTAGTACTAGTTTATATTATTTAATTAGCGTCCAATGACGAATTTTCTAACATGAAAAAAGCAAACATAGCATTCTCATTAAAAATGAGTCTGGAGATTGTTTAATGATAAGCAAACCTGGAAGCTTATTCACAAAGGTATGGAAACTGTGCTATAAAAATCTATTTTATTGTAAATAAGCTATAAATTGCAGTCGCATTGGATGACCATCAGTTTCAACTAGAGAAGAAATATTTAAAAAATACGCGATTTAGTCACGGGAGACCGCAGATTGAAAATTAGTGAGGTATCTTAGATTATAGGCGATATTTCACGAGTAAATTCAAAATACCATTGATAGCCATATATGATTTTGTAAGACATTTGACAGGCTCTGGCTCCTTTCAGTTGAACAAAAATGCAAGGAAATTAATTGAGTTGCATGATAAAATTAAATAAAAACGGCTATTAATGTCAACTAAAATAATTTTGTATCATAAGGATAATACGCACTCTATGAAACCATGGCTGAAATTTTTATTCATTGATTCGAATTGTAATACAGTTCACCTTTCACCTATTTTCAAAGTTAGAAATACGTTTAACTGAACAGAAATTTAAATCAAATGAGGCGGTCACCCTTAAGGGCCTTTTAAGGACCTCCGCGAAACCTGTTTTAATAATATAATAGCTTTATAAATCAGATGAATGAAGCTTTATAAATCAGGTGAAAGAATTACACTGACCTAAATGATTATAATGCTGAAACATAAAAATAACTTTGGAAACCACTGTATTTATTTTTATATTCTGACTTCGGACTTTTCAATCTATTCTAACAAAATAATATATTTTCACATATAATCTTATCACAGTTATTAAAAAAGTTCCAGCTCTAACATCAATACTACTTTTAGAAAAGGTCCTTATAAAAAGCAACATGCTCCCAAAATATCCACTCATATATCAATCCAACTCATCACATTTACTTATTTTCACTGCCCTTATGCAGTAAAACGTTGACAACAAAAATTTAATTTGTAAATGTGACAAAAGTGACAAATTAATTGTCGGCATGGATTTCCCGAAAATATTCTTACTATTAAAAATAGCTCAGCAATTTTTTGCTCATTATCATGAATACATAAAGACATTTTTTTGAGTTTTGTTTAACTTCTGTCGTATGAAACGTACGTGTATATTTATTTTTTTTTAAACATATAAACTGCATACATTTTATACGTTTAAAAAAACTTTTGCGTGTTTTTTGGAATCTCATTATTTTATGGAAACACTCTGGATTATAGATGATAGAACCAAATATTAAATTAACAGCATATTTCATATAATACTTTAATAATTAATATTTCCATGGAACAATTGAGTTTGGTTAGGGTCCGTTCATTAATAAAATTTTATTTTTTGAAAATTACTATAGGAAATTATTAACACATGAAAGACGCTAAGAGATCTACAGCGAAAAAAATATTATTTATTCCTAATTAAAATACTCGCCTGAACATCCACCGATAAAGTACAGCCTCGGCAATCATTCGACGCGAATTTTGGACACGAATACGTTCTGAGCGTCTATTCACTTACACGGCGAATTTCATCGAATGTGAAAGACATTGAAAGAGATGCGGCTACGTTGTGTTTGTTGACTATAATTATTTAAATATTTTTGAAAAGAAAAAAACTATAAATAATCGGCTATATAAATAATCGACTATAATAAATTTTTCCCACAAATAATTTATTTTAATTTCAGTAAATTGACGTATCAGTTTATTCATTTTAATAAGATTTATACTGTAGAAAACTATTCTTCATTTGTCAAATAATTAAATAACAAAAAGGATGTATTATTGTATGTACTTAATTAAAAAAAATATTATCAAGTATCCTCAGACTGGCCTAGAAATAGGAATTTTGACGAGTAAATTTCTTAGATGGGGCTTCTGACTTTATGGAATATAATTATTAGTCACTTTCAAATTGCCATTTCCGACATCTTTGGAAAAATGTAGGAAATAAAATCTATAAAAATTTATTATTTTAGATCTAATAATAGATTTCTTTTATAACGACCCTAATTATAATTTTTTTTTCTTGGAATAAACTAAACTTCTCATGGCTTCGCCCGATGAATATAAATAGTATTCGAATTTAAAACCATAATTGGAATATTATCTGTATTAACGTTTCTAATTTTTAAGCAATTGATTTTTATTAAAATTAATTATCATTACCAAAGTTGGTACATGATTTGAGTTGTTTTTCAAAATCTTTTTTCTTTTATAGTGACCATGGAAAACTGTACAGATCTCAAGGTCTTTATTATACCTTTTTCTTTCATTAAAACAGACATGTAGGCGCCCGAGTTGAAACTGTGCAAACAGGAACATACCAACAATCTTGCTCGGCCGGTCTTGGTGAGTATATAAATGTGCCATTAAATAATGTCAGCTTTTCGCGCCACGACAAAAATTTAATTGCATCGATGATGAATTTAAAATGTTCGGATAATGTATTAGAGCTGAAATATCTTATTTTAATATTATTATTTTTAATTTTTTTCCAGTGTGACCGAAAATTTTCTTTTCTTAGAGAAAGCGAGCTACACACTAGGCCAAACGAATAGGGTTACCAGACGCCGACTGCGCTGATACACGCGTATTAAGGATCCAAAACTAGGCAATACAATATTAGTAGGACTTAGCATGATTTTCATTATAAGAAAGTATTATTCATAGTAAAATCACACACATGTATAACGTAAACGACTACTTTTTACAATTTTCTTATACATTCTGTAATAAAAAATGCATCAATTCACGAGGACTTGCAAAAATTACTGTAAAATAAATTTGCAAAACGATTCGATATTTAAAGAGTATATATTAACATTAAGTGACACCGGTTTTTTCGTAAAAAAAATTTGATGACGAACTATAAACCAAACTGTAAAAGAAAAAAATTATATTTAATGTTTCGAATTTTCAATGAAACTCTGAGAAAAAAGAATATATAAAGTAAGTCCACAGTACCTTGCTGTAAGTGACTCATGACTGTGCAACTAAACTATGCTTATAATAAATAGTTTTATTTTGAATTACCAGTAATTACAGCCCTTTTTTTAAGCAAATTTATATTCTTATTAACAGCATATTGACATGAGAATATAGTTATACTCTAAAGGTCATCGCATGCGGTAGTTATAACATATATTTTATTTCAATATGTTAAAGCTTGTTATTAAAGTATCACACGCGCAAATAATACAATAAGTATTACATATCATTCTTTAATTACACCGGTTGTCGTGGCTGCGTACGTACATTTGATATTAAAATTAAATAACGTTCAAACCTTTAATGGTACGACATTATATATCAGTCTAGTTTACTGTAATTCGATATGCTGGTAGCTTTTAGAATATGAATTCGATATACGTAATAAAGCAATTACTAAGAACGATTTAGACTGGTGATCACAAATAATAGGGATAAATGATGAATTTAATATTAGTCAGTATGTAAAATTTGATCGTACTTGGTGAACTAAACGATTCACTTAAATAAGTAAAAACACCATATTTTAACAAGGTTCTTTTAAATAGGCCAAAATTTAAGTTTTAAATATAAAAACGTATATTTTATGAATTTTAAGGAATAACATTATTGGAATTCAAATTGTACTTACACAGGGGGAGAGATCAGCACAAGAATTTTGCAATGAGAAATCAAACGTCTTGTATCTGTTATCCCGAAATATATGTTAATATGTCAATATATATGTCATATTACAATATATTATTTTTTTAAATATGTATTTCACATATCGCCTCGATCTTAAGATGATTTGCGTTAAAATATTTATATTCGCACCATGTTTAATGACTAGAAGGATTATATAGTTACGATATGTTAAAATATATGTAATTTGAATATGTATTATTATTTTATAGCGCTCGTTTTTACCCGCCTTAATTTTAAATATAAAAAAATGCCGCCTAGTGGCGCTGCGTTCATCAAAAATTTGTAAGTGTAAAACCTTACTTTGTACAGTACGCGGCATTTTTTCTTAAATAAATAATATTAACGTTTGAAAATAAACAAACGTAATTTTTTTAGTAAACAGTTATTACTGACCTTAATTCTTAATTATCTATATATATATATATATTATAAGTAGTAGTTTTATTAAAAGTTTCCGAAGAGTTTTTTGGTGTATATTATTTTTCGCTCCAGGTACGAAAATATTACTAACGACTAAAAAAACAAAAAACAATTATAATCGACCAATGCTAAACCCACAATTAGTCATGACTGAAAACCGTAAAATTTCTAAGAAAGTTATTATAAACAAACATTTGTGTTATCAAGAAACGTATTTATCACTGACAAAAACAGCAAAAGAATTGATATGCATAGCAATACAATTAACTAGTTCATAGAGAACGGTTTCTATCCTATAAAAATGGAAAAATTAATTAAAAATCTTTCTCATTTTCATACAATCTGTTAAGGCAAATTCTAAATAAAATTTATTTAAAACATTTTTTTTAGAAAAGTGGCATGAAGCTTATTGGGAATTTTATGTAACTTGGAAAATAATGCCGATTTTTCTAACAAATTCTAGTCGCTATTTATTGGGCTGATTGTTAATTATTAACGGAAATATCCTATTATCATCAATAGAGTTCTAAATGTACCACTATTATCAGATAAGGAAATAGCACACATAATTATAGATTATTACTGCAACATGAAAGTGGAATTCTTGAAAAAAATAGCTTAGTAATCAATTCTTTTCTGAATGTCCCTAATAAACATAATACCAGAGGGCAAGAAAGTCATAATTTAAAATTATTTGTTATATCTTTCCAATTCAATTTTCAGTCAACGAATTTAGTTTCTGTAAGTATCACATGGATAATCGAGAAAAATTCAACGAAAATTCTTTCATCTAAATCCACCGAAGAGTTTAAGCTTTGCAAAAAGCGAATAGACTTTCACGTGCCAACAAATACAATCTAAATCTTTTTTTTTGTTTCTCTAAATTTGAGTAACGATTGTATTTCAGAATGACTGCGACTAGTGTAGACAATTAAAATCAACTAACACATCTGCATTATCATCAATAATTTACATGTACTTAAAAAAACTGTTTTTTTAATAAAATTCGCGTTTATAAAGAAATTCCAGTACTCTCTATAAATACTTTCCTTTTTTCTTGAGCTAAGTCGAGAATGATAACGGCGCATTGTACAGGAGGCGGGATTTGTTCGCAACTCTTTGATTAATGCTGCCTTGTAATATACTATTTTTTTTTACCTATTTTTGTGCAAAAACTATTAAACATTGTTATTATTCCCGATTTGTTTCCGCTTGTATTATAAAAGCGAGCGAGCATTGTGAGAAGCATAATAAAACTTTGTTCGTCAAGAATGTGGTTTTTCTGATGAAATTAAAATTATACTTCAAATTGTTGTCTAACGTAGAATATGAATAATAATAATCGTTAACTAACGTTATAGATTTTTGAATTTATTAATATTCATACTATAGAGTAGTAATCGGTGAATTGTCATTAAACTAAAACTGTTTGAATTTCCTCAATAAGTATAACAAAGCCTTTTCGAAAACAGTAAGAAACAATTTTTTTTTATTATCGCTTGGCTACACAAGCGATTTTTTTGACTTATTGAAATATTTGAAAACCAAATATTTTTATACAATAATTATTTGCTACTATTCTTGCTTTGTTGCTAATAATCGAAGTTTCATTAACATTACACATAAATGTTAAAATCTTATTAAAATATTTGCATATTTAATTTATGAAATTGGTATACTATAAAATTATTGGACTAATATAGATAATAAATTTGAAGGTTAATTAAGATATATTTTGTATATTATTACAACGCATGCAAGTCGTGCATTAAGGGTGATGAAGACATATAAAGTATCAAGGCGGATAAATAAATCACAAAATGAAAATTTTTAACGTTGGTAAATTTATCATTGTTTACTGTTTATTCAAATCAGTTCAAATATATTTTTTTGTTCTTGGTATGTTGTACAGTTTTGTAGCAAATATTCGATTATGGATGGATATAACCGTAGTTCACGAAATACACCTAAAAAATAATACAGGAATCGGTATCTAATTGGACGATAACTGTAACTCTAAATACTGTACACCGAATAAATGCTCTAAAATGGATGTAAAGTAACGAATACAAAATACAAATGTATATAGGAAAAAGAACATGGTGCTTGGTTAACCAATGATCCTCAAAACGAATTTAGTGGGAAATGCAAATTATTCGGAGTAATTTTTATTATTGCTTCATCTGAAATAGGAGAGATAAGTCGAAAAAACTTAATCTTAGGTGGATGTTTACCTGTGTGAGTGTAGGTTGGGCAAACAAGCATGCAGAGATAGAATCACAATAAACCTTTTTTTTTTTTTTATTATTTGTTTGCAGGTTAAGCAACATCTGGAAACAAAACAGCATAAATCGAAATCTGAGTTGAAAAAATCATCTGAACTGAGTGAAAATTTCTTGGGTCTGCTTCTGCTTCCACTTTTTCTCAAAGTTCATTTTGCAGTGATAAAGACAATGTTACAGCCGCTGAGCTAGCCTTAATATATCACAATGTTAAGCATAATTTGTCATATAATAGTATGGACTGTACTGTTAAGTTAAATATAATTATTTGTGTTAATTCATGCACAGCTAGAAGTATTCATTTAGCCTGGATCAAAATGGAAGCTCTAGTTACAGAGGTGTTGGGGCCTATGCTTTTGAAAATGTATTAGACGATTTGAATACAGGTAATTTGTTTTTCTGCTTACAAACGGAAGCATCTTCCAACAAAAATATATAAAATTTTTCCCATTGGTTGTGCAATATTTTACAGCCGAAAATGGCATTCAAAGAAAATTAATTGATTTCTAAGAAAAAAAGCAATGAATCAGCTGATGGCATGTTCCATGCAATTCAGAGGTCAATAGAACAATGCAAATTATAATTTGGTAATATATATTGGCGAAGTGTGATAACACAAATGCCAATTTTGGAATAAACCATTCTTTATTTACGAACATTAGATAATTTTTGCCGGACTTGATTATGGGGAAATGTCATGCACATATAGTGCATAATTGCACGAAACATGCTATGAACTTTTTGTCCTATTAGAGTGAGAATATTATATTTAAAATCACTACTCATTTTTCCCACTCGGCTGTACGGAGACAAGAAATCGAATTAAAACAATTGAAAAAAAATGGTTATTTTCATGTACTCAAACGCCATGTAGGAACCAAATAGCTCCCTCTCCTACCTAGTATAGATACAATATTGTTAAATTGGAAAGCCATAAGAAATTATTTTGTCAGTTTAAGAGGAGACTACCCAACGACTTCGCAAAATTTATTATTGTTTGATAACAGTGATAATCATGATTTGATTGCCACTGTTACACTTTATGACCTTAATTTTTATAATCACATTTTATATATGCTTAATACAAAAGGAAAAACAAAATTATATATATATATATATATATATATATATATATATATATATATATATATATATATATATATATATATATATATATATATATATATATATATATATATTATGCGCAATCTTAGAAAAGAATCAATAAAAATTAATTTCAAAAGAAGATCTCTTCTTTTGATACGGAGATGGAAAAAGATTAAAGAAATTGTGTTTCTTCGCCTGATTTCATTATCAACAATTTCATATCGTTGTTGGAAAAAGCCTTAGGGTACCTGGATCAATGGTTTGATTTTAGTGACACAAATTGGCTTTTTTCATTGAGCGTCATAAATTTAAAAAGTAATGTTGGATATGAACATTTTGTTCACATACTTGACACTGACTGAAGAAATTAGTTTATTATAGGAGTTGATGAACGAGCGAAATAGAGCGTCCCTAACTTAATAAAAAACGAACTGTTTATGTATCTGAATATGGACATAGATTTGAAAGATGCAGTTAAGACGATTTTTGATAACAAATATTTGTTAGATTTTGCTAGAAACAACAATAAATGTGGAAAACATATCTAAGTAAATAATACTTTATTTTTAGATGTTGTATTTTATTTTTTTTTCTTTAGAAAGTAAATATATTTTATTTGTTTTAAAAAAAGGTGGCAACCCTAATCTTGTGGTAGATGGTAAAACGAAGAAATCGATAAAAGCCACTTTACAAAAAAGGAATAAGTCGTTTTTATAAAGGTTGCTAATGATGAATTCAAATAAAATAAATCCATTTAAAAAGTGTTTTAATGCTGTTAACTGTAAAATATCGAAGATTTTTCTCGTAGTACTTTCATCTTTTCACGATACCTCATTTTTTCCTTTTTTTTATTCCTCTGGTAAACTTTTAAGATTTTGTATTCATATTTTTCTATTAGAAGTATTCACAAAGAAGCGAGTTAATAATATGTTGCACAGAAGTTACTATTTTGTCATATATAGAAATAAATATTTTCGGTATTATATTATTTCAAGAGTATTGATTTCCTTACCATATTTATATAAGAAAAATAATGTATTTGTAATGTATGGAATTCACACGTATATTTTTTTATTACATCGCCTTTCCAATATTATGTATGTCAAGTAATTTTTTAATTGTTTTATTTTTGTAGCACTGTTTGTAATATTTTGTTGTTTTACAGCCTCCCCGTATAAAAAAACAAAGCGAAAACCCTGGTCTATTGAAAAAAAGCAAGCCGTCTCCGAATATTTTGTAAAGCTAGAAAAAAAGGAAAAATTATTTTAATTAAAATAATACTAAAAAACTATTAATAAATACCTTGTATTAAAGACCGCAGCAATTAAAAAGATGGTTGGACAATCGAAGCAAAGTTTCAATAAGAAAATCCAATAATTATTGTTAAAATAAACCAATTGTATATTCTTCATAATTATTTTCGATACGTGTATCAGTATCAATAAAGGTATTTGCTATGTGTGCTTTTTCGTTGTTGGAAAAAATCTTTAAGTTATATTGCATCGAACTAAACTTAAATCTAACTATAAAATAATAAAGATTAGAAATATTGAAATTTCATATCTTCATTATATTTCTTCTAGACTAAAAAACATCCATTATAACGCGATCGGTTTTTTCAATTATTTTTAGGAAAATCGTGGTTTAAAAAGATTGTAATTATTTAACTTCTACACTGGTTTTCTTTACAATTGTCCTAATCTTTCTTTACAATTCATCATAAAGAAATTGCTTCATTCATTTTCGTAAAATCGTAAGAAAAAAATTTAGATATTTTATATATAATAGGAAAATTATTAATACTTTCAATAGATCAAAAGAAATGAGACATATTTTAATGACACGGGCCTTAGATTTTAGAACAAAGGAAAGGGAGAGCCGTACCTAACACGAGAGTGAGGCCAGTAAACCAAATACAAATTCGAAAACAAATATAAACCTCAGTGCAAAACAGAGCATTTTGCTGAGTGTCGTCTCGTGCGTAAAATAAATTTCTTTATTAAACAGCGTAAAACTGTTCTTAAAAACCAAAGAAGGCAGGTGGAATACCGTTTTAAAGTCGAAGAATTAAAAAGTTGAAAAATGAAATTACGAAACGTCCTTTAAATATTGTAGTGTTACTAAGTTGCATTGAAATATTTTTCCTGTAACCAAGGTAAACAAAGATAAATTCAGTCACAAATGTTCTATTATGTTTTAAAGTATGGTATGCAGGATGTGTTTCCGAAAATTTGATTGATATTTTTAGGTACTATTTTTTGGCGTGATTGTATATTTTATTCTCACTTTAGAGCTCTAACGGCTGGACCTATTAAGGCAAATAAGGTATCATTGAATTTGTCTCTATACTGCAGTTGACAAAGACGCTAGTGTGGAACTCAACCAGGATAAATACGTATAATTTTGAGTGTTTAAACTCTTGATTAATAATTTTGGAGAATTCTGTCACCTGACGTATTGTCAAGAGATTTTACGTCCTTTTAGAAAAAAAACTTATTATTATGAATAGATCTATTCAAACATAAAATCAATAAACTTTAAGCTATATTTTAATGGGTTAACAGTCGGTCGATCGATTAGATGTTTGAGTTCGTGTATACTGAGTGTCTTTATTTCTTGTTTTATCCTTAAATTCAATGTTATATTGACATAATACACTAAATACGTGTTCCAAAAAATCCTATTATTTGTGTATTTTTATGTTGTAATGAAATTTCTGGTGCGTGCTTATGACCTTATGATGAATAAAAGTGAAAACTTCTAATTTTAAAATATACATATAATAGTAATAATTATATTAATGTTACATAATGAGTATTAATTCGGTAAATCAGGAAAAATAAGATTGTTATTTTAAAATACAATAACGTACGCGCATTATATTAAACTACTCTCAACTAAAATCTTAAACACTAACTGTATACATTTGAAATATTACACTAATTATATACAATAACGTACGCGTATTATATTAAATTATACTCAAATAAAATATTAATACTATAAAAAAAACGTAACTCTTGACACGTGCAGTCTGGATTAGACAGGAACTCACTTGCCTGATGCCAAAGGGAGTTGAACTTACCCGCAAGAATGAAACATAGGTTTATGGAAACTGAAATATGTTATAAATACTTTGGATTCAAAAATAACTAAGTATCTAAAAAAGTGCGTATAGCGAGCCTAAAAAAATATATCACTTGATATTTTAATAGTGCTCACAGTGCCTATAAAAGTAGTCCACTTGATATATTAAAAATGCGCATGGTACACCTAAAAAAGTAATTTGCTTGCCCGATGTCGAAGGGAGCCGAATTTACTCGATTCAGCATCACCGACGCGAGCATTACGGCTCCTTTTAGTTCATTGTTCAGAAAAAGTGTATGGGTGCACCAAAAGAAGTTTTCTCTTCAACAATTAGTCATTTATAAAGATTTTAATATTTTTTGCCACAATCAGAATGGTCAATCAAAACCATCATAATAAATGTGAATAATGAAATAATTATATTAATTAAATTAGATATATATATATAAATATATATATATATATATATATATATGTATATATATATATATATATATATATATATATATATATATATATATATATATATATATATATATATGTATAATATCCACTCGTTTTCAGCTCAACCAAATGAGTTCAATAATGAAATTATTACTCGTAATATAACCTTTCAACCTTATAAAATAATTATATAATAAAGACTCAAAAAAAAGTATGAATGGAAATGTTAGTAATCAAAGTTTAATAAGAGAAAAATAAGAATTTACGAAATATTATAAACACAAATAATTATGACGTTTAAATCTTTATTTTACATATATTTTTAAAATTATTAGATTCATATATATTTTTTAAATTATGAATTCATGTAGTCTATTTCTTACTTTAAATTTCAGGTTTCTGTTTTCAATTATTAAGTTGTAATTAAAACAAAATTATGAACTAAAGATTTAACAATAAATTTTCAAGGTTGGAAGAATCACTTTTTAATGGTTTGTAAATACTAATTTTCATTTATTTAACCTTTTACGTTGTTATCACCATTCATACTTATACCTTTGTTGGATATGTAGTTAGTATCTAGTTACATAAAATTTAAAATGAAAATAGTGGAAACCAATTTTTTTATACAAACTCTTTTCCATAATAAAATAATCGCGATTGGCCCTTTTTTTTTAAATACGTCATTTACATGTACATTAAAAATTAATGAAATTCACATTTTTGCTATACTAAACTAGTTCCGTAAATAAACACTAGAATATGCGTAAATAAATTATATTATCTGTGACAAAATTTGGAAAGAGTCTTTAGATATTTTCATATGTGCTACAGCGAGAGCTGCGATCCGATTTCGTTTCCCCCGCTCTGCTTTCAGCACTCGACCGATATGAGAGGATGAAAGGATGTAGTCTAAATTTTGTCTCAAACTATGCGTTCAACAATTAAATATATATATATATATATATATATAGATACATAGTTTTGACATGTCCAGTCCATAGTTTGGGACACAAGTTTTTTGCTGCACACGTTCGTTACCTTGAGTAATGGAATGCTTTTGTATCCAGAATTAGTCGATTTATAGAAATAGTTTTCGATATAAAGAGAATTACAATTTTTAGAAATGTAATGCATACTTTAGGGACGGACCTCAATCTATGCATACAATATATGACTCTTTGTGTATTGTGTGCATATAGTCCCTCTAGTTTGCACTGCATCTCGAAAAATTAATTTCTCTATATATCGAAAACTTATACTATATATCAATTCTGGATGCAATGTCATTCCATTACTCAAGGTAATGAACGTATGCAGCGAAAATCCTATGTCCCAAATTATGCACTGGACATATATATATATATATATATATGTATATGTATATATATATATATATATATTTATTACATTTATTCACTTAAAATATGTATACACATGTGTGTAATACACACTTAGCTTTAAACGAGTAAAAGTTTCCTGAGAATTTCGTATAATATTTTGACTTATATAAGCAATTTCGTCAACAAAAATTGATAATTTATATCACTTTTTGTTAATACAAGAAGTCAGTCAATAATAACATAATTTAAAAAACAATTATAATCTACTCGTCTCTAAATTACACTTCCATCTAAAGTACGTAACATGCGACTCTACGTGATGCTAAAAATTTCTTTATGTTTTCGTTTTGTCATCTTTATGTTATTGTATATCTATTTTATGTAATATTATGGTTGAGAATATGTTAATATTGATAATCAAAACTTATTGTCGATTTTTACCGACAATAAGTTTTGATTATCAATTCTCTTCATCTATAGCTTTATACTATCCAGAGTTTATCATTGATGATGAGTTCTGGGGAATTTAAGTCTTTAATTTCAGTTTACTGAGCTTTATGTAATTTTTACTAATACAATACAAAGATTAAAAAGTCTTTAAATCTCTGCTATACTATTATTGGTAGAATTTTACTTACTGTAGAAAAAATAAGTATGTGTATTTGGCGGTACTTACAACCATGTGGAAGATATCAAGGAATCATTTTAATTTCCCATTAATTGTGTTGATGTTTCAGGAAATTAAATTTAGTTTTTAATTAATGTGTGGAAATTACAGTATACGAAAAATAATTAAGGTAAGAAAATGACCGAAAATATTTTGAAAAAGAATATAGGCAAACAGCATTATTTTTATAAAACTTAATTAGTTATTAAACAATTCACCGCATTAAATTTAAAATTTAAACTACAATACTTATTTTAAAATGAGTAAGTAATTTGTGACAATAATATAACATTTAACTAACATTCGCCGAGCAGAGAAGTGAAAAAGATATCATAATCGACTGCCCTTCGATGTAGAGGAAAAAGTATTGCTAATTTTAATTAATTTCAAGTCCCGAAATTATTTTCTAATGGTTGTAATTTTTTAGTAAAGCGAAATTGATACTTGAAGTCATGTATTTGATAACAGCGCTCCCTGAACTTTTCCCGTTCTATTTAATTAGCTGCTTTCTTTGTGTGTGTAAGTATTCATATACAGGTTATACAGTAAGATTGGTGTTGTGATGTTTGGATAAAAAATCCATTAACACCACAAATATTTTTCATAATATTTAAAAAATACTTTTTTGGAAGGATATTTGATCGTGTTACTTTTACTTTTTTGTATTATCAGACCATAGTAGCCCTTAGAAAACACAGAGTTTAATGACATACTTTTTGTTTTACGAAAAAAAAATAAATTCGATTTGAAAAATAATTTAGGCGCTAGGATTTTTAAAAAGGTATTCTTTTTCTTTTTTTCATAATTCCGTTCAAACAGAGAAATAACAAATATACACAAAATAATTGTTAGTGCTTTATTAAATTTTAGTTATATTTTAGTTGCCAAGAAAACATGCAGATATCATATTTTAACCTCATATTTTGACAACATAAAGCAATTAACGCACGCATGCATATACTTACATACACATATCCGGGCATATATCGATTGAAGACTTTAATTTTTAAGCCATTTCTCTCGACAATATGCTTATTATTGGTTGTAAGTAATATATTTAATACTTTGATCAAATATGGTACATACCAAGAGGCAGACATATTTTAATGAAAGCAATGAATTTTTCTTTCAAAAATTGCGTGGAAGAAAATCTACTATTAAAAAAATACTTCTATTTCAAACGAGACAAGATGAATGGATTCCATGAAATTAGATAGCGAAATTCAAAAATAGTTTATGTATCTTCTATATCCGTTACGCTGATTCGATAAAAAATTATTATATTGATCTGTGGCCCGCTACCGATGGATAACAAAACCTTCGAAATATCAATTTATGGTTTTCTTTCTATGGTTTTTCTTTTGATGAAATGTAGCTCCAATCGAGTTCATTCATCTCTTGTTAATAACATAAAGCAGAATTGTTGATTGTTTAGCTCAAAAACAAAATCACGCTTTACATATATTGTAAAAAAATGAAAGCATTTTTTAAAATTTTTCAGTTGATTCTCGCCTAAGAAGTTTAAGATTTATTTTCAATATATTAGAAAAATATAAATACAAAATTATTATACATTTTAAAAACCCAACTGTAGTTAACTAAGCAAACTAATTGACTGTGTTATAAGTCAATCAGCTATCTAACGCCTGTATATACCACACACCGTAAGGTCTCTCAGTCAGATTTACTGAGAGTTAAAAACATATTTTGTATGAATGCTTTACGAATTGGACCGTACAATAGGGCAAGGCCGGTAAAGTAGACTCTCGTTCTGTCTCGACTGACAGTTAATGAGAAAGAGAAATACGTTTTTAAGTGTCAGTTTGACTGACAGTGTTGACCATATGTTGTGCATATGGGCGTAAGATGTAGGAAAAGTACATTAAAGTTTTTTTTGTCCATTGGTAAATCCCTTAATAGGGAATGGAAATATAATTTTTTATATTTTTAATTCAGTGTTTACATAATTATAGCATAGTAAAAAAAGATAAATACTTTTTTAAATGTTTCGATTATAATTAAAAGAAAAAAATATTTAAAACTGATAATAAATTTAAGCTGTTTAAACGCATTTATTTACTACAGGTATTCTCGTTACTTTAAATGTATTTTCAGTGTAATCGCCATTTAAACCATGAAAGAAGCTAGAAAATCAGTTTATATATGTTGTATTATACCTAGGTACCAGAATACCTTTAGTAGTGTAACTGTTGAAGGTTTTTTTATCCCGAGAGACGCAAAATTAAAAAAGTAATGGTGCAAGATTATGAAAAGAGACCAAGAAGTCTACAATAAGTTATTTGCATTTCTATGAAGATCTCTTTAATGTAAGTTACTTTTATTTGGCTAGCCGGTATGATTTCCGTTAGTTATAAGTGAATTTCGTATTGAATATCAATCACGCAAGCAGTAGATAACTGTGTACATATATTAGTTTACTAAAGTTTAATACACCTTTCGTTCATTGCCTTTTACATTTAGAAAAAAACTACACAATATTGTCAAAATGCAAAAAAGGTGATTTAACTAAAACGTAAGAAACTTAACTAAATAAAAGTAAATAACATTACATATAAATTAGTAAACTATAGACAGTATGCAGGGATGTTTTTACAAAACTTAGTTTTACTGCTCTCTACTTATGAGTGTATTTATGCATAAAATACGTATACAATTTATGGTTACAAATCATGTTTTAAAACAAACACCTAACAGCTTTCGCTCCTTTGATCCCAGTGGACGTAAAATCTGGATTTAGAGCAAAATAAGTCATCATGAATGCGTCTGTTCACCGCAGATTATCCGAGTGTGCTTTTACAAAACCACTTTCCGTCATCATTCTGAATTATTCTCAATCTTACTAGGATGTCAAAAATACACTAGATATATACAAAATTGTAAGAACACTATTTTTCCTAGTAAAATACGGCAAATAATAAACAAAATTTCAATAATACCACCTGCTGACATAAATTCTATAACACGTCTCATTCTAACCAATAAAGTTTTGTTTGGGCAATGTCAATTTCTTTCTCATAATTTTCACTTTTTATTTATTAATATATGCAATTAAAAAAGAATAAATTTT
The DNA here is from genome assembly GCA_039881145.1 of Druceiella hillmani. Classification (NCBI taxonomy): domain Eukaryota; kingdom Metazoa; phylum Arthropoda; class Insecta; order Lepidoptera; family Hepialidae; genus Druceiella; species Druceiella hillmani. The sequence continues at coordinate 42,115,247 of JAYKKI010000004.1, read as the reverse complement.
AAAAAAATACTGGTTTAGGTATAATGTCCGGTTTATTAAAAATTGGAAAAAGTATTTGAACCATTTAAATTACACGCATATACCCTATTGCTTATAAACACTTGAGTATTAAATCACATACTGTACATTTTATAAATATTCATACACTACGCATCTCCGAACTGGCACTTACAGTGTTGTTACATTTTAATATTTTTGTTAGATTACTTCATTCCGATTGAATGAATATAATTATTGAGTATAATTACATTAAAATAACCAAACAGAAATTAAGTTTTCCTACATAATTTTTCATTATATTACAATATCCGTTACTAAGCAGCTATTTACAATTAAATTATCAAATGTGTTTCCCCTAAGCGTGCATCGTAATGCTTTATGGTCACTAATAGTTAAAAGTAATATAAGACGACAGAAAAATTATAAAATAGTTATCACGCTGACGAGTAATTAACAATGTACATGAAATATTTAAAAATATACGACATTTAATCCGTAATTACCTTCGCTAATTGGACTACCGTTAGTGGGTTCGGGGGGTTAATTTCTACCCCAAGTTTAAATTTGTTATATTAGGAAAAGTATTACATAATATAACATGTGTAAACATAAACTGCAGTAAATAATTTTTTGGAAATAGTCTTTATTACAAGCAAAAGTCATTCAAGTTTTAATAGGAATGGCACTTCTTTTAATCAGTCTCAATACTTACGTAACTACAACATCCTTGAATTATATTTTTTGCCTTTTTAAAAGGGTTTTAAAGTTAGCAAAGATACAGATTTTAATAAAGCAAAACCGTAATATCAATACATTTACTTAAAAAAATTCTAACAATAAGTCAAGAACATCTCAAAGTATCTACTAGTTCAATTGAAGAGAACGAGTGGCCCCGGTTGTGTTTTTGTTGATAAGAAATAAAGGTTCAGCTAATCTCAGGACACTTCTTGTAGGCACCGATTCTGCGGTATTGATCTTTTCCTGTCCTCGTTTCCTGAAGGTATAAAAGCAGAAAGTAAATAGTGTGTCTGTGCCACAAAGACACATTATTTTTATTCCGTACTTTCCAGGTTTTGATTTCATGTACACTCGAGAAAAGCAACATACTCTAAAGGGAACTAATAATTCGTCCACTCTAATTTACTCTGAGCATATGTAATTTGCTTTAGAGTTATCCATAAATTTATGAAATATGTAAGGAATAGGAGTTAAGCAATCAGTTTCCTTTCTTGTGTATCGATTTAGAATCTCATCAAACTGCAATTCCGATATCAGGAATAAGAATCTATAGAAACTGATTACAGCTCTAAGAACATTGCGTCCTGTTCCATTTGTGGTCCATAAAGTACGTACATTTTAATGTTTAGACTTGAATATTCCTGTCAGTAATAAAAGACTAAGCAAAGCTTTCATTTTTGTTTCATTAACGTGGTTAGTATTGGCTGCGCATTCAGAGCTCCTGCTCTTTTCTAACAGATGCAATATGCAGATCTACTACAACTAGGGTACGTTAATTAATAATCCACTTGTCATCTAATTATTACTCCAAGGCAAACATTTAATCTATATTTTGTTTGTCAAAACTGAGTAGTATATTTGTTTAAGTGTTTCAATTATTATAAATAAAATGGACTCCAACTGAAGTTGCTTCATTATTCAGACACGTAGCAGTTTATCATTAACGCCAGTCATCCACGTGGTACATTTGTGTGAAATAAAACTAACAATACATCAATTCTAGAGCCGTGGCGTGTTGCTAGAATTCCAGGTGACAGGTTGATTACCTCGAAATAATATAGTTCCTAAGCCTTTGTTAAAGTTTTGGAAAACGTTCTACGATACAGAAAACTGTTATTGAAACAAAATGCCATTATGCTATTGTATTTTGAATGATTTTTTTCTGAGTTGCAATTTTAATAGTTGACAATGATATTGTAGGAAATTAAATGAGAAAAGACAGCTTTGATTATCAATAATGATTACGATAAATATTAATTTTGATTTACTTTATAAAAAAGGTAAATAAAATAACTTCATATTAACCTGAAACTGAAACGTGGGATGTAATATCAGAAATATGATTTCATCTATATCTATCCGATTATCTATTAACGAAATAAAATATACACATAATTTTAATCGAAATCTATCCTGTAATGGTTTCCTTGTGCTACTTTAATCATATTAAATTTCGCTCTTAAAGTACTTATACTTGTACGTAGAATAATGAATACTCCAGAAGGTGAGAATACGCGCGACGCGCGACGAACGGACGGTCCAAAAAACTACATATAAAATGCATAGTATCAAAGCGCGTTTGTCAGTGCAATTTAAGATACAGCTCCGGTCGTGTGGTTTGTATGTGATAACATCGCTTTAAATGCCGGCTTATACTATTCTCGTCTGCAAAAATATCACTGGACTGCAAAAGAAATAAACAGGCATTACTTTTCATAGGTAAATATTATTACTTAATTTAATTTTCAATGAACTATGCAATTTTAAAGTATCAAAGTAGATTATAATTAACAGAAGCGCGCCATTTTCGTTGGTCTTGTCACCTCTTAAAAAATTGTTTACCTAAATGAAAAATCTTAACTCCTTGATACTGAAAAATGTAAAATTGAATTTTTTAAAAATAGGGATTTGGGAGATGTCCTTAGGAAATTTGGAGAATCCTATTCATCTTTAGAATAATTTACCTATTGCATTAATAATTGTATTTAGTATTAGAGAGACGTGTGAAAGAAACAAATATTACATTCATTCATTTTTGCCGTCTTTAATTTCCTGAAAATGCGAACGGATATTATTTAAAATTCATCACGACATTTCCATTTTGAATTTTTTTAGTACGGGACTAATTATTTTAAAATGTTTGTAACGGGTTTGTTAAACTCTCTTTTTACTTTAAGACACTATGTTAATTGTTTTCTTTTTATGTTAACAAAAAAAAATTATTGACAAAAGTACCAATGTAAATTTGTAGACCATGTATACACACACTGGCACGCACACACGCACACGCACACGCGCACGCACGCTCACGCATACCCGCGCGCTCGCATACACACAGATACATACCCACACACACACACACATATTTAATGACAATATAATTTAATACTCATTTTAATTAATAAAATTGTAAAATGGGACAAAGTGTTCAATAATTTTAACTTAAGTTCTTCGGCTATCGAAAATTTTAGTAATTTAACATGGGAGCCATAATAATACTTAATATAAGCCAAACAATGCACCACATAAATCGAAGCAAATGTATATCGTACTGCTGCATGTAGATATATTTATATGCATCGATTTTCCAAAGTTGGCGGGTAAATTTATTCTGCTGGTATTACTATATGCGTAGGGTGGGGCGCTAGTAGAAGGAAAACGGTGAGGGGGAGACGATTTTTGGCTTCAGGCGGCCACAAAGACTATAGATAGTTATGCACATACACTTCCTAATTTGAAGTGAGACTAAGAATTTCGCCTGTCCGTCCGTTAGTTCGTCACAGCCTCAGGGTTTCTACCAATTTACTCTTATATTCATGTAATTTTCCAAGTAGTTGCTTCAAATAAAGATCATATATATATATATATATATATATATATATATATATATATATATATATATATATATATATATGTATATATATATATATATATATATATATATGTATATATATATATATATATATATATATATAATATTAAAAAAACTTTAATTTAAAATGAGGTTTGCAAAATGGAGGCATGCAATTTTTTTTCACGTGGACAAGTGGAAAATCATAGGATGGAACCTATAAAATGAAATAAATAACACATCGGATGTAACATTATTAATTTTTAACACCCATTTACAAAATTTTATACTTTGAATTGAAGTTTAATACGTATTCTTGCCCTAATTTTTATTAAATGGTCTGAATATTTGTAAACATTTCTAGATACTAGCATTTATCTAGAACTCTCCATAAAAATATTATATTTTTGTAAAGAAATAAACCACGAAACCCTACTTTTTTCCTTGTTTCGACAGTTTTTTTTTTGTTTAAACGACCAGTGTTTGAGCTAAACTGTAAAAAGTGTGTTAACATGTTTTATGTACGCACTTTACGTACTTCATTTTTATTTATTTCATCCCATTCATATTTTAACAGCGAATGGACACAACTGATACATTCTATAAAACTTATTTCACTACACGGAATTCCCGATACGAACATCAATTTGTTAACATTGACCTGGGTGTAAAAAATAATTTAAGTACTTATATTTAATACGAAAATCTTGCCACGCGGCAATTGCGAGAATACTTCTATATTCAATAATAACGCTTATATTATTTGCTTCCTACTTCCCTTTTGTTTCCTCCATCTTTTATAGCTGTCAAGTATGTCATAAGATAACTATGGAGAGACTGACAGAACTGATGAGAGGTACTCAATAGTGTTAATTATAATGGACCGTCGTAGATTACTACCAACTCATAACGCTAACCTAATTAAAACTATAAACATAGGTAACCTTTAATCAGTTTCCAAATGATTGATATCTGGCACAGAATGTCAATATCGTTACCTACCTGCACTAATATCATTAAAAATGCCATCCGAGACGAAGACGTAGAAATGACTGGTTTTTGTCCAAACTTTAGCAAAGCTTTTTTTATTTCATTATATTTGACGCGCTTATCTTTCATCAAAATCATTATTCTAAAATTAAATATTTTTTATAATGATAAATTCGGGAGATATTTAACGAACTTACCGGTAGCACATTTTTCTTCATGTTTTATCTTCATTTATAAAATACTAAAAATTTTCCATTTTACTAGGCCCCAACTTTTTCGTTAATTTATAGCTCTTGAACTTTTTTGAACGAAAATAATCAATGGTTCTAGATAGCGGCATTTAACAGGGAGAAATCAGTTATTTTCCAAAATAAAATACTTTTTATTTTTAACATTTCCTCTTGCAATTTTTGTATGGTTTATTATCAAAAATACAACCTCCATGGAAAAAATATTAAGAAACAACACTGAATTAGCAGGATAATATTTTTTTTCTGCAAAGTATTACTCACATCCCTCAGTATTGCCGCGTGATACTTGTGTTCATTCTGCATTTTTGAAAATTGCTGGGAAATTTACCTAAAAATATTTGCAATAAATAACAAACTCACCTATGAGATCCTCCTACGAGGTGTAAATTTATCCACTATGCAACAAGGTCGTGAAAAATATTCCTGTGTTCAGGTTGGGTTATTAAGGAAGTAAATTACTGAAATATTAAAGAAAACCTTAAATAAATTTGGCGTTAATTTTGTAGAAATTCATTATTCACAATTAAATGAAACTACGTGTTGTAGTATTGTTTCTACTTTCTTTAAGTTCTTTACCACGACCTATTCGTTGTTTACAATATCTTCAGGTGGGCTATTAGCAAAGATCTATTATATAATATCTATTATATAAGAAATTATTTACTAATAGCCCACCTGAAGATGTTGTAATACAACGAAACCTAGGTCATGGTCAGAAAGTTAATTGTAAAGAAAACCTTAGTGATTTCACAAATTGATTCCCTACAGTTTTAATTTTTTATCTACCTTTTAATTTAAGGAAAAGCATTAAAGTAATACAAAATTAATTCAGGTCAAATTTTTACCTCAATCAGAGCATAACCTTAAGTTTAGATTTTCCATAAATTTTGGATCAGTGTAAAAAATTAAGGCACAACAGCGATTTAACATAATTTTTATTTTTCCAATTTGTTTAAGAACTACACACAAGTAATCTTTACTCTCAAGAAAGACGAACTTTGGTCTATCGAGGTAAATAGGGAATAAAGTTTTCTACACTTTTTGTTCGTAAAAGAGAAACCATAGATGAGATAATAAAGAATGACTTAAAGGATATGTTTTTCATCGGATCACCCAACACTAAATTATTATTTAGATGTTAGTAATATCAGATTAATTTTCAAAGAGAAGAACATAAATATTTCGAAAATTTGAAAGATTTAACTAAAATCCGAAAGAAAGGATATTGGTGAGATATTTGATGAGATTTCTAAAAAGTTTCTCTATCGTGAACTTAACCTATGATTCACGCTAATATATAAAAGTTGTATTTTGTAGGCTTTCCAAAAATGTCTGGTCATCTATTATATCACTATATTATGTCGTCACTTCCCAAACCAGAGTTAGATAGCGACTATAAAGCGCCATTTTGAATTTAAACAAATCTTTATACTGTTTATCTTATTTCCAAGGCTCTCTTTGTAAATGATACCATGTGAAATATGGTTTATTTTTCAACATAAACTTAGACAAAGTAGACTTGTAAAATACTCAAGTCACTTTATTTTATGTGGCTATTTAGTTTCCCTTTAAGTTAATAAAAGGTAGTCAGTAAGTTGCAATCTCACTTTACATGCATGAATTGTAACTATGATTTCGATGCAAATTACAAAGTGCATTGTTACTTCGGCATGCATTGCTGGCGCCGTTGGCGCCCTTTATATTCCATATAAACACTACAGTCTTTGATAATGTAAGACACGTCGGGTCTGACGTTACGATTATTTACGGTACTTATTGTTTTATCGATCCTAACTGTTAATGGTAACCTTAAAATGAATTCAACATTATTGTTGGTTTATATGCGGGTAGAATTATCGTTGCTATTGTTACAAGTACCTACTGCATTTGAGAGCGTGTATTAATTATTCTAATTACCAAATTGAATATATTGAAGCAGTAATATTATTTAAGTTAAATTGGTAATGCCTTTTTTACATGTTTTTTGTTTATTAAATTGAAATCGACATGTAAAATAATGTAGTTTAATATTCTAACACCTGTTGATAATAAACTGTCACATACTTAAACTATTACAAACATACTAATTCGGTTTTATGCAATGTAATATTTCCTAGATATACTTTTTAGTTTGATAATGGATATATATCGTCGAACATTTTCCTTATATTCATTTATTAGTAGAAACCAGAAATGTTTTCATTACTGAATAATTTCTATCATCAGCATTAAATCCTACTCAGTAATTATAAGTGTTAAGTAAACAATAGTTACTCTTTTTCTAAACTTTGAATTCCTCGTACGGAATTCTTCTCACCTCTATCATATTAACTTACGTAAGTTTGTAATATTACTTAATCTATTATAGGAAAATCGTATATTTAATGCTAATCTAATCTTTCTAATGCTTTTACTCTTAAAAACACGACATATGTTAAACCGACAGAAGTTTCTTTTACTGAAATATCTACAACTACACCTAATATTAAACAACGTCTAATGTTAAACCTTGGGACTTATGAATTGTAATTGCAAAACCAATTTGTAATGGGAATAGTTTCCTGGCACAATTAGTATTTCCACTTTTCCTAAATTTAGTTATGGGCGGTATAGGAGCACAATCACTATTTTCATAAGTTGAAAGAGAAAAATTTTGGAATCGAACCATTGCCACTCGTGGCATTTGATTATAACTTAAAGGTGCATTGATTAATTTTTTCGACCCATGAAATAGAAGGTAATCCAAGAATATAAATCCAAGCGATAAAATTATAAATGGTTCAAGTCCACTTAATTCGTATGCACTTGTATATTTTGCTTTAAAACAATTGTGATCAGCTAGAGAATATAAGCAGAGCCCAGAGTATAAGCAACTAATTAACGCAGTTCTTTTAATTTTTTATTATTATACTCTTTTGTATCTTTGTTTGTTGAAAATAATCTATCAGCATTACTGAACAAAATCACTTCATTTTATAATAGTGTTTGTATACTCCGAGTCCTTAATTTTTCGTAATCTTAAATTTTACATTCTCCATTACTAATTCTATCAAGTTTATATCGAGAAACTTGTTAAGGTTCATTTTGTTGATGACGAGAAAAATAATTTTTTTTCAATACTTAATGTTAACAAAATTTTCCTTCACTTCCTTTAGTTTTATTACAGTATAGCGGCCTATTATTTATAGATGGCAACTGACTAATATCTCCAAAAATGTATATAAATATACCACCAAACTGTTCATCTTATCTTGAAAGAAAAGCTCTGCGTAAACATAGATCAATTTTTCTTAAAATTCTACACCCGGTTATACTCATTTCATCAATAAATATAAATTTCCTTCTCAAATTATATACTCATATCTTTTAATATTTTATTTATTCCCAGTAAAAGTTTAGAAGAAATTATAGAACGATTAATAGTAACAGCAGTGGCACTAGTTGGTACAAGCATTTGATAAGATGATAGTCCCAATCTTTGATTAAATCGAAAAATTAAATAATTGATAAACAGCAAAGCCTGTTCTAGAAAGAGCATTCTTTCCAGAACCGGCTTTGTATGACAATTCTTTTAACATGCTATGCTTTCTCGTAACCTCGTAGATAACTAAGTTGCTTTTGAAATATACTAATAACTTCATGCTGTTTATAAATAACACGAAATTTAAAAAATTAATTTGAATGGAGTTTCTTTAAATTTTTTACAGTGTTTTCATTTCCAATATTTTTTTATAATGAATTCAATTGTTGTTTATTTATGATAGAATACGATTTATAAGGTATATCGTTTTCTATTCTACCTAAATCCACTTTTAGGTTAATACTTTTTGGTCCAGCAGCTACATCCTTCCAAAAATATGGTTGATCTATTTCAGCTGGATTTATTTCTTCATAATCTTCTCGATCTTCTAAATTTTGTAACGTACGATCCAATTCATAACCCAATTATCCTTATTTTTATCATTGAAATTATATTCATGTACAATCTTTCAAGTATTATTGTCGGGATTAAGATCAGAGCTGGGATTAGATCATGTTTGATAAAAACTTGTTGCTTATTAAAATTTTCATTGTATATACTACTTCGATCGTGTTTAAGTTTCGAAATAAATCTAAGAATAAAAGGTACTTTTCACATACTATAAGGTGAACCTCTTTTATAATTTTTTTGGAAAAAAAAATCATGTAAAGATATTTGTTCGACTTCCGTAGGGCGTTGTTAATATTTCTCTAAAAAATTTGTTACAAAAATACTTCCATCTTTTCTACTCATATTCAGGTGTTTGCATAAATTATCTGACAAATTTATTGTAAAAAATTGTCGAGGAGATTGATACAAAAACCCATAATAATCCAAAATATTCCCTGAGCAGAGTAGTCACGTTGAGTACAAATTTTTATCAAAATTGTTTGGATTATCTGTTGAGCATCATTATTATTATTTAACTAATGGACTGTTTGCTAATAAAATCTTTGATATCATCCGAAGTTCAGCTTTGCCAACACATTTGAAAATATATCTAAAAACGGCATAAATGGAAACAACGGCTTGTGGACCAACGTTTGCTCGTCAATTTTTTTTAATTTATGGACTAGCTATTTAAGAATCAATTATTTCTTTTTGATATATATTTTAATTCGTTATCTCCAATAAATTGATTTTTAATTTCGTTTATACATTCTTTTGGATATTTAAAACTACAAATAGTTTCAGAAGAAATGTTCTTTTTTTTTTACAATAGACTTTAGTACATTTATATATTTGTACTGAAAGTATTAAATTATTGTAATGAGCTTCTTCATCAGATGCATATCATAAGTTTGAGAAAGATCTAGATGCTACATAAATAGAAATTCATCAAAGTAATTAATAATTTTTTGAAACCTTACATCATTCGGATTGAGATTTTAAGGTCAAGAACTTTTTGAAACGATGCATATTAGGAGTACCTCTGTGTTGAAATTCAATGCGGAATCAAATATCTCTCTATGGCTCTTAATCATTTTTAACAAAATTATCCATAAAAAATCTAATCACTTATGAAAAAAATAAGCAACAACCATATGATTTGAATCCAATAATTTAGATTTACGAGTAAATTCACTGTTTTTATTGAGATTGGCGTAATTATAGTCTGAATGCAATATGCGTTATATCTTTGGCCAATATAAATCAAATACGCTTAACGTCATAAATATTGTTTAATTTTCTAATTCTTCAACCATACCCATTACCTCTTTAGATCTCGCTTACCAATATAAGCTAGATGATCTCGAATTAGCATTATATGATAGAATTAATTTATACAATGTTGATTCACGTTGCAGTAATTCTTGAAACTGTTCAATTGTTTCAATGTTATACACCCGTGAATTTTTTCGAACGCAAATATTCCTACATTTAAACGAAAAAAATCGAAATCTTGGATGTTTAGCGAATCTGCCATCTTCATACATCATGAAAAATATAAAACAATATTCTTAGAAATTTTACAAATTCGTGTATCTCGAAGGTCACTTTTACCAGTAGGAAATAAAATAGGAAATGCCCTAAAAATATCCATTATATGATCCAGAATCTAATCTAGGTCAAGGTAGAACACGAGAACCATCATATTCTTTCTGAATCTTCATAAACTATTTACTGCCTTTCGATTTTATCAAAAGCTGACCGTTGGGGCCTCAGATTTATATAAATTTTATCGTACAATATATTTTGAGCATAATTTTCCCTATTTAAATTAAATGAAATTTGTTTTTCAAAAAACTTTCATTATCCGATAAACATTGTAAATTAATTTCATCAATATCACTGTACCAAGAATGATTATTTTTTGGATATTTCAACGCATCCTCAAGATTATTACGGTTTACAATAAAACCTTTATACCCTTAATTATTATTTCTTCTAAAAAAATATATTTTGGTATTGTATCAATAAAATGAGGTAAGGAGGTAGTAAAATCTGTAAAGTCTTGAGGAATGTTTATGATTTGCCCACTATATCCTAATTGACCTTTCAGTCGATGTACTTCATTAAGCGGGTGAACCTGAGCGATTAATTATTCTTCAAGAATGTTAATTTTTGAAAACATTAGGTTATGGTCCAAGATCCATATAATATAAGGTTAATTTATTGATTTAAAACCAACGATGATGACATAACTTGCAATGTGTCAACTCCATTTTTTTCTGGGCTGATTCAAAATTAGCGGCATATTAAAAAATGAGCGTTTTCTCGATAAGAATAAAATTCAGCATTTTGAGTTCTTTTCTGACGTTTTCTTCCATCAGACATAAAAAATCGCGTTCTTTACCACCAGTTAAGATACATCTTCGTAGCATTTCGCTATGAAAATGACAAATGTAAAATTGTTAAAATTATGTCAATTTAGACGATTAAAAAAAATCAACAGTGGAAGTATAATTTGCACTGTATGGTCCAAAAAAATAAAAAAATAATTGTTATTTAAATGTAGATCGATCCAGTTTCATGTATCATATTATTGTAGGTATAGAATGAAAAATCTGAAAAGTAGAGGTTGATAAAGAAAACAGTCTCAATACAAATTGCATGAATTGATATGAAATTGAGATGAATTGAAAGGTTACAGCTTATTAAACTTTAATACGTTTTAAACTTCATCATTAAACATTAAGTAAAAAATATATCTAACTTTCGATAATAACCTAACTTCCGATTTTAATTATTACTATTCGAAAATAGGTACTATACTGTCTAAAATATATACTTACCTATTTACGTACTTCCTTAATTTCCTTCCTTACATAACTTCCATAATAACCTTTCTATATCTGGTTTTATTCGATTTATTTAGTTGATTTAACCTCCATACCTGACCCTCCATTCATTTATTATATAATAATGTCCACGCATTACGTTTCCATTTTGCTAGTGAACAATCTTTCTGGAAATATTACATATCTGCATGCCTTACTAATTCTGTAATTTTTTAAAAGATAGCGCTATTAACATTATAGATAATAAAAAAACATTCACACATCACGTTTAAATTTTGTTATTAGACATTCCAGAAATATGACACATCTGCATGCTCTATTCATTCCGTAATTTTTTGACAGATAGTAACCAAATGCTAGTATTGATTAACGTTTCGTATTTTTTTATAATTTATTAAAGTGTTTAAATACAAAAATAATGATAGATAACGAATCTAGACATGGCTATAAATTATTATCTTAATTTTCAAATCTAGAAATGTGATAATTTTTTCGTAAAGTGTACGAGAAAACTATATGGGTTGTGGAATAGTGTTAGGGTTAGCGAGTTTCGGTCACCCTAATTATGGAACTTTCAACAACCTTATTAGTTAAACCAATATATAAGACAAGGAATCTTAATATTTGCTTTATGCAATAATTTCAATTATACAGTTCAAAATCAGTTCTGTAGATATGGTTAAAATATTCAGTTTTAATCCGTTCTCAAGGATAGACTTACAATTTCAGCTATCAGAAAACAAAGCCATTTTACTCATTCCTTCAACTAAAACTTAGAGAGATGTTTTATGGCTACTAATTCAGTAGCCATACTCTCCACTACTACTATTAATGTATTAGTACGTCTTCCGTTACGGTGAAACGGGTATGATGGGTTATAGAAAAATATAAAAAATGATGGCATATTGATCTTAAAACAATCTAAATTCACTTTTAATTAGTTTCATGTCATTTTTTTTCACTGTCTGAAAAATGTATGCCAAATATGGCAGAATATAGCCACTGAAGCATTTTTCGCCAGACCGACAACTTTGCAAAACATGTATGGTTACTTTCATTTACCGAAGGTGATTAAAATACTACAACCTCGTTTATTAAATAAATATTATTAGCATAACAAATACTGTATCAGGCAATGCCTATCAGGCAACCTAAAAATTATTTTGTTTTTATTTTTAGATTTTCCTAGTGAAACAAGACACAATTAAAATTTCATCATTTTCTTCCGCCTGATCATTCGTTCATCTGGCAAAGTTTCTATAAAAATTGTTTGAGTAAGCCTCAGAATTTTTCAAAAAGTTTCTTCAGTAGTTTTGCCTAAATTCGCATTTAACCCTTTTTTTAGTTCAACTAACTTAGTTTTCGTTGTAAACCTGTAAATTCTGTCTTTATTTCTTTTACATATACTAAGCGTATTTTTAAACTACGTGGAAACAGAACTGTTTCCACTGCGTCGTCTTTTATCCGAAACGATTCATCACGACCTCATATTAATTTTAAGGATTAGCTTTTTCTCCCGTTTTCTGTCACGTTAACTAATATGTAATTAAATTTGTAAATATATAAAATATGAATTTATGATAGCTAATTAAATTCGTTTATTATGAATGAATTTAATATCCCTTTATTTTTTTAAATTACTTTGCGGTTAACCCTTCGTCTTGAAAAAAATCACGTTATTGATTTTTTATCTATGTAGGCGTAAATCTTGGAAGTAAGCAAATAAAGGTTATATTTGAAATCAATTAATGATAAAATCATTATTTGTTGTCATCAGACCATATAGTAAAATTTGAATCAGCGTTTTAGAATAACTAATCTAAAACAAACTAGTAGATAATAATATTCGTCTTCTTACATTTCAGCGTACCGAGAGCGACCTAGATCTAATACTGAGTGGTATGTAGCCGGCACGTTTAAGTCAAGGACAACTATATGGTATAATTTCGATTAAGATAAATCAGTGCAATTACACTTCAGTCACTCTAATTCGTTTGGTCACGTCACAACAGCGGCGCGGCGTCAACATGGCGTTAGTCAAGTAGTGACTACTAGTCTACTGAATAAACAACTCACTCAGACGGCCTAATATAGGTGGCGCCACGTTCATCCATCTCTGCGAGATAGGTTCATTAGTACACAGATACACGCAAGGTAGGTTCATTAATATAAAGGAAGGAGAACTTATTAATAGATCGAATGCTTCATCATGTCTCAAGAAATAATGCGCTGTTTAATACATAAGCACGAACTGCTTCAAGACAATGAATACGCACTGTTCCATTTAGGTAAATTTGTTTATGTAAAAAGAAATCTCGTTTTACATCTTTAGATTTGTAATATTGGTGATGGCATTTACATTTTACAAATTGTAATATAAATAATTCTAATAGTTTGAATTTAATATTTAAATATTGAAAGTCGCTCTTACATAATTCTTCAATTTCGATACAGTTGTGAATTATTTACTTTTGTCATCAAAATATTTACTTTCCAAAAAACAATTAACTAAAAATACAACGTTATATACAGTTAAAATATACCGAACATGCAAAATCTCAATTTATAATACCGTATGTACACATTATTTGAAAGCTGTTTACAATTGCCAAATTTACATCATATAATGTTATTTCTATTTTCTACACTTTTTCATAGATATAAGATTTTTTATTTTTAATATTACTTAAAATAATTAGATACAATATTACTTAAATTACTAAATAATAAGGAATCTTGAAAATTTGCGTACATTGTTTTTTAATGTGTGAATTGTTTATAAAAATAAAGGCAATGAACATTTAACAGAGATGGGGAGAGCGGAGTTATAAGTTCCCGAGTTAAGTTGTTTCGACTATAATTACTTTGCAAGGAAAAGAGATAGCATTACATGAGAATCACTTCGTTAAAGCCTCAGATAATTTGGGGCTATAAGCTCCTCCTTCGAGGTCCACTGGAACAACTTACCCCATTTGACCTTCATTCATACCAAAAATTCTTATGAGTATTTTTATTTTTTTAAGTATGCAAAACTACAAACGTAAGACAAAGAGAGGTAAAACCTCCGAAACATTATTGCGTCAAGCTGCAAATTCCGTCATAAAGGAGGGAAAACCTGTTAATACTGTGCAAGAGAACTTGAATTCATTACATCGATTTTTTACAAGATTGGAAGTTGAGAAGCTTCCTATCATAGGTTATAATATAGGTTACCTTGGAACAGGAAAAAAAACGAACTACATTTTAAAATGTTCCTTAATATACTTCGCTTCTTTCCTCAATATAGGTATATAATTTTTCGCCCGGAGAGGTGCGAAAACTTGCATATGAATGTGGAGTAAATTTTTTTTGGATAACGTTCCCCCATCATGGCATAAGAATTGGGAAACTGGAGTTGACTGATTGACTGGATTTATAAAGAGAAACCCCGTTTTAGCGATAAGAACCACAGAAGTAACTAATGTTGAGCGTGCATCTGCATTTAATAGATATAATGTGAATTTTTCACCAAGCTCAGTGAAACTCTACTAAAATATAAATTGACGCCATCAAAAATCTGGAACCTGGATGAGACTGAAGTAATGAGTGAGTTGAAGCCAAAGAAGGTAGTGGTCCAAAAAGGTACAAAATAGGTCGGTGCTGTAGTGTCTGCTAAGCGCGGTACTTTGGTAACTGTGGGGCTAGCAACCAGTGTCGCGGGAAACACGATACCGCCAATGTTTATATTTACACGTTTAAAGTATAAAGACTTGTTTTTACGGGATGGTCTCACCTGAGTCAATTGGAGCTGGAAACATTTTCACTTATATGGATTATTTCATAAAATTTACGAATCCCACCCCAGAAGAACCGGTGTTGCTATTACTAGACAATCACTCATCACGCATTGATATTAATGTAGTTGACAAAGCTAAAGCCAATTCCATCATCATGTTGTCATTTCCTCTTCACTGTACCTATAGGCTGTAACCTCTGGATGTTGGCATCAATGGGCTTTAAAACATGGGTACTGTGCCAAAGCTTAAGATAATTGACTCCGTAACAACCTGGGTAAAATTATGTCAATCTACGAAATTCCTGGAATTTTTAAAACACTATGGCCTTAAGCGTCAACCCCTATAAATATTATGAATGCATTCAAAGAGGCTAGAATATGCCTTTGCAGTCCCGATATTTTTACAAAAGAAGATTTTGCTCCACCTTTTGCGACAGGTCGGTCATTATATGAACCTATTTTATCTCAAGCTGTGTCAAATGAAGAAGTCCCAGCGTTCCGCCAGCTCAATTGCAGTACAATATTATGATCAGCCTGGACCATCCAACATTCAAATATTACCCCAGAATTATGTGTGGCCGGAGGCTTTCATAGCTTTAATATCAGCGCAGAATAATGAGTAACCTCAACATTCGACAACAAATCAAAGTGATTTCCATCAGACTGATTTTCGTCATTAAATAATGACCAACAACTTTATTTAACGCCAGGCAAGACAAATGATACAGCTTTGTTTAGCCCTGAAATTGTGAAACCTTTACGAAAGACACCACCAAAATTGCAAACGTCTACAAAAGGACGTATAAGAAAGACGGCTATTTTAACTGATGTGGCAGAAAAAATTCATTGGCTGAAGAACAGACAAAGAAGAAGACAAAAAAATGAAAGCGCTGCAAAGGGAAAACATAAAGGTAAAGGTATGGGGAAAGTGAATGGAATATCTTAAGAAAAGCTACTCGACGATTATTACAAGACTGCTTGATTACTACCATATTTTTCTTACCCTCCTGCCCTCCGTCTCTATTTCTTCATATTCTTTTTTTTATTTTCAATACAAAAGCCCTACCATGATACTCTTCGGTAATTGTTGGACGAAATATTCTTATATAGATGTTTTAGTTACCGCCTTCGCCTTTCTTATTGTTCAGTTCACATATCATAAAATCTTATTATTGATATATACATTAATATTGATATACATATTATATTACAGTATAAATTAATGAAAATATTTATAAAACAAATTTTACAATCTAATCGCCTTTGATCTTTGACTTCGGGTAGTTTTTGAACATTAATAGATCAAGGTAGCTCTATGTTATACAATATAAAGTTTAATATTCCTCTATAAACCAGACGTTAAGAAATATTTTTGTAACGCTCAAACTAACCCATAAACTGATGGGTACTAACAAACAAAAATTACTTTTTAGGTGAGCTGATATTTTGAAAATAGAACCAGATCGGTTCTATCATCTCTTTTAAATATCGAATAATTTCCGTTTCCGCAAATTAAGTGATATATTTAATAGTTCTAATTATTATGACACTCGATGTTTTAACATAGTTATGTAAATGAACTTGAATAAAATTTGAAGATACTCTTAAATTTTCCATTATTTCCAGAAAACAGGGTATCGGTAGATGGAAGACTTATAATTATCCTGGGAAAAGAACATTCTTTAGACTTTCTTATTAAATCTTTACGAAATATTGGTTTCTGTTTGAAAGACACTATTTTATTAACTCGTCAATTTAATGTCCTAATAAGAAATATGTAATCCGAAACCATGATGTAGGAAAAGAGAGGCATGTCTGTTGTATGCAACTGTTAAGATTTATCACATCTTTAGAAATGAAAAGTGAACCGTAAAAACAGGCAATTGCTTTCAAATAAAACTTATTACTTTCTTCCGAAGATTAAATATTATTATAATAATATGACAAATACGTAAAAAATATATGCTGGAAAATCGGTTCATGGAAGGATGATTTAAAATTGATCTCGCTAATATTGTGAAACATAATTTATTCAAGGAGGCATTCATGGTTATAATTCTTCATTTATATTTAATATAAAAAAGATGTATTAAATTAATACTGACAAAAGTTGATTATTACTAATTAATCGCGATACTTAATGTTACGACATTTTTTTCTCCCGCGTATCTGAAACTCCGCCTGTAAAATTCTATTCAGTAAATAAAAGCGAAATGTTTCTAAAGGACCTTAACTTAGATCGTCTTTTAATATAAGAGTCTGCATAGAAATTTACATAAATTACTAAAATGCGAGTTTTTCATTTTCCGTTTTCAATCTTGTAAGCCTTTCACATTTTACCAAAAGTTAGAATGAATTCTGAGAGAGTTTTCTGTTAGAAATTGTTTTTTTTCGATATGACTTTTTGACATTCTTAAAATTGAAAATGGATTTCATACCATTTTATATACGGCAGATGTTATTAATTATTTTTACTATAAAGTTTGTATTTACAGAACTTTGTACTGCACATGACATTAATTAACTAAAACTTTAAAAGATAATTTTCAATCAAGATGGTATTCAACTAACAAAATTAAATACTTTTCACGAATTTATTTTACGATGGGAAAATAATTTTATTTACAAATTTTTAATAATATAATGATAAAAATTAACGATTCAATAATATGAAACAAATTAAGTTTTATTATTTAAAGTTATTTAGGATGCAGGTGATCTCTTAAATAAACGTCTACATTACTCGACACGAGTACGTTTGAAAATATTAAATAAAATATCTGGAGATCATAAATTTTATCGCAATATAACGAAATCTCATCTTTATACATTTACACGTTCTTTTGATATTAATAATGAAGTTAAAGGGTTAATAATTAAGAAACAGGTTCGTATACTGGAAGACATTAACTGTTGAACATAGAACTCTTCCGTAGGTTTCCACGATAATCAATGCTGTATCGCTTGTGCATCTAACGGATTTCCGCAATTTTTACCATATCATCCATCCACCTAGGGTATGGGGGTCAGGTCATTTTAAATTTTTCCTTACGTCGTAACTATCAGATAACTTTCCATCCATAACGATTGTAAATTTTAAGTGAATTATAACCTGTCCAATGATATTTCAGATTAACCATCTTACAAACTATGTAAATGACCTCAGTTTTCTCACGAATCACCTCATTACGAATCATATCTCACAGGGAAATTTCGAGTGTAATCCTTTCTATATCTCACTAAATGAATTGCAATTTTCTTTGCGAGGCTAAAATAAAGTGATCGCATCTCAATCCCAATGTTATCCTGGCAACACACAATGGCTAAGACTTTATTCTTCAGACGCAGAGGTATTTTGAATAAGAAGACGTAGCAGAAGTTTCCCGACGAGACAGGTATTGTGAAAAGATCATTCCGTCACACTGCCATAATAACTATGCCGTCCTTAAATCGAAAACGAGTGATGTCCTCGTTATAGATATTTATACGGAATCCGTTCTATTGCTTTGGTGAAGTTGTCTTACATTGGTCGAAGTTGTCTTAAATCGGATTGTATGTCTACAATTGGATCGCTGGCGCTCTGGTCGTGTAGTCGAGCTATGTTCATACATCGTACTTTTCTGTTTCAAATTTATACTAACAGCAATGAAGCCAAATACCGAACCTTTTCTAATAATTTTTTAATATGCAATGTTTAAAACTCAAAACTTTTATTAAAATAGGGTTTACTTTTATTATTATTAAATTAGAATTCTCTCAATTTAATCAAATAATGAAATTTCTCCAACTCCTGCGACTCAATCAGCTCAGCAATTTAAATGCAAACAAATAAAGTCAATCAGAACATTTGTAAGCTTGAAATGGAAAATAAGTTTATCAAAGTTTGGATTGATATCGATTACGCTAGTGGTGAAGTTTTGTGGTCGGATTTGATATGTCAAATATTTATGTGAATTTTGATTACTGTGATTCGATTTATTCTGTTTGCTTACTGGTTGTAAATATAGCGTTTTATTTTAATTTCAAATTGTCGAATTTATTATAATATCATTATTTTCAAACTAATAATAAAATGGTAAGCGTGTAAAAATCGTTAAATTCTGTGAATATAAAATATAAATTCAATTACTTCCCAATAAATTTATAAACACGTAACTTATAAACACAATGGCGGCTTAGTTAAATAAGGGGTTAGCAAAAGTTATTTACAGTGTAAAAATCAATTAAATTGTTTTCTTGAAATGTTAAAAATATCATAAATAATATTAAGTAATATTAATAGCTTCAGATCCAAGTAAGTATAATTACACACACGTAATATTTGTACGCATAAGAAATTTATTCAAACCAGTTTCTAGTTTTTCTAAAAAAAATATCAACCTAGCCAAATCTTTGGTCCTAATTTTAGACGGCAAATTATTTTTCAGTTACCCATCAAAGTCCGGGTGGTTTGAAGATATTTTAAAGTGGAGAAAAATAAATTAAAGTAATATTGTCCCTTATCCTCTTTTATAGTTCAAGTAGTTAGGAGTCATTTAAACTGCAGTTTTATTAAGAATATCAAATATCCAACATGCTGTGTAATTTTAATACTACGCACTAATCAAAAAGTATCAAAAAAAATGAGGAAATCTAGTATACTTGTTTATTAGGTTAAAAATTAGCCACAATTTAATAAAAAAACTGTAAGTGTAATTCTTCATTTATATTTGACCAAATTGTTAATTTAGCTTTTTATTAGTAAATACGTAATATGTTTTTTTACTCATTCATAAATTCCATATAACTGAAATTGATAAACTTGACTGTTTATTTTCGTAATTATTGTAATTGCTCTTTTTTAACCTTATAGCATAAATTTCTGTTTTATTCATTATACCTTATTCATACACATAATAATTTCTAATCAGTATCATTACGGGGAAAATGTTATTTCAGCGTTGGCAAAAATTTACTATTTATTACTTTGTCTATAGAAACTACTATGGCTATCACTAAAACAATAATATATATATATATATATATATATATATATATATATATATATATATATATATATATATATATTCTACTAGGTGTCTAAATTAATTATGAAATATAAACGTAGTTCTATGCTCCATTGATCAATTAAGCTAAAAATTACATTCAACATAGTTTTATTTACAAAAACGATAAATGACTGCATTTTTCGACATTAACAAATTGGTTAATGTTTTAATTTTTATAATGGACGAATGTTTATGGTATCTTCGCAATAAATTAGAATTAATTACCTAAAAGAATGCGGTAACAATTTGGAAAGACATTGTGCATTAGGATTTAAAAAAGTCTATGCTAAATGGCGGATTCAAAAATTAAATAAAAAACAAATAATTAAAAGATGAAATCATCACGGAACTAAAGGAAACGTGCCAAGTGCCGTCACTTTACGAACTTCTGCATTCGAAATTCCATAAAATTTAAGGTAATATGATTCACCGACAAATAAAAAATCGCATTAGTTTGAAGGTCGTCCACTGATTAAACATATAGGCTTTTTAATGGTAAACTGGTGTTGAATATTTTGAAAAACATTCACTCATAAAAGAGTTTCTGTAACTCTTTTCATTCATATACGTGCGTTTGTGCAGTTATTTAAATTGCTGATTCCCTGTTTAAATTATGTCATTAGATCTTTGTTATAGATTGGTAAATGTTATGGTAAATAATATTATGATAATTTGATTATTTATAATAGGATCATCTTAAAAAATTATTCATGCGCTAATAATGCAATGTCATTTTAACCGATATGTAATATAACCATCATCAAGAAACGAGTTACATATAACTTGCAGATTTTGAAATGGTTTTCATGAAACTATCTGATTTCACACATGAAAAAAATTTCTCCTAGGAGTAAGCAACTCTTAGGAGAAATTTTATTGTATTGCCTTCAAAGATGCTGCTGTCTAAAAAAATGTTGTTATGTTTTCAATCAATAACATGCAAATAAACCTACGTATATATCCACACCTCTTTAGAACTTCCAATCTCGGTCTCTTTGGTTAAGTTTGGTACGGTACGGCTCGTACATGGACCATTTACACAAATAATAGACAATAGTTCTAAATTATAAGAGCAAAATAAATTTGTATGTTACCTATCTATAAATATAAAAAGCCATGTCCCACTTGGCATATCAACGCCTAACCGCTAATGATAAAGATTTGAAATTTGGAGAGGGTGTTGACTTTATAATGGAGGCATCGTTTAAGAAGGGACTTTTCGAAATTCATCCCCCGAGGGAGTGAAAAGGTGCGATTAAGTTTGTATAGAAAAAATATTTTTATGGTTATTTTTAATTAAAATTTGTTATTAATGCTTTTACTTACAAATCATACAAGTACTTAAGCATTTTCCGATTTTCTAACCTTAACGCTTAAAAGCGATGGCTAAATTTTATGGGAAAAAATTATAATGGTAATTTTTCCTTAAAAAATTGTATTAATGCTTCGCAAGGCAAATAATGAAACAAGTATTTAAGCACAATTAAATGAAACTACGTGATGTAGTATTATTTCTACTTTCTTTAATTTCTTTAACCACGACCTAGGTTTCGTTGTATTACAACATCTTCAGGTGGGATAATGAAGATGTTGTAATACAACGAAACCTAGGTCGTGGTTAAAGAAATTAAAGAAAGTGGAAATAATACTACATCACGTAGTTTCATTTAATTGTGAATAATGAATTTCTACAAAATTAACGCTAAATATATTCAATATAAGTATTTAAGCATTTTTCGATATTCAATCCCTAAAGGTTGAAAAGTGGTTATTAAATTTGCATGAGAAAAAAATGTATAGGGTAATTTTTACTCAACAATTGGTATTAATGGTTTTCATTAAAAAAATAAAACAAGTATTTAAGCATTTTCCTATATTCAACCCCTGAAGTTGGTATTAATGCTTATCAATACAAATAATGTAACAAATATTTAAAAATGTTACGAGATTCAATCTCTATCCGGATCAAATTAGTAGCTAAGTTTATACGGGAAAAATATTTCTATTGTAAATTTTTACGTGCCCCTGTATTCACTGGGTGTACTCGGGGAAGGGAGGAGGGGAAAATCGTTTTTCATAACGCTAATACCACTTGTACCCGATTATTATGTTTTTGAATTCAAACGACTACAATTTCCTCTTAGATTCTGCAACGTCGATTAATAAATTTTAGGGCCAGTTATAAAATGTGGTAGCCATTGACTTAGGGGAGGATTGCTCCTCACATGATTTTAGCACCAGACATAACAACCACCAATGTGGTACACAAGGAAGTGCTGTATAAACTTCCTCTCTGCTGCTTTATTTGCGTAAAATAGGTAGACACGGTTTGTAGAGTTTGTTGTAAATAATAAGAGTAAAAATAAACAATTGTGTTAACAAGATACAAGTAAGTGGCAATTTAATAAAAATGAAACCGACTTTTTATTTTATATTTTAAACTACAAAACCGATTTTTATAAAATTTTCACTGTTCTCTAAGTTGAAAGGTACATAAGTCGATAAAAATAGAACAATTGTAATCTTATTAGTAGTTTCTGAGAAATACGTGGACATTTTTTTTTTAAATTTTGTGCATTTGTTTAGAAGCCTTAAAAGACTAACATATTTAATACATTTGAGTCGAATTTATAACCTCCTTTTTGAACTTAATTAAAAATTTTACTAAAGTTTAGAAAGCGAGTAGGCTAAGCGAGAGAAGCCGCGGGAATATATAGTATACTAGCGAAAAGCTAGTATACTATATATTCCTTCTAATATAATGTATATTTGTGTTTTCTGGAAATTCAATTTCAAACTAATTAAATTCAAAATGAACCTTTTATAATTAATATAGAATTATTAATTTTATAAAAAATAACCCTAAAGCTTTCAAGCCCTATTCATCATTACCATGTTTCTTAGATATCACAATTTTTGAATATCTGAAGTTAGAAGAAATATATTGAAAATTTTATAAAGCATTTTATTTTCAGTCTTGCGTAGACTATAATTAGACACATAATTAGCATAATTTTTTTTTTTATTTTCCATAAAATATAAAATTTTAAAAAATATAAAAACATGTGTAGAAAATATGAGTTACGTGTCCTCATACCACCACGCTTTTACTTAATTAATATTCTTTTATCTTAATCGGTCATGAGTTTTCCTTACCAATAAATTAACGTTTATCTAATAATTTTATTTATTCATTGTTCTGCGATGATGAAACAAGTTTCATTATTTGCAAAACACATTGTAAGAAGATTTTTTAAAAACGAATTATTTACATAAATTAAATATGCAACGGGAAGTACTATTAGAACTAACTTGCCGTTTAAATTAGCCGTTATGTATTTTATAATTCGATGTGATCATGCAAACCTTTCAATTGTGCAAAGCATATTGTTCTGCCAACTGATATGCCATGGTTATTTAAATTATATTTAATGTAGTCGAAGTTAATCTTTTGTTTTGTAAATTAGCACTGGAACAATTACTTCGCGTAACATATACCAAGACCATAATAAATTGCAATCGATAACCTGTAACTATGCATTTATTAATTAAAATATTTACTTATTTGAATACAATACCATTATTGTATAATGTCTCTTGCATATTCATTAATTAACATATTGTTTTCACCGTCCAGTAGAATATCCGTCTACGTGCTGAAGATGCCCTTTTGAAGATAGGCTGTCTGCTATGAAGAAGGAATCACTACAATAAATTGATTAAAATTAATTGGTGCATGGCATTTCAATTTCGAGAAAAATGGTTATACCAGGCTCCTATTTGGAGGTCATTTAAAAACTTTTTTCTTATATCTCATTATCCGTAAGCTTAATACAAATTTCGAACAAAATATCTTTGTCAGAAATCAATTGATTAATGTATTTTTTGTTAAATTATAATAATGACCCGAAAACTCGGATCTATGCTCCAAACTATTCTCTATTCGGCCCTACCTGTCGAATAAATAGTTACAAGCTATTTATTCGATACTTGGGTTATAACATAGCTTGTAATAATAATTATAAACTGTTCGAAAAGTCAAATATTTAGTCTATTATGAAACGAATATGATATGTCCGTTTATCATGAGAATAGCAGTGTCAATAAATACCGTGCATTCGATTACATAACCTTTAAACATTTTACTTTTGTCCTAAAGATGATTCAATGTTAACTACTTCGAAAAAAAATTCTTCGATGAAAATAATTCATGTAAGAGCAGTACACACACTGGTATTGTGTAATAGCAGAAACTTGTTAAGCAAATTTAACAAATAGTAAGAGATAAATATAGAAAAATAATAAGTTAACTTACGTATGAATGTTGCCAAGGAATTTAAAAAAATCAAAACTGTGTTTAATATAGATCAGATCGATGATAATCAGTTAAGTCATATTATAAATTTATTTTACTATTACACTAAAAACGTTATTAGAGTAAGTTTACGATAAAAGACATAAAAATTACTAACAACGGTCTTTCGACATTGATAGTCGCAAAAACCTTCCTCCATACTACCGTATGAAGATCATCTAATTACACAAGCCAAAAAATAGTTGGGATTAATAGCAAAAAAAAACAATTATTAAACTGTTTATGTATATGCATCATGTATATGAAATTACTTTTTGTCCTTGAGCTGATCTTAAAAAGTAATTCTTTTTGTCTACACGACCCATAAAGCAATTGTATTAAATATGTTTGCTTTTTTAAACCTAATTTATTAGCCAATACAAAATATCACAGTCTTTTATACACTCTTGCTAAAAAATCCTTCCATCTTAAATCACGTTTTATGCTAACCTCGAATGTAGACTATATGATTAAAATAAGAATAATTAAGAAAAAGAATGTTCTAGATTTACAATCAACGATTTGAATAAATGAAACCAATAATGTAGCTTTTTAGATTGTACAAAATGAAATATTTTCCAGCGTTTATTCACAATCTAAGAAGTAAATTATGTCCGTAGATTAATCTTATCATGGATTCGACTTGAGAAAGTCCTCGTTAATAAAAGTTTATATGAAATATCGTTTTATTTGCAAAAACGGATTTAAAACTATCAATTATTGCAGTATAATTAAGATGATCGTCCTGGATTACGACAATGTCGTGGAAAAAATATACCTAATCTTGGTATATTCAATTTTGCTTAAGAGTTGACTACATACCTTAACATTACATGAAACTATATCATGCATTTGAATCTAGATAATGATTAGGAAAAATAAGCAAATACCAATCCCAGCAATACCATAATAGCTTATATATAAAGTAATTTTAAATATATATGAATATTGAAAAAAACTTTCATAAATTTTACATTCTAACTCTCTCTAATAATTTAAAAACTAAATTAGAGAAAGAATTGTGTCTATATACAGAAATAAAAATATTTATTAGTAATAAAACTTATTCGATAAAATCAATTATTTTTGGCATCATGACATGAAGTCCCTTTTTAATTTATATATTGATATTAACGTAATACGTCGACATGATGGTTAGGTGACGTGTTTTTGATATAAAACATTTTAAATGAAGAAGTGTACAGCATAAGTCGTACAATTTTATTACGTACTATTTATTCAACCACAAGAAGAATAAACAAATTCTCCTTTAAGGAATTGGAATATTAGTTGCTCGTCTATCTCGTCATATTCAGTTTTATACTGATAGCTCCTGATGAATTTCCTAATTGAACAAGATAATTATATGGAGTTTTAAAGAAATTACGAAGAGACTTTTCAGAATTATTTTCAGCAGCTGCTATAGTTATTACAAGAAAACTGAAAAACTTAAATTCAGTTGCAATTTTTCTTATCAAAATATGAAGTATAAAAGAATATAAAAATAAAAGTTGATTGTTATTTTCTCACATACAAATTGATGTAAACCACTCTTAATTTACCAACAGCCTTTTATACAGCTTTATTTTAAGCTTCCTGCTCTAAATATCTCAAAATATTATGTTTGCTTCTTTAAATTTACACATATTGTCTGAAGTATTTTGTGTTTTTCAATCTTTTATTTTTACACAGCTTAAAGGGATAAAGGTTATATATTTATATTTTGTTCACTATAAGCCAATTGTAAGAACCGAAACACATCAAAACTACGAATTTTTTTGTTTATTTTGATATTAGTTTAATCATTTATTATTTATTTATCTACTTTAATGCATCTAATTGATACATATGGCGGACTTATTGCTACGGGAGCAATCTCTTACAGTCAACCATAACACCAGTCCAGCCCTGTTCGACTAACGGCCTGGAATCGTACCCGGGTCCCCACGGTACGCCGCATCATCGAAGGTCGTATGCCTTATGATCAACCCAACACACCACGGCGACGACAATATTAATACCATATTAATATTAATACGATATTTCCATTTAAATAAACAGATAGACTTAAAAGAAAGACATTTTAATGAGAAATTTGCGGCTGCACAATTCATTCATTTATTTATTCTCTTTTAATTATATTATCAATTGATTTTTCAGTCCTTTTTATAATTTCTATTAGTTGTCTGGATTTAAATTCACACATATACACACACACACACACACATGTATATATATATATATATATATATGCCTCTGGTGTGTACTACGAATTGCTACTAAGTTAACAATGGAATAATCTGGAAATACTACTGGATCCCACATCAGCCATCAAGGAAACAGTAAGGTTACATTAATCTTGCAATTGTTTTATTTCCTTTTTATATTGGAAATGAGTGTAAGAGTGTTACTATTCTAGCATGTTGGTTTGTACCTTAATAAAGTCATGATTTTCTTATGCCTGTGGTGAAACTACAAATAAATTCAGTATAAATTAAAAGATGAATTCAAAGGAAAACTTATTTTTGTGGCCCTGGACATTAATAAATAATTTTTCGATTCCTTTTTACTTCATTCATTGGTGTAACTTACTTATTACGAACGCAAATGAATCAGGGTTCATTATTAATTCTGACCATTGCATAAAACCATCAACACGCAAAGGAATAAAAAAGTAAATCTTTTTAAAGATTTATTCTATTTTAATAATTAGATTTTCTAAGGTTATAAGTTTACTATATTTGCTAAAGTTAATATTTACAATCCAAAGCGCAATAAATAAAGATTATTTATTCTAAATTATACTCTGGCGTCTTACCATTTCTCATTTTACCTTATGGAATTTCCCAAATAACCGCAAATTAACTCAATCCACATGTACCTAACATTGAAGCGTGACGAGGGTTATAAGATAATTGGTGAGGCTTCAGGAACCTTTTGATGTTCATTCTTTTGAAGTAAGGTCGTTATTAAATAGATTAAATTGCAGCAGATTAATTGTAATATAATAGTATGATCCTAATATGTATTTACTTCGTACCTTTATATCATTATTTTAAAATAATTTATAGCAAACAAAAATTTATATCAACAAAATTCTTAAGCAATAGAAAATTATGACTTCTTGGTCATAGTCTTTGAGTGTATTTAAGTTTATAATGTTTAAACCAATATTTATATTGAGTTAAATACGTAAATGTAAATATTTCGAAACTGTTAATGATTCTGCTGCACCCGTTGCATCATATCTATCAAGGTTACAATAAAGAAAATAATTTTTTGTTATCCTTACATAAATAAATATCGGGCTAATATGGAAACTAGTTTTCCACTGAACGATTAGTTCAAAAATAGTAGTATCCGAATAGTATCGGAAAATGGGGTTTTATTATAAATTTTGTGAAAGTAATAAATATTCCTAACTCACGATTTCACTTTCCCGTATTATGGAAATTTATTTGTATAATTTGATTACAAAATAATTTAATTCTCTGTCTAACAATTTTGGAAATACAGCTCTTAACGTCTCAATATAATGTATTCTTCAATATATTTTTACATCTACTCGTATATCCGTGTTTTTCAATAGAACTGAATTTCTGTAATAACATTTATCTTACCTTAATATTACTACATAAAGGAAGAACAATTTAGGACAATAGTTGTACGTACATCGATGTAAGCTTGAATACCTTCAAGTTATAACTTCCGGAAAGTTTTGCACGTAATTACAGGACGAATTATTTAGAAGTCATCTTTTACACAACCTTACTAAAATTAGTAAAAATATTTATTCAATGAAAGACTATCCGTCTATTTTCAATTTCCACATTTATAGCTTTGTTTACTCCAAATAGTAAAACATTAAAGTTAATTTAGGAATTTATTGTAACGTATGAAATATAAGATTTCATCAGAATATTTTTTTTACTCATTTTGTATGAATAATCGACCACTCTCACGTTTATGCTCTTTATAATTCAACTAGATGGGGTATCCGGTTTCCCTCAGGGAGTTAATATACGATTGTGTGGTAGTTAGAATAAAAGGATAAACTTTAAAGTATAAGAGGTAAAAATTTTTATTTTTAGTTGCCAAAATCGCCCTCTGAAATTGCCACTCCGGATCGGTAAAGTTGTGAACAATGTTTGGATAAATTTGGTTGATGAGTTTGTTCTCAGTAGTGGCTATGTTGCAAAAATCACTGTTGAGTTTAATGATACCGGTCGACTGATCAGTAGGATATGTACCTTTGCCTATTTGTAAAACTTTTTGAGCATAATCTGCTGTTGTTTCGTCTTGCAATATTTCAACTCTCATATTTTTTGTATCGCCGTATTTGTACGTGTAGCCAAAGATGTGATGTTTTTAAGCGTGCATTGATTTCGCCTGTTGGTGTTGACTTGAGGATAACTGGAAGTGTTTGTCAGAAATCTCCTGAGAGAATGAGTTGAGCTCCTCCCAAACTTTAGAGTTTCCTCGCAATTCATTTAATGTTATTTCCATGGCTTCGAGTCATTTTTTATGTCATTTTGCATTCGTCCCAGAAGATAATTTTAGCTTATTTTAGAAGTTCACCCCGTCCAGATGTTTTTGAAAGTTTACATACTGGAAATTGTTCTTCAGCAATATTCAACGATAGTCGTAGGGCAGAATGGGCATGGGCGGTTCGTCCTCCTTCCGTAAGAGTGATGGCAATGCCGGATGATGCGAATGCAAGTGTGATGTATTGTTTAGCACGTATTTTTGGTAGCAATAGATTAATTGGAAATATTTTCCCGGTGCCGCCTGATGCGTCCAAGTAAATAATTCCGCCCGTGTTTTTATTGATTCGGTCCATGATAACGTTGTAAATTGTTTTTGATTTTCATTGAGAAGTGGTTTTTTGTGAGCAATGTATTGCAGTAGTTCGTTGATGTTGTAGCTTTTTTCCTTTTTTAATTTCGAAGTTAAGTAGAATAAAAGTGTGGTCTCGTCTGATCTCGTCGTAGATCTCGTCGTGGTGCTGGCATGCCAAGTTGTACTAAGGTCTAGTTTTTTATTGCTAAAATTATCTTCTTGGCGAATGAGTGTTTCATTGGAGATGTAGCCGTTGAATTCGATGGCCAGTTTTGGATGAGCTTGTCGGGTTTGGTAGAGTATGTCATCACCCATACTCTTTTGAAGGAATCCCGTAGCTGTTTTGGATTCAATGGGTTACATGTTGTCAGTATTATGTCGAATAAGTCTCTGATTTGACCAGCTGAGGATGTGAGTGAGGTTTATTGTAGTGTTAATTCCCAGTGGTTATCGTTTTCCAAAACCAATAAAATTCAAAATTCCAAACCTAAGCGTTGGCATGCTTCTCTGTACCTCTGGTATGGGTAACCGTCAACAGTCTTGAGATCTGTGAAATTGTTGGTCCCTGTATTTCGTGTATCAACATCCGGAGATAGAAACATTGGGCGTTGTTCGGATATACTGTGTACACTTGGTCTAGTGCATTCGTTTTCACGATTCCTGGATGATCCTCTACTGGAATGCCTTGTTTTTAATGTTGAAAGATTTTTCTTGTTGGATCCTAGATATAATAGGTAAGGACGTTGACATATAGTAATTTTTTCATGCATGGATCCGTTTGGCATAGTCGGAAAAAAGCTGTTAATGTTATGTTCTTAGGTGTTGCGCTTGCAATGTTTCTGGCGGTATCTTTTGTGAAATAAACTCCCTGTCCATTCTCCAAATGTACTGCTAGATTTTGCACAGTTGGTTCGTGTTTGTGTATAGGAAAACCGAAAATCCACCACGCTGCCTCCTTACTGCTGATGTATCTTCCCATTTGGTACATGAGGATCTCGTCATATCTCTTTTGTTTTTCGTTGTTTTTGGCTATCTGAAATACTGCCATATCACTGCCTTTGTGCGCGTACTTACTTACTACATACATATTTAATGAATTTCACTGAATTGCAGTATTCTACCTTTACGTGTACATGAAACATTTTGGAAAGTAGTGGGTTATGTGGTACTACCCATTGATTATTTATTTCCAGTTCGTCTCTGAATCGTATTTATATTTTTGCTGTGAAACCACCTTTTTTAGGTGATCGTCTTCTGTATTTTGGATAGACATCATCTCCGGTTTGTGTGTCGTCCGAGTATAGTTCTTAGTATTTTTTGTACATTTTCCATCACGCATGGCGAATCGGGGTTTAATGGCCCTCATGGTACGTGAATCATGTTTTTCACAACTATATTGTACAGGTCCGAATCTTCTTGTGGATTGAAAAATTTAACTTGGATGATTTTGTCCATATCCGTATAGCCATATGAGATTGTGCAAGTGAAGCAGTTCTCTTTTTTGCCATTCGATTGTGTACATCCAGCATCTAACGGTTCCAAAGATGTGGTATTTTGTGATGACTAATCTCATTTCTTTTCATCGGAACACTCGGGTTATGTCGTGTCGATCCATGAAGGCTAGTCCGTATCTTATATTTTCTTTGATTTCTGCCACAATGTTTTCGTCATGTGTGATCGCATCTCGAAGGTGGATGTATTCTTCCGTGCGTAGTTTCTTCTGATTCAGTCTTATGTAAAGCATCCGTTCCGCTTCCATTTTTGCATATATATCTACCAGGAATTATTGAAATAAATGGCGAGTGTTGAAAATGTAATTATATGATTCATTGTCCGTGATCATTAGGCGGTAAGTATAGAACTCCTTGATATCGACTTTTTTATTTGTCGCTACGCCTATCTCAGGTTAAATATGTTTCACATTAAAATTATGTCTGTCCTCTCCATACAGAAATATTAATGGATATTGAAGGGTATCATATGAATGGTGTGTTTCTGCATTGTGTGTTGTCCTTCTCTTCTTCGTTGTACAATTATGTAACGGCCTGTGTTGTCATTGTGCACAATTACGATGGCGACTTCGTCTATCTGAGGAACATTAAATCGACGTTCTTGTTCTCCAGGTAGTCTTTTATCGGCTCGAATTATAACTTTACAGTCATAAGAAATCATTCAGTCTAGTGCTGTTTTGTATATGTGAATAAGTATTTTATTTTTGTAAGATCCTCTATACATCTTGGATTATTTCTCGTTCAGCCCACTGATATTTGTGCATCGTTGTAATATACTTGCAAAAATGTATAGTTGTTGTTGAGTAGTGGTAGTAATGATCCCAATTTATGATAGATTTGTCCCTGGATGAAAAAAAACATAATCGATTTCATCTCTGTTAGCGTTGATCAAAGTGAAGCGAGAAGTCATATGGAAGCAGGCGTTATACGTATATTTTGAACAAAGTGTTTTGATTCTGGAGTTTCTCCGGTCATGTAATGTAGAAATTCCTGCGGAGGTGCTTCCAGTGGTGGAAATAGGATTTTTACATTCATGCAACCGATTCCTTGTGTTTCTCTGCTAATTTTTTCGCGTTGCAAAATTGGTAAATGTTCTCAATTTTTCTAACTACGACGTGTTGGTGTTTATTATATTCTTCCGCCGGGTCGTAGTGAAATGCTTCGTTTTACTGTTTATTTGTTCTCGTCCACGCTTCTCAATGCTTCGTCAATGCTTCGTTTTACTGTTTATTTGTTCTCGTCCACGCTTCTCGTAGCGTGATATTTTCATAGGTGTCTTGGGTGCACAATCTTTTATTACAAGACTTTGTCCCAATTCTTGCGTTGTTCTTCGGTTTTTCTGCCTCTCACGGTGTTCATTATCGTTCATTGGGAACGTAAACGTACTTCGCGCTCTTCGACTGTTTCGTTTTTTCGCTTTTCTTTTTGTTATCGTCGTTTCGCTTCAGAATTGGCAATACACCCTCCTTTTTTACGTTTGAGCATTGTATAAAATACAAGTTCACTTTTTATTAAGAATTATACTGAGCACACTAACCAATATTCACACTTTATTTTCGATTTATATTTAGTTACTGTATAACTATCATTACTCACACTTTCCTTTTTTTTATTCACTTACTGCACTTCAATGATAAGAGACTGATGTTCGAACCCACGACGGATCTTGCTTTATATACCCCTACCAAAGGGTAGCCCACTCATACAAAAATGGCTTCGAATGGTTCAAAATCTGCCAGAACATTCCACAACATTCGAGAGTGTTCCGGAATGTTCCATAATGATCTGGGATATTCCCCAACGTTCCAGACTATTCCCAAACATGTTCTCGAATATTGTGGAATGCTCTCAAATGTTCTGGACTGTTCGACTTTTTGAGGATTCCAGCCCTCAAGCACGCCCTTTAGGTTAAAACAGAAACCTTCTACATGGATGGACGATAGAGAGCTACCACACCATATAATCCCTTTGATCGTACCGGGACTCGTTTCTGAGTTTTAGCGGTTTGTAGCATATTGTACACTTACTTTTATAATATATATATATATATATATATATATATATATATATATATATATATATATATATATATATATATATATATATATATAAAAGATCGTGATCGTGATCGTGATTAAAAGATCGCGAAAATATCTCCGGACCTGTTGATTGTATGATTTTGGGTTTAAAATTAATTATACGTTTATAAAATTGTGTGATTTTCCAAAATTTTTTGCTTTTAATAAAAAATTAATATTTCTTATCTTTCTAAATATTACCTATAAAAATAAAGCAAGTAATTATTAAGAATTTCATCATTTAACACTTAAATACTACTCCTGCTTCGCTTAGTCATGTATTAGATTGTGACTTCAGCAATCTGTAACCCTGCCATATTCATAATTATTTTGAAAGCTGCTAACATTTTCAAAGATTTTGTACAAATATCCCTTACATTAATTATTTCCTGTGTATATTATATCTATTCTTCGCTAATAAATATATTTATTTACTTTTGGTCGCCAGATTATTACCATTTCATTCCTCAATTATTACATATATTCTTCAATTATTTCATTGTGAAATATATTAGTAGCAGCATTATAAATGAATCATTTTATAACTTTAATAACAATTACAATATAAAAAAAAAATTTTATTCTAAGACAGTTTTATAATGCTCCTCAAAGTAAATGTGTTAAAAGATGAGGAAATTTCAATCATTGGTCAAGGGTTAATTTTAGACCAACCAAAGAGAATAAAATTACATCTAAACTATACAATCCACAAGACATATTTTACTGAAACTGACGTAGCTTTTTTAAAACATAAACGTAAATACGATAGTTTTGTTGAGGTAAAATATTGATATAACAACACTAATAAAATTGTAAAAGATATTACAATGAGATCCACCTTACAAGATTATTTATTTATTTTTGTTTCTTTAATATTTAGTAAATGTAATTTGTATATTAAGTAGCTAACCACTTTAAAAATGTTACGATTTCTATTGTAAAACCGTTTAATATTTCGATCGTAATCCACGAGTAATAAAATGGGAATGAGAATATTTATTACTTGTTCTCCTTATTTCTGCTCTCAGGTGAAGACAGTACTGAGTGAATTTTGAATTTGAATTTTGAATGAGCGAAAATTGAATAATGTTAATTATACATAGAATCTATAAAAACAAACTTATTGACATGCTATCATCACACAGTTTTAGTACGAGTTAATATATAGCGGTATTAAGATTATTAAAAAAATTGTAAACTTTTTATGTTCTTTATAATTATTGAAATCTAGAGCCATGAGATAAATTTGACAGAATTAATTTATGTCGAAAACTGATTAAATTAATTGATATAAAACGAAAAATAGTTTTTGCACTGTAATAGAGGAACACCTGTGGCGACGAATGAAAGGAAAAGTTCACACCTCCTCATAAAAGTGATATAAATGTTTATATAATTGATATAAATTATCAAATTTATTGCTATTAAACTGCAGTTTGATCTAGGGAAACGATATGTTGTTTTGCAGTCTATTATCATTTACTATGAATTGAAGATTTCTAATTTTAAAATAATAATACTTATTTCTGCGTAACGCAAGCATATCTTTCT
The DNA here is from genome assembly GCA_039881145.1 of Druceiella hillmani. Classification (NCBI taxonomy): domain Eukaryota; kingdom Metazoa; phylum Arthropoda; class Insecta; order Lepidoptera; family Hepialidae; genus Druceiella; species Druceiella hillmani. Next base: position 42,080,499 of record JAYKKI010000004.1, on the reverse strand, counting down.
TATGCTATTTGTATTGCTGACTAACCGCTAATTTTTTGGTCTACAGATTAATATCATGATGACCATTTAATTTTTGTAATATTAACATTTTTCTTAATTTATATTAACTAAGAGATTGAACTAGATAACAATGTAAGTCCCATAAAATTCTATTTAGTGGTTATGATGTAATGAAAACTCAAAGAAATAGAAAAAGGAACATACAGGCAGATTGACAGCCAAAAACTCCAGAAACTGCTCTTTGCTTTTAATAGATCAAAATTTTACATAACTTTCACAGAAACATGTTCATATAAAAGCTTCAAAATTATATTATTACATGTGTATTATTGTATATGTATCTATGAATATACGATTGTATTATTTCATTGCATGCATTCTTTGCAAATAGAAAGAAACACGTTCTTTGAATTTTAACTTTTGAAAATAATTTCTTTTCAATTGGTTAGTACTGCAGCTACGAAATTATCCTTTAAATTTGTTTGTAAACTAAATTTTATCCAATAAAATTATAATTTTATCCAATAAAATAATATAATTTTATCCAATAAAATAATAATTTCATATAATATTTCAAAAGGAATAATGAACATAAAGAAATAATAAAGGCTTATGAAACAAACTAATACATTAAATGGTCTTCCAAAATCTTTTTTATCGGTTATTTTAAAGTAATAATAACTGTGTTCCTTTAATGAAAAAAGTAACTTTGAAAAGAATGAAAAATAGATCGGAAAAAATTTATACATATCCATTTATTATCGATTATCATATTTTATAACTAAATATTCACTAAGTATTATCTAATTTTTGCAAAACTTTAGTATTTTAATTTGGTGCCTAATTATTTGCAATAAAAAAGGATTAAATATTGATGATGAGACCATCACGTTGAGATAAATTCTACATGGCAACTAACATAATAAGTCATAACATATATGTCTTATAAAAAAAAATTATAAATTAGTACTCGGCTTTGTTATTACTATACTTAGTTAATGCTACAATAAGAAATGTAAGTAAGAATATTCGCAATTACTTTTATTTATATTACTGATTATAGTATAATAATAACTTTTAAAAATATATTTTTAATCATTTGAAGTATCAAGCTTTACTAATTCTCGTAGATGTAGTTTTACTGATTATGAATTTGTTTGTCACATCCATAAACAATAAAATGCCAATGAACTATGCGATATTTGTTAATATACGATGTTTTAAAAATATTATAATAATATAAAGACATTTTTTAGCTGTAAAACAATAGTTTATTTCCGTTATAAAATGAAATCTATTATATTCTACTTCCATAATAGTAGTTTAGATAAAAAAATTACTAATCCTTTATAAACGCCTCTTCGTTTCTCCTTTTCTACACACCTCATTTTACGTTACAGCGCTGTAGATTTAAAAATATACTAAAAAATTATGACTTCAAGTTAGGTATTTTCAGTTATGTATTATTTAAAATAAAAATGGCATTATTAAAAGTTACCTGTATTTCCTTCTTTAACTTTATATAAATTTGATTTACGTTCAATATTCAGAATAAATCGTTAACTAAAACCAACGATTTAGATAAAACTTCAATACAATTATAAAAAGACCCAAAAGTCTATTTATAATAAAAATGGATTCTCTATAAGTCAAAATTATCCTTTAGTATAGCAGTCAAATAACTTAAACTGCGATAAAAAAAAAATAAAAAAATAAAAAAATTAGGAATGTTTTTTTAATTTTAATTTAACCCTGAAAAAAATATTTAATTTTTTTTAGATAGAATTCTATTACTCTTGTAATGCTTTTATCAAATGGATTATTACTGCGAAACAACAAAATAAAATGCTATCATTTTTGTCTAGGTACTGAATTGCATTTTTTCCTCGGATCAGAATTGTTTACGGCTTGTAGTTAATTCACTAAAATAAGTGATTGTTTACTGATGTGACATATTTTAAGAAACTGGTAAAAATACTTAAATATTAACGCGTAAACTAGTTAAAGCAAAAAATTATTACAAAGAAATACTTACGCAAGATAATTCTTCTCTTTATCGTTTCTACATTTATTTCCATTCTTTCTATTTTGTAAAAAAACATATTTCATAACAAGTATAACAAATACAACTTTTAATAGTATTGTAATACGTGACATTTTTTCTAATTTCGAATGCATTTTATTTATGAGGAAAGTATGATAAATAATGATTTAAATCTGATCTATATCTCATTTTTACATAATTTCAAAATAAAATCCTCTAACAGTATCGCGTATAAAAACATTTCAACAATAATATATTTATTTCATCAGACGTACAAATTTTTCACCCGAGGATACCTACATAAAAAATATAAATTGAACTAAAATGACTATCGCGTTTCTCAACGCTTTGATGGTATTTTTCATATTTGTTTTTATTTTATGTAATTCTATAATATGTTAGATACTAAGTATTTTATTATGTTTTAGTAATGAACGAAGTAAACCTTTGTCTTTTATGACAAAGTATATGTAAATATACAGCTACGCTCAATGAAATGAAAGATAAAAATTTACTTTTTAAATGGGACAATAAAAAGTGAAAATAAAATATTTATGTGAGTAATCGGCTAATATAAATTAAACCAAGGTGATAATTTATATGTGAGTTCTTTGATCCACGTAAATTTTGTATGCCAAAATTAATATTAAATATATCGGCATGTATGATACATGAATCGAGTATGAAGAGATGACATACATCGAGTGATAACTGTGAATAATGAAATAAATCATGTACCTTATCGAATTCAGACGTCTGTCAACAAAATAATAACTACAGCGAGTGCATACTGCATGGGAAAAAAGGCACGAGACAACGCCAGCGATACCATACGAAACAATACACTTTGGAACTGGCATTACAATATAAAATGTGATGTGTGAATTTTATAACGAATACTAAGAGGACCCATAAGACCACATTATTTAATGAAACCTCTACATGTATACAATGAAATTGTAATACATCAAAGCAGGGAATGGATACTTGAGCACGTTGCCGTTATTATGGAATTTAATTAATTCGATGGGCTAGATTTAATACGCCGCTGGTCGAGGTCTGGTAAGTTGCTTCATGACAAATGTCAATAAAACGAAATAATATGGCTGTTATACAATATTAATCGCATTCAATTTTTCTTCTTTATTTTAGGTACGAAAAAATATTAGATTTTTCACTCTAGCCAAACAATTTAACTAGGAAAAAAATTACGTAAAAAATAAATATTAAAATAAAAAAAAGCTGTATTGACATCATTTTTAAAAGAAGGCTATTTTTGCGATTTAAATATCAACCGGCTCAAATTTGCTTAATTTTGTAAATCAAGCAAAAATGTTAATACAAATTAATATTTTAACCTTTTAAATATCGTGTAGAGAAAGAAAAGGACATGTAGACTTCAGAAATTAAAAACTATCTGCAGAATCATTAAGTGCATAAATAGAATGAGTAAATTTTCCATTTGTCTTCAAGAATTGTGAAAAATTTCAACCAAAATTTCTATATAACTGTAGTTATGATATATTTTTTAAAATTAGTTTTCAAATCTACAAAGGTGATTTCGACAAGGATCTGTTTTTATCAAAAACTACGACAGTAAATTTTAAGTTTCAAAATGGATATGGATGATCGAAATGGAAATAAATTATGAAGGTTCCCAGGGAAAGATCATCACTTATAATGAGCAGTAATTTTATAACAGTAAATAAAAGCTCTTAAGTACTAAGGAAAGTCAACACTACGATGGTTCTGTACACACTTAGGTACTCAACAATTTTTGACGGTATAAAGTATTCCTATTAATCTTTATGGAAATATTAATTATTTTTCACCCGGTAAATATATTGCCGAATACATATTTCACAGTTTGAATCTATCTCGAATTAAATAAAAATGATAAGATTTCGAAAGATTGCTATAGCTTCTGGTAAACTTCTATAAACGTTACTTTTTAGAAATTTTTTATCAGTTTAACCAAAGCTTTATTTTTGACATTTAAACTTTATTTTTCACATATTGAAAATTGTTCACACAACCGCTCTCTCCCCTCGACACGGGTTGAATATCGTATAAATTTTTACAGAGATATAATGTACAGTTAAAGAATAAAAATTCGACAGAAATAATCGCAAGTTATTTACATAATATTAATATAAACTATGTAAATTTGCACTTTGTGTCTTTCTTATTGCACCTTTTTATGATTCCGTTTATTTTAATTTATACTTTTTTGTAAAATTTTAAATTTAATTTCGTTGGATGTTAAGGTGTACAAAACTTATTTATCGAAGGTTGATAACTTATTTATATCCTCCTTTTATTTTTATATAAACTTTCCTCTTAACCAACTTAAAGAAGTCCTTTTTTCTCAATCGGACAGTATTACTCTGTGTATGTTTTTTCAATCTCCATCGTTTATGAACCAGTTTGGATGATTCTTTTTTTACTTGGAATAGTATACTCTTAGCATGGTCATAGAGAAATTTAGTTCAAAACCGGCCATAGCATCTGAAAGTACAACATGAAATTCTTCAATACAGAATAGCATACCTGAAGTGATCGAGTTTATACAATATAGGTATTATGATGATCTAATAAGACACGACTAAGAAAGAAAGGTTGTGGCAAGAACTCATCAGTAATGAGACTCGTTTTACGTTTCTTGAATTAATCAAGAAAATAACAAAATAAATATGTAGGTAAGTATATACGACGGTAGGTAACTACATATTAATTATATAATGCATGAAGCAACTGAGATAACAATAAGTAGGTATATAAAAAAATAATTGCAGGTGTAAACCTTTGCGTATAATAATTAAACATTAGTAAACAGGTAGGTAGGTAAACAAGTATATACTTGTATAGGTTGGATAGAAGCACTGACTTCAGGAAAGCAAAAAAGGGATTGCAATTTATATATCCGTACGCATATATATATATATATATATATATATATATATATATGCATGCGTATATGTATGTAGACATATATTTATATATTTAAATTCCATCAACACAAAAATTAAACTTTTTTTAAAAAAATTAACAAACTTTAAATAAGCACCGAATAATAAGCGTATATAAAATAATGAAAAAAAACGAGTTGTTGAAACCGGTTCCATGGAAATATAACATTCGTATTTGAATGCATGTTTATTCGATGGTTATTTGAGATACTGTTACATTTCTATACTCGAAGTATCATACCTTTTAAAAAAAAATCATTCCAAATATTTCATTGACTTTAATTTATATTTGGAAAACTATGCTGTTACAATTATGCTTAGCCAAACCATTTGTACATATTTTAATGACTTTAATGTAAATGCTTTCTAAACGTTAACTGTAGTAGAACAAAAGCTAGTTTACATTAGACAAAAGAAGCTCTAAATTTACCACGGCATATATGTATAAAGTCTTCAAGAGAACGCTGAGAATTCATTATAAGAGAAGAAAATAATTGGATCGGAAAAAATCACTGGATCGAAAACTCGTGCTGAGAAAAAAACAAAAAGTTGAAGTGGTATTACAAAAAAATAACATGTTATAAAATAGAATCACCATGGTGCGACAACTATCGCCATAAACGTTTACTTTGATCATACACGTATTAACATATCATTGGAAGAAGTTTAATCCAACAGTTTATTCTTTTGTTATTCTGTTTTAACTCTTTCTTGATTAACCTAATCTAACGTAACCAAATTTTAATGGGATCCTAAAACAATTAATATCTTTTATTTTCAGAAATATTTAATTTAAAGTTCGTTTATAGTAGAAGTCGTCATTTTATGTTTGTAATTTTTCTGACACTATTAGGTTGATTAATAAAATAAATAAAAAAAATTTTATTTATTAAAATTTGCCTTTTTTTATTTTAAATCTCCCTTAAGTACATTATAACCAAGTTCCTACTTGTTAATTATTTTCTTTTCAAGTGTGTTATAAACATAACTTTTTGATGGAAACTAACTAGGAAAAAGTAAGTTTTTTTTACAAATGAAATGATATAAACTTCTATGGTACATCACATTTTTTTCTGAAAATTTATTTTGATAATAAATATGAATGGACAAATATGAATGGATAAAATTTGAGAGATTATTTGAGATTTAAGATCGAATACAAGATAAAACTATTCTTTTTTATAAATTTAGTCTCTATTTCTATTAAAACAGTACGCAAAATTACTAGACCGATTCGAACCATACTTTTAAAAAAGTTAAGCTTGGGATTAAGATCTTTTAATGGAGTGAGACTGATTTCCGTGACTTTCGAATATTCTTTAAGAGACATGAAATTCTATTATTATTACCCCACAGTAAGAACAGACAATGAGCTCTAAGAATGATGAACAGAAACTGTGGAGATAATCACAGAAATTTGGCGTCAATTTCAAGCTACCATAACATTTCAATTTATCTTGGTTCTTTTGAGGTACTTGTGAGATGCAATTTTATCATTGGAGGAAAATTGGATAATTTTAATATTGCAGTAAAAGCTTGTAACAAATGCAGAGTGTCTTTTGTCCTTAAATAAGTTGCATGAATTATATTTACATATTTTAAATACAAATACGTGCATACCGAATCTTGCTTGATTAGCATGGAATAATACGATATGGAAATGATGTTGTAAACCTTTAGTTTTCTCTGCACGTACGTCTTACAGTTGCTGTAAAAAAATGTCGTATCTCCAGGTACTTATAATGCGCTCGATACAATTATTTTTGAAACCATTTATAATTAGTATGCGGAATATCATGAGATTACTAAGATTACCGAAGTTCACGGGCCGATTTTCAAAGCTAAAAATACTTCACCTCATTTTAGTAGTATCGCTGTGTAATAGTAGCGGTAATGGCATACTCGTTTATGTAGTAGTGGCAATGACCTATGTGCGTTACTTAGTCGTAATAAATCGTTTAATCGGTGCTAATGCTCAACGAAACCGTGCTAATTTGGAACAAAATCTACTCATACGCATCTAAAGCGAACACAAAACAATACTATTCACCTTTATGTTAATTGAGGTACAATTTTTAACATTTTTTTATTTACTTTAAACTAGGAATAGGAGATAAAAAACGTGTATAGATATTGAAAATATATATCGTAAAATTATATATCGATCTGAACTGAAATTATATATCGGACGAAACATTATATTGGCCCATGCGATGCTTTATGCGTATTCAAGTACTGTCACAGATATCGTATTGAATGTGGATATTTTGATTATTGTAAACCGCGGACTGATTCCGATATTGCCGAATCCTGATACGATGACAAAATATATGAGCGAGTGGTAGCTACAGAATCGAACCGAGTGAAAGAGCACACGTTGAGTGAAATAGCAATTTTTATTTATTCCGACTTACGTAATTTAGATTTTGTCGATATTTGGCCTTGAAATTTGCATTAAAGAAATTAAGTGAGATATTTATTATATTTTTAGATTCGTGCGTCCAAGTTAGTGCAAAAGTGTATAGAATCGTTTAGTTTTATTATTTAACGTGAAAAAATCTTTGTATTTTATTTAATTGTAGTTAATAGGTGTAAATAAATAGTATTAGTAATAAATTGCTTAGTTTATATATTAACAAAAACACCCAAACTGACTTTGATTTATATGAATAACAATTCTTGGTATATTATTTAAATATAATTAGTAGGTTTAAATAAATAATTTTAGTTGAAAGACGTGAAGAAAGTGCAGTGTAAATATATGAACGATATCTCCCCGTTTACAAAACAATTGAATATATGAACGATATCTCCCCGTTTACAAAACAATTGAATATATGAACGATATCTCCCCGTTTACAAAACAATTGAATGAGCTTCGTATAAATTCCTCACCCAAACTTTGAAAATGTATTTTTTGCGCAATTATAAGTACAATATTAACCTACATTAAAATACACATTTCAAATACTCATTGAATTTTGGAACGTTGTATTAGATAAAATAAATTACTTTCATGACAGTGACATGACACTAATGTTCATTTAAAAAGTTATTGATCTAATTTCATTGAGATTATTTATCTTTGATCAGCAAACTGGATTTCTGTTATAAACAATAATTATTCGAAATGCGTGCGGAAATCTAAAAAAAATTTACTCTTCACACACAAAGTAATATCGTAAACAATGAAAGTACAATATTAACCTACATTAAAATACACATTTCAAATACTCATTGAATTTTGGAACGTTGTATTAGATAAAATAAATTACTTTCATGACAGTGACATGACACTAATGTTCATTTAAAAAGTTATTGATCTAATTTCATTGAGATTATTTATCTTTGATCAGCAAACTGGATTTCTGTTATAAACAATAATTATTCGAAATGCGTGCGAAAATCTAAAAAAAATTTACTCTTCACACACAAAGTAATATCGTAAACATTGAAACGTGTAACCAATATTAAGGAAAAAGAAATTACATGTAGGTACAATATACGTATCATTTATCAATATATAGTTTCAGAAAATATATAGTTTCGGAATCTGATATGAAATTTCTACATATAGTTTCGATTTTATATTCTGTAAAAGCTATATTACCCACCTCTACTTCTAACTTTTTGTTGTTTATTTAATAATGGTATCTCTCTTCCCATCGCATTCTATATATTTCAATATCCTTTTAGAAAATTTGTACAAATTAAATAATTACGGTACTAATTATTTGTCCATAAATCAATGTAGCGTTTTTGCATGCATTTTAGGTCTTTCTAATCCAATTAATTTTAAGTCTTTAAACTATGGAAAATCAATTGAAAGGGGTATCTTAAAAGACATATTTTTATTACAGACTAACCAACGGTTTCCACGGTTTCATACAACTTGCCTGTATTAGGAATGTTCGGGCGTATTATTTTGCTTACTTAAAACGTCGTCACGGCTTTTAAAATATTCGTTTGACAACTGAAGTATAAAGGGAATTTGCACCTGTATATATATTGAGGAATACCAGTATAAAATTTAATTCGGTAAACATTAAGAAAGCTTTATACAATAAGCTGTAGAAAATTTAGTTAGAAAATTATACCTTTTTAGACAGTAAAATGTTTTAAAAGGAAATGTTTTTTAGATAGTAAATGTTAAACTTTACAACAGAACTTTTTGGGAAAAATAATATCGTCGACTTATGATTTAAGCAGCGCACGACACCTCTCCGATGATACTTTTTTCAACTTCATCAACATTAATCGGCACAAGTATTCATAAATTAATACACTTCGTCTAAAAAAAAGTGGAACAAAATCCGTTTAGTAGTAGTTAACGAAATCGCGTACGCACAAAGAAATATGATGATTGACTTTGCGTTTTGTTTTAATATAGGTATTAATTGCTAATGCATTATTTAAATGATTTTATAATATTCTGAAACCAGTTTCTACATTTCACTTTCTTGTAGTTCATGTCCTAATGGATATTTTGCTTTCTTCAAACAAGTTGTTGAGAGACTGGCTAATCAGTTTTAAGCTTTCCTTATCGTGGTTATTTTTTGTCCTGTGGTTATTTTAAAAAATAACCACAGGACCATTTCCTTTTATTTTAGCGAAAGTATTCGCGCATCGTCCAAATAACTAGAGCCAAAAAGAAGGGAAAACTTTTTCAAATTGCATTTCTCCTTTTGCTCTTGTTCAAGTTAACGGAATAATATGAAGTGAAATATATATACATATATATATATATATATATATATATATATATATAAATATATGTATATATATATATATATATATATATATATTTATATATATATTCTTCATTCAAATTGTTATTAAATTATTTTAGTTTTCCAAAAGTCAATATCCTGAGTGAGTGGTTCAGGCCCAAGTTTGTTTTGAAATACATCGACGAGATTACATAAAGGTTATTTAACCGTGGTCTGTCAGTAATATTATTTATCCCTCAGGGCGGTATACAAACCAAAAATCATATCGCTATATAGTTTTCATTATATGTATTTTCTTATGATTTTGGAATATTACTTTTAGTGTCATAATAATAATAATATCGTAATAGTAGTAATTTAACTATGAAAATTATGTCACGTAAATAAAATGAATAACTCCACTATTACTTAGTTACTTAAGCTCATAACACTAAATATCATCAAAAGCATGATGAAATGCTTTGTATACTAAAACACACTTGCGCAGTAAATTGTCTGTTATAATTTTTAGCGGAGAATTACCCATGGAAATAATTTGTTACAGTATATCTTTAAAATTACATGTTGATTTTACAGTCTATTTTATCGGTTTTTACAACGAAATTTAATAATTATTTAATTTATTATTATTTAATTTATTTTGCTCTTAACCTTTCTGGCAATTCAAGTGTAACGTTTATGGTAGACACCGATTTTAATTTTGTTATTATTTTTTTAACTAATTCTAAAGTATATTCATATACCTATTTCCATAAAATAGCTACCTGTAATAATCAAGACGAATGAATAATGGAGTCTTACTTAAGACTCCATCACCAATATGAAATTATTTATTTCAACATAAATGTTAACAATAAATGGCCTGACATTCCGTGCAAAATTTCACTACTATCAATTATATCAATGTATATGGCCGATATTGTAATATCATGTACAATGCCGATATCGTAATCGATCAGAATATTGAAACACATACCAGATTGACTATTTAAGATAGAAAATTTGGAAGAACTTGATTAATTTTCCCCTTTACAAAATCAAAATTATTCTACGTAATTTTGTGACTATTATTCTGGCATATACCAAACAACCACGTGCCACTGTTAATTCCAGTTACTTTGATAAAATTAATTCCGAAATATGTGAGATCGGTGTTTCAGATAATTTTGACAGGAGATCTTTGCAGTAATCATTTTCCATCTTTAATAACGGCTACTAATTTTTTTATTCGCTGTGTGGAATATAAACTACAAATTTTCTGCATATATAACAAATTTATTTGTGGATGATTTGCTTTAGGGAATATAAAAAATGATTATAAAATTTAACATAATCCTCTCTAAATTCACATCTTAAATTGTATCTTTATTATACTTTTCAGAGAATGCAAGAGATTTTGTGGGTCCAAGAGATTTTGTGATTAAGATATTAAGATTAATGGAAACTTGGATTAATTAATCAACTCTGGGAGTATATAATCTTTATAAGAATTAATCAATTTGCTTTCTACGTTTTTCTATCAAATTCATCGTTCTTTTAAATCATTTCTGCTGTCATTTTTATGCTCAATAAAGAATAAATTCGATCATTAAATAAATCACATTGACCAACAGGGACGTCTTATTGTTGATATATTTTTTTTTGTAAAGAGACTTCTTCAATATTACTGTCGTGTTTTATTGACGGTATATTTTCTAATCGAGAACCATACTGTATACTTCAAAAGAGAAGTACACAACTGATTGAAGGAGGCTGGTTACATACTTTGCCAAAAAAAAAGAATCAGTCAAAAGGTTTCATTGTACTTCCTCCTACATCCAATTACGTTAACACTGAGCTGTTAGGGGGCTGAAATATAAGAGAAAACAATTAAAATGAACTAAAAAGAAACTCTCGGACTGACGCAGTCAAAGGATATAACTTTTCTGCCGCTATGCTAATATACATATATTAGATTTACATGAAGTTTGTCTTTGAAACTGACTTTGTGTGAAATATATATAAGTTAATTACTTTAATATAATGTATTTCAGAATGTCAATAAAAGACTATTCAGTGAATAAAATATTGTTCCAAGACTTCACATGAGTGACATCACGAGCTGAACTGGATACTGGAGCCAAATATAATTTTTTATTATTTTTGAAATTAATTTGTTTTACTAATTTTTTATAGAAAAAATTATAATCTATACACTATAATAAGCCCCATATTTTGTCACCAACAAGCTGCATGCCACGGCAAAACTTAAAATTGCACTTGCTAACGTTAAATTTTAGTTCCCATTAATTGAGCGGCAGCAAAACATATGAATTATCAATTTAATTTCTAGGCATTCCTAAAGCTAAGATTTTTTATGTGACTGAGATCTCGATGTGACAGCCATCTTACGGCTAAAGAAAGTAGGTATGAATGAAGTAAATAAATGGAAATCTACTCCATATTCAGAAAGACGATCGACAAAAAAATATATTTTCTCCAGAAATGTGTTATAAAAGACAATTTATTTAGTTTTTTTTGTTAAAGTCTTGTGTATTTTGTGGGGTGCTAATAAAATCTCTAGTACTGTGGTTTAAAAGCGTTTGATGGTGGATACGAAATACTATTAGGGGACCATTACAGATCTCCACTATTGTATGAAGGGGGATGTTACGGGTCCCTCAAAGGGCACTGGGACATCCTGTTCAAAGTTCGGAAAAGTCTGTTGACTAAAGAGCTTTTAAGTTATAATGCCTGATTTTCTGATTAAAAATGTAACTACAATATTCGTAGTAAAATTTTTGTTGCTACTCTGAAAAATGTCAAATAGTTACTTAGAATGATGGGAAAAAGTCTATGTAAGAATTTCTCCTATAATTATCAAACTGTAAAAATATTTTAGAAAACGTTGCACGTGTACAAAACTTAGAAAATCGTTTCGGGTGCCCCGTTGTAATTTATATGATAGAAGAGAATGTCGATGACATAGACATAGTTCTTAAATAATAACAATATTGATACAATAATTACTCTAGAAACGAAATGTATTTATACTGAAATAATCTCTTTCGACTTTTATTAGTCGAAATGTCATAGAGCCAGAGATATGTTTTTCTAACGAGATGTGTTTTTAGTAAACCCGATAAACTTGTTTAAAATAATTACATGATTTAATTAAAATAATATATATTGAAAAAACCGTCAATTATAACATATGGCACACATATGCTATTTTTTTCTTTCTTCATCTTGACGTGCCTAATATCATAGATAATATCTTAGTCGTCATAAATCGTTCATTAAAACATTAGTATAGTCGTTTTTTTATAACGTAAGTATCTTCGGCATTTTTGAAAAAACTTGCCAAGACAAGAAGATTCTTTACACATTTAGGCACTTATAAATATTTAAAAGTATTTAGTATTTCTGTTAAACTATTTTCAAATATTAAGTTTTAGTTACGTAAATATTGTCTGTTCAAATTTTCAGATTGGTAAAAAATTATAAAATCTAGGACAATTACTAGTTTTACTGTAATTATCTTAGATCTAGTTAGATTTTATCAACGCCGTTGTTCCATAATTGTCATATGTTAGAGACAGGGCTGAAAATTAAAGTTTTGCATATATTTAATATATCACGAAAATATCCAATTTAAAATTATTAAAAAATATTTTTTTGTACAAACCATAAATAAAATAAAAACAAATTTACTACTTTGTTTGACTGTCTTAAATTCTTATATGAGTATTGCAAAAAGCTAACTATTGCAAACTGTGTGTGGGTTTGATCAATTACTATGCCAAATTTCATGTTTCTACGTCGTATGATTTCTGAGAAAATCAGCTGTAATAAAAACAGATAAAAACATTTACAAATATGAAGGTGAGATAATACGGTGATTAATAGAAAATAAAATTTGCAGCGCGGAACAAATTGACGTGGACTTAAGTGACCAGTGCAAGGTCTAACTCTCAAAGTCGCAACGGACTCTGGCGCAGGCTACGATAAATAACATTCATACTAACAAGTATGTGAATAAGAAAGGAATTTGTTTATTTTGCTTATTTGGTAATCTTTTTTTATTATGTATCCATAAGTTTAAAATAATAGATTATATTCATAACATATCAGTACAATAATCTTATTACAAAGAAGGATTGGATGCCTTTTATTGTATTCAAAGTTTGTGTTGATAAAACAACCGCCAACTAGAAGCACCCCGTTCCCGTCAATAAATGATGACAACAGTAATAAATACGAATTTGAATTTAATTTTTTTTTAAGTTCAAGAAACATTATTTGGAAATAAGTCTCGTTGAACTATTTTAATTATTTCTATTTCAGCTTAATGCATCTCATCAAGTGACAAGATCTATTAGTTTAATAATAGCATATATATGTGTACAATTATTAATTATTGAATATTCACGTAATCATTTAATTTAATGGGTTTATGTGTGCTCAAATAGGTTTTACTATATTAAAGGTTAGATTATTACCATGATTATTTTATTTTATGAAATTGTTATTTTTCTGAAATGCTTTTACTTATGTTTTCTGTTCACATTTTTACTGAAATTAGTCTCTAAATTTGGAAATGTAAATTTAGAATTAAAGTATGACACACCTAATATTTTGGACGACCACAAGTAATAGCACACGACCTGAAACTCTACCATCATTAAGGGGTTTAGTTTTATAATTAATGGAAAGTTTTTCACGTGTTTCATATTTAGATGTGATATTAATTTTAAAAATAACTTCACTTATTTTCTTAAAGAGGTTACAACGAATATTTCTAGATCCTCCCATCCTATTTTTAGATTTTTAGATTGCCTACTGGTCTAACTACCAATCAATCATGTTTTGAATTTTCTAAGTTTGGTAAATTTGGTCCAAATAGCTTTTGTTCACGACTTATAAGGTCATAAAATATATCCGTTGCTAACATAATGTAAATATCAGATGGCTTAAAGAACTCGAATTTAATCGAATTTGTTATTGGTTCCGTATCAAATGGAATAAAGCCCAGTTTTTTTTTAAGTTTTCAGCTATAAAGGATGACTACCTTCATCAAGTAAGGCCCGAGGAATGTAAGGTTTATTACTTAATTTATCGTTGATTTTCAATAATGCTGTACCAACAAGTACTTGTTTATTGTGACGAATTGAAGATGTGGCAGATGAACACTGCACTGGTACGTTGTTTGTGTTTTCCAATGTTTCGTGCTTAGTATTGTTTAAATGCAATAATGTGTTATGTCCATGTTCCCATATTCAACAAGATCCGAGGAGATGATACTGTGACGGGTTGTGTCCCATTCGGAGACAGTTTAAACATAAGTTTAATTTAGATACTTCGCTATTTCTTTTTTCAGCATTCAAAACTTTAAATTTAGAACAATAGAAAATTGTGTGCCCTCCCTTACAATATCGACAAACAGGTTTGTTGCGAGGAAATTTATTGTCAGTTGATGGTATTGCAAAACATGTTTATGATTGTTTTGCTTCAATATTATGTTTATTAATTTTAGAATGACCCCAACGGTTGTTGTTTGCGCTATTATGTTTACTAAACTACAACGTTTCAAGCATATCTGCGCGATTACTTAAAAGCATTGTGAAATCATTTACGGAAGGATATTCCTTCATGTTATATTTTATATTCTTCCACTTGGAAAGAGTTACACCATCTGATTTAGTTCAAACCATGTATATTTATTAATGGTTGGCCCAGTTAATTTAAAGATTTTTTTTGATATGATCTACAATAAAACGAAGGCTTCTGTGAGATTCATGATTTAAAGTTGCATTGCTAAATAATGAGTAGAAATAGTTATTTATGAGTCATTTAACATTATTATATCGTTCACAAACGGGATCCCAAACAATTTTATAATTGATTGCTCTAAAATAGTTGGATTGAATAACTTCTCTCGCTCCACTCTCCAATGAAGATCTTAAATAATGAAATTTATTTATTACCAACATTGACGCGTTTGAATTAATTCATGAGTCAAATGTATATCTGAATTCCAATCATGTAAGATAATTACCTTAAAACATAGATAATTTAATTTCAGGTAAACGAACGATAGTTTCTAATTTTTTTTTAACATTAATTTTAAAAGAAATTTTAGATATATCAAGGGGAGAGATTTTAATATTTTTTTTGAGAAATAGATAATAAATTATCGAAAGCGAAAAGTAGAATCTCGTTGCGAAACTTGTTCATCAATATCAGAATCTAAGGTATCAATCTAAGATTGAACTGAATTAAATTCTTCGTATATTGTTTCTATAGTAGTGATTTTTCTCATAAGTTCTCTAAATTGCAAGTTAGTTCAGTAAGTGCAAAAATTGGGGTGATTAATTTTACATACCAGAAATGTATTCTTTACATTTAGTTAATCGACCCTTTATAATACCGCGTTTTCCAATTATATCTCTTAATGGCCCTTTCTTTTCTTCCTTTATTGATACATCGTCTAATTTATAAATATTCATTCTTAAAGTTGGAAAAATAATGAATCGTATAAATAATGATAAATATAAAATCGAAACCAAATCCTTGGTGAGCAATCAATGTCACCGTTCGAAATCACGAATCGCAACTTAAATTTAAACATGATTTTCAAACATATAATCAACTTAGATAGGGCTGCACATTAATGGAAATTAAATAGAATAATGAAAGGAATTGAAAGAAAAAAACACTTCTCTTTTGTTATACTCTATTCAGTTAATAAAATCGGCTTTCCCAATCCGGAACTGCAGGTTCTTGTCCACGTTGCCACTTATGTTCGCGCCAAATAGGGGTTTACGCGAACATAAAGAAACTCAGTGCAGAATGATGAATGTAATGTACAATTAAAATGTAAAATATAAATGCAAGTATAAATTTAAAGTTCAATGTATGAAGGTAATGAAAGGTGGAGGGGGGCTAGCGCTGATGTTACCTCGTCCTGAGCCGAAATTGCAGTGTGTGGGCTTTGATTGGCCGGATTGATTGTTGTCCGCGCTTTTGTGGTAGGCCTCTCTCACGGTGACGCGAACAACCACGTTATGCTGTTCTTTTTTTATTTAAAACTTTAATGCATATAAACTAAATGTACTTTACTTAGCTAATACCTTTATTTCCTCATATGTAAAGAAATAAACTAAGAGTGGGTTACTTGTCATTGTATGGAAAACGATTTATTTCTGGTATTGGCGAGGAACGACACTTAGGAGCATTTTAAAGTTCCGTCACACTTCATATTTTAAAAGTAGAACTAATGAAACGTCCGAAGTGTCACGATATTAAGTTGTACATCAAAACTCTATTTAGATTAAAATTGATTTTAAGTGTATTATAATTCTGAACTAGAAACCTTCCAATTTATATTTAACAAGGATATACTTAAGAGCTAAATTAAAAGCTTAAGTATAATTTCAAATATATTGTAAAGTTAAATGAAACTATGTGATGTAATATTATTTCTACTTTATTTCAATTCTTTACCGCGACCTAGGTTTCGTTGTACAACATCTTTTTCAGGTGGACGATTAGCAAAGATTAACCAATCAATGGTAATAGCGTATAAATAGGTCAATAAGGAAGAGATTATACTACCAGATATAAAGAACACATTGCCAGCTGGCGAAATAACAAACCAGCTACTTTGTAAATAATAACTCAACAGTAATAAACTCAACATCCTAGAAATATTAGAAGTAAACAAACATAAAAGAGACACCAACGTTAATACATTAAATGAACTACTCAATACAATATCATAACCCATACTTAATATCTTCTAGATATAATACACATAGTTAGATACTGTAGTACAGTTCAAATTGTTTCCGCCCATCTAGACATCAAAGGAGTGTCTCCTTAGATTACAAAAGAAAACAAAAAATGGGATATTTGTATAATTAGTTGTATAACCTTGTCCCAACCATCAGATACACTTCCTATTATATAAATATATTACTGAGAATAATATCCGTTTAATTTTATTACATACACTGGAATATCGGCATTGTATAACCTCATAGAATAACATCAATTTAATTTATTACCCTTACTAAAATATTTGCATGTTGTATAACTTTCGAAAATATAATGAAAACTACACCACTCCCTATAATAAATTCACTAACGTAAGCAGTGCGAAAATCCGTGCAACCTGGCTTTCGCTATTGTTTTATGTAACATATAAATGCTGTTGGAAGTTAATCTTAGCTAAATGCCCACCTAAAAGTGTAATACAACAAAACCTAGGCCATGGTAAAGAATTTAAATAAAGTAGAATTAATACTACATCACATTTTTTCATTCAATTGTGAAAAATGAATTTCTACAAAATTAAGCCAATTATATTCAATATCCAAATATATTAAAAAACTATAAGAACAAACCATATAAATGGGCAAAAAATATATCTTTTTTTCTCTAATTACATAAAAATAAATGTATAACTTCAGATAAAATTTTGAATAACTCTGATTTAAATAAAAAATTTAACTTTAGTTACTAGCTATAATATTTGATTCCATTTTTGGTCAGAGCAAATTTTAAAATATTTTGAAACCGAAAATATTATTTCCTTTACCTTTTATTCCTTATTTTCACTAATATTTTATTTTTCGATACTTATGTGACACAAATTTGAGAAAGTACGTTATATTTTATTAATTTTTAATGAATAAAAAAAAGACAAGTTTTCGTGCCTTGTTTTACCTATCAAAAACGCGTACGTACATAGACTGCGTAAATTACTTATCCAAATGAAACAAAATTTCAAAATTAAATAACCAAAGTGACGAAAGTTTTCCGTTCAAAATTTATATCATTTTGAAAGGAAGGATATTCTGTACGAAATTTTAAAAATTTAATTTATTTCTACCTATATATATAATAAAACCTCGAATAGGGGATATGTACAGCTATCGATAATAATCAATACATATTCACAGAATATTCCCCACGACCAAATTAGTTAATAGATGACTTGGAAATTTAATTGCGATCTCTAATAATAGCGAGGCTGAATGACAATTATATTTTTCTAAAACAAATGACTCGAAAAACATATTTAACTTTATTTTGGAAACCAAGGAATTTCGAATATATGTAATTTTCTAAAGCTCATTGTGAAAAATAATATAACCTTACAAACGTTCATATTGCCACCAAAAATTGCTTAGTTTATGGCTATCATGGAAGGAATAATTTAAGGAGTGGGTATATGCCCGTAATTCGCTTGTAGAAAGTTTGTCAATTTTTGACATAATTTTTGTCAGTGAAAACACGTCACCTCTAGTTACATTTTGGCACCAGTCGAGCTGAGACCAAATGCTTCTCTTTTGGAAATACATTTATTATTTTTAAGAAATGGTTACATGTTCCGTACAAATATTCAAAAACTATAGTGAAAAATCATGTAAATTTAAAAATAATGTCCCTAACATATAGTAAGTCTACTTTTGTTTTATTTTTAAACATATATTATACGCATATAATTCACCGCCATTCCAAATTAATGAAATTTTAGGTGTTGTACATTACATTGAAAGTTTGAAATAAAAAATATTACTTAGTATAACACTTTTTGTTGAATATTTCGATAATATAAATTGTTTATTACATTAATTTCCAGAAATTAATTTTATCCGTATATGTAATCATATCACAATTGCAAACGTTGATGTTGTAGTTGTTCAAAGTACCGAATATATATTTTAACGGTATTTGGATTGCTGAGACTAATTAGGTAAATGCCAATAAAACATTTTGTCAAGAATTTTAATTATTTTATGCAATTGAATTAAATTCTTGATGAAAATATCAAGGACAATATTTTGATGTGTCATGGGATAATTTATGACAAGAAAATAATAGAAAATGTACCCAATGCATTTTTAATTTGAATTTTTAATATTTTTTCATTATAATCTCAATAAATTATTAAATCTCAATAAAATTGTATTGATTATTCGACATTTTCAACACATACATACACGACATAGTATGATATTTTTTTAAACCTTTTATCCGTATGATTATTTTTATCTTCATTTTTATTAGCATTTGTTGGATTTATTTTTATTTAGAGGTTTCAAAAATAAAAATAATTAAGTTTCGAGACTGGATCGTCCAGTACGTACGTACTGCTTGTGAATTTCAAGTATTTAATATTTTGCAAACGTTTAAAAAACTTTTGTAAATGCACGATTTTTAAATGTTTCTGTACAAATTAATAGATTATCTGAATTTATATATTTGAATCTAATATATTTCCGAAACTCTTTGGTTCATTGTATCTTTTGACAAAATAAGTGCTGTCACAATACTGCCAATATGTTTGCACCTAAGCATATCACAACTCTTGTTTTGAATGCAAGCGATGATACATCCCTTGCTGCAATTGATTCATTTGCGCCTATTGAAGATCAACATTAATATAAATTATTTCTTCTAAATACGTAATTTTTTACATTTATCTTCTTTAACTTATAATCTATAATTTTTTTCGTGAAATTATGTTCTATATAATAAAAGAGAATGGTAGGTTTATTTAATCTTGTATAAATTTAAAGTGCACACTTCAAAATATTAATTTGTAGATTGTTACTGATTTTAAATCTATTCTTTGATATAATGTATGCATAATTTATCAGGCCCGTCCACAATAAGGCCTCCGGGTCTCGGTGCGGCCCGCAAAGGCCAGCCTGCGAGCTAGTTAAAATTTTAAAAACATCAATAGGATATCGTGTAAATATCCATTGAAAAATATGCCTATGTCAGTACACTTGTTGATAAATGAACCAATAACTGATAGTCAAAGTGAATAATGTGTACATATCAGTACGTAGGTATTTATGGAACCCGGCGTCGTAATACGGAATGCTACAAAACTCGTTAGTCTAATTGTCTTGTTCCCGCAAACATACTAGTATTGTAGTTGCAAGGAATAACCAACTTAATAGTCTCCGCTACAGAGTCTGTATTATCTTGTGTATGTACTTACACATAGACAACGATTGCGTCAAAGTCAATCAAATACAGCATTATTTTATTATCCATCAAGAACAGCTATGTGCAAAAGTACATGAGCTAAAATACGTTACGGATAAAGTATTGTAGACAGTTAATTTTATACATGCAAGAGGACTGAATGACAGTTTTAGGCTTTTCTATCTGATATAGGTACCAATCATGAAGACATCGTATACTTCAGTCGCGTTCGCTGGCTTACCAGGGCAGCCACACTCAAGCGATTCTATTCTTTGCTCTAAAAAAGTAAAGATTTTTCTTGAAAACAAAGACCAAAATATTAGTTTTCTAACTGATGAGTAGTGGATGACTGATCTGGCTTTCCTAGTTAACATAACTAAGTATCTCTCTGATATTAACCTAAATCTGCAAGGAACAACTTAACTTTGCACGAAGTTATAAGAACATGTTAAAGCTTTTATAAAATGCTCATAATTATTGGAAAAACAACTGGAACAAAAGCAGTAAGTACATTGGGAGACCTTACCTTCGAGAGATCAAGAGGCAATGGACTTAGGCAAGTACGCGTCGTTGTTACAAAGGTTGAGGATTGAGTTTGATGAGAGATTCATAGACTTCAAATCACAAATACCGAACATGAAAGCATTTGAAAATTCATTTTATGTTAAAATAGAAAGAGCCGAGTTAAACCTACAGTTGGAATTGATTGCTATACAACGCAATTCTCTCCTAAAAACAATATATTATGGTTTCCTTCCGAAACGATTGATTGAATTTTACAAAAAGTATAATAACCGCAACCAATACCCAAAATCTAACCAAATTAGCTCTTCAACAAATTTCCTTATTTGGTATTACATACACTGGTGAACAACTTTTTATCCGCTGGAAACGTAACAAGTCATAAACAAGATCATGTTTATCAGACACCCATCTTACAGTAATTCTGCGCATAGCCACTTCTAAAATATATGTTGACATAGATGCATTGTGCGAACAAAAAAAATGTCAGTCTTCTCGTTAGTGCGATAATTTTTAAACCTGAGGCTTTCTTTTTTCTTAGGAAATTATTCACGTTGAAAAATTAAAATTGCTGTTTTCTTTACATATAAAGTTCACTATGCCATTGGCCTACTACGTTTTAAAAAATAATAAACCTGGCCCTCCACATAATTACGTTGGATACCCCTGTTCCAGAGGATCAACCAGCAAGAGATAGATTCGAGTCTGGACCATATGGCATATACATAATGCATGCAAATTTTATATATTTAATGTTCCGCTAGAATAATTATATACTTTCAAAAATATACAGTTTTTAAGTGATTATACACTGAATTTATTACGAGAAATCTTTATTACTAAATCGTGGTGTGATAGAATTTTTCCAATAATTAGTATAAACACAGATCATAACATAAATTAATATATAGCTTACTTTTTATCTTGAAATATGACATAATTTCTGAAGGATAAAACTGAATTTTGTCACTCGATAATTAAATTTAGTACAACAATATACTAATATTCTTTTGTTAAGTTCACTGAGTTTTGTTGAATCTATTGTTTATATGTATTGAGAGCCCAATTTCAACCCCTTGAATCTAAAATCCACGCCGGTGTAACCACGGGCAAAAATGTTATTGAATTAATTTACTTTCACCCTGATACCTAACAGCAACTCTATATGTGGAATAGGTTAGTTGGACTAATTTTTATGGAAATGGAAATCGAGAGGTTACATTAGGTTGATACTCCACAACAAACTGCTTGTGAATAATTACAACCCTTCGTTATGAGAGTGGAGCCATTTGCAAAACCGATGTTAGTAATTTATTTTGTCAGGTAAAATTATGGTCTTCATTTATTTGTATGAGTTAAACGGATTATAAAAATATTTACAGTGATGATGGAAAATGTTATGAGTATAAATTGGTTATGCTTATTAAAACCATTTTAATTATTTCTAAATGTTTAAAAATATTAAAGACAGAAGTATTTTTAAGCAACTTGAAATAATATTAAGGCATGTTTACGAAATATATAAACATTAAAGGACATGTATGTCTTTATTATGAAAGCTATTAACGATAATAAATTATTGACAGATATTATGGAGAAATGGTGATAATAATATCAAAAATTTTATATGGACAAATGTATCGTATACCACCTTCCAATTCATCTGTGCAGGTTAACGACGACTGATTAAGTTCAACATACTTGAGATCGAGATTCGGGGCACTTTATTAAATTAAAAATTAACAATTAGGGAGCAGACAATACATTTTCATTAAAAAGCTAAGGCACCTCAGCATAATAAGTGTCAAATCTTACTACACCTTAGTATCAACGCAACGGGAATGAACGAAATCTAAGAACAAAAGCTATGATCGTAAACAGAATTGACTTATCCCGAATAGAAAAACTATCTCCGAATAGAAAAACTATCAGATATAGAGTTTGTCAATGATTTAATTTACTTCGGGTCAATATTAACTGACCAAGCTGGTTGCGAAAATAAAATTTCTAAAATAAATGATATGGTTAAAGTTGCAACGCAAATATCCACAAAAATTTGTCAGGCTAGAAACATCTTCAAATAAACCCAGAAAATACTGTTTTAAACACTGGCCCTCTTGATTTTCTCCTACCGCTGCTAATCCTAATAGATGTGTGCATTTAAGAGAAAGATGATAAAAATATTGTACTGGAGACAAATATTTAACTTACCATGGATGGAAAAAAGATAAACATATCTATTCTCTATCAATTTTATATCAAATAAAGCTGTCAAAAATATTCTATGAAAAAATCGTTTCTTTTGGTTACATATTTTAAAAAATTGAGAAATGCTTGTCTAATAGCAATAAATAAAGGTAAACAAATCTCATAGAATCACTTATCTGACCAAGTTCACAAACATGCTACCACCACCTTGATGCAATGCGACTTGAAGTAATAAATGACAAAGTAAGAATGTATATATATATATATATATATATATATATATATATATTTATATATTTATAAGTTAAGTGATGGGAAACAAAAATATATAGCCGCTTGTTAAATTCAATAATCTTTTGCCGAATATTAGTACAACAATTTACTAGTAATAAGAAAAAAAATAAGCATATGAAATAGATAGTATAGGGAGTGCCGCTAGTGGTAATTCATTACAATCAGTTAAAGTACTTTTGATTTGCGCCTTGTGATTTCGTCACTGCACATTTCAACATAGGCTTTTTTTCCTTTTCGCTTTAATAGCTCGCATACCGAACGAAGGGCTGGATGACGATTTTATTTCGCATAGCAGAGAATTTGTGTGGAGCTGTTTCAAATTGTACAATAATTTTGTAAACCATATATCTTTGGTAAATATAGTGCAAGCGAGATCAGAAGAGAGCAAATAACAAATAACTCGTTTTAAAATACATAATTATCTTCTGTCTTATATTCTATCGGATTTATATAATTTATTAACGTTAATCGTTTTCATAATAAAATACATGTATTTTAATGTTTATATAATTCGTAAACATGCCCTAATATAATTTCAAATTGCTTAAAAATACTTCTGTCTTTTATATTATTTAATATTTAGGAATAATTAAAATTGTTTTAATAAGCATAACCAATTTGTGCTCATGATATTTTCGATTATCACTGTAGATATTTTTATAATCCATTTAACTCATACAGATAAATGTAGACCATAATTTTACCTGACAAAATAAATTACTAATATCGGCTTTGCAAATGGCTCTACTCTCATAACGAAATGTTGAAATTATTAGTACATTGTTTTACTAAATTTAATTGTTGTGACAAAATTCAGTTTTATCCTTCAGAAATTATGTCATATCTCAAAAGTACACTATATATTAATTTATGTTATGATCTGCGTTTATACTAATTATTGGAAAAATTCTTTCAGACCTTCAGGAGCGATTTAGTAACAACCATTTCTCATGGTTCATGTTAGTTTTTATTATTAGTATGAGTTAACAATTTCAAACCATATTTAATGAATTTTAAATTATTTAACACGGATAACGTTTCTTTATCTTTTTATATTTTACTTTATTTTAATCGTGTTTGGGAAATTAAAATTATCAGGTATAGAGTTTTTAATATCATATTGCTCCGATTGTCGTCGCCATCAACTTGTAAAAAGGCCGTGTTAATATTGAGTAATGGTATTATAAGGATGAATGAAATAGTTATGAAACAAACCCTTTTTTTTTATATCAAGGTAATAATTTTTGAATGGAAATAGTTTAAAAAGAAATAGTGATACCACAATGTTATATTCGCAAGGAATTTTTTTAAAGATTTTTGTAAGATATTTGCAATTTAATACCGCTTTATAAAAAAGCTAATGAGACATACTATCTTGTGACTTCAGTCAATGAGCGTTAAAAGTTAATGTAGCTGTCTGTCTTGGAGTTTTCTAGAGGAGTCTAATCTGTAATGCTGTTTTCCCAAAGGACATGGTTAAGGTTAAAAATGAATTTTCCACGAGATTGCTAGTACACTGGTGGTGACAATGATATGTATTTAATCTTTTATACTTTTGGGGTTGAACCTAATTCGCCAGTTTGTGTCCAAATATATTGCTTATTGACTTATCCATCCAATCCCATGATGAACCCATGACCATCCAATCATCTCTCGAATTCAATTTAATACAGTGCACATGAATGAATTAGCTATTTGTCAGAATCAAAGTGTTTCAAATTTACGCTGCTTTTGGTTTTGCCTTTTTCAGCTATATTGTCAGGATGCAAATTAATTTAAGCTAAATTAATTAAAACTAATAAATTATAGCCCTACATTCGAATGCAGAAATTTTGTAAAAATATGTTTCTGGGCTTGTTTATGACAAATTTTACCTAACACCGTAGATGCCCTCCCGATGGGACAAAGCGAATGAAAAATTGATCTAAGCTACAGTTGTAATTGAAGCTACAGTTCATTGCAAACCTATATATCTATACATTGATACCGATGCTACTACGTTTTTATTTGGTTACTACTCCAAGATATCATGCTTAGCCACGCGTAACTTGACCAGGAAACATCTCATGGGATTTACAAAACTAGAACGAAAGAATTGCTAAAAAGAAATTAGGTGTCGCAAGATGCAAACAGCAACGCACATTTTGATTTGAAGATATTTTGATGATTTTATCTTCATCACAAAGTTCTCTCAACTCACAGGAAAACATAATATTAGGTGCGGACGATTATTAAAACCTCTGGTAAGTAAATTATATAAGCTGAAGCTGTTTCGTGACTTTTGTAGGAACCCAACAAAAGGTAGACGGCCAAATATATGAGACCTGCGCTATTTCTTTAAAATTTAGTACTCAGATTTTCTCTTGTTATAAGTAATTATTAATTGTAATTTTGTTGGTCACGGTAACGTACCGTAGTATGTTTTTTATTGGCTGATACTTTTTCACTCTTTAAAAAAGTCCTACGGGGTCCAATGACTTACTAATTCTACAACTTAATCAGTCATTGGACCGGATTGGATTGGATTGGATTGTGACTTTGCAATTGGAAAGATTCTTTACAAATTGCCCATCTGAAGAAGTTGTCATACAACGGAACCTAGGTCGTGATACAAAATTTAAATAACGTAGAAATAATACTACATCTCGTAGTTTCATTTAGTTGTGAAAGATTAAATTAAAATATTTTAGTGCCATTGCGATAAAAATGCGTAATTTTGATTTCCGCAAAAATGTGCAATTGTTGGAATACTATTTTTAAATATTAATATAAATTTGATCCAACATAAAATACATGAACCAATATAAACTGAAATAGCCTTATCCTTTGCAGTTAATAACAAATTTAGATAGTGAAACCAACATTTTCTGGAAAAATTCCTACCCCATTTCTTTAAAATACTGTAGACCTATTCGTTCCAAATTTTCGAAGGAAAGTTCTACTATATCTAAGAATAAGGAATCTTATTTTAAAGAAAAGATAACTTCCTTGTATCCGACCACATTCACATTATACCAACGCATTTTCAACATCCAGCTTTCTTTGTAAATTACTATGATGGATGGTAAAATTTGTAGTGTGTTAAGTGAAACATCATCTGCAAGGTATTATATTTGTGAAGCAATATCCAAAAAAATTAATAACATGGATAGGTGCTTGCAAAAAATAAAGTGATGAAAATTGTTTCGAATTCGGTTTGTCACCTTTATATTCATGGATTCCTTTCTTTGAGTATTTCCTTTAGTTTTCTTATAGAACAGATATTAAAAAGTGACAGGTCAGGTCAGATGACGATAACAAAATGTTATCTGATAAGAAATTCAACGAAAATCAGTTTAAGTCTCAATTCGGCTTAATTATAGACAAACTACGAAGTGGCGGAAACGGGGTATCGAATGACGAAAATACCGCGAGAAAATTCTTTTTGAATTTAGATGTTTTAGTCGAAATTCCAGGCTTAAATAAAAATTTAATTGACCGTCGTCCTAAATTTTGCAAGCTTACCTTCGGGATATAATGTCAACGTATAATCATTTAATTAAATTAGTTTGGAAACCACGCAAATTTTAGTACAAAGATATCCAAGGCACAATCTCCCAGCTTCCGTCTACAAAGTAAAAATACATGGCTGAAAAATTGTAAAGCATGCATTAATGTCTATCGAAAAATTATCAAAAGAAGCTGCTGAAGCTAATAACAATTTGAAGGCATTTTTACGAGACCGTACTCGAAAAATGACTCGGGAACTTACGAATAGACTTATGTTATAGTCAGATTCCTTCGCTATCAGTTTACGGACGCTTCCCCCAAAAGAATAAGAGTTATCTGAATAGCCAGGTATTATGTTTGTTGGTAGTTTTGAAAATCTTGCAATTGTTTTTGTAACAATATTTGAGTGTAGTTTGATTATTTTTCTTAATTCCAATGTCGTTCTTTTTATTAATTATTTATGTTTTTCTAAATTAATTTTTTAAGGATGTTAGAATCACTGCCAGTTTTTTGGAGCCAAATTTGTCATTTGGGGACAAAATTGCAATTAATATTGTTCAATATTAATTAACACAATCATTGAAATGTATCGTTTTTTAATTTATTTAAATTTTTTTTTCTCGTGTTTTATAATTAAATTGTTCATAAATATTTTTCATAATGTAACAAATTAAGTAAGACATACTTTATCATTTACGATCGTTTTAATACACATATGATTTTTTATTTCCCAAATATATATTTTTGGCCGCCCGCCTTAGGACTGTGTACTAACGTGTGAAGGCACGAGTCATCTAACCGGCCCTTTCACAATTTCAGTTAATGATGCCACAGTGACCTATATTGTGAAGAATTACTAATCGCAAATTCATAACAGAAACTTCCCAAGTTCATTGTTTTTTTTTCCTTTTTCTTTAGAGTGTCATAAATGTATGATACCTATTTCTTATATATATATATATATATATATATATATATATATATATATATACGTGCATTTTTGTGGTAAAAATTCAGTTGTAGCTTTATTAAATTTTGGTAAATTTTGGTTATTAAACAAAGCTCTAAAAAATGTTAGGCATAACTTCACTTCCAAGGTATTCTCGTCATCATACATATACGTGTAGCTGATATATCACAATACTACATTGATGCGTCATTACGTATTTATGGTACATTCATAAATCATTAAAGGATCTGAATTATTCGCTCATTTTAAGATAGTGTAGAAATTCACCGTTGTGTAACCAGACGAATAAGTAAAATGCTCAATCTTCCAAGACAATCGTCCCAGAATTCCTTGCGATACATGACGTTATGTACGTGTGTGCCAGAATAGAGGCAACACTATGTTTTGTGTCCTTCTGTGGCTTGAAATGGAGTGGAGCGTAAATTAATCGATGGACTATGTAACAAGTTTGAAGGTCCACCTGCATGTAGAGAGGCCATTGGATTATTTCTCAGGCTAAAAAAAATTAGAAAATTTCAGGTGGGCAATTTGTAAAGAATCTTTCAAATTGCAAAGTATTGTAGGATTAGTTAGTCGACCTCGTAGAATTTTTTTAAAGAATGAAAATGTATTAGCTATTTAAAAAACATATCACGGCATGTTACTGTGTCAAACAAAATTACAATTAATAATTACTTATAACAAGAGAAAATCTTAGTACTAAATTTTAAAGAAATAACACGCGTCTCACATATTTGGCTGCCTTCTAACTTAGGTTCATACAATAATCAATAATAATTCATATAGTTTACTTACCAGAGGTCTAAATAGCCGTCTGAACCTAATATGATGTTTCCCTTTGGACTGAGAGAACTTTATGAAGATAAAATCGTCAAAATATATTCAAATCAAGGTGTGCGTTGCTGTTGACTGCAGTTTTTATCTTGCGAGGCTTAATTTCTCTTTAGAAATTCCTTCATTCTAGTTTAATAAATCCAATGAGATGTTTCCTGGTCAAGTCATGAGTGGTATGACATCTAGGAGAAGTAGCCGAATAAAAATGTAAGAGATTTGATGCCAATGGGTAGTTTCAAGGTCTGAGTAGTATTCTGCTTAGTAAAGTTTACAACTTTTTCCGAAACAGATCGATTTTTTTCATTCGCTTTGCCCGTTCAAAAGGGCATCTACGGTGTTATGTCAATTTTGTCGTAATCAAGCCCTGGAACATATTTTACATACGTTCTGCATTCGAATGTAGGGCTATAATTTATTGGTTTTAATTATCATATTTTAGCTTAAATTAATTTGGATTCTGACAGTATATCAGAAAAATTAAACAGAATTCAGTGTATAAGTTCACCAAAAGAAGCGTAGATTGAAACTCTTTGATTCTAGCATTGAAGTTCTGGTTTTGTCAATGCTACAGAAAAAAAACAACCAATTGGACGGTACGCATAACGCTAATTACGCAGTATACTGATGCAGATATCCGGTTACAATTATACTATATCCGATTATAATTATAATATATCTGGTTATAATCACATTCTTCTCCGTGGTGTGTTATTTTAATGGGCCTTTGGCAATGCGGCGCATTGCGGTATGATTCCCCGCCGCTCATCGCGTGGTGTTGGAGTGATGTTTTGTAATTGCGTAGCTAAAATACCACAGACTATAGATGGGCAGCAGCAACACTGGTACGAGATCTTGCTCAGTGCGATTATTGACATTACTCCAGTCCTATTTCCAGCAGCGGACGGGAGATATAATAGTTGATGATGATGAGGATTGTCTTCATAAAATTTGAATTAAAAAAAAGAAAGACAGTATCTACGTATTGATTACGTGAAATTGACATACTTTTAATACAAGCTTTTACAAAAGGATATAGCTGACTTCGTGTCGAACGG
The DNA here is from genome assembly GCA_039881145.1 of Druceiella hillmani. Classification (NCBI taxonomy): domain Eukaryota; kingdom Metazoa; phylum Arthropoda; class Insecta; order Lepidoptera; family Hepialidae; genus Druceiella; species Druceiella hillmani. The sequence continues at coordinate 42,050,398 of JAYKKI010000004.1, read as the reverse complement.
AGATGATTTTAAAATTTCTTTCAGCGGCATATTATAGTTCAGACATTTAAATAAAATTACAGCACTGTCATCAGTGATATTTTGGGAATGTCACATAAATTTCAATATCTCATAAATATATTGAAAAGTTTGTTATTATAAGCATAACATTTAAGCCATAAATAATTACGTCGAGATCATCCATAGACCAGATAATAATTAAAATTTAAATAGCTCTCTATCGATTCGGTCTTATAAACAATAGAAAACATTTCAAATCGTTGGTAAATATTAAATTATTTTGTAACTGTTATCTATTATTTTCTGCAGTAAGTGTTAGCTAGACTCTACTATTTTACTTCATATATAATTATTAATAGGAGCTAATAATAACTAATATCAGATATCTCTTAGCCGTGTCGTCAACATCTTTTGTCATTGTCATGTATGTAAATATTTAATATCTGTTTAGCCACTACTAATTACTAAAGAACAAACTCAAATGCTAAATGATTTAAACGTGAATGTGGTTGAAGAAAAGAATAATTATTAAACGCTGCTCAGTGTATTCATTAATTCACCACTTATTAGAGGTAAAACGCGATACGAATATAGATATACGAAGTTCAAATTTCTAATCCAATCAAGGTAACCGACTTGTGGGGGGTGCATTTTGTTGTTTTAAGATTAACATTTATATTAAATAAATTTGCATAATTCATTGTCCAGCAAAACTAAATAGTTGTTATGGTATGCACTGTATTAAACCATTAGACGTGTAGAAACAAACTAAGATTGTAATTAATATGAGGAAAAAGTAAAATTTATAATTCAATCCGATCGTTACATCAACTTTTTGCAGTTACACTCTCACCTAACTCCATTTTACATAAACATGATAACAAAAGATAGAATGAAATAATGCAAAATTTTATTAATCTAATTATTCTAAATAGTTAATTATTTAGCTGTAATTTAAGCACGATTTATTAATATGAGAATGGTAATGGATTTTGAATAATAACAGCTAATATGTTTATAGAAAGTATCTAGATTTTAACAATTTTGGCTCTACGTTTTATTTGCTGTATAATTTATTTACTTTTTGATGTCATTTGGCTTTATTGTCGCAAGTGCAATCTCACAATTTATTAAATTATCACATGTTGGTAGAATATGGCGTTGTGAAAATTGTAATGCATACAGATCTTGTACACAATAGTAAAAAATATATATATTTAACGTGAAAAATATATATATTATGATCTTCAATAACAATTTTAATTCATATTCCTGCTATTTTCACTCTTTTCATTTACATTTTGCAATAAGCATTGATTTATGCATATAATATAGGACCACGCTAACATAGCACTATGTTTATAAATGTTGATAACTTAATTCGTACATTCACTAATTAAAAATATGAAAAGATTATAATTATTTTAATTTCTAAATTTTCTTGAATACAAAAGACGATAAGAAAAAAACATAGGATAACCATAACGGATAACCATAACAGCAATTCAGTTTTGAATTCCCAGAACTTAAAACGATATTAGTATTTGGTCTAAATACCTAAAATGGTTCTTTAAATTAATTTGCATTTATGTTGTTTTTATTAATTATTTAATAAAATTACTATGTATTTTTCTTTAAATCGTATAAAGACCTAAGTTAAAATTGGACGTATAGAAGACTTTTAATTTCAAAAGCAATTGGATGTCTTTGGGAATATTTTTTATTGTGGGACATTAAGTACTCACACATTTTTTTATTTTGAAAGATTAGCTAATATTCTCGTTAAAAACTTTGAAGATAGCGTTAAAAGAAACGGACCCTTGAAACACGCCCAGATATATTTGGCGATATTTGTTTGAATATACGTCAATAAGATCAGTTTTGTCGGGTGAGAGTATAAGTACTACTCCCTATCCTTATCAACTTATAAAAGTGAGTTCAGGCAACATAAACCCGAGAACAACATTTCCGTGGTCCAGTAAGTGTTATGTACCGTCAATTTAACAAACAATTGTAATTTTGGGCTCGTGTGTGTAATTATTTTCTAATGAGTAATTCTGTATGTGTCTCTTAAACCTTTGCACTATGAGTTGTGGTTTCTTTTACAAAATTGAATATATTATTATTTTATGTATACCCTAAAGCTAGAGTTAATTTGTCTTCCTTAACTCATCAATAAGTTTGAAAATTCCGTGTATTATGTTGTGATTAGCAACTGTAAATAATTTATATATTGACTCTCTCTAATATTTTTGCAACGAAATTTACTAAAATCTTTAAAAATCGCAATGACGCTTCAGTATCCCGAATATCACTAGTCAAAGATATTTAAAAAAAACCAAAAAAATCGATAACGAGACTTACACGGAGCAAAAATATTAGCTTCACGTTACTTTTGATAATTGTTTTGTTATAAATAATTAAATTAGTTAAATTTAACACACAATCAGAGTACTGACAACGGCGAAAGAGTAATATTTGAAACGTGTGGAAGATAATGCATTTATTTTTGTTTTACTTTGTGTGCATGAAAATTTACTTATGAAATTTTTATAGTTCCAATAATAAAAATTATATTTAAATAAATTGTTACGACATATTCAGTGTGTGAGGGTTAATTCAGATTTGACCGATTTTTTGCAAATGTGGAATAATGTGTTTTTACGAAATCAGTGGAACAAATTCAAAGAGAAAAATAAGGAAATCAATATATGTATGATGCATTTTACTTCCTTGTTCTTAAATTACAAAACTTTCTTGCAATTGCAAAATTCAATAAATTTAGCATTAACATTAAAACTGAATTCGATAAGTGGTTTATTCAATATGAGAGGGACACGCTGCATACTAACTACTGATTATATATCGTTATTCCTTTCAAATTCGGAATTTTGTTTATTTTTTACGCATTCTGAAGACATAACCGCTACCTGAAAACTTTCTCGTTATTTCAAGTTTATATAAATTTTATATCGATTATTTATCTGAGAATTATTAATCTCAAATATCCCTGTACCGGATAGTAAAGTCCATTCTATTATTTAACTTCGATATATCACATCATCCTAAAATATACTTCTAAAATTTATTTCACATGCAAACAAATTTTCGGTAAGTATGGATATTATTTTATTTCCCTTTTTTTTTAAACAGTTAAAAAATACTTACATTTACTCCTCTAATATTATTTCAGAAATAATATTAGATGAATTGTTTACTATAACTGAATAGAAAAATTTTAGTAAATATATTTATAAAATTGTCTTCGTAAGTTAACTAAAAATGTCAAAATTAAATTAAATATTTAAAACAAAATGTAAGTAATTTATTATATTTCCAATTTTGCTCTATGGATATTAACTTAAAGTGAAAAGAATAGATTTAAATATTTTAACAAAAATAAAATTCGTTGGTGTAATATTTTGAGAAGACATCATGAAAAATATAATTAAAGATATAAAACCATATGACGGCGGATAATTAAGAATAGAAATAAGATAAATGATATGTATTTATTTTTACTATTAAATATAATGTAAAAATTCGAAACAATAATGTGGTGGTACATATCGTATAATTTTTAAAAACTTAATTAGTAGAAAAAAGTCACAAATAAAAAAAAATAGTGAAGCAATAGTAAGATATAACGAAAATATTATGGTTAAAAAGGAATTGTGAATGCAACTTTTGTATTAGCCTATTCCATGGAGAAATCAAAAAGCGTTTATGTCCTAGAATATTCTTTAAAGCAAAATTAAAATTTACATTGAACATTTAAAAATTGAATATTACGTACATTTTATCGAAATAATAATGAAATTTGTCTTATTTATTTTATTTCAATGTATCGTAAAATATGTTTCAAACCTTCTTTAATAAACTTTCGCATAAAATAAATGTTCATTTTCTCATATAAGATCGTAACGTTATATTAGAAAAAAACATGTTTTTCAGGTAAATTAGGTTTTAATTATAATTTATGTACAAAAATTTACAATAATTTATTTTGAATACATCTAAGTAAATTGTCCTTCAAAACGTGATTTGAATTTTCTTTAAAAACATTTTGTTGCCTTATTCGACACGATTAATATTAATAACCCCACTTACAAGTAAATGACAATTCGTAAGTAGTTAAAAATAATTAATTTTTTAATGGTCTCATACTCTTATAAATATGTGGTACAATAGACCCACAGACGTATAAATATATAAAGCATTACATGTTTAGTACGTGTTTACTAGAGAACCTAACAGTTTTGTATTTTTATTGAATCTATACCATTAAACAAATTTCAATGAAATAATTTTTGAAAACTTTTTCTGTTCCGAAAATAAATGTCAAAAAGATTTGCGCGGATGAATGTTAAATTTAGATAAGATAAGTTAGAGAAACGACACTGAACGATGTAATGACCTCTTCTGATATAAAGTGAATACACTTCATTTTCTTAAATCTAATCTCGTTATCGCCCTTGACTGTATTTTAACCAATAAACACGTATATAATAGCCTCACAAGAGCAACTGGCTGGCCATTTATTAACGACAGTAAATACTATGTACATTGCACATATAGTTTTATTAATTTATAAACTCAATCACTTCATTTTCTCCTAAAATGGAAGGAGAAATTAATTATATTCCTTACTCGATACCTACCTCTACAGTACCTACCACTCTTTGAAAAAAAGATTAAATTGTATACTCTTTAAATCCGTATCATTCCGGTTAGAGATGTAGAAAGTTAAATCAGTACGTAAAAAAGATAGATGTTACCTAAAAATATTGCATTTGAATATGTGAGTATTAACATTTTTGAATAATCGATATTGATAAGACATATTTACATACTTTCTTGCAAAGTGAAATATAAATTAAAAACAAAATACGGCTATGTTTTATAATACAGAAAGAAAGGAAAGAGTAAGAAAACATGTTTTCTTTAAGCTACTAAATCCATTCTCTTTAAACTTTTTATGGTTAAACTCTTCTGAATCTTTCGTTACTGAAAAGTGTAGTTAGTCTGAACTGTTAAGTATTAAGTTTTATATCAATAGAAGAGCTGTTAGTCGAGACTGATTTTTGAATAATTTAAAGCAGAATGGTATGTTCACTGATATTGTAATATCATACTTAATTTAAAGAGTGGTTGCGAAATCATTACGTATGCGTAGGCATAGTGCATAAGTATAATTTTCCTACTTTCATAAATGATATTCATAATATTGTAATATAAATTAAAATGTTGCTTCTGTTTTAGAACTTTTCATCCATTCATTTACAAATAAATATTTCAAAGAATATAATTGATTAAAAATAAACTGATATTGCACGCAATACTGCAGTAAGCGCATAATAATAAAATATAAGCAATAATATGCTTATCGATAGTTACAATCAATAATTTAAGACAAGGCAGGTAATACAGCGTTTAAGTTTTATACCAGGAACAGTTATTATATCTTTGAACGTTACTACTTGGCGTAGAGTTAAAATGGATGGAATTACATATATTTTTCATATAATTGTTTTTCCTCCGCAAAATTTATGTACCTCAAAGGAAATTTATGCATACTAAACTAAATTATAGTTTTTTTTTAAATTATGGTTACTTGCTTTCATATTCGTTACAATTAATGACAATTTTGTAAATTGAAACAATAAGATTTATTAATGTAAGTAATATTCATTAAAAATTTTGCGAACATTTGCTAAATTTGTCTTAATACTATACGGATATCTACATTTATATCGGCATTATTATGAAATTAACGTGGGATGGAAATAAGAAGAGGTTTATGGTAGCTAAAATATAACTTACTTTGTGTCCGAAAATATTAAAATGTTACGAAAATTGTATGTATATTTCATCATTGTTAGAGTACAACGTCTCTTATATCTGTCAGCTTGAGATATTAAGGCAATGACCGCGAAATAAGAACTGAAACTGAATTTTTAAATTCCATTTTATATTAATGATCGATGTTCCTTTTTCTTCGTATTTGAAATTAAAATTTGTGTAGAAATGTCGATATTTTTTAATGAATTTTAATATATTAGCTCAAGGAAAAATTTTAAACATACTTTCAGAATTATTTCGCTCTATGAGTGTATTTCTTTCAAAGGTATCTTCAATATCACTGATAAAACTCTTCATGGGAATATACAATACAGATACATTTAAATAGGATATTGATATTTGGAGAAGTGATGTGCCGTATGCCAATGTACGATATAGCACATGCAGCTGTGACCCAATTCTGAGTAACACCTTGGTATCCCCGTGAAAACAATTATTTAAAAGCGTCACGTAGACTTAGCGGATATACAGGTAAAATGCTAGTATGACACATCGAATATCTTTACCCACATTTAGGAACAATAGATTTAACCATGATGCAATGGCACGTCGTATCGTCAACCGAATTGTGGTAAAATAAAGGTGAATCACTTTCGACTTAATTTGTTTAAATAAAGCGTCATGCGAGTTCATGGTTTGGTACCATGAATTAATAATAAAGTCCTGTTTATTTACTGCAGAGCGACGCAGATAGACCTGTTTAGTATTCAAACTACGAGGAGCTGAGTGACGAACAATAAGTGGCCAGCTATGAGTACAGCTGTGTGGAATTTGCTTTAATTATATTTAAATTCCAAGGAAATAATTTGAAATGAGAACGGAAACTAAGTTATTGTCATGTACTTAATTAATGATACGTGTTTTAAATAAATTTTAATTAATTTCATAAATATTAGATTATTTGGACGTAAAGCTTTTATTTTTCAATTATTATTTAATTTTACAAGTCAGGATATCATTCTAACTAAATATACGCAACGGAGAAAGAAAAAGTTGCGTAGCTGTAATTAAAAAGGATATCCAATTGTGTTTCATGCAAAATATATAAAAATACTGCACATTTCTTAGTGAAATATATTCTCATTACCTATACTTTCATTTATAAAAAAATTCTCAAAATGGAAATATATTGATTATAATATCTCACATGTGAAATTTTTTCACTTAATAATAAATATTTTAAATTTACCTGCCTAATTTTTTTTACACAAATGATGATAATTCTTTTATGACAGTTGTTGCGTTTGTAAATTTTACCGACTAGCTATGCCCACGACTTTGATAGATCATTCTGAGAATATTATTTACTGTAACATGTGTAATAACCTAACGCTACTTATAATGATTATAAAGAAAACTTTCCTTTCGGCTAAGTGCGATTTGTATTAAAATTTAAAATTATCCACTCTCCTCTATATCAGATTGATTCTCATGCAAACCAAGCCTATAAGTTATCGCAGAATACACCGATGACAACTTCATAAAAATATTTTGAGTAGTTCCTTCATGATGCGTGAATAATTAAAAAGACTCGCAAATAAAAATTCCAAAAGGGAATATTTTTTCATAAATAAACTTATCGTTATACGACACATACCAATTCTACCATTTTGTGATATGTGTAGGGTATATATGATAAAACTATTAATATGTATTTTTAAAAATATTCATAAATATTTTAATCATAATTTTTGCATTTAATAAAAACCATTCAAATGAACTATATCTCCACGATAGCTAACAGAAAATATTTCTATTCCCAATATTTTAAATGATATTTTAAAAGTTTTAAAAGACTAATATAAAAATATTCATAAATTGTATTATTGTTCATGCGCTTTGATCGAACAATCTAAAAAGAAACTCAAATTTCTATCGTAAAATTATTTGTTGCCTCCAACGAGAATAAAATATAGAATTTTCTTACATCCACCGATAGAAAATGATTGCTTAATTGAATATAGGCGAAGGGGAAGTGAAAATGCCTTATTTGATTTTCATGTTGGCAATGCGGTACGCTTGTTCCTGAACTTTGTTAAAATATCATCACTCAAAGAAACATGGCAAACAGGATAATAGAAAAGGCATTTTGATTGGGAACATCAAACGTTTTTTAGAGACTCATACAATTTAAGCAACGTATTATTAACATGGTAAGAAATTAATGGTGTAACTTCGATAACATGGTATGAACGTATAAAAGTTGCAATTATCTAATTTCAGGGAAGTTATTGTTACTTTTTTGGTGAAGCACCTAATATTGTGGAATCATTGCAATTATATCTATCGGTTATTTCTCTTCTTCTTCTTCTAGTCTATTTTATTTCATGAAAATTTTACCATAAAGTTACTAGATACGGAAATTTTACTATTTTGATTGGACGGAATTGGAGGAAAAAAGCAAAAATATTAAGTTGATCTTTTTATTAACTGTATGGTGAGAGGTAACAATAAATTTATATTTTGTCGTTATTAATTAACTGTATGGTGAGAGGTAACAATAAATTTATATTTTGTCGTTATTAATTAATGAAAATAATTGGCATTGAAATATTTTAATCTACTTACAGAACGAGAAGACAACAAATTGGGAACAAATACTGATATAATTTTTTAAGAATCTGAATGAAAGGGAATATAAATTAGACTAATAAGTCGTATATACATAGGCAAAGTAATAGACTGACATAAGTGAATTATATTTTAAAATATATGACTAAATTTTGATATTATCTGAAAAGAACCTATGTATTAAAGATGGTTAATTCCTTCAAACCGTGTAAATTCTCACTGGATCGGCGCTGTCTATAAATCTTTTGGATTGTTTAGTACGAAATAATTCAGGACAAAATCTGATAATTGTAATATAAAATAGGTTCTAACTGTTATAAATCTAGTTCCGATATTTATATCTGCGTATTTTTCTCTTTCTTATTTTTTTGTCTATGTGTAGTTTTCAATTTATAGTTTCTCAGTAAAAAATATTTTGTTCATAAATGTTTTGATGGGGGAAATCTCATAGTAATTAAGCACTTTTGATAATGCTATTGATTGGTGTTGAAATTGATACATTAAAAAAAGGTATTAAAGATATTTAATGTCCATCGCGTTTAAACAGAATATTTTGATATTAAAAAGAAAGTGGTAATGATAAAAAAATTGATTACTGATATAGTAGCAGGTTAAAATAATATTTGTTGAAAACATTTAAATTTAGATGAGTGTTTAATATTGCAATCCCAAACAAATTTTGTTATCAATGTTACCATATTTTAACACAATGTTTTTTTTTTCCAAAGAAAACTATGATCATATTTTTTATATTTAACATATCTTATCACTTTTGACTGAAAATTATTCTATACAGAACCTATGTAAAATAGAATTGGAGACATTTTGTAATTATTTAGTTTCCCTATTGATACTTGGTTAACATTCATCATGTGTATATTAATGTAGCTCTTATGGAATACCTAATAAGTTTATGGACGCGATTACGTAAATGTGAATAACATAATTTAACAGCTGGTACTGTTTGATGATTCATACCCATTCAGTGGTTATTTTCCTGCATATAAACTTTCAAAAAAGGTTTCCTTACGCGCTTTTCATTTAGCTGTAAATGTAAGTTTTGAGGTTCAAAAACTGAAAATCATTTCAAGGCAGATGGAATTGTCTCTAAATTATGAGACACGATCACTTATATGTTCCAATCACTACATAAAATAATACACAGTTTGCATTAATTCTTGACGGTAGCAATGAAACCAGTGGAAAATTTCGAATGACATTATTCCTTATTTTTATTTACGATATAATACAGGAATATTTTAAAAGAAGACTCTACATACAACACACTTTTCATCTTATTATCATCCTCCTGATAAATTATTTAATATATTCTACATGAAATTTAGCTTACTTCATCGAAAATCGATCAGTTCACATTGTTGAATATTACTTCAAGTCGCAATCGAAGCGTGAAGATAATTGGTACGCTTCAGTGCTTCACGGAAACTGAAGAACAAACCGATTTATCACGTTTGAAAACTGCGCAGCCATTTGTCCTCCGACATTATTTTAAAATAAAATCGCCTAGTAAAAGAATTCATTTTTGAAAAAAAATTTAATTAATTTTATTCCGATTATTTTCAAAAGAACACGTTGTTTGTAAATAGCCAAAGGAATTTGTATCATTTTCTGCCATATTTTCAAAAAGATTTTTAATTTTTTCAAATTATTTCACACACAGAATTCTTTTGAATTATATCATATATATTATTTAACTATTAGTATATTTCTTTATTGAAAATCTCGTACATTACCGTTGATATATAATAGTTTAAGTCTGTTTGTGATTTGGATGATGAACACATTGATGATTATTCAATAAATAAAAGTGTTCTTCAGAAAAATGTCAAAACATAATATTAAAAACAAATTAAGAGAATATCAGCAAAAAAGGAAAGAAAAGAATTGAGATAAAAAAATGAATCAAAAGGCAGGTAAAATAGTTCAAAGATAGAAAAAGGAAAAAGCTTCAATGGAAGAAAAGTGGTTACGATTTTAACACAAAGTTTTCGCTGTTTTATATACCGGCATCTGTAGTTCAAAACAACACGTAAGAAATACACGTTGTTTCCAAAAAGTTAAAAGAATTTGTCGCACTTTCGGTGATATTTTACCAATTTTTTTTTCCTTTTTCCAAAATATTTCGTATGTAGGATTTCTTCGAGTCATATTATATCTATTATTTAACTATAGAAGGTTTTTTATTAAATATCTCGTACAATTAGACTTGCTATTGATGACTATATCTAATTGCTTAACTGCATGTCGGTTTTTACTACCTGCGCTTAAATGTACTTTAGATTTGACGTATTTAAACAGATGTATGACAGTAAACAATAGAAGGCTATCAAAATTAGTCTTCTGCAGTAAATTTGAATAGACAATACACACATATATATATACGTCATAAAAGTAAAATAAATATAACACAAAAAAAAACAAACAAGAAATAATCTGTACACTTCCGGCGCCCAGTTTTTCAATATCCGGTTTAACGGAAAACCCAAATAAGGTCACAATCAGATTGGGATTTTAAATATTCAATATCAAGAACAAAAATTAAATTTTCAACATTTTCTTCACGCTTTACATGCGCTATTTTGTCACAATATTTATTTAGATGTATAAATTAATATTGTGCAACAAAACATAAGGCGTACCTTCAAAATGATACTTTAAAACTATTTTTTTACAATTAACTAAAACAAATCTTTTCTAAATATTTTATATACTGCTTTAATTCTAAAACTTGGAAATCTAGTTACAATACTATCTGTGTAAATATATTTAACACGTTAAATATGGAATGAATGAAGAGAAGAAGTAAATGTGGAAAGCAAAAGGAGGCGAAGATATTCTGACACATTTTAAAGTATACATTTAGGATGTACTTCATTCACGAAAGTTCAATTTATTAAACAACTTAGGATGGTGTACTGAAAATAAGTTTTTGTTTGAGAATGAAAAGTGTGAGTAGGTCTTCGGAACGTAATCTCAGGCCATAAACACCTAAGGTGATTAAGAGCTCAGATTGAGAATGAGTATTCAGATTATTTAATAGTAAACTCAGAATATGTAAGATGAAGTCTGGGAGACTTGGCCAGTTGGAAGGCATGTACCATCTATATAAATCATGTTGAAACTCCGCGTTCCTGATATTTTAACCAGCATTTACCGCCGAGAAAATGCATTCTGCTATTTAGAGAATCGACAGATGCGATAGATTGGAATGAAAAAAAATCATTATTGTAATTTTCTGTGAACCACCAATTTAAAATGATGAAACTAATAAAATAAACAAAACACTGACTGGCGTTTTTCGGATCCGCGCCGCAGATTTATCATCAAAACGTCGGGATAAAGTCATAACAAATGTCCCGTATTGATATGTAATTTGATAACCAATCTCTTTGGAAACTGCGTTTGCTTATATTTGGGGTTACCGTGCCCAATATATATGCACTGCGTCTTTTAACAAAAGAAAGAAAATTTAATCAACGCACCACAAAAAAACGACGATATTTAGTGATAGTAATACATACTCATCGAGCACTGTCACATTGCCATTGATCTCTATATTGATGACTGTCTTCTGTGTTGTCTTCCAACGTTGCCTGTACATGACCCCTGGACAGTGCGACTGTCGCTGTACACTGAATGTGTATTCGTATAACGTAATCACTTTACGACGTTTCCTTCATTTTCTTTTTGACGCTTTCGTAGCTCTCATATTTGCTCAGCCCTGGACATTTTAGGTTTCTGGAATTCATTTTGAGGCGAGTTTTTCTCCAATTTGGTTTTATTTTTATAATTGTAAGCAGTTATAATTTATATGAGACAACACCTTTAATTTTGAAATTATAATAAGATTATAATTTCAATTTCAAATTATAATAGAATAAACTTGTCCAATTTATACTAATTTTACTTATATTCCGGCATATATCTTTATTGTCTCACTTTGCTATCTTGTATTGTTCTTCAATTTCTTCGTAATTACACCCAAATCAACATCCTAGGTAAACGTCTTTCCACACTGATTTATAACTTCACATAGCGCTAATTCGCAGCAATCACGCACCTGCACTTCTGATAACATCACAGGCTAAATAAACGCTAAATGACAAACACGGACAGATATGATCTATCTATTGTTAACGTTTTATTAGTCTCGTAGTTATTAGCGATTGAAATTTGAACACATTTTATTGTCTTTCTCTTTCGTGAACTGAAAATAATATTATAAAAATATTTATTTTTACTAAAATTTTTTTACCACCTTCCCACACTTTAGTCCATAAAGTACATTTCTACGCATTTATAACACGACATATTACCTCCTTAACAAATGTATATTAGATAAAAAATTACCTTTTTATTATATATATAGGAAAAATAAAAAGTTAGGAAAAACTGTGAGCTTCTGCTATAATTTAAATTGAATTGAAAATAATTTTCCACTTATATTTAATAAATTCTAAAATAAGTGGCGTATATTATTGATTTACCACATTATTATTCGTACTTTTATTTAAATGTCGTTACAAATAAAATATATTCTCCCAATGTCATTTCAATCGGAAAAAGGAGAAGATCAATAAAAATTCTACAAATGGCAAACATTAATGTAAAAAATTTTAATGCGTTTTATTGTGAAAAAATTAAAAATTCAACCATTTTGAAGACGTATTGATTTAAGTGTATTAATTTCAAAATAAATATTAGTAGGAATTTTTTGAACATTATTTTAAAATACTATAAATATAATTCAACGTACCATGTAAATCTAAAATTTCTGTGAACATTTATAATTATTCTGATTTTTACTATTTTTGTCTTAACACAAAAAGGCATTTAGATGTATATTTTCGTTAAGTAAGGCAGTAATAACAGACAACTTCACATTATAAGATACAATTTTTACTAAATTCAGGACGGATTTTTCTTTTTTTATAGGATCATTTCAAGAGCGCTGATAACATGAGTAAATATTATCAATATTTTAAAACAAGTGAGTATACAATATTAATGCATGTTTACTTTTTCGTAAAGATGGCTGTATATTTTTGGTTCCTATTGATTAAAAGCAACGAATACTTAATATTTTTAATAAAATTTCTACTGAGTTTAGGTAAGAATATCAGCAGGTTTATCGACCAGATGCGATGTTGACATTTTTGTGGATAGTAATTGTAGAATTACTGTAGAATTATCATTGTACACAATGTAAAGAAATAATATATTAAATAATTTCCATAGTAAATTATTACATAACACACAGAAAATAAATTCTATTTACATTTTTATGTACGTGATTTCTTACCGAAAATAAAAAGGGCAACGAAGAGACACATTGTACGTGTATATATTTACATATATTTAATATGTCTGTCGGACAATGCGTTATGTCACAAGAATTCTACCCTTTTAGGACATGCCATGGACGTGACCAGTTTCAATGTGATACAAATTTTTTAAACCAAACATCCTTTCCCACTCCAATTGTAAATATAATCTGGTGTTGGATAGACTCCCTAGAAGGTTATTATTTCACAATCTTTCTATTATTAAATACAATTAACTTATCTTTGTCATGAATTGCATTATAAAATTGGGCACATTTTGGATTTTAAACTTTGTGTAAATATAAGATAAAAAATTTAAAAAAAATTAAAATTCAAACTTGTTGTATTTGACAACCTTTAGCAGAGCCTTTTGTGTAAAATAGTGTACTCCAATATCTTTTCTAAAGGCAATATTATATATAATAGTATATTCTAAATATATTGTGACTATTCCTTATATACCAAGTTAAATAATTATTGTCTTGCTAAGTCCTTTATCGTCTTCCTGAAGCTTAATCCTAACTTACAAATTGAAATATATTTATTAACGGTATTTTATTATTGTAATAATTTGAAGCCACTAAATGATACGCAGATGTGTAAAAATATGGTCAATAATATGAAGTAGATCTCTAGAAATTATTGAAAAAAATTTTCTCGTTGAGGAGTTATCACATTATTTGATATTATTTTAAAGAATTTATAATTTTTTAAATTTGTTTTGAATCAAGTGAATTACGAAAAAATATTACTAAAAATTGAAGCTAATAAATGTTCTTAAAATTATTAACCTATTTGCTGAAATGTTTACCGACCGTTTATAATTTATATTTATATCTTACGTATATATATATATATATACATATATATATATATATATATATATATATACACACATATATACATAGGTATATACAGATATTTCTCACATACACACATACACATACCCATACATTAACACAATAGTAATTGGGTACAACTACCACATCCAGGAACTTGTTCATCGACTACTAATTACGAAGTTTCGTAAACAGCCACCACTATAGCCGCACATAAATTTCAGCACGGCATTATCACGAAGCACGCTCAGTATTGCGCGCAGTTTGTTAGTCTGCATTTGCGCGCCGCCCAGCCCACTCGCGCCGCCCGCCTTTGAAATGACGCTAAGAGCTTTCAAACAAGTTTGTGCTTAAAGAGCTTTCGACCAATTTAACTAAAATTATTTATCAATAAACAAAATTATTTTCTCATTAAAATTCAAAGTTATTCAAAGTGAATCGGCAAGAATTTTCAAGTTGAATATTAATTTTCATAATTATACGTTTGATAAATTTGATATAATAAAAATTGTGATAATTATTATTTAAGTTGTTGGTAAAGTTATTTCCGTTTACTTAACAAGACAGGTTGTAAGTATTGAAAATATTTTTTTCGTACCCCCATCAATTTAAAGCAATA
Organism: Druceiella hillmani; assembly: GCA_039881145.1. Classification (NCBI taxonomy): domain Eukaryota; kingdom Metazoa; phylum Arthropoda; class Insecta; order Lepidoptera; family Hepialidae; genus Druceiella; species Druceiella hillmani. The sequence continues at coordinate 42,035,162 of JAYKKI010000004.1, read as the reverse complement.
TGTGAACGAGGGTAGAAAATCACAAAAGGTGGAAATTATACTTTAGCGAGGAGTAAATTTCTGAGATGAAATATTTTTTGTTCTACAAAAATCGATAAAGTAAATACATGATTCCTTCCACTCCTAAATATTCAAGTTTATTCAATTTTTAAAATGTTTCAAATTCAAATAAGTCCAAAAAACTGTAATTATAGTCCGTGTTTGTCACCGAATTTAAATGTTCTACTAATTTTTAATTCAAATAAATCATTTCATCGTCAGTTTCATTATCTCACCAATATAGTATATGTCAATACACAGCAGGAATAATTCGTCGCTACAGATATATTAACAGATTTATGCATACGTTCATCATAATTTGGTATATAACCTCTGAGAAATCTTGGGGCAAATATATTTCTTTTTGATAGTTTTTAGGTTACATAAAATTATTCAATGATGTTAGATTTTTTAAATTTTCTTGGTAATTACTCAGACTTTCATCGAGCACCTTGTTATAAGTTATAAACAGCATTAACTAATTCAAAATTTTCTCAATCTTTATATTTTCTTAATACGAAAGACATATGAGTGCTTACTTTCTGTCATATTTATATCATTTAATTGGGATTATTGAGGTAATAAATAAATATGAAAATAAAATTTATAATATTTTATAAACTTTACAGGAAAAATTAAATATGTAACATTTTCCCTCACAATTTTTTGGTGTTAATATTTAAAAAATGTTTTATAAACTTTACAGGAAAAATTACATACGTAACATTTTCCCTCACAATTTTTTGGTGCTAATATTTAAAAAATTATTTAAGAACAAACTGCATTCTAAAGCTGACCTGACGGCAACGCTTATTGAAATGATTTAGTTTTATGTTGATGTCTAAAGATCGTATTTAGTAAATTACTTTAAACGAAATATTTTACAAATTATAAACAAAAATACTTTAGCCGATGTAAAAAATCTATATCGTTTATATCGTGTTGAAATAAGATCTAAGATGACATAAATTTTAAAATATTATATTTTGTTTTTTGTTTCAAATGTCAAATTATGTGGAGTGGGTGGAAAAATATATGTTCAATGAAAAGTTTTACTATATAGATATTCATTATATTTTGTTTTGAAAGTTAAAATAAATTTATAATCTGAAAATAAATAATATAATCTAGGGCCTGATTTAATGTATCAAATACAAATTATTAAGAATTTTCTGAAATTTAAGATATTTGTTTTTCAAATCTCCGGTGGATATGGTTATAAACATTTATTTAAAAAATCTATATATACTTTTTGGTTATGCAGCATTTTTTCAGTGAGTACGGTAAATATCTGTACCTTGTTGTATTTCCCGGAGAGATATGGTAGAAATAAATGTTAAAAATCTTTTTTTCGTGTTGTGTAATTCGAGATATTTCAAATATGTCTCCCATTTATTTGATGCAGGCGTCATTAATGTGGACACATTTTGAATATAAACTATACAAAAAAAGGATGATTAATTTATCAAACAAAAAAAACATGTTTTTGCAACGTTTCTGTATACAGGTTGATGTGCATTTATGTTGTCAATTGCTGTTCAATGTTTATAATGTATTCGTCATTGGTATACCAGATTCTCCCTAAATTAATCATTACAAATCTGAATATTCGATGCTCTTCTCAATATGTTTATATTGTTTTGGAAGACTTTCATTGAATCTGATAGCTGCTTATCGCATTATTTTACTAGACATCTTCATAATTTAAGACGATAAATTTATCGTAAACTCAAATTTCTCACTTGAAAATAAAAATTTCACTAACACTAAAATGCCAAAACTACATGGAATAAAATTCAACCAACAAATATTTTACATTCGGTGTTAATATATATATATATATATATACATATATATATATATATATATACATATATATATATATATATATATATATACATATATATACAATAAATTATGAATATTTTAAATATTAAGTAACTAATGCAAGATAATTACGCAGTTTCTTTTTGCGAAACAAAATTAATTTCAATATCACTGTGCCCAGGTTTGCTTTGTCACTCCGCTTTGATCAATTTAGTGTATTCCGATTGCGATTTTTTTTAATTTTTGGCTCTTTAAATCAATTACACTCATGAGCATTATCTACAATTCCCGATAACTAATTCAATCCTATAAGTTACATAAATTTCAAAATTACTACTTGTTTAAACAATACGTTGTATATTTACATAACTAATTCTCTCTCTATCTTTTCAATTCAAGCCGTCTATTACATGAGTAATTGGTAATTATATGTCCTATGAAAAATGTTATATCAGTTAGATGAAGTTATTGCGGAATATGAATATTGCCATAATATCATCAAACTAATTTACATAGTATTTCGAGGAGTTTTACGTATATATATTATATGCCTATCTACTCATTACTTCTAAGAAACGACAAGAAACGCGATATTCTCAATAGAAACCTTCCCATGTACCATTTGTGTCGTAAATTTTCTTTCATTATAGTTCCTTTTAAATCCTAATTTTGTATAGTTCTATCATATAACTTTTCCATTTGTTTTCTTTTGTTGTAGTCAAAAATCAAATAAAATATCATATAATAACATCATTGTCAAAAGCTGTATGAAGTTGCATTTCTCAATTTATTTACGTATACTTTTGAAAGCCAACTTAAATAACATTCACAATAAATTTATTGATTTAAATTAACGACTTGGCAAAAAGGAAACTTTTCTCCTTATCGTATATCAGACATCGTTTAATGATAAATCTGAGGCAAACATGTTGCACAGCATTGAAACGTATGAGTATGATGAATCCGAGCCAAGATCCGCTTCGAAAATCACATAGAGTGTGCTACACATACAGAGATTCATATCTAAATTTAACACGGGCAGCATATTCGTATAAAACTAACCTCTATAACCGCAGTTCTGTTTATTCGTAAACCATAAACAAATACAAAGCGAAAACACACATTTTAATATAATCAAAGGCCGACTCAACCTTTTCAATTGATTTATAAACAAACGGACGCCGTTCCCGTGTAGTCGATGATGTTTTATGGTCACATCGCACTAACAACATTGCTTAAATTATTTATTCAACCTTTAATTTATTTGCGGAAGTACGAATTTACACTTTACTCTCCTCTTTTTGTTACGAATCTATGAAAAATTTGTGATGTCACTGTGACAAAAATTTAAGATTAGTGACGGTTTGATAAATTATTGACTCAAGAGCAACACGCTTACCTAAAAATTCACAAATTTTCTTTCCCATTATTTTAGAAATACTTTTTTGTACTTGATTTTAACATATAATATGTTATTTATTATATCGATGATTTGATCTTAATTGACATTTTGCAGAAAAATTATGCTGGACGATACAGAACTCATACAAGAGGATTGCTAAAGTTTGAATAAGAGTATATTTCAGGAAAAACTCATTTTCACTGAGTACTGCGGTATATATGTATGCTAAGATAATCTACATGTTATACTTAGGCTAAGATAATCTGTATGATAAATAATATCTACACTCGAAATCGATAGATGTAAATCAATTGTTGAATGATTATAATTTTAACATTTCCTTTAATTTCTCATTAATTTATACTTCGCTTATTACTTATTAATCCTAGCTATATTTCCGTCTGTCTTTCTTTTCAACCGTATATCATAGCATCATAACTCTTTAAAATGAAGACCCTTTACCTATAATTAAATTTTACAGGAAGTTGTAATTTATTTCACTGGATATGTAGTTATAAAAATATTTTTTTTTAAATTTTTTAATTAGAACGGGGTATCAAGTTATTGAACAAAAGAATGTATTTTTTTCTTCAAAATAAATTAAGATATTGGCTAAGAAAATACCCTAGTGAAAAATAATTCAGTTTGTATTAATAAACTAAAGAGATGGAGGCAAACAAGTTTGTAATGTGAAAGATGTTCTGGATAATATGTAAAATTTAGAAAGCGAATAATAAAATCAATGTTTATTTATATAAACAGTTTATTAGAATTGCAACTTATTAAATGTTTAAACATTTACGTGCACCTAAATATATAAGGATCCCTTTTGCATGTTCCATTAACATTTAACATGTTCGTGCTGGTCTATTATTAAACCAAATATTTTATTCTATTCACATTTTGAAATGTTAACGAAAGACATAATGCGTTATCAATTTCTATGCAACTTTGATTTTAATATGCCTTTTGTACGAGCAATTAACATGAATGGAATCGTGTGTAATTTATTTCATTAAATTTATATAGCTAGCTTAAATTCATATAGCAAAATAATAAAAAGTTCGAATTATAAATTAAAACAAAACCGTCACATTACGTGGAAGCCGTCACCACGTCCTTTTAACAAACAGACTTTACGACAAAAGATATGGTCACATGTACGTGTGAAAAAATGTTTCAAAAATAAAATTATGTAATTTGCTTTAGAATCCAAGGGAACAAAATTTACATTGGTCAATGGTAGAAACAAGTGAAATTTTAAATTATATATATATATATATATTTATAATTAAATGTACGGTCTATATTATAAATAATATGTTCGTCTTGATTGCAAAAATAAAATATTGATTTTAGAATACAGTAAATATTTAGATGATGCGCGGAGTATAAATTACAAAGAAAACCCATTTAACACATTACGAATTTTGCATAAGTTTATTTTATACCAGGTAATAGGTGAAAATGAAAACTTAAAATCAACAATAAAACTATTTAATGACGTGAAACATGGAACGATTATATATTTACGCAAAATGAAATGCCAGACATAACAAAGCGTTCAAAAGACAAAACTACAATATAATTGATTAAGTAATTTGTATTAATTTGCAATTCATAACCTGTACACTGTTTACAAGGTGAAGCTAAAAGTGGAATACCAAAGCCAGCCCAGATTATTTTTAAAATAATCACTTCAAAAGCTCGCGCATTACGAGGGAAATATTATCAATAGCCCAATCTAAATATTTTCATCAACATCCCTTTAATCTATGGAGAGCTGATATAAATACTGTTTCCATCTTGTATTATCATCAACATCCCTTTAATCTATGGAGAGCTGATATAAATACTGTTTCCATCTTGTATTATCATCAACATCCCTTTAATCTATGGAGAGCTGATATAAATACTGTTTCCATCTTGTATTATCATCAACATCCCTTTAATCTATGGAGAGCTGATATAAATACTGTTTCCATCTTGTATTATCATCAACATCCCTTTAATCTATGGAGAGCTGATATAAATACTGTTTCCATCTTGTATTATCATCAACATCCCTTTAATCTATGGAGAGCTGATATAAATACTGTTTCCATCTTGTATTATCATCAACATCCCTTTAATCTATGGAGAGCTGATATAAATACTGTTTCCATCTTGTATTATCATCAACATCCCTTTAATCTATGGAGAGCTGATATAAATACTGTTTCCATCTTTTATTATCTTCAGCTAAGAATAAATTTTGGCACCAATTGTCTTTTATTTTTTATTGTCACTTTCTGACCTTGCGGTATGTATAAACAATGTATGTTCAAATTGATATTCAATGTACAATCTCAATTAATCTGTCAACCAAATGTCAATCTCGTTGAATTTATAGCTAACTTCAATTATTTTAAACTTTTTATTTTTAATTTTCATGCTTCTAAAGGAAGAGCGAATATCATTTCATATTCCGATCATTGTAAAGGTTTTTTAACCCCATTTACGGAATGATAGGCTTCGGAGTGACGTGTATTTGGAACCCTCTGGAAAATTTATGCTGTGCTTAATTTACATCGCTATTCAACTTCTTTATTGCTATTTAATTAAAATTTTCTACTAATTTCATTATGTTCATCTATTTTGCATTAATATTTTGAGGAGAATTATATCGTAAACAAATTCTATTTTATATGTATTTCAATACCCACACTTGACCACGTTTCATGTATTTTTAAATGAATAGCAAAAACAGAACCTTTATAATTATCCTAAATAGGAACATGGGATATAATCGACCTACATATTGTCAATAAAAGCAATAATATAATGTAAAATAAAGTTACACTAAACTGATCCTATTTTGTGTGAATTTTTTTTAGACTTCTAAAAGGGCTGGTAAACTTAAAATAACTTAAAATGAAATAAAAACCTGCTAGATACAAACAGATCTCTAACGACGAGAGTCTCTTGAGTAAATATCCTAAAAAATTATAAGATTTAGAGTTGTTTTCCTGGTAAAGTTTATGCATATTTCAAATAAAGCTGTTTTATCATATTGTTAACTCTAGAGATGTGAGAAATATGTTTTTTAATATATCGGGAATTATCTTACAAAAAATTCTGAAAAAAGGTTTTGAATCTTTGTAACTAGATCTTTCCAATAATTTTTCACAAAACGTATGCCATTTCGCGATTCGTAAGCGGAAACTTTTTATCTAAATTTTCTCTTATCTTATGAACAATCAATCAGGATTCATTATTTTATTTACTAATAAATGTTTCAAACTGAATAATATTTTGACTCCTCGTTTGTCTTTAACATACAAATCTCTCTTTTTATGCGATATTACATAAATTTTGTAAAACAATTTCATTATTATTTGCTATCCTCAAATTCAACAACATAATTTGAAAATAAAGCAATTTTTGCTCCCTCAATAGTTCAATGATAGAGTAACTTGACAGTGTTTAAAAGGACAGGAATTCTGCTACAGAAGAAAAAAGTCATAGTATTAAAGGTATATTTGCATTTTGTTTTAAATTAGTGTTTTGAAAATTTATATTTAAAAAAGTAGCGTGTAAATTATGCTTTATGTAGAAAATATAATTTATATTGACGCGATATGTGTAATAAATTAATTTCTAAATTTTACTGTTATATGTTTATCTTATTAGCTAGTGTGTCGATATAGATTTAGTTATTTTATGTACTCGTAGATGTTCTATTGCTTAAATATTCTTTTATAATACATATATATATATATATATATATATATATAATTTTTTTTTGTTCGAAAGAATAGTGTTCTGTGAACTGGATGAACACCAGAAAATAAAAAAAATAAATACATATTCATATTAAATACATATGTATATATAAAGACACACACACACATATATGTGGGTGTGTGTGTATATATGTATATATATATATATATATATATGTGTATATATATATATATATATACTTATATGACTTTGTCATATATAGCGCCATTAGACCAACGCTATAATGAAGCTGTGATGAATCGAATCGTTACTATAAAAAAAGCAGAGTAATAATTAACAGCTTATGGGATAAAGTGACGATTCTGCGCCAGCATCATTGCTCTGAGCTGACATATACACTATGACTTGTTACGCTAACTAGTTCAACAAACACTGCGGTTGTTTACTGCAGAGTATCATAAACTATATTCGAGGAACTGGCAGTTAAAGATGCGAGATTAGTTGCTAATTGTAAACTTTTCTCTTTTTGTTTCTAGAAGTCTTTCACACTGTTAAAACGTGACAGCGCGCCGCTATATAAGATAGGAAAGAGAAGCTGACCTTTGAAGGAACTAGAGCTGAAAATATTCTATCGCATAATATCCATTGGATCTTGTGTAATTTATTCCCCATTTTTGTTAAATTTTGGATATTTATTAGGAGACCAAATTTCAGTTCTTAAGGAGTGGTGAAACTGCTTTCAAGAAATTCTTATATTTTAACTTGGTATAATAATAAATAACAATTTCATTGGTAAAGAAAATACCTACCTGATGGGTTAAAAAACATTGAGATAACATTTTTCATACTTACATAATGAACAGAAATTTTAATTATATGAAAGTATTTTACAATTAGAAATTACGTGGATCACGTACTGAAAAATAAAATGAAATTTTCTAATTATCAGTAGCCATTTTATTGTAGATTGAAAATGGAAGAAATTAGATATTTTTATACATTATTTACAGCAACATTTAAAATAAATAAACTTTGTAATAACTAACTGTATGGGTGGTAATGTTTTCAAATATAAATTAAGCTATGAATTTTGGAGATTTTTTGCGATATAATGTAGTAGACGTTTTGTATACAAATTTACAATAACGATATCCAACTAAAGTGTAACCAATGGAATAATGAACTGATGTTTATTATATTCGTATTAAAATCTCATCCCCTTATTTTGGGATGACCCCTAAATTGCATATAGAGAAGTTATCACAATATTTATATATTGGGGTCGCTACTCTATATAGAAGTTATAAATTTGAGGGTAATTACTATAATACATTTTTACTTAAAGAAAAATTAACTCTGAAATAACTAAAGAAATTTCTAACCAAAGTGACTATTGATGCTATGTTTATACTAATATGTACTAACACATCAGCTTTTTTCTTTTATAACCCTTTAGTAGGCATAAAATGCCTTTGTTATTAAGATATATAAATATTGAATAATCGATAAAAATATCTTTCAAAAATCGATTTTTCTCTCCCGGCGTCCGAAAACAAAATATTTGTTATGTCGATGTCTTTCCATACATCGTCCACAGAATTGAATAATTAAAGATATCCCGCCTTATAAAATTAAAAAATTTATAAAATTTACACCGAACTCAATTAGGTAGTAGATATTTATTAATGACTTATTTCCCTAAGAAATTTAATTACATATCACCTTATTTCCATAACTACACGCAATGTTTTGATATCCGTCAACGTAAAACCTTTAATTAATTCAATCGTAACTCTTTCATTGAAAGTTTTAAATCATTTGCTAAAGGACTTTTACTTGTGTCTTGCCAACCGATATTATCTTTTTTTCACTTTGTGTAATTATTTTTACTACAATCAATTTCAAATGAACTATTTTAAGCAGGTAAAATTCTAAAAAAAATATTGATTTATACTTATCGTCATTTAATAATTTCTATCATAATGTATAAAATCTTTATACCTTAGTCTAAAACAAAATGGCGGAGTAATTTATCATAATCATCAAATGCGTTAAGTTTCCCTTTCTTAAAGTTTTTATCAACAAAAGTTCCCTGGGCACATTGCCGTCATAAATGTCAAAGTAACCAGGCGTAGCAGTGACGTGCAGACATTATCTTAATGAAAATATATATTTGAATAGAACACTTGAAAAAGTTATGTATTTTTTGTTACGACGAGTGATTTTTTTAAAAATCATTCGAAATGCATTTCTTATTTTTTGATATCGAAATATAGTTTTATTTTTTTAATACCAAGCTTCGAAGTTATGCCTTCATTGTAATATTAAATTTAATATTTCGATTCACTAAAGCTCTCTGAAATTCTACGACGTTATATTGCAATTGAAGAGAATAACTTACTAACTCCGATGTTCTTAAAATTATACACATGATGAATATTTCAATTACGGACAACAAAAAATAATTTTTACTATTTTTTCCAATTTTTTAAGCTAATAAGCCAAAACATATATCACTTTGAAAAATTGATTAAAGCCTCATTCTTAGAACTAAGAAGTTATCGTGAGAAAATTAATTCAATGTTTAATAACATCGAAGATTGTTAATGTATATTGGGATTCAAATATGTTATAAATATTGAGCTTAATAATTCAATGACGATTTAAAAAAGTGCACAAAACTACGCCAATAACGTAGGCAGCAGACCACAGACCCAATTAATTATTTTATCATACCGAAGGTATTTATCACTCCGAAGATATAACTAAATTTCAAGTCTTAGAATAAAAAAAAACATTACGTAATATCAGTATATACTATAAAATTATTTAAAAAAATTAAAATTTTCTCATAAATTTAACATAAATGAAATGTTTACAGGTATATTACATATGTATGTATGTATATATATATATATATATATATATATATATATATATATATATATATATATTGTTATAGAGTTAAGGAATAATATTTATTCAATAGAACACAATTTGATTATTCAGTATATTATTAGTATAGTATTTAGTCCCACAAATGATATATTTGGAAACCTAGTCCGTATTACCTACGCAAACATATTTAACATAACTTCGATTTTATTCTATAATATGTTTCCTGTATCAAGAGTTAAAATTTAACAAGGATAGAAATGAAAAGTTATATTAATATTGAGTTATTTTTGTTAAAGTAAATTTCATTGAATTTCTTGAACCTCATAGTATAAACGAGCAATGTTTATATAAAAATATGCAAGAAAACCTACAATGAGTCTTTTTGAAGTTTTTCTCATCTGTTAAAACGCTTTTGGATTTAGATGGAGGTAATGGGTCCTCCCACCCTACTATTTACGTATTTATTGATGTTTTCAATTATTTCTCCTAAAACTACTTCGGCTTCAATGTGTAGTAACAAATGATTGCAATCAAATATTTTACTTACTGCATAAATTACAAATAAGGTGGAGCAAGTTAAAAATATGAAAACCGATGTTATGTCTTTTTTCCAGCCTTACCGAGAAATCCAAACAAAGATGAAATAGTTTTTCTTATAAGTAATTCAATCTTATTTAAACGTCAGAACTTTAAAGATAATTCTGATTGTACAATTATTTTTCTTGTTTACAACAAGTACTTAGTTGTATCTTTATTTAAAGGGAATGAATTGACAAAATTACAAATTAATTACACGGACGGAATAACAAATAAATTACAGTAAACGAAAAATTTCGAAGATAGGGTATCTAGGTTTTATTTAAAATTTTTAAACAATTTTTTAAAATCTAATATTATAAATATATTTTTGCATTTTAAAAATAGGAGAAATTTAAATTTCTTAAAATATTTGAAACGTTCATAAAAATTCAATGTTCATTATTTTATATGACTATTGAATTTTTGAAACCATGTTGACAAATAATAAATTTTCTAATGTGCAAAAGTAGAGAATGGTATAATAACATGAAAATTGAAATAAACATGGCCTCGAAATCTTAAATCCCATGGACGTTTTATAACACTGACTCCTGATACTAAGGTATAATTTAATATATATTACAAAGCGCAAAGCTACCTTTTAAATATGTACGTATTAAAATGTAACACCTACTTACGAATTATTTTATGTTCGTCTGTGCCGTACCAAATATTCATAAAATAAAATGCTATTATATGACTGACACAATTTCTCATACATTAGAATAATATATTACGAGAAATGGTATATTACGAGAGATGTTATTACACAGAGAATCGAATCAATCTATAGTTGTGGCATATAACGTGCCAATTATTTGGCTTGATCCGTTACTGCTAGTCTTATGTGAAAATGGGAGTATATTTTTCAACTTTTCCTGTTAATAGTTATCGTATGGCCGCTTCATAAACAATAGGCCAATATTGTTAGAATATCCATATACAATTAGTAGTGTCACATAAAGTATTATCCAGGTGGCGATTAACATTACACGTGAAACACGTTTCTATTTAAATTTTGCTTACGCAAACGCAAGCGGCCCTCTCGCATTGAAATTTATGTTAATACAATGGATTAGGAAGGTCATGAAGATTTTGTGTAAATATTTACGAAAACGTTATCGTTTTTACATTACGTAGCTAAGAAAAGCTTATGCTCATAAAAGTATAAATTATCTAAGCCGTTAACGAGCTCCTCGTTGATTACTGAATTAGCATTTTATTTTTATTCATTGTTATGTTACATATTTCGATGGTGTAGGAATGAAGGATTAATGGCATGAAAATTGCTTGTTACTAACGCACTAATTATATAATACTTTTGATTAAATACTTGTTAGTCTGTATTCCTGGAAGGTTGATAAACGCTCTAATTCAAATAATAAATACTTATATTATAATAAAATTAAACGTAAACTCCATTTTTTTCCACCTCTATGTGATTTTATTTTGGAAATAGTAAATTTTGGCAATCGGAATATTTCACTGAATTCAATATGTAGTTCTTTTAATATCGATTTAAAAGGCACAACAGAACATTATTTACTTATGATAAAGAAAAACAACTTTTTGACATTTTTTAACAAATAAACCTGCATTTTAATGGATAAACACACCATATAAAAGTTTAAAATTTAGCAGAAATAAACATAAAAGTAACCGAAAATGTTCATCCTTTTAACTAGGTAGAATTGCGGAGCGCGATCGGAATCTTTCCGTTCTAAAAATTTTGAAATTATCATTGGTTTAATATTTTATTGTCATTCGGTTAGTAAACTATCCACTATCATAAATATAAAACTATTATATTTTGCTTTGTGAGCTATTTTTTTACTAGACCAAAATAAATGCAATTAAAAATTAAAAGGCTTAAAATTGAATATCCGTGCAGTGATTCACTTTTAAAGAAAATAAATCTACAATCAAAATCAAACAACGTCTAGATATTTTTATGGAGTTTCTTATCCATTAGAATAATATGCAAAATAATTTAGTTTAATTACAGAACCAAGAGAAGGTGTATCTTGCTCAGAACGTACATTGAGCGCAATTGCTGAGGAAACACTAAGCTAACGAAAAAATAAATACTGACAGATGGATGTTTAAACACAAAAATATTAGCACCGAAATATGATTTTTTTAAATACCAATGTAGAGAATTATACACATATAATTCATCAAATCAGTGCCAGATACGTCAGAAATTCCTTTTGGTCTGAAAAGCTAAAGGAAGCAAAGGAGTAACGTATGAATTGTTGCCCTGAGTATTTGTTAATGTGTTATGTTCTATAGAAAGAACTTGTCAACTTCGAGACTATAGTTCTTTGCAATATTCCTGTATTACAATAAAATCAATAAAAACAATAAAATCAATGCTTAAATATCGACAATAATTTTTAAAAATTATGCACATTAACTTTAACCATAAAGATTATTAATAAATTTATAAAAAATAAGAGTTTACAATTTTACATGAATTATCTATCATAGTTATAAATAAATATTTTATAACTTTAAAATTCAGTTAAAAATTCCATTTTATTTCATTGCTATTTCAGTATAAATTTTTTAATTAATATTTATGGTCAAGATTGAGCAAATCCTGTTTTCCCCCAAAATTTTTAATATAAAAATCTCTCACGTAATAGATTTACAAACAATTCTAGAGATAAATATTTGTCCAATAATTATTATGGATCTTTCAGTAACATACGATAACATATAGGTATCTGAACGTACATATGTGTCACGACTGCGGGTTTTGTCCCTCTCAAAGTTAAGTGAACCGTTCAATCACTCTACAAACCTACCCTTGCTAATAAATCATATAGAGGGAGTCAGTTATATTAGACGGGCAGTAGTTCATTTATCCGATATCATCACAATTATCAACCAAGGCTACGTTAAATTCAAATGGTAAGCTCTTCAATATTTAATAATGACCTTGTGCATTGAATGGAAAGGCTTAAAACCTATTAATCACTAAAGATAGTACCTATACAATATTAAAAACGAGAAGTGTTATATCTATATAAATTTAGATTATTGTCATATCTTTCTATTTCGCAAGATTCAGCCAGTATAGATGAGTAGACTTCCTAGTTAAATAAATGTTTCAAAATAGCAGTAACGGTGGTGTATGATAATATTTCGTTCTGACATACATCGCATGTATTTTATATAACATGTTTTTTTATTTCTGTCTCCTTACTTTATATCAGAAATTAAACGATCGACAGATTTTTATCTTAAGTTATAATTTTTTAGGAATTCTGTTACTTGGAACTTTACCATAATAGCCATTTCTGATTTAATCTGAAAATCGCAACGTGGCATGACTTATTAATATTATCTCCAAATAATTTTGTGAAAGAAGATTATTTTCATGTAATGTAACACTCAAATTATTAAATTACATATAATGTTATAGAAAATAAACTGATTTCGATGTTTTTGTAATTTTTTTTTCGGAAAAATTTTTAAAAAGTACCTAGATATTTTACATTGTAACTGTTATTCACTACGTTCCTCGTTGTTACAGATTATTACAAATTACTATTTTTGCACGAATATTATGAAATTTTACACACATATTTAAGTAGTAAATAACACGTACAATGGAATTAGATGACGATTCAAAAAGTACTCATAAAAAGTAATAGTAATAACAAATGAGCGAATATGACTTAGGTATTAATGAAGTAGCCAATCGGTATAGTCAATTGGATTAGCCTATTTGCTCTAGATAATGGAGGAATCGTTGTGAAACGACGAAATTCAGTTTGGTCTTTTTACACTTCCCGATACAGTGCAAGTGTGACAAAAAAAATTAAATATTGCTATCTCACTACTGTTGTGTCACTTTTACCTTCCAGATAAATCGATGTAAATTATTTATATATATATATATATATATATATATATATATATATATATATGTATATATATGTATATATATATATTAATATATATATATATATATATATATATATATATATATATATCATGTAAAAAATAATTTAATTAATTAAAACACTTCGTCTTAATACAGGAAGGCATTGTAAAGGAATTTTTTAGAAAAAGGCAGTAATAGTAAACAACCACACACTATATATGTTAATTCACATACTCGCAACAAAATTGCGAGTGTGTTAATTGACATATAAATATGAGCCAAATAAACACATTGAGAACCACTACATCCACGCTTTGCATATATTATGAATTGTTTCTCTATATACCCTGCTCTAATCGTTTTTAACATTATCCGTCAAATTACTTAGATCGGAACAAACGCATTTTACTGCAAGCGAATATTTCGAGAATATTTATTAGTTAGTAAATGAAATATCGTACATTAAAAACGATTTATTTAACAAAAATAGTTCTCGTTCGCGATCATTTCGTAATCGATTTGAAAGGTATTTCTCATGCGCACTTAATTTTTCCAAAATGCTTGTTAAATTATTTTCGACGTAATTGCCAATCTTAGTGATATTAAACTATTGATAAGCAAATACAAACATGAGTTTACGTAATAATTATAAGTCAAAAATTTAAATAATTAAGAGAAATTGCGTAGAGAGAATACAAATTAAAAGTTTGATGACCCTTTCATAAGTTTTCGAAATCAAAGTGGAATATCAATATCTAATATATATTTTAGTTATACGAAATATTTATATTTCTAACAATTTTCGAGTAATATGTCGATGTAACCTTAAGAAAATGGATATTTTATAGTTTCTTGATAGTTAAATATTGAAATAAAATTGAAGACGTGGATTTCTTTTTATACAATCAAATACTTTGAGTACATTTCATTGAAATAAACTGATAGATTAAAGAATTTCTGAAGAAAATCATTAGTGGGAAGAAATGAAACAAGAAAATAAATGACAGAATCTGTTTTCTTAAAAAAATAATTTCAGTTATTTGATTTTCATTATGGGAAATGTCTTAGAATGTAATCCTAATTACATTGTTGTGCGTTAATAATTAATGTTTTTTATTTTTATTATATATTCTCATAATGTAGACATTTTTAACCAAATGTATATATAAAAAAACATTGATATCTCATAGGAAGTACAAAAGTGTGTAGACGTCATTTTCTAAATAAAGGTAGTTAAAATCAAATATTCCCTGAGCTAAATTTCGATGCTTTTTTAATACAAGTCACTTTTACAGAAAATAATTTTTGGTTATAAATCACGAATCAAACAAAAGTATTTTTCTCTGAGATAATCCTAAAATGGATTATTGTTAATTATAAACTACTTAATGGTTTCAAGAAACTCATTATTGTAACGACGAACGGTATTTTTTTAATACGTTGTCATTTATTAAGTGATTCTTTCACTTAATTTAACATTCAGTTAAAGAATGAAAAAAGAGATTATCCTCAAAACACAGAATAAAACTTTTTTCCTTCAGACGTCATTTGAAAGTTAACAATTTTTTACACAATAATTCTAGGTGTATGTGTTTGTATGTGTTGTTTCATTTTGAATATACCAAAATACGAGTTATTTCATTCTGAATTTAGCCACAGGTAAGCTGGAAAGTTACAGCTTATTTTCTCCTTATAAATTGATGCTTGAAATGACATAATCAATTTTAGTTTTTTATAGAACATTGTGCTGCGCGATGCTCGAGTAATTTGATAGTTTATGTTTGTAGTTTCATCTATTATATACGCTAGTAACGTTCGGTTTGTGCGTTCAGGCTAAACGTCATGTATTAAATTTTGAATCTCCCTTGAATACCATAAATTAAATATATTCAAATATTCATAAATGTATGACGTTTATAGATCAAATATTCAAGGCAAGCTCCATGTTGCTCCATGCTTATAAGTTACTATGCGCCACTGGCGCCACGCGCTCTTTCGTTTGTTGTTTATTTCCTAAATTTTCTACGATTGGTAAAAATTCTAAAAATGTATGTATATATATACATATATATATATATATATATATATATATATATATATTAATGAATTACATATTCATGACTTTAAAGCAATATTAACCAAATATATTGGTTTTTGCCTGTTTTCACATAGGCGGAATCAGTTATTAATTTAAGTCGTATTATGTTAATTTAACTATCACCACGACAAGTAATTATAATTGTTATCGAATAGATTAATAATCGTGCTAGTATATCTGTATCCATTTCTTCGTTAAGATCGTTATATATTGATTTCACTGAGTTTATTAAATTGATATTGATGTTGATTGACAATATCCCCTAATTGATCTTCAGAAATAACGATTTTTTCTGTGAATTCAGGAACAAGGCTGGGTCTTAAATATTACTGTTAGCTAACTGTTGAATAATTCTTTAACCGAATATATCATTATACAATTTTGCTATTATGTACATACAAACGATTCCCGCGTATTATCCACAAACTTATGGTGTAACAAATAGGAAAATATTCACAAACGAGTGTCTATTTCTCATCTTCGCCTCTTCCATTTTATAACTTCGATTTCCACCCACTTCTGCTGGAAATTTCACATGAAATTCCACTCAAGAATCGTATTTCGTTATTACTAAAACACTAAGTCTTGGAATATGGCTAAAATTTAAGAACCAGAGGTTTATCAAATCGTGTAGTCGTTTACCTTCGTTATTAATAAGATATTCGTGAGTCAATCTGCAGATTTTGCTTTAAATTTAATTATATATAATCCACATTCATCGTAAATAGCTAATTAAGAGTAAATGGAAAATGATGACATTAATAATAAATGACGATGGAATTAATATTAATACAATTTAGGATAAATGGCTTTTTGTTGTGAGCTTGCTATCCTGCTGAAAATTCAAATAGCAGCTAATGGAATCAAGTATGCAATACGGTAAGATATTTTCGATATTGAAACTATTATAGATAAAATAAACTGTCCACTACGCAGAGAACTGGCACTGCGAGGATTCCATACACACTTGGAAAAATTTAAACATTCAAAGGTATACAATATTCCTATAAACATGTTTACATTATTTTACGTCATATCTATACATATATATATGGCCTAGTATATCTTTCACAGACTTGAAAATATCGTGAATTTCTCAAACTTAGAACTTAAAAAAATTAATTTAATTTATAATATAAATTTTATCGACCACATAACAGTATTTATAGAAATATTTTTCAAAAAATATTATAAATAATGCATAGTTCTGGAAAACTTGTTTTTTTCATTGACACATGAGACTAATAATATTAACAATTCTCTTATTTCAGTTCAAATTCGTATTTTTTATTTTTTATCAATTCTATTTTTGTGTGTTACCTGTTGAAAATATGCTAAATTTCGAAATAGTTACTTCACTATGACAAACTGTTTCTGAAAAGAAACTACTTTGATACAACAAGCTTTATCAGTTAAATTAATTGAAAAATTAAAAGTTAATCTCAATCGTTACAAAAATCAAGTTTAAAGTCAAACTTCCCTACAACCAAAATTTCATTAATTCGTTTCACGTTTTAGTAATCATATGCGATGGTAGCACTAAGAAAAATAAAACCGACTTGAAAGTTTTCGTTTCCACGAAATGATCCTCTAGTACTCTTATTAATTCATTGTATGTAAAAGTGGATCAACACAGATTAATTTTCCATTTTTTGTGTTTAGGAAAGATGTAAAAAATTTCAGGTAAGCGAGTTATAAAACTTTATTTCATTATCTAAGCTTAAATATATCTATCATTTTTTTTTAATTGAAGCTATATTTTTGAAGTACTTTTGGCTATAAAAAATAAGGATAAAATAGTGCTAACATCTAAAATACGCCATTAAAAAATACAGTTGAGATTATTTTTCTCAAAATTTGTGAATTTATCTTCTATTATACTTCACTACTTAAAATAACACACAGTGATTTGTTTTCATCACAAAATGAAGAAGAATACACTCAGCGAGCATATAAAAACACTTTAAATAATGGTAGTTTACTCACGCCGAAAAGGCGTGGGGCAATTCTTTTTTCCAATTTTGTTAAAAGTGACAATTTGAACATCAGTTTTTCAAAAAATACTTATTTGAGGAATTAACAACTTTGGACCGACTCCGAAGAGTCCACGATAAAAAAAAATAGTTTGTTTAGATTGATTAAATGTCTTTTATCTATTCCCACTCACAATGTATTTTTTTTCTTTTTTATCAGGTTTTGATTCCGGTCGGTGTCTATACCAAAATGATACAATGTTATAATACCGTTATATAAAAACATGATTTTTCCATATAATACTTTGAAAATAATGCAAATACATTAAAATGTAAACTACATATACATTACGTTTATTATAAAATATTATCAATACTTCTATATATTATTAATTTAAGCGTGCCAAAAAAAAACGAAACATGAATCGGTAACACAAAAAATACGTGTGGTAAAAATATACGCTGAAGGTAACGGCGCAAATATTTTCGTAGATAATGTGCATTACTTATTGGAATGAATAAAAATTCTTCACTCGGATTACCGCATTTGAAACTGATGATCTTAAAACATTTATGCTCAGTTCAATTGATGGACATAACTGAGGCCTTGAAAATCGTACAAACTACTTAGAGAAGCGCGTTATTCAATCTTACGTATTTTGGAAGATGTTGGTAAATTTACATAATCATTTTTTTTCAATCTGTTTATGGAGGAAGTAATAATAAACAATGCAAAATCTTTTATTATAGACGACTACGTTTTGAAATATTGAATATTTGAAGGTAGCAATGTTAAACTTTTCCATTCACGTTGGCAATACGGATCGACAATTTTAAAATTTTTCAAATCACCGTGCATAAGTAACATAATATGCTTCCTTATTTCTCATAAATATATTAAAGTGACATTGGATACAATTTGTTATTTCCAGTACGAAACTCCACTTCAGTTTCTCTGTTGTCTTTATGAAAATAGCCTGTTTTGTCTATTTTTTTATATTTTCATGTTTATTTATTTATTTATATATTTTAATGTATTTAATTAATATATGTGGCGGACTTATTTAGAGCAATCTCTTACTGCCAACTATAATACCAGTTCAACCCCGTTTAACGAACGACCGCGAATCTAAGCCAATTTCCCGCGGTGCGCCGCATCGTCAAAGACCATATGTCTTGTGATCGACCCAACACATCACGGCGACGGCAGTACAGTCAACAAATGACGCAAAACATTTTCCATAATGAAAAGTATTCCATATTATATTCCTAATATAGAAATAGGATTGTAGAACAATTTTTGTGTTTATAAATTTAGTAATGAGATTAGAACCCTTTAGTTTCGGCATTTCCGTTCGTCTGTCCGTCGATTAAACCCTCACAATTTCTACAGTTTTAGACGTATGTACGCGAAATTTTAAATTGAGTAGTTTAAAATTGATATTTTAAATAATTTTCAGCTATGTATCATCTTTTAATGTATCCCCTACACATATAGTATTTTCGTACATCTGTCAAGTATAGGATAAGATTTTGAAAGTCAAGTTTCAAAATGATATTAAGTTTATTATTTACCAATTTTCAGTTCTAAGCTCAGTTTCCGAAATATTAATTTCGAAGTAATATCCTACCTCCTTTAATTTTTAAACTCGGATTTTAAAAATTGTAGAGACCGATATTATAAATCTTAATTGAAATGAATTCACTTAACTAACTTTAACGATTTCAAGAACTACTGATCTTCTTTTTACGTATTGTGACCCGCAATTACCAGTTCTTTTTATTTCAAAGGACACTGAAATATAGATTTATAGGTTTTTCTTTTAAACTATATTTCATATAAATTTACTGGTGGGAAAAGTGGGTCTTTGACAGAATTTATTTGTAAGACACGAATTGCCATGGACTGGTCAATCGGTGTCTCTATTTGCTTTTAAACATTATTGTGTACATCGTCTATGTCGAAGTAATGCCACTTTTCGTATATATTTTTTAAATACCAATTGTGCGTGTAATTGAAATGTTACGTTTATTATGAATGTATAAATGTAAAAATTTTATCAGTACATTTTAAACATAGTAACGCCAAAGATGTGAATTATACTTAAATAAACAAATTAATATTATAATCGGGAAAAAAGTATTATGAACGCCCTATTTTCTTACACACATATCCTCTATATAATGTATCTCTTTTATAACCTCAATATTTATCATTTATACATAGAAAGAAAAAAAAAAAAAATATATATATATATATATACATATATATATATATATATATATATACACATATATATATATATATATATATATATATATATATATTTATATTTATATTTACATACATATATAAATATATACTGTCACGTGACAAAAAATGAGTAAAGGTAAAGTCCTAAGAAATACATTCGAAATTTGTATTTTTATTTGTAAGATCAAGATTAAGTATCAACTTACTGTGTATAAGTTCTTAAAATTTAATATTTTTTGTCAATTCTGGTTACTGATGAGATATATTCTTTATCTTTCAGATGTATACATTTTATAGAAAACATATTTTTAATGATGTTAATGATGTTTCGCCTTCCACTTTTTACCGTGTCTTCCAAATTTAAATATTATATTGTTAAGCAACGTCAAACCGCAAGCAAATAAAATCATAGGCCACGGTTAATAATTATGACCCGATTATTATAATTATAAACTTTATAAAATTCACATTTAAAAGAAAGAGAAAATTTAAACGAAAGAAATAAATAACTTAATCTACATTTTATGGTCGCGAAACATCATAATAGATATATGATTAACTTGGTGCTTACTATCTTTCATTACCACTATCCGAGTTTGTTTCCTCTAAGATGAGGGACAACACCTCTCTAGTACATAAACCTCCAACAACATAAAACAAAATATATCTATGGAATAAAAAGTGTAAAATAAATTATGGAAAACAAAATAAAATGGCTGTTAGACATGGCCAATACAAAAAGGGTAGAATTTGAAAGTTAGACAAAGAGTAAGGAGAGCGGTGTGTGTTTGCATTATTAGTTTCACATTGTGGAGACCTTCCAGTGTTAACCGTATTAAATAAGATATGGACTTGGACATCTCTCAGGATGTTACACGCAGATCTCTTATGATATTTCTCGAATGATAATGACGAAAGTATAATGAAATATATATTGTGAGGAAGATTAGAGATAGAATAACAAAATATTTGCAGTGGTGACCTAATGGTAAGTGGTGATTATATGGATTTATAAATTAAAGATAATAAATAATTAGGAAAGTATTAGGTTAATTGCACTTTCTATTCAACAATAAATAACAACATTTCAACAAAATAGACGTATTGCAGTAATGTTGATAACGATCAATATTATAATCGTATTCCAATAAACCAACCTTTACTGGTGAAAACTGATAAAATTTGTAAATCATTATAGACACATCACTATTTTTATCGGGGTCATATAAATTTATCGGCCATTACACTAAATGTTACCTATACTATATGAGTAGAAACTTGGGACAACTGGCGGTATATAGCAACGATTATAAATTGTCACTATCGATTATATTAATGTCGTTGTTCTATTACGTGGAAAATCGGTATATTATTCGGGCTCCAGCTTGCGGCGATGTGTTTTATGGCTGTGGCGCTCTAAGGAATTTGTTTACCATAAATGTATAATATTGGGCAATTGTTCACTTGATTTGTTCATTGACTTTGGTTTAAGTGTAAATATGTGAACAACATTGAAACAATTTACATTTAAAGAGATTTAGTTGAAAATTTTTAAAATTAAATTATTTTAAACGTTGTATCGACGTATATTTTTTTACATACCTTGTAATATAACAACCGGAATAATAAATAAACAATAGATGTAAAAAATGTGCCCAAATAAAATAGATTTATATCCACACTGAAAAGTATGTAAAGTATTAAATATTAGACCGGTCTACAAAACACTGTTTTTAATTATTCTTTCAAAATTTTATTAGCTTTTTAGTTACTTTAGCGAGTTAATTTCTCAACGAAGTATACGATAATATTTCAATGTATTTTCTGAAGTCTTTTGATGTGCCAACAACTTGCAATTATTTGTTCTACAATTCACACTATTTTCTGTATTTGTCGCAATTATGCTCTTAAAAATCAAAAATATCAATATGACACTTGGTTAAAATGTTATATTTTATTACTTTCGATTCCATTTCTTTAGCTAATATTGATTTTACTCAAGTATTTTCTGTAACAGTCAAGTAACTACGGTGAATATTTGATGCAATCTTAGAATCGTATTGAAGACTCCTATTACTTTGTTTTTATAGTTAACGGCATACATTTTAAAAACAAAAAATCATAATATACGATCATATCCCAACTCACCCTTTGCCCAATGATTTCTTCTACGTTTAATCTAAACACCAGCTTTAGTTCCATTAACACAAGTAACGTGCTACGAACCAAAACTTATATAGATTGAAGAACAAAATATTTATTGAATAAAAAACCGGACTGCGATTTAAATTGTAAAACATCAAAAATTACATTTTAAAATCAATTTGCCCAATGTTTTTAATCAAAACTAAATTCAATTACCTTCTAAGAAACGTAAGTCTTAAAAAGAAGCTTTCAGATATTAGCTTCCGGTTTATTAGTACTTAAATTTAATTAGATATATTTAGTTGCAAATATATCCATTATATTATATCAGACTCGAGGAAAGGAATTACTAGGTTTTTTTTTGTAAAAAGCGTTTAGTTTTTTTATGGTAATTTCAGAAATATTATGAAGAACATGAGTTAATCTTAATACAAATAAAACGAATAGCATATTTTCATAGACATAATAAAATAAATTTGAAATATACTTTATTACATAATTACAATAAGTATTATTCTAAACTACTGCAAAAGAAGAATATGAAACAAATTCTTTAGTAATCAAAGCAACAATTAAATAACGAAAACATGACTAGTTAAATTGCGTAAATTGAAAAATAGCACATTTTTCTACAGTTCAACAAAAATAAATTATAAAATGGCCAACCGTATGAAAGTTCCTTTGTTTTATAAGCTAATGGGATAATCAATATATAACATCAATAGTCGCAAAAATGTTGACATCGAAAGAAAAATTATTTGTTGGTAAAAATTTTATTATCTGAATCCCATTTAACCAAAATCACAAGGTTTTACCTTCATTGTATATTCAGATAGCCAGTATGAAACAATTTATTTTTAACAAAAAACATAGTACAGTGTTTAACATTTCTATATAAAATAAGTAATTCTTTGAATTACAAAATTAGATAAATTTGATGTAATTTTGTAACTCACCTCCATACATTTTTGATAAATAAGGCCCCTTAGAAATTAAAAAAAATTTCGTTATAAATAGTATACCTTTTATATAGTACTAACTGTTTCCTTAACTGCTTAGGCCACCCAATAATAACGTGTATATTAGATGTTAAGTAACCAGAAAACCTTAATTTTATACTTAGTCATTATTTAAATATAAATATCTTTGGAACAAAAGAGTAAAAAAGTTACTAGTAAAATGTTTATGGCAGTTATGGACGTATTACAAAATAAAAATTGATTTCACATTCGAAAATTTTTCTTGAAATGCTGTGAATTAAAAACTAAATAATATATAAGTTTTCAAAGCATTCCGAAAGATAAACTAATGTTCACGTTACTCATTACTTCAACGAAACATTCCTTTTAACGTGAATGCAATGTAAAATAGGAACAAGGTTTCGCCAATTTAATTACACGAACATTAAAAAAATATAATGTGCTCATTCAAAGGAATTTTGCAAACCACATGTTGATTTTTTATCGTGAGTAACGACATTAAGCTGAGTCAAACAAAATAAAATACAACTAAGCTAAACATAATTCTATATCTATATTCAACCAAATCTGAAGAATCATTTTTTTAAATAAATCAATTAATAGACAAACATTTTTCATTACACTAACACGTATTCAAAAATAAGGCATTTACGAGGATATTAAAAAGGAAATATACTTGAAAAAATATACTTGCTTGTTGAGGTCTGTTGAAAAAAGCACTTTGTAAAATTCATTTATTTGTCGGCCAGGTGTTGATAACTTCTAGCAAACTTTCAAGCTGTCATTCTTTCAGAGAACCGCTTAGATACTGTATTGTATTTATTCTGAACCGAAAGGTCAGATCGTTCAAATATATATAGTAATACCCAGTAATAGTTGTACGCTGAACGTAGCAAAGCATAAAAATATTTATGATTTTACACTCAATAATATTACATCCGATTTTAGAAATAGACGAATGAGTTAGTGTTTATATGTTGAAATTTTACTATAAATTTAAAAGAATTCAAAAACAATAAAAATAAGAGAGATAAAGTAACTTTACCCTCATAGACTTTACAAAATAATAAAAATATTGCGGGAAAATAATAATAGTAAACTATTAATATCTTAAAATAATATTTTGAAATAAAATGTTTACACCTAAATATTTTACACTCGTCACTGGAATTTCCTATAGACTATATTGAAAATGGAAATTTGAACGTTCGTCATAACTAAAAAAAATTCATTTTAATAACTATTTGAAACATACTAAGTTTTATAGTTCAACGCAATTTCGGTACGTTATTTTAATACAGGGTTCTGGCAATAATGACTTCAAATTGCAAGTAGATCAGTATTGTATTGAAAGAGCTCGTGTCAATGATATCCCAAAGCCTAGGTAGAAAAAATCTTCTTCAACCTTTCTTTGCATAAGACGTCGTCACCTTGAAATAAAATAATATATAATATTACATAATATAAATGGTTTTGAGTCTAAGAACTAAAAACATGTGTAAAATTTAGATCTACAACTTCTTCCGGTTAGAAACTAGAAGCATTTGGCATACGGGCGAATCAACTACAATCAACTGTTCTGTTGGTCCCTTCAGTCATGCAACCATAAATTAAGCACATGAAGGCTAAATTAGAATATGTTAGTCAGAATATTTTAGGAGTGGTTTGGAATAAGTCCTAAATAGCAGTATAAATAAAACGATTAGCAATGATTTAATTCATGTTTAGGATGGTCACATATATTCGTTATTTAATGCATTATATCGATTAACAATATTCTAAAACATTTAAAAAAAATTCTGCGCACCCAAGGAACAACACTATAATGAACTGTTTGTGCGAGAGAGTGTGACAAAGTTGAAAGCGTTGTATAAATATATTTAATTTTCATATTATTTTTTGACTATTAATAGTATTAAAAAGATTAAAAATATTATATATATGAAAATTAAATATTAAAATGTATATATTATTTAATATACCTGTTATATATTGCAGTCGTGTAGAGAAAGAAATGAACTACAAAAATATAATCATAACCCAAAATGACGAAAAACTAATTTTAAATGTTCTTCCCCGTCGGTGTCGACATATTCCTGAACAAAAATTGTTTATAGTGGTAATAAAGTTATGATTCGGAAATTAATAAAATTTAACTAATATGTGTGTATGTGAGTGTATTTATTTATGTGTATTTATACATAAACCCACGTACATGCACAGGCATTCATTTAATTATTTAAAAAAAACTCAATTATTCTATCAACATCAGTGATAAAAATAACGAAGTATTATCAAAAATTGTTCACGCCTATATACAGTGTACCAGATATATTCGTAGATATGTTCGCTTACTCACGACAAAAATCAAAACTGACCTCAGTATATAATAAAATATTAAAATTAACGTGTCTGTTTTTTCATATAATTGTATTCCTATTTTAGGATATTTTTTTTCGATATTTTGTTGTTGTGGAGATTTGGAGTTATGGAGTTGCTTGGTAGTTCACAACTGAAAACTAGATGATATATATTTGAATTGCTCTATGTTATTGCCTTATTCGTTATTGTTTTATAACAATTTGTTTTTATATTCTTCAATATGCCCAGCGCTATTTGTAAATAAAAAAATATAATTTTAAAAACTTGGTTTTAAGTGGAATAATTAAATAACCATTACTTGACTTATATGACTGTAACGTTATTTGCGGAAAACAGAACTTAATCTTCTCTTAAGTGTTTAGTAAAATTTGAATCTACTACTTACTGCGGATGTTTGACTATAACAGTTTTTTTAAGTTACATGTGGACATTTTGTAGTATCTGTCAACACAGTCAATGGAATGCTTCTGACAGTTGACACTTAGTGATAATCGTTTCAAGAGTATACCGAGTTTTCCACTAGATGAAGTGACGGTATCACCCTTTGAATGATTGTATTCACGTAAATCGTTTTCATAAATATTTCATAAATTTTGTAAATTTTAATTTAATTTTCAGAACGTGATTCTTAGTATTGTATACTAATTCATAAAAGTCAACAAAGGCACTCGCTTCACAATGAAAGAAACCGAAGAAAAGAAAAAAAAAGTAATGACCAGCAAGTACGGTGAATTTCCCGTTTTAAGACGTTTTTCTTTTTTCGACAGGTCATGGAAAAGAATGGAAATTAAAAATTCAATGATTTAAAAATCCTTCTTACAATTATGCAACATTTGTGTACAACAATTATTAACAAGTTTTCTTTAAATGATTTCCTAATATTTATGTACAGAATATATTTAATCAAATATTATATTAACATAAATATATGGATTTATTGACCACCCTCGATTCATAATTTAAACGACGACAAAAATGTAGCAATAGTATTTTGTTGTCGAATAATAACACTTAGAATATACGTATTGTGATTACCTTAAAATAACAACGCATGTACAATTGAAATATTGTGTAAATATTGCAAGTGAGTATAAAGCACAACGGCAATGTAATCCTAATATAACTCCGCTTGATGTAATCAGGACGGAATCCGTAAACTACTTTTACTTACAAATTAAAACAATTACAAAATACGGTGAGAAGAGTTTCTTCAAGGGAACAGCATACATGTTTGCACATAGTATAAATTTATACACGTAACTTTTGAATAGGTAATCTTTCAAAATGAAACACAATTTCACAGAGGGTTTTTAAAATATTTATTGTTTTAATTAGAACTTAAATTGTCTAATTCGATTTTTATGTAGTTTTACTTATTTTAGGAGGTAGTCAAAAATCCTTGTCCAAATTACTATTAAGTGTAATGACCGCTTAAGAATAATTTAGTCAAAAACATTTACTGAACTGTTTCTATATGCATGCCCGTAACAATTAAGAAACTTATTTGTAGACGTTAAAATATTTATTAAGAGAAAAAAAAGATTTATTTTATCTTTCATTTTGAAAGCTAACTGAATACAAATGTTTCAAAATACATTCTTTTAAGTGTGGAATCTTAATGTAAAGACATAAGAGTGTTATATTTGTATATTTATTTACAGCAACATGATTTCTTTTGTATGAAATTGATTGCTGACTTAATATATCGACTGAGTGTACCAATACCATACAATTCTAATAGAAGTGTTTCTGTATACTGAAAACATATTTGAAAGAAATATGCATCTTCCGTAAATGATTCTGAATGTCTACACCCAATTTTTTTTTGGAATTATCTCTGAGTATGTCTTCATTTTTAACTATTTGTTCGAATATGCCGATTTGAATGTAATTGAATATTATTTTTATATCCCAAAAATATCACTTTTCCTCCACGGAGATAAAAAGCTTTTAAAAGAATTTCTAAAATTCCGTTATGCTTATTACCAGTAATATGCAAAAAAAGACTGAGTATGCATTTCAAATTCACAAATTTGATTGTGTCCTAAGCGGGTAATAACAAGAATAGATTCAGCATACTATATTTAATCGTTTTCTTTTCGTTTGTACATTTTGTCTCCGTACGAGTTTAACCCGTTTTTCTCTCACTTTGCATCATTTAAAAAAAAAAAAAAATATATATATATATATATATATATATATATACATATATTCTTTTCTTAAAATGTTTGCTAATTGTCTCAATCTCTGTTTATTACTTTCCAATAACTTCTAATTTTATAGCCATTGATGCGAAACATGTGTAACGGATAACAGGAACAATTTCTTGTTTTGCTCTTTATACTAGTATATTTATGTAGCTGAAGTAGGTAAATATCTGGATGCCGGTTAAATTGCGCCTTATCGTGTGATATTCAGATTATCTCGTTTTATATCGTACCGCTTTATTGCCGATGTAAATCGTACTCGTAATGAAAGTAGATATATTTTAGCTCATGATTTATATACATGAAATGATCAATTAATGTTTGAAACATTTAGGAAGTTAGAATTTCAGCGTTTGTGTTCCGTTTTATTTGCCATTTAACACTTGCTCTATCAATGAATTAACGCATACATTTTATTTGTATGCCTGATTTCATATTATGGAGAAGGAACGTGGAAAAAACCCTAGTAACCATGGATGCATAGAAAAATATCAATAGGTAAAATCAAAACTTCGAATGCTAACATAAACTGCTTGCTCTTCCCATATTACGATATAATAATATTTTGACCCAACGACGTATTTGTAATAGTATTTCGGAAGTTACTTACAAATTGATTCTGTATTCAATATTTTCGTTCATAACAAATTACATTGAATTTTATTATTTAATGAAACTCGCTTAAAACTTGATAATATTAGGAAAATTCTAAAGTAATTTCTTTGACAAACTTTATTTGAATAAAATGCGAGTGTCTTCCGGTTGCTTTTTTCGATTTGAAAATAAAGCGTCATTGACCATTGATTGAAAATATAATAAAGTGTCATTGAAAGTATCATTGACATTGATTAAAAATAAGACGAGTTTTTATTTTTTCGACCTTGATATGCAGTACCCTTTCTTGCGTGATAGGAATAGATAGTAAGGTTTTTTTATGTTCCTATATTTAGATCTTGGCTGCCTTAACAATTCGCCTCCAACATCCTATATCCCTTTTTCGTTACCTATTCTCTGTAGGTATTGGGTACTCCTCTATATATTTTTAGTTATTTATAAGGACATCTGCCTCTTCTTTTTAGTTTCTTTAGCTCCTTTAAACTTGCTTTTTAACTGTGGTATCATTTGAGCTCCTACGCATATATCCAGGTTATCTTAATCTATTATGTTTGGTGACAGGAATGTGTTTGTTTGGGTAAAAGCATAGTAGCAATATTTGCAGTTGCAAATGGTTCCGACATTTAATCGAAAAATTTAAATCTTCATCTGACTTTGCTTAAGGTAGCAAGGTAGTAGTTCAGATAGTTTATTGGAGATTCTTCTTTATATTCATGAAGTAAAAAATAGCGTATATCACTCTCCTTTAAAACAGCGCGAGCTCTACTCGCAATTTACTGGAGTTTTTATCTCCTGTACTCCTGGTTATGGAGCTTTGTGCATAAATAAGTATACTCCTTATTTTCTATGAAGCAGAGTCAAAGGACTGCCTAAGTGCCCAAATGAACCACAGGTATTTTCTAGCTTCTCAGGTAATGAGCATATAATATTCGAAATTTTGTGTTTTAACAATTTCATTGTATCGTTTACAGCAAACACTACTATAATATTGTGAGTCAATTCGCGATAATAAATTGATATCTTTAATAAAAATGTTTTATTGTCATAATCATATTAAATGTTCCTAAACGTTTTTATTACTTACCGCTTCTACTACGTAAAATGTTTGTTTACTTCTCTTTCTCTTTTATATTGGAGGCCTTTTAAGTGCACTCGTACTTGCTACGGGGGTTTCGATGGTTGAGCATTATCGATTCCAAACAATTGCAATTTTTTGAGCCTCACATAACCATTTACATGATTGTCAGTTACTATTTTTATTAATGATTAAAAGATAAAACGTGAAACATTCAACTGTTTCAGGAAAATTTAAAATATTTTAAGTGTTGGTACTTTAACAAAAATTTAATTTCCATATAACGATGTTGGAACCTGTTCAGATTCTGAGGTTCAAGACTGTGAATTCCACAAGTAAATTATTTGTGCCATTTAGGTTTATAAAAACTGGTAGAAATCGTGTTCGCTAAATGAAAATCCAACAAATAAACCGTAAATCTAGCGACAAACCTGATATGGAAGAATATAATATGCTTTTCTATGTAAACTGTAATTTAAACATATTTGGAAAAAAACCATAGGGAATATCTTCTTAGCGGAAATTTGGCTCATTTTAAACAATTTCACTATTCACAATTCTGATTATTTTTTTTTTCAATTTTTAAAGGTGAAAAGACAAAAATAATAAAAAATATTTTATTATTTTTTCTTTTTTTATGTCGATTACATTTATGAAATGATTCGTATCAATTTGAAGTCTGTTATTTTAGATAGAAAAAAGAGATTTAAACAACTCACAGATCACAAAAAAAATTAATTAATTTGACGCTTTACATTTAATAACTTCTAATCAAAACCACAAAATAAACTTCGTTTATTAACAACAAAACAATAGTACCCGTCTTAAGATAGCGACATAGCAAAAGATTAACAGTAGTCAAAAAAGTTCTACAACTTTTAACTTTTAGGTGTTACCAATATATGTGCTATTTAAAATGAAGCTAAAATGTAATCATAACATTTGTTACATTAATTAAAGTCTAAACAATTGTGTGTAATTCTTACAATCGCAGATTTATTTTTGGGTAATAAAATCTTATTGATATAAAACAGCATTAGTAAAAGTAATTATACTAGTGATCATTAACCATATCGAAATGTTTCCCCGTAGCTTTATTTTTACAATTTAGGGACCGAATATCTGAAAATTTACTTTTCGTGGATATGTGTTTTATGTATTCACACGTTTGCTTTAGGGAATTATAAAAAAAATCATTCTACAATTTTTTTTATATTTTACCTTTCTTCTTTAGCTGGAGGAGAAATACTGAACCGTATAGTTAAAGTAACCCAATACTCACCATCTTTGATCTAATTACTCAGACGCTGAGAATTAAAAACGTTGATCTATCGCGTGTTTCGATGATGTGCCTCCTTACTACTCTACCTACAGTTTACAAGTTCACATTAGAGCGCTCATCTCTAGATTCTTATTATTTCAATAATAAGAATCTAGTCAGTAAATCAATAATGTATCATTAAACTTGCATCATTTCATACTTGAAATAATGCGAGATATTGTATTCACTTTAAACAATTGTGAGCACATATTTTTCGAATACATTATGTAAGAAATATGTTGACCTATAATTTAAAATTTACCAGTAGTATAATATTTCCCAGTAGTATATACCAGTAGTATATATAAGCCTCATTGTCAGTATAATATTTCCCTTTTTATGCATGCTATTTACAACCCGTCCTTTTCGTAACCGACATTATGCTGAGAGCGTCTATGTAACAAGACACGCTATTTGCCGTAAAAGCTTTCAAGAAGTACTGTTGGGAATCGATACGCCATGTTGACATTATTTACTCGCATGCATGACTCAGATAATTCAACAAAACTCTATTAACACTTATTAACATCGATTCACAGTTTCCTATATGCTCTTGCTATACTTATGAACATCAGCAGCGTTCAGCTGCAGAAACATTCAAACGTATGCTATCAACTGCGGCAACATTCATTAACATACGTAAGAGTACTTTGGGAAGGAACATGCTAAAAAGAAAGTGAAGGAATGTGAATGAATGGGATCGTAAACTATAATCTACTTATAAATATTGAAGAGCATATTCCTGTTCTACGATTTATTACTCGCATCTCTCCCCGTATACCTAATACAGTATTTGTTCGGTGCGTGTATATCGAAGTGCGATAAAACGCAACTCACTCTATGCAAGAAACCAAGTTAACGCTCACTCGCTTATGTAAATACGCGTGAGTTTCGTTTTTTACGTATTGTCGAATGTAGCTAAAATTTTATGCATTTTTACATCACTTGGATCAAAACCTGAAGAAGTGAGTATGCATCGACTTACAAAAAGTTTGTTTTCGATGAGTAAGTTGTACAAGAAAGTATGACAACTACATTAACATAACGTCTCTCTTAATCTTTCCACGGGGTGAGTATATACATTTAATACACAATAAACTTGACGTTTTGTAAACAGGACTCATGAGGTTTCATTCCTGTTTGCAAAATATAGATCCGGTAGCTTAAGTTACGTAAAATTTGTGAAAAGAGAAAAATCATAACATTACACTGAGTCTTTTTTAACACTAAATGTTTTTGTTTTAAAAGTTCCGCATATCTATGTTGGAAATAAAGAGCCAAATCTATTGTTGTAACTTTCCTATGACCACAATATTATTATTTGCAAAACGTCTAATGACAACTGATTATAGATTTAAGTGCATACGTGTGAGAATAAGCACGTGCTAAAATTACTACCACACACGTGGGGCTTAAAGTTCTGCTCAAAACTGTATATTGTACTGCCAAATTTGTTTACGATGCAATTATACTCGTAATAAACTAGTTATTACTTCCGTGATTTTACATTGCACTAGGACGTGATTATATTTTAGTATTTTATAAAGCAGTTTTTTTAATATATTTTATTTTTTATAATATATATATATATATATATATATATATATATATATATATATATATATATATACATATATATTTAAAATAACAAATAAAAATATTTTAAAATCTTGTACATAAAAATGCGTAAAACTATTTAAAAATGCTTAGAAAAAAATATACAAAACTTATGTAATTTGGATTTTGATAGACATGATTTTATCGGTAGTCGGTTAGTTGGACTTCTGCTTAAAACTTCTGTCTTTCATTTTTTACTCTGTGCTATTTGCACTCCCTTCATTCTGCTTAATCCATTTGTTACCAGTAAATACGGAAAAGATAGGGTTATTTCCTATATGGGAAAATATAAATTAATTAATGTAATATTTCACTTCATATTTTGACCAAAATATGAGACGACGTTTTTGAAATTCCAAATTGTATAAATATAATATAATAATATAAATATAATATAATAGTAGTTGAATCCTTCGCAGAAAAACAATTTTATTGCCTAAATTCAATACACATAACAATGCAATTATTCCTAAATAGTTGACCAATTATATGTCTACGACACAAAAGGCGACAAAGCATATAACAATATGGCAGCCTTATTTCGGAAATTGTGTAACCAATAAATATGAATTAAAAAAATTAAATATGGTAAAGTTAAATAGAATTTGTGTAGGTAGTAAAAGTACAGCATTTGTGTAAGGTTCTATTGAGGAAAAGGAACCATTATATTTTTTTCATGTCGGTTCGTCCATCTATCAGTTCATTCATCTCTGACCTATCCAATGAAACCCTATCAATATATTAATTATCATTAAAAAGGTATTGCAAGCGTATATTTTGAAGCGTTTATGTAGCGATTATTTGATTGTATTATGGCGTTTAAATTATCTATGTTTAAACAGTTAAAATAGCCAATATTTTTATATTTTTTATATTAGCTACATTGAATTCCCAAGCACAAAATACAATTCTTGTATTATCTGAGAGACACGCGATTTCAGAATTTTTATACTAGGTCGTAGAATCTTAAGACAGTTTCGGGAATATAAGAGGATCAAATTAATAAAAAATACTAATTATTCATAGTTTAACAAGCTTCTTTCTTCCTGTCGGATTTACCCTATTTATGTAGATTTATCCACTACGATACTCTTATAATAGCGAAATACAGTAATCATAAATAAATATTCAATAAAATAGTTAACTTCCTTTTCTACTTTAAAAAAAAGTCCCTCATTTTCTGTGAAAATACGTTAAATAAGATTTATTGCTAGTCACAGAATATAAAGGCAAAGATCATACATACTTGTCATGCATTTATTTTATTTTATCACTTTAGTTTTATTTCGGTGGAATTCACATTTAACGTCCATTTCCGGGATACCAATATACATAATGCGGGTAATGCAACATCCCGGAATTTTAATTTCTAATGACAATCCGCTGCGCACATTTTAATATTATCACTGTTTATCTTTTCAAAATAGTTAAAATATATTTAAATATTTCATTCAATATTGAATTGATAAATAACATTTACTGTCATCTATTTATAACAAAATAACAAAGGCCGATTTTGCGTTGCTTTTTATAAAGTTACGTATCATTTTGAATACGTATTCAATTATTTAGGCACGTAAGCAAAATAGATCAAAATCTGCAAATCTTTCATTAGTTTTAAAAACTATATGGGACAATAGCTAGGAAAGTCTGAATGGCACTATAAATTTCGATTAGTTGGAGAAGTCATACATTCAAATCTCATTGTAGTTCAGTCGTTAAAGAAATTTAAAAAAATTGGAAAGATAATCTTAAGGAAACCTTTATTTGCAGCCTTAATGAAACCCTGAAGTCCCTAAAATTCATCCTGGAGTTTTTCAGGGGATAAAGTAGGGTTGATTTTTAATTATTCGAATAAGAAAGGTTGACGTAAAATTAAAGATCATAAAATTTTACATAAAAAAGTTTGTTTTCCTTTCTTCCATACAACTATTCGTTCTTTAGTAAAACATGCGGTATGCATTGGAAGATATTCACTACTGTCTTAATACAAGTTTATTCGCCTCGAGAATTATTGATGCAACTGGTTCTATTAGTTTATACTGTGTTTTCCTTTATTAATTCTATTTTTTTCTCGTTATGTTTTTTAATTGACTATATATTGTATCAAAAAAAAAAATAATCAAAGGTAGTTTTATAGTTGACATACATCTTTTTCCCATATTTTTTAACTAATTTCATTTTAATTGTTAATTCAGATGGAGTCTCAGATCGGATATTTAATAATTCAGTCAACATAAAGTAGCAGTCATCGTTGTTTTCAACTTATGAACATATATTTTCCATGGCAACTTCAAAACTAAGGTCGATCGGTTGATCCATGCAACTACCTGTTTTAGAAATAAATATGAGGTCTATGTGTTCTCGTCTGATAAATGGATATGAAAAGGGTTGTCAGGTTAATTGTCCATAAGTTAATTTCTTTATAATTTGATTCTCCAAAAAAACGTAGAATTTAATACCTATTATAGACCTAGTACTAAGACTGACTACATTTGTGAAGTCAAACAGGGAACTGACAGAAATATCAATTCTCTTCTTCTGCGTCGTTTCGCCCTTGACAGAGCAGTCGTGGTCAGATTGTAGTATTGTTATGGGTGGCCGCTGTTACTCGTTTCATGATGACTCTTCATCTCTCCCTATTTGTCATTGCCCTGTTGCAGTCATACAGGAAACCGCCTACAGCAGACTTGTTCTAGTCTGTCCACCGCATCGACGACCTCCCCGTACTCCTTCTACTCTTCCCTGCACAACAATACGCTCTATGGAACTACTATTTCCACGCCTAAAACATCAATAGTTTAATAATAATTGACAGAAACATTTATTTCTTCTTACCTCCACATATTGGAAAAATTACCTATGTGTAGAAAAATCATGTGGATGCCACATAAAACTATTTATACTGATTTCGTCTTCAAAAAAGTATTATAATATGGTGTGAATGAATTTAAACGTTCTATAATCACTTATGACTTATGAAAGATAAAAACGAAAAGGGTCTTCGCCACTTTATCTTGCAATCTTTTTCATAGTTTAGGAAATCCAGTTCTTGATTGTGGCTTGTTTAATTATTAAAAACCACATCACGATGAAAAATTAAGAACAAAACTAATTATTATAATAACTATATATAAGTCCTAATTATTGTTTTCTTCACTACCTTTTGTATTACAAATTATTTGCGTTCTCTGGGTTTTCCTCATTATTACTTGGGACTCTAAACCCACGGAGAACTTTTTAGACATTTTTACTTTAAATACTAAAGCGAGTTTAAAAAACTCCTTTTTCTCTTTCTTAAATAATACTTTCAATTCAAAATTTAAATATCGTGAAATGAATATATTCGTCCTTAAAATAAATTATGGAATCCGAATGAAGATATCGCTTTGTTTATGTAAACATTAAAATATGCCTACATTGCTTTAAAACTTAAAATTAATCAATGACTGTATTTCACTAGATCATATTTTCTTTTTGCATATTTTGTTCATAACCCATCCTTATTTCAAGTGATTTTACATTTATATCTGCTATGTAACGAAATCTGCTATGTAATTTTCCGCTTTTATACTGAAAAAATATTAAAGCGATCAATACAAGTTACTAACGATATGCAATTATATAAATCAGTCAAATAACGCTAATTATTATAAATAAGCTAACACTAGTTAGAGTAACGAGGATTTTGTACACATTGAAGCACATATGAACATTTATTGGTACGTATAATTTTTAATAAGAGTTAAATTTACAAACATTAATATTATTTTTCATCGTGTGGATTTATTGAACAGCATGATTTCCATAGCCGTAAAAATATTGTGAAATTCTGTAAATTATGAGATTTAATATTAACACCGTAGTTCACTTGTAAATTTTTTAAATTTTTCTAGTAATCCTGTTTTTTTTCAATATTTTATATTTTACCTTTTTTCAACAATATCCTGGAAGTATCTTATGTAAAATCCGAAAAATGATTTTGTAATCTTTGAAATTTAATCTTTATTTTAAAATACTGCACAGGACAAATACAATTGAAGAAAATAACATTTCCATAATTTCATTTGCCTGCTGTGAAATTTTTATAAATTTGTTTTATAACTTGTTAAATCATTATATCATATATATGCTAATTAAAATACTTTACCACTATCGTGAATTTTACGTTTCTACGTTAAACGCTTTCTGAGAAAAACAGAACATGTCAGCGTTCTTAAAAGAGTTTTGTTCTTTACTTTTGAGGTAGGGTATACTAAGAGCCGTTAATATATTTATTTTGAAAGAGGCAAAATTATGATCTTAAAACATTTTACTCCAAAGAGGATAAAATATATTAAGTAGAATAGGCTTCCCTAGCTTGCAATTATATACCGGAAGTGTATATTTTTATGTTATCTGGAGTTGAAGAAATGAAATGAAACATTAAATTTTTTAACTATATTTGACGTATGTTTTGTTGTAAACTATGTAACAGTTGCGCCACATGCACGATTAATAATCAATAACTCCAATCTTTTCTGTACTTCAATAACCTTCCATTTCGTAAAACTGAGTTGATATTCATTTTTCGAAACTATTAAACTTTTTTAAAAAATTATTTCAAATTCTTTTATATCTTGGGCAGCAATTAAGAATGCTATACAAAATACATAAAATTTCCTTGTTGTATTATTTTTGACTGACTTCCCTGATGGACAATTAGCTATCATTTTAATAAAATGAGCAACATCTAATCTGATGTGCATTGCAATTGGTCGACGCATTTTATCTGGTGAATCGTCGATTGCTTCTAAAAAAAGTATTTCAATCGATATTTCGCTTATTGAATACCGGTGAAGAGCATTCTTGATAAAATACTCTAATAATGTACTTTGATCGTCTGTGAGAAGTTGGTGGACGGATAGTGTAAAATGACCAGAATTGATTACTATTGCACATAAGAGATGACAATTGATGACACGACCATATTCACATACATATTTTTTGCATATCCTCCATACACCAACAATTGCTTTAGTTGATTTTTGTTTTTTTTATTTTCTTCCAAGATATCATATCTTTCATAAGCATGTAATTGCATATTGAAACTATAAAGAACACAAAATGTATCCTTTTTTAATTTTTTAATATAATTATTGAAGTTGTTATTTTATCTCATGTTATCGTATGTTATGTGTCGATGGTTCTGATCACGTCTATTTGGTTTCTTTCTCCAAACTATGATAGTTATGACGGAACTAGTTCGTATGGCTGCAGATGGTATAGTTGAAGGAATGTGTTGAGTTCCTGAGCTATATAACTGATTTTTAACCAATTACTCAATCCTGCTGCAGCAGCTTCATGACTACTTCTAGCATGCTTATCTTGACACATATCTCCTTACATCTTCATGACTTGCATCCAACACTGTGTCTTTTGGTTTCATGCGGAGATTTTTTTGGTTTAAAATCTATAAATGCGAAAAATAGATTATTACATTTTCATCTTTCATGTCGCCCCCGAATTATCAATTTTAGCATTCTACAGATGAGATAATTTAAATGTTTGTATTCTTGAAAATAAATACATACCGAGATTCACTCGCTTTAAAAAAAATTTCAGCAAGGTAACCAGTTCATTCTCATGGTTTTTAGTCAATATAATTGCGACCTTTATAATTAAGCAATTCACTTTTGCGTAATATTTTATGCTTATCGGATAATTTAATTTAATATTCATCCAATTGATGACCAGCCTTTGTCATTATCATCATCCATTATTGAATTCAATGTTGAATTAATTTAGCTGTTCCTTTTTAAAGAGACATTTGAAACATTCTCTGGATGAAGTGTTGTCTTCTTCTTTGCATTCGGGATAAACATCTTGAGTACTCCATTTTTCTGAGAAACGTTTACTTCGGTAGTCGATCTAAACACTCTTTTAAAATCAACAGATGACACTCATCAAGTGGTAATTTAGATACCCGCTTAGGTTTTCTTGTTGTATGAAGAGCCATCTTATCTAATCCATAAGATGGCTCTTCATAGAGCCATCTTACATAATCAATAATAGTTATAGTAAGTTGTTCCATGAAAACAAGACTGATTATAACAGAATGAATAGAATCGTTATTGTTGAAGAGTCGAGTTATTTCACTTCTTACGGCACTGATCTTTAAAAAATTTAAAACAAAATTTTCCAATAAATGTAAGTAATCAATAATGCAAGAACAGCGCTCAGAAATGTCGATCTATATGGAAGTTTTAATTAGAAGATACAATTGTTATGTTATATTTGGGCATCTTAAAACTGGTAACTATAACTACAATATCATTTTTCATCGATTAGGGGTTGGTTTTACAATACGTGAAAATTATTGTAGAGTTTGTATACATTATATTGTTAAATGTTAATATTGTGGGTATATTTAATAAAAACAAACTTACTCCCACAGCGTCTTGTTCATAATAAGGGTGTGAAGTTAGTGCACTCACTAGCCTGGCACCTTTAATGGGCCCGAAATATGCGCATTACGGTAATCATAAATAAATTAATTCTTTTTAATGAAATTATACTGACAAATTGATCATTTTAACCGACCAATTATAATCAGTCGATGATCTTCTAAGGAGCATGGCTTAATTTTTTTTTCCTTATTTTTATTACAAACAATTTACTCAACTTTTTGAATGACCTCGTAAAAGTTAACCTGTTAATAAAAAAATTGTGGCTATTTTTCGATCTTTTAGATGGCAGAATTATTTGTATGGAATTCATAACATAAATTTGATATATTAATACATATGGTATCCTTAGAGTTTTTACAAAGTCCTACGCGTGCGCGCAATGGTTATGAATATTTTATTAATTATTTTTTAAAGGAAATACTCTGACCAATTATTTATTTTGGCTGACCAATTAGCAGAACTTCAATTTCGATCGGACATAGTCATTTATTTTTTATTCTCAACATTTTCTGAATGAAAAAAAATGTTTCTATCGCTGACCAATTAATGGAATCAATTGACCTTTTATGACCACTTTTTGAACTTTTAGAGTTAAGTTGTTACTATGAGGTGCTAACATCGCGGAGCCGTTCATGACGTCCTTCCGATTAAGTTTCACGATAAAAATTAATTGCACATACAAAACATATTCATTATGACAATGTATACGTGCTAGAAATATGTTTATACAATGACAGTATTCATTAGACTACGCATTGTCAGACAGTGAGCGATAAAGTCTGGACGAGTTTTTTTTGTGTTTACAATACGACTATCAAGAAGTAGTTTTAATGAAGTTAACATACGTGAAATAACAACAAACACAAATTGTTAATCCATTACAAGTTAAAAATGCTTACGCAGTAAATTCCAAAGTATCACTTTATTCCATTAAATCAAACCGAAACTTAAAAATGTTTGGTGAATTTATGGAGAACAAAATATTTATATTGATAATATCTTAAAAATATTAATCATTTTACTTAGGCCAATAAATTGTTCCGTTGCATGATTCAAAAGCCAATACAGTTTGCAAGTTTTATTCGCAAACACCGAGTGCATTTTCTATTCCTCGCTGTTATTTTTGCAGTGTTAAATAACATAAACTATGGCTTCTGAGTTTTTAAGTGACATATTAATATTTAAAGACAACATGGTGTGTCTGTATATTACATACTGAGTCGTATATTGTAATGTATTAGTATACATACATCTTAAAGCAATAGAATAAGGGCTATTCCACCAAAAACATCTATGTAAGAAAGAAAGCAAAAAAATACTAGCAAAAAAATAACATCGAAAAGGTTACCGAGATATATTCTAGTGTTAATTGAAATAGTTGTAGCTACATGGAAGTAGTTATTCATGTTTAATTGTAAATGAGCACAGCATAGAAGTTACGTACGAAGTGAACGTAAGGTACGTTCACTTCGTAGGTACATAACTTTTTACAACGTACATTCTTTTTCCGTACAAATTTATTTCATATCGCACATAGTGGGCTCCAATTCGTTTTAGTTAAAAAAATAAACTTTGCTTATTAATATCCAATATTATTAATATTTTAATAAAAGTGTAAAAATCTGTTAAGTGAAATTAAATACCGGTTAGAAAATTTGTTAAGAGGAATCGGAACCCACTATGTGCAATATGCACTTCGATTAATATTTAAATTAACCTTAGAATAGAACTTGGTAAGCCTTTCGATTTTAATACTTTTATTGGCAATTCAAACTAATAAAGTATAGAATTTTGACATCACTATCTTTAGTAGGGTAATATCATTTTCTGTAACCTTTCCATTGTTGTCGTACTCTTATTTTTTCCATTTGAGTACAAAAATATAACTTGTTAACTTAAATAATAACATATCTATGTATTTCGCAATGTTTAGGACTCACCTATTCACTTGCCATGATTTCAACACCCTGAGACCCTAAACTCATAAATAAGCACACCAGTTTATTTGTTTTGAGAATACCCGAGGTACAAATAAAATAACTTATGACATAGACCAATTTCATAAGTTTGTG
The DNA here is from genome assembly GCA_039881145.1 of Druceiella hillmani. Taxonomy (NCBI): domain Eukaryota; kingdom Metazoa; phylum Arthropoda; class Insecta; order Lepidoptera; family Hepialidae; genus Druceiella; species Druceiella hillmani. The sequence continues at coordinate 41,993,608 of JAYKKI010000004.1, read as the reverse complement.
AAGCTTTTTTTATGAAATAAAATGTACGTAACGTATACGTGCTATAAATTTTATTTCATGCCATTACACTGTCACGATTTTGTTTATATGTCTTATGTGATGTGTCAATCCCCATCATTTTTTGTGATGTACCAATCTTTTAATTCTCCGTACTAATGAACCAAAGCAAATCGTATTAGATGTGGCACATACTTATTCCTTTTCAAAGTATTTTACAATATTTCTAATACTGCTAAAATTTTGCTAGATTAATGCTAGTGCAATTTTCAGATTATTTTCCTTTATTTTCTATAAAAGATCCACAGTTGAATCATATTTCAAGATTCTAGCTAAACGACATGTATATTATACTTAGATATGTTAATGAGAGAATCACCGTAATGAAATATTTTTTGAAAGGTATGACACCTTTTAAATACGTGGGGGTAGCGTGAAATTATGTAATTAATTTACAGAACAATTTTATTATAAATGTTATTAAATTATTCAAATTTTGTTTCCATGGAGAAAAACGTTTTATGCGTGGGAACTATGCCTTGAATTGCACAAACGACATGTGCCCTCGCGAACCTTGCCAGCCAAGTTCGCGAGGCTATATGTGTATGTTGATGCAAAATATGTACGAATAATTTTTTCTATATTTTTTTTTATGTCTTCGAAAAGAAACATTTTAGGAAAAAGTTCAGAAGAATATTCAGAAGAAAATTAATCATATTCGACTCAAAAACCAAATTATGAGGATTATTCCAAAACTTTGTACCACAACAATTTTAATAATACAAACATTAATATATGAAACCAAATTAAATTTTTCTTAGCAAAATTTAAAAACAAAAAAATCTTTAAATTCTATTACGTATAATATTTTAATTAGGACACGAAGTGTGGATGTTCATTTCTTTGAGTTTTATGGAACAGACTTAATTTTATCGTGTATTCCGAAAAAAAGGTGGGTAAAATCCTAGGTATAAGGTGAAATTGCTTTATTTTTCGTGTTAAATAAATTAGTTAACAAAAATCATTTTTTATTACTAAGACAATAACTTATGCACATAGATCTATAATATGTATGAAGTCTACTTTAAAAATGGGCACAAAATAAACACATTAGTATATGAATTATATATTCATTAATTAATGAATAAACTGAAAAAAATGAAGAATAGCATCATTTATAGATGTAGCATGTAGCTTTTACTAGCTATTTGATAAAATTTAATTGATAACGTTTGATAATTATTTCATGCTATTAGTATATTCATATCGATGTTTATATAGAACAATACAGAAGTGTATAAAGTGCAGAAACGACCTTGAAAGTAATTTTATCAAACAGCAGTGAGAATTTATATGTTTGTAACATCACGCTTTATTTCAGCAGGGCGAGGTAGGCTTTAAAAGAATTTACTGTTCCTAAAACAGCTCGTTAATTTTTCTTTTCATATTTTATATCTCTTTTCATAGGTATGCGCTTGTTATTAAATTTTTTTTAAAGAAACTTAAGTTTTAGTATACGGTATAAAATTAAATGAAGGTTACCGATTACTTCCATGAAACATTACTTCTCGTTTAAGTCATGAGACCAAACTCAACCTAACTTATTTTACGTTAAAAGCATTAATATAACAGCACCTATCGTTTACCTTAAAAGCTTTTGTTCAACAGTATAGTACCGGAGAGAGTTCACATCAATCACTCCCATCTATGTCGATTGGTGAAAATCAATGGATCTGTACGTCGGTCTATTGGAGGCGAGAACATAATACGATATATTCTCTTGTATATAGTCATATACATTTTATATCGAGAAAATAATAAAAAGTGTGCGAATTGGACCAAATGTACACATTTATTCCTATAATCTTTCTACATTTTTTATACAGTTAATTAATTTATGTGGCAAATTGACAGATATGACAAAATTATGAGGGTACCCTACGGCAGCCTAAACAAAAGTAAGTGAACTAAATACGTAATGAAATTTTTTTATGAAGGCAAGTATAGTTAAGACATTTTTAAAAATAAGTTAAACGAAGATAGAAATATGCAACAATCCATCACCGCTATTTAGTAAAGTTTATTTGAACATAAGCAGACATATTATTTGCGTTTTCACTAAGTCTGGTAATAATATTTTTTCCTAAAGTCGGGATTCCATTTTTAAATTATTGCAACGATAATGAATGGGTTATTAATTAAAGTATAATTTTGATCCCTTCCGAGTCATAATCCCACTAACATGTGGGAGTGTGACTCGGGAGGATAGAAAATTTTATTACATGTGTTTATTAAAAATGTACTGATGGATTGAGGTATAAATATATAAACTAATAAATATGTTTGTGAAACTATAGAAGTGATTATAGACAATTGTCTCGTTGTGGCACTTTATCCACCCTATCACTCCGACTAAACAGAACCATTGAAAAGGGCTTGGAAAGACGTAATTTCTTTGACACGATTATAGTCTTGTCAGTTCGATTGTCAAATTCTTTGTCAAAAATTAGCATAAGTTGTACGTAAAGCCTTTGGTCAATAGGATTTTTTGACGAACGTGTTGGATACTTACCATCAATGTAGTAAACATTCAATGGAATGACACCTTTATTTATTATATAGATCTTTTTGTGTCTTATTTATAGCTAATGTAAAGTCGTACAAGGTGCTCGACTTTGTGTCGCATACTTTTAAAATAATATTGTTCTTGTGAAAACATTGGATTTATTAAAATTAAAATGACTCTTCCCAAAGCGTATGCTTCATCATTTATATTTACATGTTATCAGTTAATACTATTAATGATGCAAAAGGAACAACTTTGCATGAAATATGATTTAGTTTTTCATATTCAACTATACATCATTATAACATCTTTAAATAATTGTTTTTTTTTTCTCACACTGAGTTTTGAAATGAATGTGGAGGTTAACTTCTATTCGGATAGACATCTAGCCTAGACGAAATATGATACTGAAATTATTGAGATTTATAAGATGATAATAGGGGCTTGTTTTTTTATCATCATTATTCCGATTCTTGGCAAGCCCGTAAATATTGTCATGGGTAAACTTATTGAATGTAGGCGAATTTTTTTACACCTCAACTATTTTCAATACTTCTACATGAAAATATTGACGAAAAACCGCATAAAATATTAAAAGCTTTATGACTTTCATACTTCCTGACTTGAGAAATTCATTTAGAGTATTGTATTTGAAAATTGTTATATGATCTTGTCAACATAATATACTGCACTACACATAAAAAATAATTGACCCTTTTTTTTAATAATTGACCCTTTGCTTATTCTTTGACTTTACACAATAAAATTGTTACTTCTAAATATTAACACAGCTAACTACTTGAACATATCCCAAACAACTTTTGAAATTTATGTGGGATAATGGTTTTATTATAAATAAGATGAAAATTACAAAACTATGATTATAATGAAAAATGTTAAGTGCCATGAATACACAAGTTAATAGACACGTTTATGAATTAGTGAAGCAACTCGGACTGGCTTGTTTTGTGTCTTTCCCAACTCTGTCGGATTGGACGCGGCTAATAACGAAGGTTCGGTACAACATAACGAATTTGTTGTATTTGCTATAAGCTCGGACATTTGATCTCGGTCAATTACTGGATCCTTCCTTAGGCCTTACATCAACAAAATTACAAATTATTGTATTCACGAGTTTCTTGGCTCGCACGTTCGAGCAGATATATATATATATATATATATATATATATATATATATATATATACATATATATATATATATGTATCATTATCATTATCAGCATAATAATTTATCCTACTTTTTTTATGCATAAAATTACGTCTTCCCGAATATATTGTAATTTAAGGTTGAAGGAAAACTCGTATCTGTATATTTCATTAAAGTTATTCTACCTAATTACTTAGTGTTAAAAAATTCGAAAAGTTTTTGAACATATCATGAACACTGTGAGTACAATTTCTTCGAATACTACAATTACACTGCCCGGTTTTCAGAAAGGCACATAAAAAATATATCCGATCAAGATGTTATTTTATTGCATTGTCTTTGAATGGAGGCTGACCACAAAAACTAGATGTTAAAATATGCGTGTTAAAAAATACGTTAATACGAAATAAGTTCACTGAAATATTTATTATTTGTTACAAATCTCTATTATTGGGAGCAAAAAGTGGGATTTCACATTTATTCAAGCGGTTGAGCAAACACAGTAAAAATAAATTGGTCTATAAATATGCGTGGCACAGGGCTTTATTCCCGGCTTAATATGGAGCTAGCTGCTAGCGCCGATTAAAGCAGTCATATATCAGTAGTAACCCAGTTAGTTTAAAATCGAATTAAGAAAAGTTATCACACTAATATTTTGCGGTTGTGCTGCCGTCGATTGCTGAATTTATGATAGTAATCGGCAGGACCGACATTCACATGTTTTGACAACTTCGGTCGGCGACGAGAAGTTATAAATCATCTTAATAAAAAATGGTGAAACGAATATAGGATTTGAAAATCGATATTTCCATGTCTAATATTATGTATATTTATTTATTTTAATATACACATAAAATTATATAGACATTTGGTGAGCTAATGCCATTTTTTTTTTCAGTCTATTACATAGAGACTGGAGACATATTACCACACGTAACATCTGGAATTTAGTGCAACAAAACAAAAATATTTTGTAAATATATCATTAATATATCACTAAATAGTACATGCACTCTGACGAAAGGAATATATCGAACCTAATCAACTCCTTTAGGATTATAAAAATCATTCTGTTCGAAATGTTATTAGTTGATTTATTATGCATGTATTACATAATTTACTATTAAGCTGGCGAGCAATCTGTAAAAAAATCACCGAGCATTTATCGGTGAGTTGAACTCCTGTCTTAGGATATAGTATTAGTATTAAATATACATATATTAATAGCATATGGTCACGAGGTGGGTGTAAAATTAAAGGCTGTTAATATATTAGATACGGTTAAATCTGGCATTGATATTGGAATGCAACGAGTGTTAAACCTTTAATATTTATCTACTTTTGTCTTTTTTATATTGTATTTTATGTCTATAACGAGTTAAAAAGACGGATAATATTCATAAACATCATATAGTGGATATACACGTGTATGAATATATATATATATATATATATATATATATATATATATATACATACAAAAACACAGGAGAGAAGGTTATAGAAGAAGTTCTTTATATCTTTGTACATAAAACGATTGTGGATTCTTAGGTATTCCAAAAGTATTAGAGTATGCATTCTGGTTATTATTGTAAAACAATTCATTAATTATATTTTATGCTTACCCAAGTGAGTAAAATTTTGAAAATAATTGCAATGAAGTGATTAAGGTACGCTATGGACATTATGCAATTAGAGGAATATCTTAACGCAGGAGTAGGTTCACGATGACTTCACAGCCTTCAAAAAATCTACTTCTTTATAGTGACTTACGAAAAAAGTGGATATCTAAAATGAGGTATCGCTCTAGGAAGATTGAATACAAACGTCTAAAAATTGTTATTAAAATATTAGTGGTAACAGACTGTATAATGATTATTTTTAATTCACCTGTACTAATAATCATCGCTATCGGGTTTAAGTCTTTAGGGAGTTCAATTACGGGAACATTTAATACGCTTTTAGGCCGGACCATAAAAGTCTTATATTAGAATTGTAATAACGGATGAAACATTTTATCACTACACAAATGGTTCCAAATAACAATAAAAATAATTGAGATAAAAGGACGTGCCTTTCCAAAAAGGCCAAATAAATTTTGTTAACAAACGAAGTAATAGAACGGATATTTGTTTCGAAAGTAATTATTACAATGGATTCTCAAGATTTCTGTAAATTTTTGCACTATTAGTGTGAACAAAATAAAAAAGACAATTGTTGTAAAAAAATGCGTTATTTCATCAAGACAAAATATGTTTACACATTGATTAAATCCATTACTGAAATATAATTTAATTATTTCAAAACTCGCTCTATTCTCCAAGTTTCGCCATTTTACAATACTATTGATTTCGAAATCTTAAAAAGATATTTATCCGTAAGGAGACTCAAACATTCATATTTTAATGAGTTATCAACCTAAAGGAAATGTGTTTAGCTATGAAAAGATTATAAAGAAAAGAAAAAAAAATTATTGAATTTTTTTCTTTTAAAATACAAACATTTCAATACATCCTTATATCGTACAGGGATAGGTCAGCGCTATAATAGTTTTAGTAAAAGTTAAAAGTACTCGTAAAATAAAATGTTCTCTCATAAAGATGTACTCTATCCTAGTCAGAAGTGGCGTAAATTAATAAATACGTAATGTTCACGTGACAAAACGTTTTAAAAATATTTATTTTACCTATTACTTATAGTGACGTGACGTGTAATATAACATGGAACTAAATTACGTTTGTCCCAGCGTTTTGCTAAGATTATTCATATGTCAGTCTGGAAAACTTAATAATGGCATGGTATCCTGTTATATATAGTAATAGGTTACACCATATCCGTAGATATGATGTAACCTATAATCTAAAACATTAATTTTTTAATATAAAATATTTAAAATTGATTATTTGTATAGAAAATACATTTTACTTTATAATCATTATTTAAAGCTGTTTTACATTTTTTCACACAGAATTAATTAAATATATCCTAAAAGACTGATGTGAAATTTTGAACAGATTTTGCTAAAACTAACAAAGAATTTTAATAATTTCATTAGTATAAAATATATACTAATAAAATAATAAAAAATACAGATATATTGTGTAATAATGTTAAAAAGACCGAAAGGGAACTAAATAACTAAAGTGCATACATCAAAATGGAGTTCAACTACAGTGACACTTACTTCAGTGACAGTGCCGGCGAGAAATCTTCCTTCGAGCCGAGCATGTTCTCGTCTTTTATTGCACAGAACTCTAAATTTAACAAAAATGATACTGATACCATGGACTTTGAGAAGTTGTTGAAAGAACTTGATGAATGGCGTCACAAGTTAAATTGGAGCAGGACGATTGCGGAGATGTCCTGTGACTACTGTGGTGGTGGGATCAGAGACCTTATCTTAGCCTACAACGGCGTCCATGGATATATCAGTTTACTGGTGAGTAAGTCTACTTCTGTCATTTATTTATTTTGAATGATACGATAGATACTGTCTCGTTACCACGGATCTTGATAAAAATGAAGACCAATGATTTTTCCTGTTTACAAGTATTTATTATATTCAGTAGTTTAAAATATTACAAACAATTCTGTATCCCATTTTTAGGATCTTTGTACCCCTTTGCGTTATGTTTATTATGCTGATAAAAATACCAAAATGTTTTACATCTTGCATCTGAGCCATGTGATATACGAAAATTTAATTAAAGTTATTAAAAAATTCAAAAAATGAGCTTACTGGCTGAATACTAGTAAATATCTAATAATTCATATTAGCAATCAACTCAAATAAACTGAATTTCTCTAATTTGTCCATAAGTCATTACTACTCTAAAAGTATTTCATTGACAAATAAATAAGAATAAATATAAGAAAAATATTGTGTCAGGACAAATATTTTCCTTATAAGAAGAGTTTGATATTTTTACCGTGGACGCGGTTATATTATTGCAGAATTTCGTTCTAAAAAACAAATAACACTATAGCAAAGTTTAGAACTTGGGCGGAATTTAACGATACGTCAAAAATATCACACTATAATATAGCAATTGATTAATCTGAGGTGGATTCAATAGACCCGAGAAAAGAATAACCGACTGGAAATCTGAGAACTACACACCTATCAATATAGAAAGTTATAGGAGGTAGGAGTCAGTCTTTGTGGTACCAAATAAGCCGATAATCAGATCGAGCATCAGTTCTGCAAGAGAGGTTAATTGTCAAGTGAACTTCGAAATGGAGCCACTAAGACCAATAACTAGGATAAAAGCTTTGGTCCTTTATATAAACGTCTCAAAATCGTAGGTTTATTATTGAAAAGTTACCATTGGTTTTCTTCATGGTAATCGCCTAAAAATGGTTACACCTGATGATGTACATTTGCAGTTATTATAATTGACATTGATAAGTAATTAATAAATAAGTAAATTTAATCATATGAGAAATATTTCAAAGCAACTGAAGCTATATCAGTTATGATGCAGAAAACTGAAGAGAGAATTATTTATAAAACTTTTTATTTCACAGTCCTATAAAACAATATATTATTTCATACTCTTCGTCAGATCCCCGCCTCAAACTGATTTATATCAAAGCTCCTCACAGCGGCTCTTGTAATTCTCGTCTCACTAAAGTCTCTAAATATTTTCCTCCTTAAATGCTTGTTGTATATTGTAATCTCTATGCCCATCTACATTTCTGCTCCTTAAAACTCTTAAACACCTCATTAAAATTTCACAAAAAATATTTACGAAAGAAAATCTTGTGATACAACAAAAACACTTGCTGTGAAAGTAAAATATTATATTTTATATTTATATTTGTCATTTGAAGTTGCCGTTTGTCATTTAACAGTGATAGTTACGAAATTAAACTCGCTAGTGAAACGAGAGCAAGGAAAAGGTTACTTGCGACCATATGAATTTAAGTCTTACCGAAACGCTGGCACTAGCGTGTTCTTATTAATTTTTAGATTATCAATTTGTCGATAAATTTAATTATAACGCATTAACCCTAATAACTATAAAAATGCAAATTCCAAAATGGATCTTTTAATTTATTTGTCTCAATTTTATGCCCCAATGACTTAATCGATCTTATATATATTTACGATTACCTTTTATCTATCAAATGTAGCAATAAACAGATTCATGTAATCGAAATGAAAGGTAATCTCCGTCAAAATAATTTGAATATTCATGAAGAAACGTCATTAATTATTCATGAATGTCGATGCACAACTTTCCCTTGTAATGGAAACTAACATGTCAAAGTCCCGAAAATGATGAGGGACTTGACATTGCCTGCTTTGCTATGTCGCGTGTGGCATTTTTACAATGTCACGGTATGACGTGCAAGATTTTTTAAAATATACTACTTCTATAAAAAAAATCGTGTAATCAATATTTGTATGATCATTTAGGTAGTAAATTTAAATATTTTTAGCTCTTATTTATATATAGAGATACTGTGATTTTGTAGTTTAACTCTCGATAATACCGCCGGCCGGAAGGCCCTGTCCGGGGTTTTAAATGACGTTACATGAGAAGAAAGAAGTTTAGTAATATTCAATAGTATCTCTTATTAATAAACATATTTCACCAGTTAGATGTACAACATTAGTTCTTTATTTAACTATTGGCTTGGTGAAGACGTTTGAATAAAAATACTACATAAAGAGCTTATTAACAGAACTATTTAAGAAAACTAAACTTCATACGTTTTATGCGTATTTATTTAATTATATGCATTATGTATATAGAGGATTAGATAGATAGATTATTAATGCATTATGTATATAGAGGATTAGATAAGTTAGATAGGAGGATTAGATTTTTCACTTTTAATAATATGCACGTTTATACACACGAACGTATGTCGAATATTCAATTCCCTCCTAAAGCGCCAAAACCTTGCAAATTATGTATAATATAATTTTGATTCCGCGATTGACAAAGTATACCTAACTTAATAAAACCTTCGGTTCTTACATTTTAAGTGTTATGAATTGAACTTAGAAACAGGTACATATAGTGATTTTTTATTCATTAGATTCAAAAGATCCTAAAATTCGAAATCAAGCGTATGTATTTATTGTGTAGTTAATAACTAAAAGTAACTAAAATACGTTCTTACATTAAGTTAGAAATATATTTGTTATGACGAAGCATGTAATGTAATAGACCATATACAATTATATTTATCATAATTTGAGTACCATTGGTAAGACATATCAAGTTAAATATCTTGGAACCGGAACAATCAATCTGGCGATCAATTTTTAATTCCAGCCATTTTTATTTGTTTCTCGGTAAAAACTTACATAATACATAAAAATACCAAACCAGTCCATAGCTCACAAACATAGCTTCATAATTCTCATACCAGAAGAAAGTGATCCTAGATTCGTAATCATACCATAATCGTAATCATCCCATCCTCTAAATTTTTAATTCTAGTCACTATGATTTTTCTTCCGGGGAAATAATTATGTAATACCCGAAAAATATCAACTTAATAAATCGTATAAAATCATATTATCGTAAACGTCACTAACTATCGATATCCTTAATTACACATTTTCCCCATTTTTACAAGTTAGTATAGTTGTACGGTAATCACTTAGCGTCGAAATTATTATTGGGTCCTTATCTGTTACTTTCATAAGTGCAAACGTACTTTATTTGTCGTACGTTGAAAGCAAATATCGTAAAGCTTGTATTCGGTTCTTACATTTTAAGTGTTATGAATTGAACTTAGAAACAGGTACACATAGTGATTTTTTATTCATCAGATTCAAAAGATCCTAAAATTCGAAATCAAGCGTATGTATTTATTGCGTAGTTAACTTAATTACACATTTTCCCCATTTTTACAAGTTAGTATAGTTGTACGGTAATCACTTAGCGTCGAAATTATTATTGGGTCCTTATCTGTTACTTTCATAAGTGCAAACGTACTTTATTTGTCGTACGTTGAAAGCAAATATCGTAAAGCTTGTATCAACTTATGGTAATATTTGTTAATACTACATCACGTAGTTTCATTTAATTGTGGATTTAGTTCCTTAAAAAAAACTGACGATAAAAATTCTAATGGAATTACTTATAATTTTTTTATATGCCGTAGAAATTTTCACTCATTCATTCGACTCACCTCATATTTTTTTTGAAGTTTCGTAAAGATAACGAAACCCTTATAAAACCACCTACGTATCCGTCTCTCTTCCCATCTATCACAGTCGTTTTCTTCAGACGCTGCATGACGCAAAAACTTGAAATTCATATATTGATAAAGCATATTATTCCGTATATAGTGATTACATCTTCACATATATTATTATAATTAACATTCAAAAATATCCATACGAAAATTTTAGAAGGCTTCAAATAAAATAATCGCCTTTTTTATTGTCATGGCATGGAATATCATATTGAAAGTTATTTCAATATTAGAAGAAATTCTGAAATTATACACTCGTCCAGTTAACTCATGCTTTCAGAAAATAGTTCGCTAAAGAAAAGTTCGGGAGACAGAATTTTTCAGAAAAACAAATCAAGAGCGGAATTATTAATATCTCAAGCGATGATTAAATTTCACACAAAATAATATACTTCTTTTCGTGATTCTTTATCTATTAATTACAATACTGAAATCTTGGTTACGACTAATCGTTAATAATAAACAATAAAAATGTTAGCTGAAAATAAATTTATGTAACACACTTAATAATGTTTTGCCTACGGAACGTACCATTTATAAAATAACGCGTTTATAAAGGTTATATAAATACTGCAATGAAACAATTGTAATAAAATACTGAACTTTTTCAGAATTGCGAGTATGTCACTAAACTGCAAAGACATACAACATTTAAATAAAAGAGTTTGCATAACAGGTAAACATTTAAATAAGAAAAATGGTTTGTTTAACAGTTCAAATAGATAAAACGTATTGTCATAAACGAAGTTTATTTAATAAATTATTTTAATTATGTTCTTGTATATCAATGGTATGATGGCAGGAAATTAAGAAGAATATCTAGTGAGCAAACTTACCCATATAAATTAACTGAGTCGTTAAATAATATAGAAAATTAATAAAGTGTAAATTTGTTCATTTATCATAATTAGACTATTTCTGAACATTAATTGAATATAAACAATTGTTTGATTTTTACTAATAGTTTTCTGTTCGTATAATGTTGTGCTCTTACTTTTGATATTACTAATTTATATATTATTATAATTAATATATGTTATTATAAATCCACGTTTCTACATTGTAAACTTTTAACATGGAATCATTAAGATAAGAATTTATTATCTAGGAGCTTTTTATAATTTGTACCGATATTACCAAATATTTTTCTTTCTTACCAAAATATGTTTATCTTATCAAAAAAGTTTCCAAATCAAAAAAAATATATACGAAAGGAAGAAGTACCACAAGTGTACCACAAGTCAATATAAAACTGCAATCTTATATTATATTGAAGTGAAAACAAATCTTATATTAGATTGAAGTATATTTGCGTAGTCTTTTGCGAAGTCTAACATAAAAATAAAACATGCCTAATTTTACATTACAGAATACTTATGGGAAGTTATGAGGAAACAAAATATGATTAAAAATTGCTCATGAACTTTTAAACTTAGCATAAAAATCACAACGCACGTATTCGAGTCGCGTTCTTTGATTTTAACCATCATGCAGTACTTAAAGAAAATGGTCCCTCAATGAGGAAAAATACTGAAATATATTGCGTTCTTATTTTCTAGTCACAACTACAGGACAAATTCCTGGTTGTTTCAAAAGTGCTCATCTCTAACATAACCTACGCATAATAAACTTAAAAATCGGAAACGACAAGGCCATTTCAACTTAAATGACGCAAATTGATCAGCTTATCTGAACCGGAACTTTTTGACTTTAAAAGTAAAGCCGCGGAAGTCGGATTTTTATTGAGTAATATATGTAGACAAGCTTCAGTCACAATAAAGACTTTATCTCTTGTCGGTATGCGTGCGAATAATGGATAGTAATACCCTTGGTACAGAATATTCGCCGATAAGAAAACCATCAATTTTAATATATTACGACTTTAATTTAGTTATTGAATTCAACGTGTTTGATATAATATAAACGATTTCATGACTTTCATATTATTCATATAATTTCAATGTTATAATTTCAATCGTATTTCATTATTTATAAAGAAGTTTTTTTTTTCATTTCTAAATTGTGTAGGTCTCATTTTCCATTGAATAAAAAACTTGCCATATAATTCGTATTTGAAACAGTCGATTCAAAGTTTACGTCGATAATTAAAATACATCTTTTTTCCTTACCTTTTTTGCTATAACTTACATTTAGTATAATAAAATATTGGAAAGGTATTCATATTAAACATACTTATACGTATTCATATTAAACGCATTATAAATGATCCTCAATCTATATACCTCTCTTATCTTCAATACTATCTCTTTCATGTACATTCTTTCTTTGACTCTGTTTTGTTCTATTTTAGTGCATAGGTGAGCACTTTTTGGGGCCACAATTTTTTCTTCGTTTTATATGTGTGTGAAGTATATATTCAGAATAGGATCGTATCGTTATTTATATTTTTTTAGCATATACATTAGACCCTTTATTACTTTTTGTTTTTGTTTTCGACCGTTAATATTATTTTACATATTAAGGGAAATATAATTTAGAATTTATCTTTGTATCACCTTAAACACATAATGAAAAGTTAATATAGTGTACGTTTTAGTAAATTTCTTTCATCTAAAACAACAAAAATTTAAATAGAGTTCCAAATTTTTGTAGAAATTAATTAATACTTGAACCCCTAAACACCAAAAATAATTTTCATTTGAAACATGTGAAATATTTGAAAAATTTATAAAATATCTAAAAGAGCAATAGAATAACAAGGCATCCTCTTTATTTAAACGGTGTACGAAACTTCAAAATTAATTATTAATTTAAAATGTAATATTTTTTATTATCTTTAATTCTGTGTTCCGTTAGTTATTAACAGAAAATTAAAAATAAATAAATGAACATACTCTCATTTCGGAGTACATTCTCTTCACTATCCAAACAATCAATAAAATTTCTTATAAATTTCCTTTATATACGTATATTTACTCTCTGCAATTACTTATTAAATAAGACGAAAACATTAATATGCAATGAAAATGTGATTGGAATAGATTATATTAAATAATGAACTGAGAATATTTCAGGTTAATAAAATGCTAAACAATAAGATATAAATTAATAGTACAATGTGGATGGACCAAACGAACCGCAAATCCGGCGAGCCCATGAACCCAGTGTCTGTAATCGACTCGTATATTCAAATGTAACAAATTTATCTCTCAGTAGAATTTGTAATCAAAGCGTGTCATAAATTTTAATATTCGCGTCTTACTTTAACACGACTCATAACAATAACATAAACACTGGTTCGGAATGCTAAATGAGGCAACATTTAACATCACGACCTTTGTTTTTAAGCCCCATGGAACGATTGTGGGTAGTATAGACGTCTCATGTACATCATTGTTCAAATGTTAATAAAAATGCATTGGTCAGTCAGATTTTCCAATTACAAAACATCTATTTTTTAAAAGACTAAAAACTTGTAAAGTACCAAGAGTACAATTCACAATACGAGGGTTCCGTACACACTTAGACATATGAATATTTAAACATAATATTTCCATTAATATATCTACAAACATTAACATTATTTTTCATCCCGGGAATATATTACCTAGTACATCTTTCCCAAGCGAAATAATATCGTGGATTTCTTAAAAACGATGAGATTTAGAACTATTGCTATATTGTTACTATAAACCATAGATAAACTTACAGTTACACTAATTTTTTTATCATTTTAATTTTAGAATTTTGGAGTATTGCGGAGAGGAACATTCATTTTATTGAAATACTAGCTGTGTCCCACGGTTTAACTCACAGGAAAGTCGGAATAAGAATTTTTTTTTAATTCTCCCATATGTTACACTTGATTATAAACTATTACTATACTAAATTTCATAAAAATCCGTCCACTAGATTTTTCGTGATTGACGCACAAAGTAAAATACAGATAGACAGACAAAAACTCGAAAAATATTTTTCCAGCTTCTATTATTCTTTTATACGTTAAATTAATCAACCTTCAAAATATATTTCGTGTAAAAATTGACTCTTATAATTTTATTGAGTGTAGATTCCGTAACATCTTTAGAACTACATGAAATAAAATTCTAAAAATTGTTCTGCGAATTTTTCTTATTCATTCTTTCAATTTGTTTCATACGAGATATGTGAAATGAAATTCGACTATTACACTTGATCACTTTAAAATCCTACATAATTATTTTTGAGTATTAAATATTGAGATAAAGGGGAGTTCATAAATTTTATCACTGGACTAAATTTCAAGTTTCTGCTTTAAAAGGTTTACAAGAAAAACGACTATGACAGATTGATAGATAGATATGTGAGTGATCTTCTGAGAATTCCTTTTCTTTCTTTTCGAGTTGTTGTAATAGATACACTAAATAAAGTGCCCAAAATGTCAGGTGTTAGTTTTTAATCTATTTTAGTACATGATTTTAAACTAAGAGAATTTATTTTGGTAAATCAATATAAATTCTCAATATCAGTCCTAATTTATTGATTTATTGCAATATAGCACATATATTCAAAGATTCGTAAGATACTTTTATCCATAGAAAATATAGGCGGTTTCAAAAATTATTTATTGATTAAAATAATATTTCTTCATAAAAACTTGTCAAACAGTCAATGTTTAGAGTGGAATGAAAAATTTTTGAATAGATAAAAACAGTTGATATTAACTAGGGACAGGATAAATTTATGTATTTGCTAAATCACTTTGACTAAACCCTTGGGATTAAATTGAAAACTAATTGACACATCTCCTCATCGAAAGAGGGAGGAAGTAGCAAAATTTGGAAAGTAGCAAAATTTGCCTTGCTTTCCATATCCTCCACTCTCCCATACACTTAAATCCCACACAATTAAATCTTTAAAATAAGTGCGTGTATTAATTTTTTTAAATATAGCTAGCGTAATCATAATACACAACTTACCATAATCACTATCAATCATGTTGGCTGTCACAAAGTGTATTTCGTATATCACAAAGAGCTAGCTTTCCTGCACAGAAGTATACATTTATGATATGATTGGAATATATTTTCAGAATATAAAAACCCAATATGATAATTTTCTCCTTAACGCTGTACCAAATTACACTACAAGAAACTGTTTCTTCATAAGTTTTTACATACTTATAAAAAATGAAATTAAAGCATATTCAGAATTTTTTTACGATTCATTGGTAGATTTAGGAGTTACATACTTTTAACTCCCATATTATGCAAATAAAATGCTAAATAACTAAATAATTTTGTTAATTTATTTTCTCTAGTTTTTAGCTAAATTTTTAAAAATGGAAGTAAATTAATTATTATATTATTGGACCATAACTCTTATTTTAACTCATTATATATATATATATATATATATATATATACATATATATATATTTATATATATATATATATATATATATCTATATATATATATATATATATATATATATAAATACTGAAAATATGAAAATTAAAATTTGGCATTAAAAATGGTGTAAAAACATATATATTTACGTTTTAAAATTGTTCATATTATTGCACAAACATTTTATTTTCCCTAATTAAATGACCGGATAGACAAGGTTCTAACTATTGATCCGGGTAACTTGTTTTTATAGTAATTATTTATAGAGATAATTTTTTTCGATGTCCATTTCAAACGTTTCAAACGTTAACTTTATGTTTATCATAATTTCAGTTAGTTTTCTTCTTTTATTTTTATATGATTTTTTCTGTTGCGAATAAGACAAATACGAAATATATACACTTGTACATTTTACAAGACATTGATAATTTACAATTTCATTACCATAAACCTCGACTTCTGCAATATTTTAATAAAAGAAAAACCCGTTCTCTATCATTTGAGCTAAATGAGCCACTAATATAATACTTTCCTAAAAAATCGAAGTTGTAATTACTATTTAACTCAATATACCAATTTATCTGTGAAGAAAGAATGTCAAGTAAAAACTGTCAGTTTACGAAAGTTTCGACGTTACACAGTACGCGATCTTCATTAGTACTGCTGAGATATGTAATGTATATTTTCCAGCATTAAGAAAAATTTCCAGCGGGTGAGATAGGATCGAATGCTTTACTGATTGGCTAAGGCACTCTACTGACCTGTTCGAAAATATCTGCCGAAATTAATATTTTATAAATGCATTTTGATTTATTATTAAGAATTTGAAAAACAATTGTAAGTAAATAAATTGTAAGTAAGTAAATATTTCAGTCTGTTTTGAATTTATGATAATGAGTACGCACGATTGAAAAAAGTAAACTATATGAAACGTACGCAATTTATTTTAGATGTTTGTCATATTTTACACTTAATTTTAAGGTTAATCGTAACAACCCTGATTTAAAAACATGCTACCTAAATCAGGGAAGGGAGGGTGGGATAGGGTTAAAGTTTTTGGAAAATTTAATTTGGGAAATTTATATTTTGTATCCTCAGTGCAAATTCTAAAAACACTTCAACCCGATGACAAGAGAAAATTGTAGGTAGAGGTTGGATTGGATGTTCACCCTTTCCGACCCTTATATTAAAAGATAGTTTTTTTAATCAAATGGAAAACAACCAAAATTAATAACACCTGAGCTGAGTAAATATGTAAGATAAAATACTGAAGAGGCCGTGTCCAACCTTACTCTAACTTGTGCATATAAAATAATAACACTTCATCTAAATTGAGAACTATCTCCATTTCATAGTTTCAAGTATAATGAATATTGGAAATATTTTACTATATACTCAATATCAAGACACTAAAACTATATGGGACAATACATGTAACAAAAATTAAAGGAAAAATTGATTAGCGACCTTACAGCATCAATTCTAGTTTTAGACAATTGCATCTATAATTTTTATAAGTGATACTTTTATTACAAATATCAAAGTACTCATCCATGAGAATGCCGTTTCATCACTTTGGTTCTGACACTGATTAAATGTGGCTCTTTTGAGTCACATTGCTTTTATTGGTTCATAAAACAAAATCTGCAATATTTAGTACTGCACTTCAGACGAATTAGCAGTTTGGGAGAAGAATGACAGTATATAAAAAAAGAGTTATAGTAAGAGGAACTGAAGCTATTATAAATTACACAAGTTTTACATTTTTTTATTCTTTTTCCCAAACGATTATTATTTTTAATTCTATTTAAATTTATGAAAGATGAGTTAATCTTCTTCAAATTTAAATAATCTCTACGGCATATATGCAATTCAAAACATTTTTTAATGATAAATAAATATAATAGAAAAACTAATGAGAAGATACTTTTTTTTAAGTTACCAACGATCAAATTCTTATCGCTACTGCAACTGTAAATCCTATAAAAAAGTCGTTTCCCCGTATCTTGTAGCGTCATAAATAACATTATCTTCAATAATAGTCTGCTCAGTATTATCTTCATGATCAAATTGAATGGGGGAAAATTTTAAACATCAATAGAATGTCATGATTTAAAAGAAATTTAAGAGATAAAAGAAAATTGTTATTATCATCTTCGCAATTGTATTTTTTTCTTATTTCTGATTAGCTAGTGATGAGTATCTCAGAGAAATTTGCAATTAAGTTACTGTTGGATTACGGCACCCACCACTATAAGGCATATTAATACGTGTCAGAATTACTTTCCAAACTATATGGACAAGCAAATTCCCTAACAATTGTTTTGCAGTGTTGGTATAAAAATTTACATTGATATTTGAAAGTGGCCTTGCAATATTATGTAGTAAGCTATAAAGAAAACACGTATTAATTTTTGAATCGAGGCAACAAGAAAAACGTCAATTTAGGAGTTTTTGTTTTAGTGGAACTACATTCAAAAACACTCCATTTTGAAACGTCGTAATGAACACAAATAAATGAAGATACAACGGCTATAACACCATTATAAGTAACACACGACACCTAGAATATTAAATGTATGAAAATATTTAAAGCGTAATCATATATTTTCTGCGCACTGAATTAACATACTCGTCGTTTAGTATATGATCTGCTGATCTGTGATACGGCGTATGATTTGCACCTGTTTCTGTGGTTTGTGCTAGACGTAGCTATTATCAGAGTTCGCTGTAAATATTTATGTTTATCAATGTTATATTTGTAACGTTGTTATCAATATGACCACTCATCTGATTATCTTCTGAGATTGGGTTGTTATTCGCGATTTAAAATAAATTATTTTCCCTAATTTAAGACAAACATACTTTGTACTTTCTTTTGTAACCTCCTGGACTTGACCGATGCAGCTTGATTTGACAGGATTATTTCAACATATAGACTTTTTCGATTTTTTTATTTAATCATAAATTTGTATTTCTAATTAAAATTATATTTATTTGTTTCAGCTTTTAGTTTTTTTTTGGTTTGCTTTATTTAACATCAATTCTTTTACATATTTACAATATACATAATTTTGCTTTTATGATGTCATAAGTTTTAAGTTTTTTGCGTTTTAGATTTAAAGTTAATTTAATTTAGATTTAAAGATGAAAATATAAAGACTGTAAATCGAACAAATATAATATAAATCTTTTTATACCGGCACAATTTATTTATTAGTACGTCCGTTTCTAATCTTCTCCTAATAAATATTTCTTCCACTCTTTTCTTGATAAATTGCATAATTGTCGTTCGTAATAATTAAGTTGTTTTTTTCCTCTATCACTATGTACTTAATTTAATGGTGCAAGATATGAAGCTATAAAAATGATAAAATTAAAATACAGACCAATTATATAATAAATTATGCTCCTTTTCATGAAACTAAAATTAATCGCATTCTTTTTAGTGTAGCTAACTAAACACTTCTCAACGTGGAGCATAAATGTGTCACGAAATATACTTTATCCTTCTTATTTCATAAATATTGAAACAAAAGAGGACACAGTCTGTTAATCTGTCAATAGGACATAGCCTGTAAAACTGTTAATCAGAAAAATAACGAAAAACTAAACGATTTTCACTAAACGATTTTCAAAATGAAAATTATGTCGCTCTTTAGGCGATTTTAGCTACTATAAAGAACTCCACATCCTTGTGTTTATTTAAAATATACCTCACTTTTATAATATTGAGCAACAAAAAAAGAAACAATCGAGAGAATTGTTTTAAATTGCATACTTTTACCACAATAATTAAATATAGGACAATTACAGACTATACAAATGTAACATTGAAAGATAAGATAGCTGCAGTATAAGTTACCACATTCTCTAATAGGCTTAAAGTTATATTTATTCAATATGGTTAAATTATTGTAAAAATTTAATTTATGTGATTGAACATGTAATATTAACGTATGTGTCTACCTACATTATCTTGGGCGTCTATTATTTTTGTTGTGGGTTTATGCATATTATTTATGTCATGAGTATGTACATACTGCTGTTATGATATCTTTCAACTCCAATAAGCTTAAAAGTTTTTATTCCGGTTTTTAAGAAGTATAAATGAATAAAGTAAGTGGCAATTACTATTTATTAGATGTGAATATAAATAAGTACTGCGCCTTATTAGAACTATGAACGTTTCTAAACAAAATTTTTGAATTGCACTGTTAGGTAAAATGCCCAAATTAATCTGCTTAGAGTATAGATAATAATTAAAGTAGTTCAACTGAGACAGACTTATGTCATATTTAATACAAAGTGGCAAGTAATAAAATCAAAATATTACTACCAATTTTCAACTATTGCGTGGTACTAAGTTCGGATATGAGTATTTAAAGGCCGTGGACCAGTACTCATCGCCTATATAACAAGTCGGAAGTGCTAGAGACATGTATCGGGAGCACTTGAGTCATATATCGGGAGCACTTGAGTCATATATCGGGAGCGCTTGAGCCTTATATCACACTGTTCCAAAAATTCATTTCAAATGAAGGATGAAATAATTTATAGCACAAATCAAATATTAAATACTAACCCTCAGTTCCTTAATGCGTGATGGCCGGTAAAAATTTTAATTAAGCAATCAAAAATATATTTCAGTATTCAAACTTGTTAATTTTAATTTTTTTCCTGGAATTTCTTAATCTGTATAATTTTCAAATAGTTGTTAAATTTATGAACAAATTTCCCAACATATTAACTAATATAGTTTAAACTGAACAATGTACGACTAATATGATACATTAATTGCTTTTAATAACCGTATACTTAACCGTATACAAATTTATGAAAATGTTTTATCTTTGACTATAAACTGGAAATATTCAATAGCTAAATTATGCTAATGTCCTCCAATCATATTCTGTCATTAAAGGTAAACGATTTGGAAGGGTCATATTTTATTAGACTGAAACAAATAAATACGTTTTGAGTGAACAATAAAATGTTAATTATCTTTTCACTTAAACAGGTTTAGGCCTCATAAAATATTTGAATTATGTAGCTTATTTTTAATTAAAAAAACAAACTTGCTAAGATTAATTAAGACATTTCAATCCTGTTTGAAGTTATTTACGAAGATGTTACATTGAATCAATTCTGTAATAGCTTATATAAAATGAAAATTAATAATATTGTTAATTACAGGTTTGTGTCTTCGGCAGCTTGGCGAACATTTTAAATGTGGCAGTACTGACGCGACGTGATTTGGCTGCAGCACCTATCAACCGACTCCTTAAATGGCTGGCGGTGGCCGATGTCTTCGTCATGCTGGAATATATTCCCTTCACTATTTATAGATATCTCGTAAGCAATAATCTTTATTTTATTTCTTTTTATATAAATCTTAATGTAGACATTATGGGTGTTTTAGTAACCCATCACCATTTGCACTTAATATATGAATTTTTTTTACACATTTTAAAATTAAGTATAATAAAATGAAATAACAATCACAGATATGTGTTAATTTCATCATTATATCAATATGTCTGTATGTTTATTAGAGCATCACACAAAAACTCTTAAACCAAGTTTAGATAAATTTCACTAGGATGACATTTAAATTTCTGGCTATTTTGCTCTGATAAATTTTTTCTAATAAATTTGAAATTCGAGCACGGTTACTTATACATTCGCGCGGGCTTAAGAACATATGAGTGGACATTGCTTCCACTTTTTTGTAATTTTGAGAGACAGGTGTAAAGCCACATAAAAATGAAAAACTTCAATTACACAAACTCTTTTATATTGAATCTAATATTTTTTTCCAAATAATTGCAAAATGTGATGTATTTAATATAATTCATTATTATAGAAGAAAAACTCCACTGCGCTAATTAAAAATATACGCAAGCGAAAACCCGATCAAGGGTAGTATTGTATAATAAAATAACATGAGTTGACCAATGGATAATTATTTTATGCATCATTTATTATTTATGACAATTATACACATCTGATTATTTAGGAATTAAAAATTATATCCAGGATTCCAATGAAAGTTTTAATATTTTGCGTACCGATTTACTTTATGTAGGAGAAATCCGTTTACTTCGTGTTATTAGACGTAAGAAAATAAACAAGTTTGCTTGTATTTTTATTGTATTTAATATGTAATTCTTCAATAAATGTTCATTTATTACCAGACAAGAAAGAAATCTGTTGGAAATGGGTACTATATGGTACATTATAAAAAAATTCGATAGCATTATAAAACTTTTTTGTTTTTTTCCTGCATTTTCTTTCATGAATACTGAGGATTATTCGTGATTTAGTTCATTTCCATGACATCGAATTTATGATGTATAACACTGAGAGTAATTTTCGCAATACTTAAAGTTATTTTTTAATAAAAAGGTTAATATTTATCGTGAATAGAGTTTAAGATTGACAAATGAAACCCTAACTACATTTTAAAATATTTTGACAGACACTCCGCTTCACAGTGTGCGCAATATATATATACACACACACACACACACATATATATATATATATATATATATATATATATATGTATATATATATATATATATATATATATATATACTAGCGTGACCCGTGCGAAGTCTTCGCATTATTTATTCCATTATGAAGCTCAGATGACAAATCAAACAAATATTTTACTAAAATTGACATATAGAGGCGCAAGTATCAAAAGCATTGAGCTAAAGCGCCACTTTATTTATACGTGAGTGGATTTGAAATTAAACAAAAATTTTACCGACCGTCAATCATATTGACGTTGAGCCGTTAGATGGCAGCATTGCTGTTTTGTGTGTATAATTTTAATAATTAATTAATTTGCAAAACAATAGCAATAATACATTTTTTAGTTGTGGATGCCGATAGAGCAAGCAATTATCTATAAAATGATATATAATTTATGTGGATTAGTTGTGAGGTTTTTTCTAAAAAGGGAGTGTAACATCTTAACCTTAGCGTATTAATATATATGATGATGATGATGACGATGATGATATATATATATATATATATGTGTGTGTGTGTGTGTGTGTTTGTGTGTGTGTGTGTGTGTGTGTGTGTGTGCGTGTGCGTATGTGTACGTCTAATGGTGACACTGTGACAGAGAGACAGACAGATGGTCAGATATGTTACAGTGCTTTGTGAGAATTTATTGATTCTTTATGAAAGTATATAAATGTGACTTAAGAGTGCTTGCTTAATATCATTAATGAATTTTTATCAAGTCCCATTTTCGTATACTTTGTTCGTATACTCAGAACTTATAGACTTTATGTCCCTCGCAAGAAGTACTTTGAAGTTGTAACGAAGTACATTACACTACAATTAAAGTACAGGATGAATGTGAGGCTCTCGCCGGCTTCAGAATTTCAACAAATATATCTGGCGCTGCTAAGATGAGAGCCATTCGTGCGCTGTGCGATCAGATATACATCCGGGGCTTGATATACAATATTTTATTTATGTTATTATTATTTAGCTTGAACGTAACGTGAAAGAAGTGACAGATACTGCACAGAAATTTAAGCCAGAAGACGTTCAAATCAGTAAGATTAAAGCAAGAAATATAATGATGTGAACAAATTATTAATTTTTATAATATTACTATATTAATTTAATTTATTTGCTTAAAGCACATTTTTCATTTTTTCTGTAACACATTGAATGCATTTTAGGGCAACTATTTAATAATTTACTTTTCATACGTTTAGATAAAGATTACATATTAAGAATGCCTAACAATAAAGAGATTAATAATTATCAAACAAATGAAGTACTCACATAAATATAACGAAATAATATAATGTAAAGAAATTCACGTCTGTACTTAAGGTTAAGTAAAATGAAAATAAATAATTGGAACAGTCGAAACTTCCAAATAAATAAACGTATTTTGTCTGTTTTTGCGTAACTTTGGAAAATATATTACTTTTGTTAAAGAAAACGCCTACGGCGAAGAAAACTTAGTATTTCTTTGAGCGATAGATTCATTTTGTAACTTTGCGCATTGACCAAATACGAAAGCATTGATAGAATCTGTTAATAAATATCCCCTTTCACAAACAGTTGCGATTGACGGACTGTGTACAAATAAAGTTCCTTTGTTACGAGAACAGCATTTCTTTGATATTCGTGATATTCGTTTATAGGTTTATACGTATATTTTAATATTATTTTATACGTATATTGAGAAATATAAGAGCAAAGTTATAATATCTGTCATATTTCGAAATATTTTTGAACTTTGAAACTTTAAAGAGGACCATAAACTCTTCAGTATTAGAATTTTTTCATAGCTTTATTTTGTATACTAACAAAAATATCCTCCATTCTTTTTCAACAATTAGTACATTTTACAGTTAGATGCAATCTGTTACGTGTTATTTCATTAAACAAATTTGCAAACTTTTCTTCTTCTGATAATGAACTCGATTGGTTTACTGATTCTCATCCAAATGAAATTGATCACAAGTTTCATTTCACAATTCTGAATTATCTCAATAATAACTTCCTTCCATTAATTAAAAATTTCAATAGTCTATTTACCCATCATATATTATTCCATCTATCAATCATAGAGTAGATGCAAATTTACAAGATCTATTAGCTAGGATCTGAATAAGAAACAAAATGTTTATTAAAAATCTTTACCAATAATATAGATGAAATAGAAATTTATGAGTTTGCTACACAGATATTGTGAAACAAAAACCCGACTAAAATAAATTATTCCAGTATGAAGAAGATGCAACTCTTTGAGAAAACATGTGGAATATTGGAATCGGTTTAGTAAAAAAATAAACAAATATACTTAATCAGAGAAACTAATAGTCAAGTAAATAAAAATTGTTGATTTAAGAAAAGTTCACTAAATCGTACATATACGTAATTTTGCTATAATAAAAATGCTTAAATGGTATTGGAATAAAATGCCAAGTTAAAAAACCATTACTTATATTAACATATAAACATAAAAGCATATTTTATCAATTTTAATCAATAGGTAAACAGAAGCGACGAAGTCGAATTTAAATCGTTTGCTTATTAAAAGCTTTTTCATTTATTGATTCACGTGATTTCCCGCTCTTTATCTCTGAAAGTTTACATGTCACGAACTTTAATAATATTTAACTATAAATTAACTTTTCACTAAACTATCATTTTGTATTAGTGCAACGTGGAATACGCTTTGGCTCCGTGCGAATGGAACGAAATTTTATTGGTATGTGATATATTATTGCTCGTCGTCTCTTCAGGAGACGGCATATTTTCAGATGTATGTCGAAACATGTAAAAAGTGAATAAACTCTCAGGTCATTTGTCAAAATTGCAGCAGTTGATTTGCAAGTCGTAACGATTGGGCGCATTCACATCTCACGGAACGTATAAATTCTCAAATAGTGTACATTCACCAAGTTTATAGCGCGAAACCCGTCCAGATGCCATAATATGCTCTTTCAAATGCTGTAAATAACTTTATCTTGTACGTTGTAATTGGAAAGTTTTGATAGTGTATATTTTGTATCCCGATATTCCCGCAAGCATTGAGAATATTCTCAATTAAATGAAACTACATGATGTAGTATTATTTCTACTTTTTTAAGTTCCTTACCGCGAACTAAATTTCGTTGTATTACAACATCTTCAGGTGGGCTATTAACAAAGATACGTAAAGAACTTAAAGAAAGTAGAAATAATACGACATCACCTAGTTTCATTTAATTGTAAATAATGAATTTCTAAAAAATAAATGCCAAATATATTCAACATTGAGAATATATAAATAGCCATAACTGTATAAACCAACGGCCAGTAAGTGAACTTTGCTAGTCGCTTATAATATTAAAATGTGACATCATTGCTGTTGTGAAGAGATTAAAAAATATTGATCCTTTTTTTTAATTGCTTAGATTTATATATTCAGTGTGCTTACATATTTCAATATTTATTTATATATTTATTGGTATGTGTATGAACGTAATTTCACTAGCAATTTCATAATGAATGGAAATGATCAAAATGACTAGTGTAGAAATAACGAATGTGTGTTAAGGCAATATATAGTGTCATAAAAATACAGTTCCTATGAAAAAGACTAGAGGATTTAGTATTAAAAAAAAGAAATGTCAACGGACGTCCAGCAGAGCAATCTACAAAGATATGTTCTTATCAAACGAACGAATTGAAATATACTTAAATTTTTATCGGTATTAGAATGATTTATAAGAAAAAAATGGATAAAATAAGCATCGGCGTCTAAAGATCAGATTTTATTAGATTGTTTCTTTTCCGTATTCTTTTTACTTTCCATTTGGTAGTCTGGAGCTCTGTCACATCCTCTTCTGTAGTAATGAAATTTTACTGAAACATTAAATTTGATCCACGGAAAAGAGGAAAATGGTGGCAGAATTCCTGAAAAATATTTTTAAATTCAAGACATTGAGACTGAATCAGAGATTAAGACTGTGTCATTTAGGTATGTGTATATATATACTTGTACATACTTATGTTTATGCTTTTATCCCTGTCGGAATGAATATTTTTACTCCTGTAAAATATAATTGTACTCATTAACAAAAGTACCATATATATTTTCATAAACACGAGACAGCCTACACGTATCCAATTTCAAGGATATCAGTTAAGTACTTGATAAGTGAAAGCAGACCAATTAGACAAACACACTCACTGTAGCATTCATAATATTAGTTAAGATCAAAATAAGAAAAACAGTAAATGCGAGTCAAAGCAGACACCAAAAGTGCTAACACAAAAAGCAGGTATTTATAACACGTGAACAGATACGCTAACAGGTATTGTACACATCACTGGAATAGGTACTCTATTCATTTAAAAATGCAAGCGCGCGACAACATTTATAAACACGTAACATTTTTTGTGAAGAGATACAAACTTCATAATATCTACGAAGGTAACTTTATCGCAATTAACTCGATCGATTTACGCTATTTATGCCCTCACTTCACCAGGAGACATATCAACCATAATTGGGTAATTAACACACGAACACAGTTACGGTACTATAAGTTAATTTGTATGCGATTCGAATTTGGCTATGTTAAATAATTTTTTTTTAAATCCTTGGCTTTTGTCACATTCGTTATCAGATGAACGTGAATTATAATATGTTTGGGGCCAATTGCACTCAAAGAAAATGTTTGTTTTCCATCTTCTTGACGTCAGTTTCTCCGAAAGTGTCATTTCTTGATATGCTCGATTAATACAGTGCGGATTTATTAGTTTGTTTTAGACAAAATACTTAATTTTGAGTCTTAGGTAGTCGCCATAAGCTTGAGATTGCCATTCTTTTTGGGTGCAAACCACGACCCAGTGATAACCACGGGATTTTATTTGGACTACATAGACCTTGTTTAATCATGCTGTCCAACTCCTTTTTAACTTATTTCTAGCTATGTGGCGCAGGGATAGTGGCCTTACTCGGTAGTGTAATGGCGGTCTGTTTGTGTCAATGATGTGTTCGACTCCACGTCCACATTATAATACACGTAGTTAGCAGTTGCAAACTGGGAGTTTGCAACTGCTAACTACGTGTATTATAATTATGTGTATTATACGTGTATTATAATATGTGGTGAATTTAAATTTCTGAAAACTCTTAGCTGGTTCATTATCTTATTTATAAATTTAACTTTGTAGTATTATATAGAGTAACTATGAAATAGATATAGAATAAATATGATATAAAGTAACATAATCTATGAAGTTACTTACCATGTCCCTAAATATAGTAGCTACTCCAAAAATGTACAATATGTAACGAGGCATGTAACGAGCAAACACTTTACTAAAAATATGTGACTGTTCTGGCCCTGGTATGATTTCAACACTAAGTCTATTTGTTTATATGTAATTTGGATAATTATTATACATGCACTTGCAAAGAATATAAGCGTTCTGTTTATCTTCGTTAAGCCAGGCGTCGACTCGCGCGCTTGTACACAAATCGTTACGTTAGCGATCAGTAGGAGGTGTCGATCAACGATTACAGATTACCGCTGGTTATATCCATAAACATTCGCACACCAACTGAAAAAAAAAACACTTAGCTTTAAAGATCTATATGGGAAATTGTATTCTAAACACATTCTAAAGAACTGAACTAATTAAAATAGCCTAGTCGATTCGACATGTCAAAGAGAACGTTATACATATTATGTTCAAAGATTTCGCTGAAAACGACATCAGTAACTATATTTAATTTACGTTAAACTCGGATCTCCGTCAATCATATCTAAATGTATTTTCTTCGTCATTTCCAATGCCCACGTTCTTTGTCCTTTGTCAACA
Source organism: Druceiella hillmani (assembly GCA_039881145.1). Classification (NCBI taxonomy): domain Eukaryota; kingdom Metazoa; phylum Arthropoda; class Insecta; order Lepidoptera; family Hepialidae; genus Druceiella; species Druceiella hillmani. Next base: position 41,964,941 of record JAYKKI010000004.1, on the reverse strand, counting down.
TGTGTCCATGCACTATGTTCTTTTCTATTTTTGCTACTGTATAATTATCTATTTGCATTCTTTCTGCTCTATGTATCCACGGTGTCCGGGAATAAGTATCGGACAAAGAAATACGTTATTTGTTGATTGAAAAATAGTTAACTGTCATTAAAATAAAATTTAAAAGATGACTTTTTTCAGAAAATTTACAAAAATAATAATGATTATTTGTCATCTTTTTCATACGCACGATACTTGCGCACATTATTCAGCGCAACTTAACCAGAAAAATATCAATATGGGAATAACCAGCAAAAAACAACAAAGATATCTACCGGCCCAGGTAAGCACCGCTCTTCAAGCAAGTATTTGGTGTGTTAAAAAGAGTTACGTATAATATTTTTTGCACTCAATTAGGAAAAGGGCGTTTTTTACGTTTTATTTCAACGACAATTTATTCCTTTATAGTCAACGAATAGTTTCTTTCTTTGTCTGACGCTTATGCCCAGACACCGTGTATAAGTTTTACTCCTAGTAAACACACAGGGAATGTATGATACAAATTACTGGTGAAGTATTTCGTAATTCTTTGGAGTTTACAATTAAATAATTCAATAGTGGTTCAGTTGCTATCGGAGTTACAATAATTTTTTTTTAAGTCCATTTTCACGAAATGAATTCCAAACATAATCGAATAGCAAAAGTTTCACAAGATCATTCCATAATTACAGAAAAAATTACGGAATGATCTTCTGAACTTGTAGTATAGGGTAAAAACTGATAGTATAGGGCAACGGTTGTATAGGGAAAGCATAATATATTAAAACTTACGAAAATATCAAATAATTAATTTATTTATTCATTGCAGTCGATACCAAAGATGGACGTATTGACATGTTAACACACAAAATGTATGCCCTCTTATTACCGCGAGAGCAATCTTTCGCAGCCAACAAAACATTAGTACACGATAAATAATATTGTGGTTAACTGAAACATATTGTGCAAATAACTAAAATCAATAATTCTACAAGAAATATATAATACACAAATCCAAGTTGTCTATACATATATTATGAATGATAACAGAAAAATCAATGAAGAAATTTACATATTATTGACTTATAAAAATGTAGTAACGGGAATAAAGTTCAAGTTATTAAGCCAACTGTTTTAAATAATTATTAAATTTTATTACCTATTTACTTACATAACTCTGCATCTTTCAAAAATTACAACACACAGGTAATATTATATTATTTTGATAGGAGACACCATCACTACTAAGGAAATCCCTTGTAGATATTTAAAATAATACTAATTCAATGACATGATGGTATTGAAACTGCAAGAGGAGAATTACACTACGAAATTTTTGAGAGTTAAATATATTAAAGACCATTTTATTGACATACATTGAAATTAATTCCTATAATTGTTAATAGTAATAACACGAAAATAATAGTTACGATTGTTTTTTTATTATTTCGTAGTAAAAATAGCAATATATAAGGAAATATTCCCTTTCAATTTTTATTTGTATGATAAATACAGTTTTTATGTAATTTTCTCACCTAATAGTCATAAAAATGTTCTGTGATATTTGTTTATTCTGCGATAATAAATAAAGTAATGAATCATAATAAAGTAACAGTAATACATCAAATACTTGCCTAGAAAATAGAAAGATCATCTCTCTTCGGTACTATTAAACTGAATACTTATCTTGTTGTATACATTCCTATCAAAAATTTTGAGCTACGGAGTACATCATAACAAATTTCAGCATGCTTCTATTTAATTAGAAAATCATGGGAAGAGTCTACAATAATTGTTTACAAAAAGTGAGTAAAATGTTCTTTTTTATATTAACACATACAAGCAGAGTATCTTAGTGTTTCATAACGATAGTGAGAATCTCATTTATTAGTTACGATCTCACTTCGGTACCTATGCAGTTAAGCATTAGGACCTTGGACCTAATGCCCACTACGTAATCACATTTTTCACTATCTTAAATATTAGATAGTGAAGAACGTGATACTATAAACTCTCGTGTAGACTATAAAATTATGAATGCTTTATTCATTTCATCAAAAATATATTTCAAATTGAAATTTTGTCCTCGAGGCCGGTTTACTAGATTCATAGATAATAAGTTAATTAAACAATATCACTTATTTCTATCAGAAGCACGTTACTTACATTCAGTGTATTTTACTTTTATGTACTGCGAAATGAAAGCAGAAATTTGTGTTATCCCAATTTTGTGCTGCGTTTAGGGTTCCCCGACTGGCTTGCCAGGTAAGAAACGATGGTATGGCATAAGAGCTAAGCACAAAAACTGTAAATACTCCATGATATGAAAAATCAAATAATTGTGATATTCTTTAAAAATATTATTGTGTATTATAAAAATATTATTGTGATATTCTTTTACTATAATTAAAATTATTTCAAAAACTCTTTAAATTTGATATTTTTTATTTAAAAAAAATACCAAATTTTATAAAAAGATTACCTAAAAAGAACATTGAAACGAAAACATAATTAAAATCTAATACATTTTCTTAAATGGATGGCTATTATTGATAGTAAAAGAACTAATGATGGTATACTTTAACATAAATTGTGTAATATAATCAGTGATACATTTATTTAATTCTATCTTATTGACAAAAGAAAAACATTTCAACATCGACCATATTTTTTGTTAACGACAAAAAAAAGTTTTAATATTTTTTGTTAACGGCAATAAAATAGAAATAAGCGAAGCGGATTATCAAATAAAGATATCTGTGTGATCAAGGGGAAGCTGACACATCACTCTTGATTTGTAGTGAAATGTCTTTCGAGCGTAATTATTTGCTTTCCAAAAGGAAAGTGACAAAGATAAAATAAGCTTTCGTATACAGGTGAAGTGACAATAGTAGTGTTGTGTTGGCTTATGTTATTTTCCATATCATTCTCTGTACTGAGTAGTCCCTTTTTTATTTCCCAATTTAGAAATTAGTTTCTGAAAATCGTAAGGATACTGCGAAAAGAGTGCAGGTGCCTTAATATTCTTGTCGTCACAATAAATGTGTTATGACAATGTTCTGATTCAACGTAAAGTTCTTAATATAATATAAATATGAAGAACTTTACTCAAAATATATTATTTAAAGCAAATAATACTAAATTTTATACATATCATTTCTCACTAGTTATCACAATTTCACTGTTGGAAATGTTCAAAAATGAAAATTTCGGTTGATTTTTATATTATTTTGAAAACGTTTGATAAAAATTCTACGAATAATGCAACTAATTTTGGAGAATTGATCATGGCAAGTTCGTTTGATATTTGAAACCGAAATCCAAATGGTTTGAAATTTAAATCAAAATGTTTATGCCCCAAAAATATTGACAAGATGTTGCACTTTAAATATTAATACTTAGTATAATTATACTGTTAAATGAGCTCATCGTTTGAATTCTTTCGTTTCATTGCTGTAATGTTTTAAAATGTAAAAATAAAACTTTCAGAAAAAAATTGTTGTATCCACTCTTGTATATTTGACTTTAATGATGTATTTTTTTGCATTTATGTGTTCTATTCTTAAAGGTTTTGCATGTGTCAAAATTCAAACACACAATTCAATATATTTCTTATAGAATTCAGTCCAAAGATATTTGTTAATTACCAATTTTTTTTTCAAATTATTGAAAGTTCCAGTGTTAGACTTAAAAGAGGACTTCATAGTGTTGCAGGATCCAATTTTTGGAAAACGGAGACTTTAGTTAAAAGTCTGAAAATCGAGACATGAAAACATATAGTGGTAATCATTAAATAGAACAACTACAACCATAACTTTAACAACCACAATCAACAGTTAGTGGTACAATTTTAAATCTAAAATAAACGAAGATTAAGACTTAACCATTCTCAGGAAACAAATTTTGAATGTTAAGTCTTACGCGGGACGAGTCATAAAACGCTTAAATTCGAAACGTCCAGCAAAACACGGTATCCTCTTATAAAGAAGAAGATAACGTTTTAATTCATTTTAACTCGATATAACTTTATTTCATATACAAGTTTTGTAAATTCATATATTTTAAATAAATATTTCTGATAATCTTTAGGTTAATGCGTTTAAGTAAATTAGCATGCAAACATGCGTTGTGTGTTACACAATTGAAATAAGTTTATTGCATTGATTTTAAAAAAATTTTATTCCATCTGTAATATGTTGAAATTTTCAACATGTATAACTATTTGAGATGAAAAGCAATTTTTATCAGCGTTGTTTTCAAGAATTGTTTCATCTTGAACGAGTATTCATAAGAAATAAACATGTGTGTACATTGTAAAATAGATATACCGGTCAAGTGCGTGTTGGAACACGCATTAGAGGCGGTGAAATAATGACTACTTAAAATCTAATATTTTGTAAGCTAGGCTAAAAAATTAAAAATTGTAAACAAAACTCCATTTTATGTATTTAAAATCCAGTCTAAGAATACCTCAATAATTTTCAAACAGACACTCACACATATATACAGAGAATTTTGAAACTGAAAGAAGACGGACGGAAATTGTTAAATTACAAGGACACTTTATTCACCATTTAACCGTAAAAAAATATGATATTCTTGTTAAAGAAAGTAATTAATTATCGAGTCAAGATATTTTCAAAACAAAATAAAATAGTCTTCACTGTCGATCCATCGATTGTTAAATAAGTACTATGAGTGAAATTACTAATGGACTCATGTTTTGTACACTCACTTATTGATTTTTGGATATGTCGCACTATATTTGTACAATTCTGAAAGAAATTTTCCACGGTACGCTAAAGACATTTGTCATGTTGCTATTGATTTTCTTCCGTGTGATGTTAATTGGCTTGTGAAATGTTTTATTGGTATTATAGATAAGTTTATTAAAGTTCATTGGTGAATAAATGAGGAGAGTATAGTTAAAGTAGTCCAATATGACATAAATATTATTAGCCTGCCATGTCATTTCGGAACATATCGACTTTTCGGAGATATTTCGTAAATCATTTTTATTTTATTGTACAATAAATTGATGGGATTCTTTATTTTATTTTTTTTCATTTTCAGAATGTCATCATTAATGTGCGTTAGATTTATTTATAAATTTCCTCTTTTATTTAGGTTTAATTTTTTTATTGTTTTTTTTTAACATACATTGCTATAAAACATGATCCAGTTAACAATTATTGTTTAGTATAAAATTGTCTTTAGAGGGTTCTTTTCGTTACCTTTGTGTAAGTAAACCATATTGTGAGTTTAGGATAATAAATCCTGTAAAATATATGCTTTAAACTTTTTTCTTCTTCAAGTTTAGGATATACTTCAAAGCATGTGTTTAACATTTTCTTCCTTTCAATTTATACGGAAAGAATATATTAAAATTGCAATCGTTTGTGCCTATTTCAATTTATTTAAAATTGTTGAAAATACAAATGAGATTTCGTACTTTAGTAAATAATTTAAAATAAAGAACTTTACTACTGAGTGTTGTTGAAATTTTCTACTTTAAAAAAAATTATTTTGAAAAATATGTACTCTCATATTTTAAAACAGGAAAGCACTACTTTTATTAAGATGATCTTTCCATAAAGCATATTTATTAATTCCCGCTAAATTTTAATAAAGAATGGAAAACTAAATTATTTTAGTGTTATTTTGTTTTCCTTAAAATTTCTGTTAAAAATTAAATAATACAAATTCAAAAACATTTTCATCAGTTAGTTAAATTTATTTAAGATTTTGTTACTTTTAGTTTATGCGGCATGAGCTCTCCAAGCACCGGCTCGCGTTTGTACCTAATTCGATTTATTTAAAGTTGCTGGACGCAGAAAAAAATTTCTTCAAATAATTTAAAATAAATAATTTTTCCTGAGAATGGTTGAAATGTTCTACTTTAAAAAACTGATTTATCTAAAAACATAAACTCTCATATTTTGAATGTAGGAAAACTTTTCATTACTATCTTTTATTTTTTATTATATCTTTTATTATATCTGTGCAATAAATTATGTTTATTATAACTAAATAATCGTAATACCCTTTTGATTTTCATAAAATTTCGGGGTAAAACTGAAATCACATAAATTAAAAACACTTTTTTTTACACACTAGTTAACTGCTAATCCTCTCAAACGGAATGACCTGAACTTAATTTTACATTGATTAAAAAATACACTAGTACCCTTGCGAAATTTTTTTCTTAGATGACTTGGAATTAATAGTCTTATTCATCTGTTTTCCATTACTAGAAGTATTTCGATAAAACAAACCAACTAAAAAAACTTGAAGAAAATGCAATGTACCCATTTCAATCGTAGCTAATTCACTTAAATGGAATGATTAGAATTCAATTTTACGTTATTTTTTTAAAAACTACACGACAATTTTTTGCAGGGGTTAGTACCTTTGCAAAAAAAATTTCATGGATAACTTGTATTTAATACTCTTGTTCAAATTATTCTCTATTACCAGAAATATTTGGATAAAAAAGTGAACTTAAAAACTTGCATATGAAATAAACTTATAAGCAGTTAAAATGAATTAAAATGTTGTAGGCGCTATAAAATATAATATTACCAAAAGATGGATAGTTTGAAATGGCCGAAATAAATGGTAGTCCAAATATCCCAATAACTTATAACTCGTCCCGCGTAGGACTTACGTGGAACGTCAATATCCCCGATCTTGAGAATAAAAATGTGTTAATCAAATATTTGTAAGTATTCCTCAAAAAAAATTTAATTCATTTTAATTTCGTTCTAAAATTGAAAGATCAATTGTTGATTATGGTTCTTAATGTTATGGTTTTATTCTATATAACAATTAAAAACTATATGTTTTCATACCTCGATTATTCGACTTTTTTAATGACTCTTAACTATAGTTTTGCCTTTATGCGAATTGCATCTTGCAACACTAATAAAGTCTCGTTCAAGTTGAACACTAGATTTTTTCAATGTTTTCAAATGTAAAAAATTGGCAAGTATAAAACACTAGCTGCCATTAAAAAGCATGGCAGCTCACAGAAAAATAATTAATATGATATTTATCTATGAGCAAAACTAACAACATTTCATTGCAATAACATCTTGAATATGATAAATTACTTGGGTCAATTAATACAGTGTAGGATAGAAAACGTGCGATATAATTCTCAGAATCACAATAATTACACACATCGAAACAGTTTAATCGCGATGAAAGGTTAAATACGTTACTCGTTCTATAAAAAGCTTTTGATGCTGACGCATGAAATTTTTTTAAAACAAGATAAATTTCGAATTATCACTTCTAAAATAGCCTACATTCATAAACTACTGAATATTTATATACTTTAATGCTTAACCATTGAAACTTCAAATATCTTTTGACAAGAAAAAATGCAGTGAGCCATGTATAATAAACCAGGTATAATCCCATATCCTACTTTTGCATAATACAAAATGCTTTTGGAATCTTTATGACTTTTTTCAATTGTTACCCTATATTAAAAAATAATTTCATATTATGTTATATATTATTTTTCTTTTCCAAAATTCCTGCATTAAACTTGTTAAGATATAAGAGATATATGTGGACTAATCCACTTTATTATTAGGCTCAATTTGTAGTTTCTACGTCAAACGTGTTCTGAGAGAAACGGCTGTGATAAAGGAACCTGAGTGCTTTTATAAGGGTTCCGTTTTTTTCCCCTTATGGTACAAAATCCTAAAAATATAATAAAATTATTTAATTTAAGTATAACTTATAAAATTGCGTTATGAAATATTTTCAGAAAAAAATAGACAAATCGGAATAGACGTGGTAAATAAACTTGCAAGAACTTACGTTGCTTCATTTTATTTGAAACGCTAACCTCTCGACGTTTTTCTTTCTTTTTTTCAAGTTGTATCACACGTAAGGAATAGTTTTGAGAGATTATAAACATACCTAAGAAAAATAATTTATAAAAATCTCGGGACGTTCGCTGAACGATGAATTTATCCATTTTAGTAAAGATAATTAAAAGTTTCTTCGTGATCCGCACACATCCGTACGAATAGTTGCAGATAGAGTTGAAAGCACTATTGTTAACACAACTTAAACCAATTCAAAGTATTAACTTCAGGCGATGGATAAACACAGTAAAACGTAAAGTATCTGCACAAAATAAAATGTTAAGATTTGTTTATAAATGATGTCCATTTGAATAATGAACTGTCTCGGTGAAATTGATTTCTACTCTAGATACTTCAATGATACTTGTTTCTTTATAGACCAAAATAATTTTAACATAAAGTTTGCAAAGTAATAATTTTAAAAAATGTTCTTTTTTATTTAGAAGAAGTAATAGTTTTTACCCGTTATTTTTTAAACATAAAAATCAATTTGTTTTATAATTTTTTCCTTCAGCCTTTTTGGTTACAAAAATATTTCATATTAAACATCAAATAATTTATGAAAAAATTTGAATCAATGTAGTTCAGGGGAGAGAGGGGTGTATTTTTCTTACTTGTTCTTGGATGACTATGACGTACTTTAAAAGTTGATAACGAATAAAGATTGAAACACTGGCTAGTGTGGAAAATACTCTCTTCTCAAGTTTTATGCAGGCAGATAATTACCTTTTTAATTAGCATTGGCTGGAATTAAATGATATTATTACCTTATATCTGAAATGACAAGCGTAGTCTTACGAAGAGAAAACTACGCTCGTCCTGAAAGATTAGCGTAGTTTTCTGATAATTACGACTGACAGTTTAAAGGTATACCATATTCATAGATAAATTATAAAATATTGAGAAATTACGCTTACAAATTGGTAATTTACTCATAATATTAAGGCGACTTAATTTTTAAAACAATCATGAGGTTTTAAATACTACAGCCACAGATTATTGAAAAAAGCAAGGCAACTGGTTACTCGGTCCTAAATTACATTTACAGTAAATAAAATGATTATCTTCGACAAACGGAAACAAAGTCATATTAAAATGAAATCATATGACATTAAATTAAATCTGAAAAGCCGTAATGAAAACAATTTAATTATGTAAAACTATTTTACAATCAAGAAATTACTGGCACTGCTAAGTATACCAATTATAAACTTATTATTATAATTACAGTCAATTTATTTCTTCGATATCCACCTCTCGGTGCAGTTTACAATAATATTGACAAACGATGTGCGAAATAGTGTTTAATAGTTTGAAAATACTACTGTACTAAATAATATTTCATAAGTCCGTCTAAATTACAATTTTCCATAAAATACTGCAATACTATACGACCATTACCATCTTCTTACTTGTATATATCATACCGGTCAGAATTTACTTATTCTCCAATAAAAAAGGAATAAATATTTATATTTCATCCAAGGAAATTGTCGTCGAAAACTAGGCTATATTCGTATCATATATAAAGGTTCAGATTTAAGCTTTTTTCATTTCAATCATTTTCAATTTTTATTTCCAAAAAGGAATGAGTATGGTATACTCGATGAATTCATCAAAAAACATGTACACTGCGTGTTTGTAATATTTTGATATAATTGATTTACTTGTATTACAATTAAATATCTATGTATTTTTATCATGTGAAGTTTCTACACCTTATTTTTTACTTATTCTTAGTGATGAGGGTAACTACTTTTATATTGAAGAGCTTCTCTAAGAGAGATTAAATTATTGACCCTTGCAATATAAAGATGAATTTTTCAAAAACGGTGGCACGAATTTTGGTCAAATTATGTGCGTCGTCAGTACTTGATATATTGAACAATATTTATGATATAATGCAGTGTTCTTCAAAGATACTTCAAAAAAGTCACTTAATCTACAAAACCACACTTCTTTGGAGTTTAATAAAAATAACAAAACCGCGAGTTTTATATGTATGGTATGCACCTTATAATTTTATTTATTTTAGGTAAAAATAGTTCTTTGGTAGGAGAAAAGGTCCATTGATATAAGAAAAGCCCCATTTCTTTGATATAAGAAAAGGCCCATTTTTCTCTCCAAGTTCGGTGTATTTACATGTGAGTGTATACGCGCATAAATGTACGTATTAGGATGTGCATACCATTTAAACAACCATTTTAAACACAAACTGTATTATTTATCTAAAATTATTGAAAATTTATTTATGTTCATTATTTTTAGGGGTTCCGAAAGTAGCAGAGAGCTATAACATTGTTTAGGACTAACAATAAAACAAAATATTAATTTTCCCACTAGTGTTAAGAAAAGCCAGTATGCGATCGCCACGTAAGACTACTAGATTTGTCCACGGCCAGTCCTTGTGAGCATAATTGTATTTCTCGGTGTATCTTCACTACTTCCGAAATGTTTGTCAAATTTTTAATAATTATTAATTTCTTAAAAAATACATCTTTTATAGTAAATTTCACTGTTACAATATATTTTGTCCATCACAAAAATTATTAAAGAGGATTGAAATGGCAATCCAGGGTAAATATATTAGATTTATTTCTATTGCAAATGGAAAAAAAATGATTTTCCGAAGTGAGTCTCATTTCTATGTACGAAAAGTTCATTTACTATTAATTTTTAACACTAGAATTTAAACAAGGGTAATATTTTACCATTTTTGCCCATTTTTATTTAATATTTTCAGATACAATGGCTGACATAACGACATCAGTTACCAACTAAAATGCTAACTGATGAAAAAATATTAAACAATTTTTTCACTACTTCGCAAAATCAATATTTTCAGATAAATAATAACAACGTTAGGTGGTATTAAAAACTGTGAACAAAATTAAAAAATATGATAGGTAAATATAAACTTTGTTATAAATAACTATGCTGGGTTTTGTCGAGTACAATAATGGGAAAAATAAAAGAGCAAGTAGTTTTTAAACCTTCTTGTTATATTGATAATTTTATAATATTAATTTTTTTTATACTTCTTCTTTGCAACTTTAAAGACAATATGTATAAAAATTTAATAATAGCTGTAATTTTAATAAGATGATTTTGTTTTGTTTTAATAAAACATAACATAAACTTATTATGATATATTAGTATTCTTCCTTCCAAATTTACGTGTCTTAAGTATGATTTTACAAATATTATGTATTTGATATATTCAATGACATAAATTGCAGGTGCTACCAGGTCAGATGGATTTTCCGTTTTCGTGGGCTGCCTACTTACTTTTCCACATGCACTCCACCCAGATTCTGCACACGGCATCCATCAGCCTCACCTTATCGCTGGCCGTGTGGCGGTATATCGCAATCAAGTACGTTATTATTCTATAATCGTTCACGCGTTTGACATATTGATAAACTTCATATCACTTTTTTGACGGTAACAAATGACAACGATGTCAAGTTGTCACCCCCACTTAACTGCCTTTTTGATAGATGTGATGTCCCTCAGTGGATAACATGTCGTTTCTACAAATATATACTTTACCAATGCTTTTTGTTTATCCGTATCATTTAGATAATGTTTCCGTTAATAAACGTTAATTTAGAGTTATAATTATTTTTTAATTTTTCGAAATGCTACTTGTAATCTACACATTAAAAGTAATTATCTATAACAGAAAACGGAAATAAACGTAACCATTTCCAAGAAGTTTAACGTAGTTATGTTTAATAGCATCACATCTTTTAGACGGCACAATATCTGCTGTTAACATATTCAATTCATTTAATTTTATTAATTTCCCAATACTTTCTCAAGTTCTGATAAAATTAATTAAATAAAACTAAAATAATTAATTTCTGTCATTCAGCTGACCGTTTATAAATTTTGAGCCGATTGGCTAAACCCTAAAATTAACTAAATCTTTCAAGTAACAAATCGTGAAATAAAAGTATCAGTCACAGAGTTTTAATTTTTATTCTATGTATATATTAGTAATAAAAACAAAACCGTCTTTACCCAAAGCTGAGGTATTTTAATCGTATTTGCTTCTCGAGATACCCAGAACGGAGTCACGTTCTCTGTACTGAGCGCCGATGCAGTATCGCCATCTTGATCAGCTTCGTTCTTCCTCCTATACTGTGTGTTCCTTCTTATATGGTAAGCTAATCATTTTCTTTACACATCCACAACAGTACCAAAAACAATAAGATTAAGAAAATAAATTTAAAAATACGAGGTATTTTTGCATATTTCCTTTAGCGTTCCATATACATTTTTTTTCTGGTAGGTATCTCAAAAACAAATAAACCATAATAGTGAAACTGTATCAAAGCCAAATTGTTGGGTCAATTACGGATCAGTCAATTATAGTGTTAACACTAGTAACTACAAAAATAGTCTGTAAAAGTATTCACCGACCATTTACATTTATACTTGAAAAAACTTCTAGGCGTTCCAATGATATGATTTACATCTAGTTAGCTTAATTACCTAATTTTAAAGAAAATTTATCATGACCTAATAAATACAAATAATTGTATATAACACAGATTTACAAGTACGAAGAAGAATTCACGGATCTATATTTCAAACGGACCTTGTGGTCCGTTTATATTATTCTTTTGATAGGAGTTAAAACCATAAAAAAATAATAGAATTATTTTAATATTCTAAAACTAATTCTTACTGACTATGGAAAATTTAAAAAACACCCCAATTGTGTCCAAAAATAGAATAATAGTTATGAACCCAAATTATGTATTTACTAGCGACCCGTTTTTCATTTTTATTCCTATCTTGTATGTTATTTCAATTCAAATATTTAAAAATATATCATGTAGTTTCTTTTTGCGTATGTTCCCTAATTAACTAATATTTATTTCTTTAAGTTTAATTTAATTTTTTTCTAGAAAATTTGAGTGAATTTATCGCCTCCATAAGAACAATATTTTCATACATATATAGTGTTAAAATCTCAAATAAGTTATTTTATCTCTTTTTCACATGATGTATATTTTTTTCGCATGGTAATAAGTAACACTTTGAAATGAGTTAAATATTGAACTATATCTTCAAATTTACTTTCATTGTTTTGAGTATCTCTTATCATACAAACTTTGTCTACAATTTAGCAATATAGATGTAAAATTAAGGAAAAGACCTTTATTTTGTTCTTCTTAAGATCCATATTGAGTTAAAGAAATTTGCGGTAAAGTGCTATGCTATAAAATTATTACCAAATATTTGTTCATCAAATTAAATTATTTGTCACATTTGAAAAGTTAAAAAATATTAATAATAATAATGTTTTTTTGAATTTCTTCAAAAATTAAATAGAAATCATAATTCTACGTTATTATTTTTTTCACAATAAAGAAGAAAGTTGAGAAGTGTAAATATCGGTCTTGCTACTAATTATTATTTTTATATAGAATGCACATTTCATATACTTTAAAAATTCCAGTTAAATACCAACGCTACATAGTCAAAATTTGCAAAATTCTATAAAAATGATTAAGGAAATAAACTGAAGAGCTTATATTAATATAACATTTATTACTGTTCTTTTGAGAATAAAAATTATTAGTCGTTAGCTTAATACATTGTTTTTACAGAAAACTTTAAAACTAGAAGTTATAAATTTGTGAAAAAGGTATTAGTATCGTAAGCAAACATGATAAATTTAATTTAATTCTTCAGATGTCTTTAGGAATACTTTTAAATGATAAATATAAGTGCTTTAGAATCGGCCTCCAATTCATTAAAAAAACAATTACAATTATGATTTGAGTTTAAGCGTAGGCAAAAAAATATGTGAAATGAAATTTAAGCTTTTGATATATTTGTATCCGCATAGTATATTTGTATCCGCATAGTATATTTGTATCCGCATGTATACATATAGTATATTAAACTCAACAAGTATTAGTTTATTTTTGATGCATAGATAATAATGGTGAATGGATTTAATATTTTATATATAACATTAAATTATAAAAAGACTTTTACTTTCATGTTTATTAGTATATTGAATTGAGCTTGTCTTATTTATTTGATTAATTGTTTTTACTTTAATAAAATCAATCAACAATAAATCAAATAATATATTCATAGAATGTGAAAGTAGAATTTAAAACTTTATATAATTTTTCAAAATAAGCCCGTATTTAATACTCAATTAGCGTATTTTTTTTAGATTAGTATCGACCTTTTAAAACCAATCAGGTATATTAACACTATTTGTTGATATAATTTTTGTTATTTGGAAACTAAATACAGATATATTTATTTCTGATTTCAGGTATTTGACATTTATACGACGACAGTTGTAGAAAATTCTACAGCTATACAACTCTATCACCTTGACTCCGATTATGATGGTAAATTATATCAAATCAACTTCTGGGTCCACGCTGTTATTGTCAAACTCCTCCCTTGCTTTGTCCTAACTGTTCTCAGCGTCTGGCTTATCCGAGCTTTATACCATGCTAACAGCCGAAAACGAGCTTTAAAGGGCTACAACACATGTTCATCTACGAATAACGGTACGAACGGTGCAACGGCTAATCTCACGGAAAAAGCATCTAAAAGACAAGCTAAATACGACAAAAGAACTGATAGAACTACAAGAATGCTTCTAGCTGTTCTGTTACTTTTCTTGATTACGGAATTTCCTCAAGGTATACTCGGTCTTCTGAGCGCACTTCTTGGTAAATGTTTCTTCAAACGTTGTTATGACCTTTTCGGTGAATTGATGGATATTTTGGCCCTTCTTAATGGGGCTATCAACTTTATACTGTACTGTTGTATGAGTAGGCAATTCAGAACAACTTTCGGCCAACTGTTTAGACCTAAGATGATGATTAAACGTACTGCCGGTTCTCAGACTGATATTCAAAGTACGTATGTATGATATAAGGCTAATTTGAAGCTCAAAAGTCAGAATGAGAGTCAAATATGAAACTTTTTGTTGAAATATTTCAAATTTAAAAGGGGTTGAACTTGTAGCAAGTGACGAGTCGTGTGCATGGCGTTTTCCTTTAAAAATTTGAACTGTGAATTTTGTTTGTTGTTTATTGGAAAATTATTTAAACAATTGAAGTATCGTGATGAGAGCATAGTACTAATTTAAAAGTTACGCATTAACAATATGTTGAATCTCGGAGATGGTTATCTCAAACTGAATTTTGGAAGAATTCATGGGCCATTTTTTAAATATTCCTTGGTAATAGTTTTAAAACAATAATGAAAGTTAAAAAGGCAATGGATAAAAGTAAGATTGGTGGATAAGTTTAAATTTTGTATTTTCTCTAATAATATTCTATCTGTCCTCTTTTTAAATCATAATCGGCTAATTTCGATATTCCTACGGTCCTACAGCTATTTATACAATTTTATATGTCAATATTAAAACGATGTGCAAATCAAATTTTACATAAAAAATTGGTCAAATGCGTTTCAGAAAATGCTTAAATTATAGTTTCATAGCTATCTTTTAATTAACCAAGTTTTAATTGAAAAGTTTCAATAAATAATACTGCTTAAATTATCTTTAATTTATTAAAAAAATTGGAGGCGGATAAGAAACTATAATGTAGACCAATTCAAATCTCAATATTTTGCAAATGGGGTTTATTTTAATTTTTAAAGATCTTTCCAGTAACATCCCACTTGAGAAGACAAAGGAAAAGAAATTCACCATCATTTTAATTTTAGGAGCTACAGTAAAATAATTTTTTGATATTTTTATTATCTCCATCTGAAATATCATCCAAATTTCATAAAAGTACATTTAAAGCAGAGGTACCTGTGAAATAGTAACAAGCGAATGGAGGAGCATATTAAGTTATAAACGATGCTTATTTTAGTACCGACGCTAAAAGGAGAGAAATAAAAAAATCATTTAAGCATGAAAAGAAATTATTGTATGAACGATAATGATCTGACAATTATCGGTAAATACTTGGTAAAAAAATTTAGTAATAGAATGTCGCGAAAAGGAATACCCAGGTATATCTGAAATAGTTAGGAAGACGGGAGGAATTCACAAGTACTTAAATGTAATAAAGTTTAATTTACATTTTCAAAGGTTAATATTTTGTTTAAGTTTATATACACCTTAGATTAAAGAATAACAAAAGAGGAAAAGGCATGTAAATGAGGCTGACGAAAATATATAAGAAGCTTATGTGTCACAAAAGTGAAAACCATTTATGGCGGTAAATTATATGAAAAAAATAAAGATGAAAATGTTGTAAAATTTACCAACTTAACGGTGAATTTAGCTGAGAGTGGAATAATCAAGGTAATGGAAAATAATGCAAGACGTGAATTTGGAATATTTTTTCGTAGGTGATATCAATACATTTACTAATATTTAATTCTTCCCTCTAATAATACGCATTCAAGGGAAATATGTATTTTAAGATGTGGTCTATTCAGCCGCTTGCAGGTTAGTTCACATATGACTTTGTTGTTTGCTAAAAATATTTAATAAGGCAAATAAAACATTAATTTATTTACAAAAAATAATGTCATGTGACAGTGCATATTTATATCTTGCTTTGTTTTCATTATTTGGTGTTTATAATTACAGTAGACTGCTATTAATTTTTACGGCCACAAATAGGTATATTTATTCATTATTATGCTGTTAGATGTAATGTT
This sequence comes from Druceiella hillmani, assembly GCA_039881145.1. NCBI lineage: Eukaryota > Metazoa > Arthropoda > Insecta > Lepidoptera > Hepialidae > Druceiella > Druceiella hillmani. The sequence goes on along the minus strand of JAYKKI010000004.1, from coordinate 41,948,364 downwards.
TAAGACAAAAGTTGTGTTTTTTTTTGTAAAAAATATATTTGTATGACAAATTTTCATGTGTTTTATTAAATTTTTTATATTTTGTTATATAATTTGTTATTGGGTGCTAAAAATTATTATGTAAGTTTATTTTGAAATAAAGATATATTAGTTCCAAATACATTTTAACAAGAAATTATATATTGAATATATTTGGCGTTAATTTTGTAGAAATTCATTATTCACAATTAAATGAAACTACGTTATGTAGTATTATTTCTAATTTCTTTAACAAAGTAGAAATAATACTACATCAAGTAGTTTCATTTAATTGTGAAGAAATTATATATTTATAACTAGAATTTATTTATCTTTTCAAAATCATGAAAAAATGGGAATAAGTCGAAATAGTGCTAAAAATGAAGATAATAGATTAATGCTAAAAATGAAGATAATAGAAATAAACTTACAGATAGGTGTCCTATTAATGTTAATTGACTAAATTGGAATGATCACCGGAGAAGCGACCCGATAGTAAATATGGTCTAATATCTTTCTTCTTAGTTGTTATAATTGGACTAGACTTTTTGTCGAAATTCTTTCGATTAAATGATTTTTCCTAGTCTTAATATAAATTTTATCGCTAGTCTCTTTATCGTTAGTCTTTTTAAACACAAACGTGAGAAATATGCAGTTTCACGTATATGCTGTATGGCAGATTAAAGTTTATCATATCAGTGTTATTAAATGTCAGGTGGGTGTGAGTTAGGTTCACGCTGTGAGGTATTATGTACATTTTAAACAAATACTCATACATTTTGATAGAACAGATATATATCTGCTTAATTTAAATATATTGAAAGGCCAATTTTTTTAATTGATGTTTAGAATTACGTTTTGTATTACTCTAAACTTCCAAGTCATTACATGTGGAAGTAATCTAAATTTTCAATTTACAGTACATATAGGACGATAAGGACTAAGATTCCAGATTTCTATGTATTAGGGTTATCAAAATGGACTTGATAGTAAAATTGTTCTAAATTCTGGCAGGTATTCAGTTGATACTGGTGTAGGTTACATCCAAGAGATGCTGGTGTAAAGGTGGCGTAATACCATTAGAACTATTTAGTTTTTAAACAAATTAAATGATATGGCGGAAGTAATATATTTACTTAGTGCATATCGTTGCGGAAAATAAATAAAGGAACATCAAGGGCAATATTTATTCAAACGTTGGATTATTTCGTTACTCGCTTGTTCTCTGTGAAGTATTACTTACTCTCATCACGCAGCGATGCTCGTGTATACAAATATTAAGTATAATATTTTCCTGAACTTGTTTATGCCATATTTCCAATCTTGTTCATTCTCTTTATATATATATATATATATATATATATATATATATATATATATATATATTTATATATATATATATATATATATATATATGCGCGCGTGCGTGCGTGCGTCCGTGCGTCCGTCCGTCCTTCCATGCGTCCATCCGTCCGTCCGTTCGTCAGTCCGTCCGTCCGAACGCCCACCCACCCTACCGCTCGCCCGCACGCCTGAAATTAACCATCATATTTAAAACCTATCTCAACTAAGAGACCGTAAAATATAATAGTTTCTCTATACTATGACACCGAAGTTGATAATTTATTTAAAGAACAATTTTTAAAAATATCTCCAAAGATAACTTCTCTCATACAGATGACAAAAAATATCTCGAAGGACAATTTTTTTTTGTATGAAAAACAATCTACTTCCTAGATTTGTTATCTGACATAATCGATGTCATAGCTCATACATAAATATCTTTTTTCCTTATCTCGATTTGTCGTGAATAAATTTACATTACCACTTTTTCGCCAGGGTTTGTATGTTTCCACCAAGCGTTAGTCACTTTCTTTATTGCTAACCATAAATTATCATGTCTTAATGATCAACAAATTACTTTCGCGAAACTCATAAATATGCGCCTTTGACTATGGCATTCGATCGTCATAAGAGTTGCTAGGTCATTATTTCCTTGCGAATGAAAGGCGGTGAACATAACGATGAAGTGTGTCAAAAAAACAACTTTTAATTTGGCAATTTCTTTGTATTCACTGTCTGATAAACTAGCATTAGGTTGAATGAACCTAGATCGGTCCTGTATTACTAATGTGACGTTTTTCACGCATTCTATTTTTAGTCCTCCTTTGCATATGTCAATATTTATGTTATTTTATTTTTCATTTTTTGGATAAACTTTAATATAATTTTTTTTTATTTTCTACTTCTTTCTTTTTATTTTATTTTTCAATTATTTTCTACATTTTGAAGGTGTATTTTAACTAATTACTTCACGTTCTCTTCTTTACCACTTATTAAATTATTTAAATAATATTTCCATTTTTAATTTTAAATTACACATCGTACTTATTTCATTATTTTCTAAACTTATTAATTTAGGTAGAGTTATATTATTAATATAACATAATATACATGCATTTGAATAATAAAATCCTTCTCACGTTCTATTTCTATCTTTGTATTGCACGGTGCAACATAAAATTCAATTTCAAAATCATTATGTAAAATACAGCTCCGATCTGAATATTACGGTCACTTTTACACCAATATTGAGTTACTAACCGTGTGTAGAATAAAATCGAACCGTTTTTTTCTATTCTCATAGACCGAAGGTAATTGTAAGAAGTTTTATGAAAAGACAATATAATTCTTTAAATTTTCCAACAACTATATTACGGTTAGCGATAGACCTATATTTGAAAACCTATTTTATCTCTATTCTCTACAATCTCTTCGAACAATTTACACGCCACCACACCGTAACCACACTCACTCATTTTATAAATTATATGACTAAGCCTTGTATCGAGATTGTCAAGTAGACGTAGCCTATTTTGATTTTAAAAAGACTTTGAACGAATTATTGGAGATAGGAATGCCTTATTTTCTAATGAAATTCTCCAATTGCTACCGCACTCGCAAATAATACGTTTCGTTTAGAAATTTCAAATCTCGGCATTAAGTTACTCAATCTGGAATCAGTCAAGGTAATAATTTAAATTCACTTCTTCTTCTAATAAATAACTTACCTTTAGTTACCAATACTCCTAAGTATCTTCTGTCTACCGATGTATTTAAAACTTTTCTTAAGTATTAATAGACAATCTAATAGTGAGCTGACCCAATGTTATACTGACTCAATATTTTAATGGAGTCAGAGCAATGAGCCACATTTTAATGTAAGCAAATGTGCAATGATGACCCCGCTTACGTGTTTTCCTTGTGCTCGATTATGAGCTGGACGGAACTACCCTCAAAAGAGTTTCATTGGTCCAGAATCTCGGTGTCATTATGTATATTAATTTTACATTTAACGGTCATAGCATTGAAACATGTCTAAAAGCCTAAAATGTGCTACAATTTGTCACAAATCAATTTCATGATATCGAATATATCGTTACTATATTTAAATATTTAGTCCGTAGTATTCTTGATACGAATGCAGTCAGTCATCTGGCTTCCTGATAAAGCTACTTATATTCTTGTACTGAAAGAGTATTAACAATGTTCGTGTGAAAATTATTTTTATTTATATCCTTCCGTATTTATTCCGACCTTAAGAAGATAAAAGGAATTACATCAACTATGCGTTGATGTAATTTCTTTTATCTCTCATGGGAATTGCTTTTGACCATGAATTTTTTTTAATTGTTAAATCATAATGTTGATAACCACTCGATCTTGAGTACAGTAGTGCCTAATATTCCTGACTGCTACATGAGAGGACGGTGTCATGTTTTTTTTTCACCTGCCTAGAGCGTGCAAGAATATTCACCTGCGTTTCATGCACTCACATTGCACTCATACTGTATAGTACTTATTGCGAATTACACCCAGACTAGATATTCTTTTCTGCTCCATTGATAGCTTCAGAAATAGGGTTATGGTATTGCGTGGTAGCTCACAACTAATCACTAGTTTGTATATGTTACATGTTATAGTTACTACTTTCATATTATATTCGTTGTTGATACTTATGTGTTTTTATACCTACATTTGTACTCACCGCTTTGGGTAAATTTGTAAGTTGAACATGGATTTTTAGGAAATGTATAAAAAATAAAAATATTTATCCTTTTTTTCGTTTCTTCTACTCAAAATATTGCATTATAATGGAGTTTTTTAAATATTTTGGAATATTATTTGACAATTTCTAATAATAAAATGATTTCCAGATACACTAAAAATAGCCAATAATTTAAATTATCTCTCACAATTCAAATAAATTCGTTTTTATGCATTTCATTTTATTATGAAAAACTTATAAAGAATTGGGTACTTGCAGGTTTTCCATTGAACTATTATTAAAAAACCTTCATAATTTTGCAACCAATTGGAATTCCATGTACTAACACGGCATTTCATCAAGGAGACCCTGTAGCCTAAAGAAACAGCGTCTAATATTGTTCCTTTCCCTTTGATATTGTAAAATTCTGTTTGATATTGTATGATTCATAAAGATTAAATTTAGAAGTACCTATTTAAAAAGTGTAAAATTATCGATATTTTAAGATAGTACGGCACATTAGTAATATTATATTAAACTAATACGGTCATAGCATTGAAACATGTCTAAAAGCCTAAAATGTGCTACAATTTGTCACAAATCAATTTCATGATATCGAATATATCGTTACTATATTTAAATATTTAGTCCGTAGTATTCTTGATACGAATGCAGTCAGTCTGTTAGTCAGTGTTATACTAGTAGTGTTAGTCAGTGTTATACTAGTAATATTCAGTCCCCCTTAGAATTACCGCACTTGTAAAAATTACAGATAACCGCTCCAATACTTATAGCTTGCCCGCTTTTAATACACGAAAAATCCGGTCCAAAATCATTAGTTTACCCCAAATAACCAATAACATCTCAAAAGTAGTTACTTTTGTGCACCGACCGTATGCTGTGATAACTTATGACAAATTAGTGGCATAGAACAAGTACATATATGTTTAATCACTCTTTACTAGACAGTAATTATAAATGAAATAGACAGTAAATATAATGCACTATCAGACTTACGTATTGGTACTGTTTACAATACGTAAAAAGTAAATGCAGTATACTTTTTGTATTATGTTAATTCTCGTATATCCATTAATACAAATTATTGTGTAACATTAATATCATCTAACCGAAACAAAAAATTATCTAAATTTAAATTCAAAAACATTACTAGTGTGAGATTGTTGTAAAGCAATAATGGGAACTTTAAAGCTTTAAACGTCATTAAATCTTTTTTCTTTTTAGGGTTACATATGATATAGGAACGTTTATAATTTCATCATATCTCTCTATAAGATGCAAGCTTATAAATTTACCGATTCTCAATGTAATTGAGCAATTTAATTTTTAAAACGATAAGTTAAATACCTATTTTTATTTCTCCAAAACAATTTTTCACTTTTTTAATACTTCTTAAATATTATTTTTAATTAGAATCTTATTTTAAGGAATTTTTAATATATTTATTGCAGAATATTACAAAAAATATATTTTTCAACAGTTGAAAATTGTATAATTTCTGTTTTATTTATTTTTTTAAATGAATTTTGAACTTATAATACTATTACTTTTGTCAACCAATATAACTCTGGTCTATTATGTTCATGGTATCGTTTAATTTCTCTAAAAATTATATATTTTTGCTTTACAAATAATACATAAATTGATACAAAGTTACTTCAGTAAGGATACGCTCAAAATAATAGTTAACTTAGAAATTATTCGATTTGTTGTGTCAAGTGAATACTTCCACTAGGCACCCATTTTGATATAAAATATTTATAAAACCATCCCCGAAATTAATAAAGTAAGTTACATATTTATATGTCTGTGAGATGTAAAGCGTAATCACACAATAGTCTACTTGTGCGGCTACAAAATAGGTTTCATTCATAGACATGAATGAAACCTATTTTGTACACTTTCTCACACTAAATTCAACATATCTATATACCGGCACACTCATTTTTCATTACTTAATTCAAATATATTATTTTTGTGACATCCAATTAATAGTGATCTGTTAAAGGTTCATTAGTTTCTGTATCCATTTATTTCCTGATAATTTTTTAACCGCTCTCTTGTTCAGTATGTACGTTTTATTATAGTCTAAATATAAAAGTTAAGCTTTACTATGATTTTGTTAATCCAATTTCATTGGCTACTTTGTTTAAGAATTATACATTTTATTCACTTTATCGTGCAAATAACGAGTTCTTTAACCAAAAGTTGCAACTTTCTCAAGAATGCTACCTGTAAATTAAATGCCTGCAATCATAAATTAATAAAATAATCGTATATTATATTTAGTTATATTCTTGAGTAGAGACGTTTTCAATATTTTATGACTAGTAAAAGTTTAGATTATGATTTATATTTTATATATTAATATAAATAATATTCTAATAGAGGGAATTTTGATGACTGAAGTATTCTTAATAAACAACAAAAAGAAATCACGAGTGTGACTCAAATTAAATTATATTTTTTTTAAATTCTATGTTAAAGATGCACTGGAAAATGTGAATAAATATGTATTTTAATTCTGAAATTATAAAAATAGCATTTTTTTTAGAAATCTATTCAAAGGTTGTAGGAAAAAGCAATCGTAAAATGTATTATTCGAATCGTAAAATTTATTCGATAATATACATATCTTCTTATTTTGAACATTCACCTATTTTAACATTTTAAGGGTGGGCGTCGAAAAAAGAATTTCAAGGGTTTGTATGAGAATTAAAGTAAAATTAAGGTGATATATTAAGAGATTTACGACCAAGTCGTTGAATAATTTGTAATGACTGCACAATTGAATAAGCATGAAGAGATGCGATCAAAGTATTTTCATTTATTTACTAAAAATATAGACGCGATAGGTCTGATAGTTTGATTTTAAAACGTTTGTAGTATATCAAGAATAAAATCTAAATCTAACGTTATTTGCAATGTAATACTTTTTCAATTTCGTGCAATACGAATATTTTGTTAGATCATACAATTTTAGTTGAAACCATTTCAAGTATCTTTAAAAGGAAACAACTGAATATTACCAAAAGTAAATGTTACTAATAAAACATTGTAATACATCTTCACTATCCTTCAATAATTCGGTTGGAAAATTTTCAACCAGAGACTTTCTTGGCCAGCACATTCCAAACAGGTTACATTATAATTACGCGAGGAGAAGCTCAACAAATGATGACGATTTTCAAGACGGATATTTCTAAATTTTATTACAAGACTACGGATTATGTAATAATTATAACGATTCGCGTAACAGGACTTGCCATTCATTATTTAAGGAATTTAAAAATGTTATGTGTAAGTACTCGTATATAATAATCAACACATTGCAACTTGCAAATAAATAATGGAAATGAGCAGTTTTCTGGATATTTTTAGAGTTTCCTGACTAAAAAGGAAAGATAGTCTTTGTGATACGTCCATTCTTCAATCAAAATCGTTTTCTAGGCCCATTTTAATACATAAACTTGAAATTTCGAATAATATTAAAGCATATTGACCCGAATACTATATTTGTTTGACGATTAAAAATATTAATATTAAAGTTTCAAACAACTAGCCGAAATTTGTTTTTTTTTAAATTAATATATCGCATGGCGTAGTGGTTTAAAGAGATAATAAAAATCTCAAATTATGCTTTTAACATTTTTTTGTAAGACAATTCTAGAGATATTGTTGAAAATATTGACGTCCTTCTTTTGGAAAACTTCAAAATTTCCATAACGTTAAACCATATTAATTCTCACATATTATTAAAAAAACATTCAAATATAATTTTAGAGGAAGCAAGTCAAATAACATATTTTTATTCAATATCATATGAAGCACAGTGTAACAATAGAAAGAAACATTTTGAAATTGACTTTTTTTATGATAATTTTCTAGATATTGTTAAAAATATCATCCACATATTCGATTTGTTAATATGATTCTAATAATGTACATGCGGTATTACCCGTCAGAAATAATCCCGATTGTTTTATTTCTTTAAAAGTATTTATGATTTTTTCAAGGGAATTTACCATAAAATATTACCAGTATTGACCATTCAACACGCTTTTGAAAAAATTATTTGAAAGAAATATTCAATTAATTTATGATTACATGAAACACAAGATTATTATACGTATAAAATAATATAATTTGTTCATATAATTTAATAGCATTTTGTATAAAATAATATCAAGAGGTTAAGATTACTTTAGTGGCATTGTTTCATAAAATAGGTAATATACTATGAATATACATAACAGAGAATACCTTTATGCCAATCTTCGCCGTAATCTGGAATGCGTGGCAACCGTATAGAAATATTATACCCGAATAAAAAGAACAAAAATATGGTCATAATTTGTATCATGCATTAGATATAATGAAAGGAGTACAAAGTCAAAAAAAAACACGCTTACAAAAGTAATAGTTGTATTGAAAATGAAACAATAACTTCATATGTCGGAGGCCATTTTAAAGTTATTGAATCTAAAAAGTTTCACAGTATTTACTAGCTATCTATTCATTTTTATCTTTCATATTTTGAAAATTTACTCCTTCCTATTTCTACAAAAAAAAACATTTTATTGCGCATGCAATCTGTGCTCATGAAAATTGAGAATTGTTTAATCTTTTCTTCATTTTATGAATATATTACATTAAAGTATTAATTGTATAATAAATTAAAGCAAGTTAAATAAGTTTCAAATAATAAAATCTTATAAGACAAGATAATTACGCACTTATAATCGAATATGGCGAAATAACAATGCACTTTGCAATTTGCATCGAAATAATAGTTACAGTCGAAGCATATAAAGTGAGATTGCAACTTACTGACTACCTTTTATTAACTCAGAGGGAAACTAAATAGCCATATAAAATAAAGTGACTTGAGTATTTATTTAACAAGTATACTTTGTCTAGTTTATGTTGAAAAATAAACCATTTTTCATCATCAACTTCATATACAAATAGAGCCTTTGAAGTAAGATAAACACTATAGATTTGCTTAAACTCAAAATGGCGCTTTATAATCGCTGTCTAACTCTAGTTTGGAAAGTAACGACACAATATAATTATATAATAGGTGGCCAGAAGTTTTTGGAAAGCCTACCATCCCTACCTACCTAGGTTAAGTTCACGACAAAGATACATTTTAGAAATCATAGCGAATAAAATAATAACCCTTTTCTTTCCGATTTTAGTTCATTTTTTTCAAATTTTCGAAACATATATGTTTTTCTCCTTGAAAATTAATCTGATATTACTAACATCTAAATAATAATTTAGTGTTGGGTGATCTGATGAAAAACATATCCTTTAAGTCATTCATTATTATCTCATCTATGGTTTCTCCTTTATGAACATTTTTAAACTTTTTTCCCTAGTTATATCGGTAGACCAAAGTTCGTCTTTCTTTTCATTTTTGTTTGAGAGTAAAGGTTGCTTGTGTGTAGTTCTTAAACAAATTGGAAAATAAAAATTATGTAAAACTTCTCTTGTGCCTTAATTTTCTACACTCATCTAAAAATTGTGGAAAATCCAAATTAACTTAAGGTTATACTGCGATTGAGGTAACAATTTGACCAGATAGGTAGATAAAGATTGTTACAAAAATATTATTGCGTTTTGATAATAAAATATTTATATTATAATACAAAAAGTAAAAATCTCAGATTTCCGAACCAACTGGTTTCGGAATCTCAAATTCCGAAACCACTTGCGGCTCATTAACTAACGTATAAGCTAGCCATTAGTGCCTTCGCAGCAAACATCCATATCAACTTGGTGCCTAACAATATGTACGTGCTTGTGCATGGTTATGAAGGTATTAAAATAACACTAGCTCAGTACTAAATATAGAGTAAATTTATATTTTCCTATTTATCCTAAGTGTTAATGACATAGTTCATATTTTTGGGCTCATTAGCTTTGTATTTTTACCACCTACATCAAAGATAAGTAGTACTATATCAAAGAAAATATCTAAATTTTCACGTATTTTTTTAGTTTTTTTTTTAAAATAGTATAAAATTAATAAAAAAAAATTTATGAATTTTAAATCCAAATAGAATCTTACTCAGAAAGCGATTTTTATTTGACACCATTTTAGCATTTATAAACGTTTTGATTAATTATATTTTATCACGTTTTCATTTGCTCATTTTTTTGTCTGTTTGTCCGGCACAAGTGCAAACATTTTTAAACTAGCTTCCGGTTAATCTAGAGACTTAAAACTTTAAAAATAGTTCAGAAAACAACATTTCTCAAAAAACAGCTACTATCTACATTCTGTTACTATTCTCTTTTCATGCGAAATTTATCTGGACTAAAATATTTCAACTTATTATAAAATTTTTAATATAAATATTAAATATCACGTGAATTAAATAGACCAAAAAATGTATAAAATTAACCGAACATAAAAACATTTATATTCAAAATTGTTCATTATGTTTTCTCAACATGTCTTTAAATAAATATTTAAATATTATTAACACTTTTTTTTAAATAATCCGTCTTCACTTATAGAATTAAAATTACGAAGTCCATGCTCTCCGAATTTTATTTTGTTTAGCATCTTTAGATTTTGTTCCTTAAACCACTGAAATATTTGAAAACTTTATTTGCTTTGTAAACGGTCTTCAGATAGATGATATTTTGAGAGAGAGAGGAATGTTTTGCTTTATCTAAAGAACATATTTAAACTTGGCGTCTGAACTTGGAAATTTTATAGTATGAAACTGAACCTACAAGCTATATATTCATCAAATATCTAAGCTTTGTTTGAAATTTAGTTATTTTTGTCGTCATATTTGTATATATGTATATGTACCAGTTCATTTGGATTTCTTAATTTAATTCATATATTTTATTGTATCTACTTACATGCCATATTGGAATTTACAATGTATTAAATTCGTAATTATTTCCAATTATTAAAATTAATTAATAATATATTCATAAAAACTTTCGCTCCGAAGGAAAATTTGCAGCAAACTTATGGTGCGTAATTTGATGTTATTTTAGTAACTTTAAGGAAAATAATTAATTCAAATAAGATGGTAAATAAAATCATTTTCACCTTTAATAATTTATTTATCAAACCGCAAAATTTTGAAATCACGAGATAATATTTTGGGAAAGTGAGAATAAATAATAATTAATTATTTTAATTTCGGGGTAATTATAAAATTTTCTAACCAAAAGTGTCCTTAAATAATAATGCAAAGCTATTCAGCTTTTGAATATCAAGCGATACGAGGATATCTTGCAGAAATAAAAATAAATTATACTCTTAATTCAGTATTTTCCTAAAGTTTTATATATATATGTATATATACAGAATGTCCAGTGGCAGATTTCAATGTTTGAAAAATTGTAAGAAAAAACTACACCTCTAATACAAAGTTATTTTATTTTATTTTAACTTTATAAAAACAAACGCGGATTTTATTTTTTAAAAACCACGTTTTCCAAATGGCGGCCATCGAGTCTGACACACTCTTCGAGTCTAGCACGCATGTTTTCAAAAACGCGTTTGCAGAGCGACTGGGGTATCCTACTGACTTCGGCTCGAATATTTTCTTTAAGTTGTGTCACAGTGCTCGGATTTGTTTTGTGAACAACGGATTTTAAGTGTCCCCAGAAGAAAAAGTCACATGGGCTTAAATCGGGTGACATAGGTGGCCACGGTAAGGTACCGTTTCAGGATATGTTTTTTTCTGGAAATAACTGCCGCACTGCATTGATGGACACATTAGCAGTGTGAGCTGTGGCCCCGTTCTGCTGGAATCATGTGTTTTGGTTGAAGGATGGACTATTCTGTAGTTCTACTCTGAAAAAGTCATTTAATATCTGGGCATATTTCTCCGAATTCACAGTTACAGTTTGGCCATGTTGATTTTCAAAGAAATGAGGCCCTATGATTGCAGATGCAGACATGGCACACCAGACTGTTACTTTAGGCTTATGTAAAGGCTCTTGATGCATTTGTCTTGGTTGTGGACATTCCAATAACGAAAGTTCTGCTTATTCATATATCCTCCAATGTGAAAGTGAGCTTCGTCACTAAAGAATATGTTGCCCATCCGGGTAGCAGTACGAAATCTCAACAACATCACCTCCGCGTAAGTTTTTCTTAATTCAAAGTCAGAATCATGTAAATCTTGAACAATTTGAATTTTATATGGATGGAACTTGAACTTTTTTCGCATTATTACCTGTAAAGTTGATTTCGGAATTCCCAATATCGATGAACGTATACGCAGTGATAAACGGGGATTGTCAACGACAGAGACTATAACACGCTCGACATTTTCATCCGTGGCTACCAATGGTGTAGATCCTGGCCTGGGCCTATTTAATGTTGATCCTTTAGCTCTGAACTTTGCTACCCATGACTGAATGAGGTTGATCGATGGTCCATCACGTAATCGACGAATACTGTAACGATTATTAAATCGACGGCGTGCTACAGACAGCGAAAATCCACTCGAAATGTCCGCCTCGACGGCAAAAGCGCGGTGCTCTCCACTCCACTGTTCCATGGCTACTAAAACATTCGCACCGCTTGCGCTTCTAACAACACCCCCCGCGCCCCTCTTATGTGTTGCGTTCAGAAACTATGTTTGTTCAAACTTTGAAATCTGCCACTGGACATATATATATATATATGTATATATATATATATATATATATATATATGGATGTATATATATATATATATAAATATATATATATATATATATATATATATGTATATATATATATATATATATATTTATTCATATGTAAATGTGTGTATATGGATGTGTATGTATGTGTATAATTTACTAAATCGGTATATGCATTGAAAGTTAGAAGCCAAATGTCATATTCTATCGGAATGAAACTACGTGAGCGTGAGCATCGCCGTAAAAAATATTATATATTTCTCAAAGTAAGGTCCTTTTTCGTAGTTGAAGGCTCATTTATATCACAAGTCAAGCTTTTGACTACAAAATTCGACTCGTTCACACAAATACGCATATGCGAGATCACAACATGATAGCAAGGGATAAAAGACAGACGCCCTTGAAAGGTGGTATTGGAGAAGAATGCTTGGAGTATCAGAGACTGACTTCCGTACTAATGCATTCTTACTCCAAGAACTCGGTATCAGGCGTTTCTCCAATACTGTGCAAATTTGCATAATTTTATGGATATGTGTCGTGATGTAGCAACGAAAGTATCGAACGCCTGGCAGCATGGGACAAGATGGAAGGTATCAGATCACGTGGGAGAGAACCAATGAGAAGGATCGATCAGATTAAAGCAGCCGTGGACGATCTCCTAAACGAGTGTACCGAGAGAATAGCTTATAGAGAGGAATGGTGACATGTCCTGTGATGCATCATTCATCTGCAACATAATTTATACGTTGACTAATACCACTCTGCCAACAGTGTAACGAATAAGAAGAAAATAGTTTATTGTGCATAAAACGTTTAATCTTGTATAGTACTTTTCCTTAATAAGGTTTAGTTTTCTAGACTTTTATTTTATTACAGAATTTTTGTGATTTTTTGTAATATTATACATGTATGGATTTATGAACGAAAAGCGGTAAAATTTTAAATGATACAAATTTACTTATCATGCACTTCTCTCACGAATCTGCAAATTCCATAATCGATCGCCACATTGATATTAAATTTATATTTCGTCACTCTCGCAGTAAACGTGAATGTTTGTTTAATAAAATTTAATTCATTTTATAAACATTATAATGGCATCTTATAGAAACTTGATTAGCGACAATTTTTTTTGCACGAAGGTTTTTATGAACATTGGTTAGGTTAGGTTGGCACACCTGCTTACGCCACACGGCCTAATTAAAAAATTAGCGAATATTTTATTAATTAATGTACTCAAATATTTAATTCTTGAAAAAATATCTACCAAAATTAAATGTGGTTATATTTAAATGTAATAAGATAACATCGTCCTAAGTCCAAAACAAGTGTGAATTTCTTTCACTAATTTTTCGCCTAATAAAAAGTAAACATTTGGATAAGTTATTGCATAACATTTCTTCGCCATGCACTATTTCCAATTACTATTGTTTTCCATCACGGTAAAGAACAAAATTGATAATTAAACATGTTGTACCATTAATTTTTCATAGTGAAGTTTCTAGGTTTATTTTAATTATGCTACAGTTTTGAAATATTTGCAAATAAATTAAGGTTTAAAATATTAGTATATTTATAGAAATATCTTTCAGTTTAACGTGAAATTGAACACATTGGGAAAATCAGGCTTGTGAACCATAGTGGAAACTGAATGCAAAAAGTTCTAGAAATATTTGTATTAATACTTGCATTAAAATATGTAAGAAATCATGATTTACTAACATCGTGCTATTTAAAAATTCTACTAATTCATCTTTGAACATTGACACTAATAACTAATTTTGAATTGATTCTTGTTACTACAATTCGAGTATTAGTCAATTAGTTTTTATCAAATTTAAGACAGTAGCCATTCAAAATATTTTTTTTTAAATATAGACAAATATAAGTTTTCTTTAAATATAGACCAATATATGTATAAAAAAACGTTTCGGAAGTGGAAACGTGGGTGGTAATAAAAAATCTGGATTATGTCGCTAAAATATTGAATAAAAGGTTAACTGTTTTTATCTATAAATGACACTTTAAAAGTCACAGTGTTCACAGAGTTGGCTTTGTGTAGAAGAGGAGAAAGAACCAACGGACGTTGCACGCAGACTTTTTAAAAAGTTTAGATGTTTTATCCTTGTATATGTAGAGGTTTGATATGAATGAACAGGTATGGTAAGAAAAATATTTCAAGGGAAAAGAAGATTTATATTCCTATTAAAAACATTTAACTATATTTGCTGATTTTATCCATGATTGCTTTATGGCTTCACGTATTCAACATAAAGCCTATGCGATTAATGTACATGTAGAAAATAAAAAAGATACATATATATATATATATATATATATATATATATATATATATATATACTTTAACAAACATGTAAGCAAATATCACTTTTAAGATAAGATTTGCTTATAATAATAAATTAGTTGTGGGTAATTAATATTTTCCAACTTACCACCTGGTCACTCTTCTTGAATGAATGGAGTGTAGTCATTCGAGGCAAGTATGCGCACTTTGTCTATAAAGCTTTATCATAATATAAACATAAGAGCTACGGAGTACATTTGTTAGATGGAATATTTATTACATTACAAATGATAGTAGAAATGATAATACAAGCTAACATAGTTTTTATGCAATTGCCGATTAATGACAGAAAGTCAGAATGCGTTCACTTAACCGATTTCGAGTAATTGCGTGCACCCCTTTGGAGTTTTTGAAACAATCTCACATATTAAATAATGTAGGTCTAGAAATAAAATGAAATTAATTGAACATATTTTACAAATCTTCTAGTTAGATTAAATTTAGTTTTAACATAATTAATCTTGAAATGAAGTTTCTGAGTAACAACAAGTAGGCAATATTTTCAGCATTAATATTAGACTGAAAATCAATCGAAGTCATGACAAATATCAGGTAATTCAGGTTTATAACTCGAGATAAATCAAACTTATTATAAACCTTATACTAATTTTCTTTAACAATTATAGAAATTAAAGCATTGAGCCAGTAAGTGAGATCAGTCAAATTTCTTAAAAGACTATGTAATAGGAATATTTCAACCCTATTTAAGACAATTATCACATAAAAAAATTCCTCTCCTTTTATAAGAAGTGTTGGCACGTCCATTCCTTAGAATCCCTGCATTTGATCCAATCTTCTGTCAGCGGCTCTATATATTCACTAGCACTCAAGCAGCAAATAGCTGTCACTGTGATGGCTCTTTCTGCTGACACAACTTTAGATAAAAAATTTTTCCTTTTATTTTAACCACCATTGGATTTTTTTTTGGATACAGTGCTTATCTCTATCTCATCAAGAATGATTATGCGACTCGGTTGGAATTTACATTTTTTCTTTAAATTTTGATACAACCGACGTCAACTTTAATTTTATTAAATCCCACAACACGAGCCAAACTCTTTGCTGTTGATTGATGGAGAACTAGTTGAGGATCACGTTTTAAAAAACATTCAACCCAGTTTCTGCCGGCCATTTTTGATGACTTATCAAAACGGTGGTCAATATTGTTAGCTATGGTATATTTGTACGCTAAGTGTCTCGAATCATTTATAGTTAGAACATAATATCTTTCTTCCATTTTCTTACGATGTGTAGTAAACTCTACTTGATTATCATTGAAAGTTTGCTTAAAGCAGCCCATTGATGATGCAGCACAATTTAGTTTTAGTCTTTTGGACAGACAAGACTCACTTACTCCAATAGCACTTGCAGCTGCTGTCTTGCTTTTGCCCTTCTTAATTAGTTATTTAGCCTCAGCTATTTGCGTATATATTAGCGTATATAATAGGGACGACATAAATATTACATTAATTAAAATGTTGCGTTAAATAGGTTAAAGCTTTTTTGTAAAAATAATTTTCTAGAAATTTACACCCTTATAATAAAAGTAATATACAATAGCAATGAAAAGAATTCTAGCAAACAATTTGTAAAAATGTAAGACTTACAACTGTCCACAAATTTGAAGCTTTAGCTTTTATAAAACCTATACATATATCGAGACCGAATTATCTTTTTGATTGAATAGGTCACTTCTTGTTTAAATCTTTATACTTGTTTAGCTACGGAATGAACCATTCCAAAGTTGATGAAAACACTCATACACGTTTAAAATCAGCCGAAACGTGAAAATATTATCAAATCAGAAAGAAAATCGCAATGCCACGTAGATTTATTTTATTACATTTACAAAAAAACATCTATTAGATCGCTTCCCGGCGTATCACATCCTGACCTCGTCAATCAACATCCCAACCTTCAACCTTATATACATTGTCGGAGCAGCTTCCTAATAAATGCGTGCTCACATGAGTCACGAAATTCGAGGAGAAAATGTTTCACATCCTTGCGTTATCTTGTGTTTGTATTATCTTTTAATAATAGCGTAAACGTTGGAAATATCATATTTATAATCTTAGTTATCTATCGTTTTAAATGTTGGCTATGAATATATAACTTTAATTTTTTAAAATTTATTTGAAAACCTTTTTCTAATGTATTTCGTAATATGATTACGCAATATATCTCAAAAATAATTGAATTATTTTGTGTCTGCATAACTCTCGGTAAAGCTGACAATCATGTTACGATTTGAAATTTGTATTACGTTACGTTTGGGTACTACTTTATTAAAGCATTTTCTTATAAACATATGTATTGATTCTAAAGATGTGCATATGTATTGCTCTAAATTAAGTAAATGACAATATATGGCTTATAAAAACTATCAATGTACCTTGTAAATTAGGTTTATTATTATTTAATAATACATAAGTATGTATTTTATAATTAATTTCAAACTCAGTAAAAGTCATTTCAGAGAGCACAGGACATGAATACTGAATCATATCATAGTATTTGAAAAACATACTTGATGTTTTTTATATTGTTTGTAAATTGTTTTTACTATACCATTATTTAAAAAATAACCTTTTTATGTACGAAGTGGAGACAAGGATGTTTTGACGTACAAACATTTGATTGAATTTCATCTAAGTAAGTAATGCTATTAAAGTCACTATTTTGTTGGAAATTTAAGAATATATATATGTGTGTGTGTGTGTGTGTGTATGTGTGTGTATACAACAGAAATAGTTCTAGTGTAATTGTAAATGGCAAAAAGAAAAAAAGGAGAAATTAAGAGATTACATTTATAAGATTTTTAAATAAAAAAGTTGATTTAATTTTTAAGAAATCTGCACACGAAAATAATAACAGTTTCCAAAAGCTCAATGAGAGCCAAAAAAAGGATTTACCGATTCGCTCTCCTTCGCCGTCTTTCATTATTTTATTTGTAAATAAATATTTCAATGTTCACCTTATAATTACTCATATTTATTTTGAACCTATTTGAACAAATTATTATCAAAACCCTTTGAATTTTCGCTAGACATGAAAATTACGAACGATACCATACATTTCTTCATTCGTACATTTCCACTTTCATCGTGGAAATGTCCAAAAAATATTTCAAATTATGTTAATAAAATATTTGGTTCAAGTACCATAAATAAACTGATTTTAAAGAATTCAGTACGAAATAATTTTATAACAATCATAACAAGAGGCCCTCATTGTTTTTTCGATGCAGATTAAAAATTTAATTTGTCCTATAATTTAATTTAATTTTGATTGACTAAAATAATATCATGCAAAATATTTCTTTTCAATCATCATAAGTAAACAATCGATATTTTTGAAAATGTTTCACAAGCTTACTTACAATTTACAGATTTGGTACGCGGTACGTACTGCCAGCGTTCAGATATCACATATTAATTAAAATCCGAAAAGTGAAACACACGATAATTTTTTTTTTGTTTTATCTAATTATAGTCGATAGGAACCAATTAACTTTCCTATGTTAGAAACAAATAAATAATTGCCTATGTAAGAAACCCTTTTTCCCATAGCATTCAAAATGGTTGAAAATTTTATCATTTCTACAAAGAAAATAATGATGTAAATAAATGGCATGCATAAATTTAAAATAAAATTTGATTTAGAATATATAAACCCCATGTTTTTACATTTAGATAACGATAACTTTCTGGTGAAACTTCTCGGCTTGTAGCAGCACGTATATAGAAAATTATTTATTTATTTATTACTTGGTGAACAATCATCTGGCGAAGTAACCACTAGAACAGAGATCTTTTACAGTAAATCAGAATTACAGCGCGTTTATGAATTAATGGGATAGGTTGATAAGAACTTGTGATAACGACATATAATATGTAAAATTTTGGCAATAAATAGAAAGAAAAAAAGACATAGACCACAAAAATAATCTAATTCAACAAGTCGAGTAGAGTTTTGCGCCAGGATTGACGGACCGGAAAAGAGAGGAAAAGAAATAAGAGATATGAAAGGAAACGGAAGATGGAAATGTGGAATATTAAAAAAATGTAGGATACGAAAGAAAATGGAATGTGGAAAATAAAGTTAGGGGAGGTATGATTTTTTCACACGACTTTTGAATGTTTGAATGGACGGTAAATGCCTGGAGTCAAAATTAATGTTGTCCCATAACTTGGAAAAATGGACCGTGAATGAATGCTCATAGAAGATATGTTGATATTGAATAAACAGTAAAAACGTGATAAAACGTGACGTGTTTTTTGGTTTTAGTAACAATTATAAAGTCATAATTTAAGCATATATGTTAATATTAAAATGTTATTTCTTTATTCGTTTTTTCTTTATATGATTTGATAAACAAATTGGAATTATTAATAAATTTACTTACTATACATATAGATTGATATATTATATATATATATATATATATATATATATATACATATATACATATATATATATATATATATATATATATATATATATATATATATATATATATATATATATATATATATATATATATATATTATAGTATCTACTATATATAGATTGGATATCTTTTAATAAGTAAATTGATTAATAGAAATTTCTAGATAGTAATGTACTAAAAATAATGCTGCTTACTAAATATATGCATGAAATTATCACAATTTCTCTTACATTTTCGTTCTCTTACAGTTTTTTTGCTATCCAAATACATATTTCTATCTACTAACGTATAGGAAGTAGATATTTTGTTTGAATCGGCCCCAATTTTTTTATCAGACACGGTGTACCCCCTAATATTGTCAACATTTATTAATCCATCAAGTTAGTTATATACTCAAACTAAACTCTTATCTTAGATTGTGTGTGTTATGCTTTTTAACTGTAGAATGAACTCGTATTGAAGCCTATGTGATGATTCGACAAATTTATTATAAAAATGTTATTTTTTATTTATTCAAAAATCGAATTATGCACAATATCCCCACAGTTATTATATTACTTCTAGGACACAATAATCCAATTAACATTTAGACATGTTCTTGGGTGATAGCAAAGTATGTATTAACAGCTTTCATTGAAGCGACTCCCTATTAAATCGTTAAAAGACGCTTGTGTTCTCATAAGTGAGATTAAATTCCTCATGTTTACTCACGTGACGCTATACTGATATACATTCCGTACGGCCACGGCGCTGGCCACCCTCCACAAAATGTCACAAGAGGCAATTAAAAAATCTAATTTATAAAATTATTTTTCAAATTAGACGAAATACAAATGATCTAACTAGTCATATGAAAGAAAAAATGTTTATTTATTCTGAAAATACATAATTTGGGATTTACCGACTGACACGTGTTTCGGGAAATATTTTGCATTTCCTCGCGAATATGAGCCTTTAATTTCTCAAGAGTATCTGGATTGCTGTTAAAGACTTTACTTTTAAGGTGTTTTTTCCTTTAATGGATTTTTTTCCCTTGGGGATCAAAATAAAAAAATCCATTAAAGGAAAAAACACCTTAAAACCTGTGAGCATAATCTTGGGGCTTTAACTGCTGAACCATTTGGATTTTGTATGGATTAAAATGGAAATCCTTGTGTAGAGTGCGGTTTAAACATGTTTTGGATACGTTTAAGACGCTAGATCGCTTTCGAGTAGGGAGTCCAGGTTGTTGACGAACAGACGCTCTAACACGCTCTATATTTTAGATATCCCGTGATGTTCTAGGTCGGCCAGATCGTGGTTTATCTATTATTGAACCAGTTTCTTCAAAGTTCTGGACCCATTTTTTAATCGAATGAATCGATGGAGCTTTATTTTTATGTCGTATATTGTAATGAGTGCAACATTTTCGTTGGGCTAGAGTCGAAGAATCGTTGTTTCGATAGTACTCGCGTACGCAGACCGCACGTTGTTTCTCGTTGAATGACGCCATGGCACTAAATTCCCATCGGCCGCTCTAACATTCCGTATCTCTCCCTCGCTGCTCAACGCAGCTGCCGATTCAAATTAAATGGACTTTTGAACTACCTGTATAATGCGCACGGCAAGTATAGTTGTTATGTCAATAATGTTAATAATAGTTTTCAACTGCCACGTTTTTGCATAACTACCATCAATCATATTGTTTCGATTAAATATTCGTTTTAATAAAATATAAATTGTTATGCCCATATTTTTTATAATGTAAATCGAATTATTTGTTACGATGTTTTTGCTTCCCATTCAATTCATAAACAAAATACAATGACAAGTTCAGAATAGTATCAATAATGAAAATCGAAGAAAAACGTTTATTTATTTAGGCAACGCTTAAATTATTTTTTATTTGTTTATATATTAATCGGTATAAGTTTAATTGATCACTACCCGATGGCTTCACCCGAATAATAATAAGTAAATGTAGAAAACGTTTTTGTAATATGCATTGTTTTCATTTTGGACATAATTTCCTAGATTTGAATAAACTAAAATTTTTATGGTGCAATATGGTGAGCCGCGCGAGTTATGTGGTAGTAGTCTAGAATGAGATGTGGGAAATATGGAGCTGTAGTACAAAACGCTTTAAATTCTTCTAAAAAGATTATACTAAAATATATAAATTACGTGTTCATTAAGTCAAGTTAATACATTAGACCTGTAAATCACAATAATGTAAATAAATTATTATGTTAATTATACATTTTTAAAACGTCGGATGACGATAGGAAAAGAATTGTTCTTTGTTTTTTTAGAAAAAAGTTAAATAAAAACGATGCGTACACGGACGACGGTAATCCCTTTATGAAACAGCGAAGTAATCTTTCTGATAGGTTTATCGATATTTTACATGTGTTACCATATACGTGTCTCACAGTTCAGGTATTTGTATGTGACCAATCCCGGATATAAATTTTATGTTTTAATTTTCTCACTTTCCTGCAACCAATCGATTAAAACTTTTTAATATATTCATAATACGTATGACGATAGGATTGAACAGTAATAATTAAAGATGAAGACTTTTTCTATTAGTTATTATGAGTTTTTAATTATAAGTTGGAAATTTCAAGGCAACATAAGGATTTTTCCTGTAAATGATAATACTACAAAGGAGAACATCAAAATTACTTTAGTTTAAAAAGGAGAAAATATCTTTTTGATTACGGGATATCAGAAAAGATCTCCAAATTTCTTAAGACGTGAGGTATAAAAGAAAGGAAGCGGTTCAATAAATTGGATAATCGGTAAACGAGTGGGATTAATGAATAACCGGGGACTTAAAATACGTATGTCCAATATTCTTGATGTATATTAATAATTCCATTCAGTTAATAATTATATTCTTATGTTTCAAAAATTCTATTCTATTCTTATGTTTCAAAATCTTTTCAGGTGCATCTTTAATTTTCCTTTTTTTTTCTAAATGCAGTTCTATTAAAGACGTTTAATTTAGGAACTTTTATTTAAAATTGCACGTATTAATGACGATGTGGAGTATATTGGAATTTTATGTATTAAATATTATATTTGTGATCAGTGTAATGTATCTTTACGTTGCCATATCTGGTACAGAATCATATGAACAAGATATAATACTATATTATAGTCCTTAGCCTTTTCGGAAGAGAATCCAAAAATGTTCGGGTACGCCCATATTTAAAAAACAGATATGAATTACAGAGTTTTTAGAGCAATTGGTGGTTGCTAGGAACAGGCCAAGTATTAAATATTATTTAAAGTATGATAAAACTTCCAGAAAGATGTTAATTTTTCAAAATTAAAATATGAATAAATTGTGAAAGAGCGGTTACTCACGGGCGGCAAGACAAACGAAAATGGTTTGCGATCAATATTTTTAAGAAAACCTTGAAAACAACATGACAGGTAAAAATATAATCATCGGTGCAGTGATTTCTGTCAAACTACTAAAAAATTATAATGTCTAGCAACGGAACACAAACTAAATATTTTCCAGTGGCTCCAAAATTATTTTCTAATATTTAATTTGTTTTTCGGAACATTAAATATTATTTTAAAATGATCTGTTCCTATGTATTGGCCGAAGCTAGACTCAGAGCATAGAGCTTCCTATTTCATCAATCATCTCAAGCGTGAAAGACGAGCTAATTCCGCCAAATATTTAGTTGTAATAAAAAAGCAAAAGACAGGTAGAAACTGTAACATTTCGATCACTTTATTTGAAATTATAAAAGTTTTATGGGGATCATTTGGTAAGACTTTGTGGGAAATTAAATATCCTTGTAGCAATTCTAAACTTGTAGTGTTGTTCTCACATGTAATGAGTTGTTGGTCGCTATTCTAATTTCTCAATAGTGATATCTTGGGCGCTAAATATAAAGGGTATTAATACCCTTTATATTTTATAAGACAATTCATTGTTGCTCTCACGTTCATGTTAACGTCAAAAAAATTGTTACTTTCTAGTTTCATAACTTCACTCAAACCGAAATAAGAAGCACTAATCTGGTTCCAGTAGCCATGTTCAGAATATATTCTATATAATTACACTGAATCCGAAAAGAATCAAGCAATAAATATACTTGTATCGAGCGTCGAGGCCTTCTACTTTTCACTTTTTTGCAACGATAAATATTTTTCCATAATTCTTCCGAATTAGAAGAGCAATCAATAGACCAAACCCATCCTTCTTTTAGGACAACCTTAGTTTTGTAGCCGTTAATAATTTTTTTTATCATAAGGGTAAGATAATATTTTCCGGTTCTTATTTCTATTAACATTTGACTACAATAAATGAACTATCGATCTATTTTCGTCAGTTGAAGAGCTGCTATGCTCAGCAATACCTCCAGAACCCGTAGTTCTATTAGTAATACCAAAATAAACAACGAACCTTATTACTGCGTGTAATTTAAAAAAAAAATAAATAAATGACATTTAAATCGACGCGTGACAGACAGTAAAGCAGGATCAACTACAACTCGTGGTCTGACAACAATCATTGCGTGCGGCCACCACGTGTCGTGCCAGCAATTTTCTGAGAAAAATCGTGAATGAATTACGAACAGACACGTGACTGATATTATAAAGATTTAGTTTTTCTTTTTAAGGTCTCGTGCACAAGCTAGTTGCACAATAATTTATCTTATATTGATTAATTCCAAGAGACAAATTTTTTTTAATAAAAGAAGTAAGACCCACATGCAATTATCCAACTGAAGGTGATCTCTCTGCAGAGACGCATTGTTAACTGGTTACTAACAGGTTAGTCTAGATAAATGTCTTTTCGTGCAACTTATTGGTTTAATTCAGTTATTAGCCAGTCGAGCTCTGTGTGAACGATTCTAGTCTGACAAAATGTTTATGGTACCCATTTAACCTCTTGAATGAAAAAACTAAGGATCAAATACAAATCGTGGACTTGCTTTTGTGATTTTACCACTTAAATATACCATAATTATTTGTTAAATTTAATAACGTTTTTATTGAACTTTTTGCTGCAATTCATTTATGTTTTAATCGTGTTAACCCTGCTTTATAAATACTCTAATAAAATAATCAAACTCTCTAGAGAAATTTATTACGATTATGATTTCTATCCTTTTAATATAAAGTCGATTTTCTTTCAATTTGATTCATATTTATTTAATTTCAAAAGTTATTTTATATGACTGATTTCTGACTGCTTATATTTCGCTCGATTTAAATAAATTTAAATCAATTCGAAACTTTGAGTTACCCTTTTCTCTGGTTTGCTTTGAATTGTTCCCTGCGGTTGTAAAATTTTTGATTTATAAATATTATATCTAATTATAAATATTACATTCGAATACTTTCGACTTTTTCATGACCCGAAATATATTTTTTTATTAAATGTCAGGAAAGACTTTTTTACAGATGGGCACTACCAAGATGCTTAAAAGAAATAGAAGATGCTTAAAAGAAACAGATGGTCCATCACTAGCCATCACTAGAATATTCGTGGGGGGAGCTATATCTTAAATTCATCGAAAGACTAAAGCTTTTTTAGGTAACCGGAGTTTCTATTGTCCATTTGCTTCGAGTATATCGTCTTCTGTCCGCAGAATCTTCATGCTTTAAAAAGTAGTTTTTCGAACTAACAAAAAGCAAAGATATCTTTGCTAATAACCCACTTGAAGATGTAATACAATGAAACCTAGTTTGTGGTAAAGAACTTATAGGAAGTAGAAATAATATTACATCACGTAGTTTCAGTTAATTGTGAATAATGAATTTCCACAAAATTAACGCCTAATATATTCAATATTTAAAAACAGAATCATATTTTCAAATCTTTTTTTTAAATTTCATAAGAAAAAGACGAAACTTTTAGTTTATTTAATGTAAGCCTTAAAAATTTTGGTGATTTCTAAATAAAAAACACTAAGTTTCATAAAATTTATATACAATAAATAGTTAAAAAATACACATCTTTCTTTCATTAGACTACGAATTAGATATTAAATGTTATAAAAAAAAACAAAAAATCAGTATTGAAATTTCAACAGCAGACTTCTATTTAACCAAAGTACCGGCCTTTTTTAACTTAGTACAATTAATTTTAATGTATAAAGTATTCAATAAATGTAAGTAATAGAAAAATGTTTAGAGATAAAATATATATAAAATTTAAAACAAACGCCAAGCAAAAGAATGAAATTAAAATAGAGCGTATGTCCTTTTTCAGTTGTAAACCACACCTTTAAATCTTAGCGTATAGTGTATTGGCATTATTATAATACCTTTGCATCACATAAATAAGTTTTAAACAAAGTCGGAAAAAAAATTAATTTATCATTCGTACACATAATCAAAGATGGTCTCTCCCCTCACTGTGATTGTACGTCTTTATGTACGCAATTTCATTACTGAATAGACTTACTCAATAGAAAGGATTAAATCTAAAAATTATGAATATTTTGTGATTATTTTCGACCTATGACGATGAATGCTTATAAAGTCCGAAAAAACATTAAAGTGGTACACTGGTGTCCGCTGTTTATATTAATGGATATATGGAAATAATATACATCAATATTGTTCTCATCAAAAAAATCTATATAACATACGTAAATATCACGTAAAATCCAGAATAAATATTTTATTGTTAAAAGTAACATAATTTTTCAACTGAATTTTCAATATTGTTCTCATCAAAAAAATCTATATAACATACGTAAATATCATGTAAAATCCAGAATAAATATTTTATTGTTAAAAGTAACATAATTTTTCAACTCAATTTTCTGGAGTTTATTGTGAGAAACTGTTACTAAATTTTCCTCAAATTATATGGATGACAATTTCCTTTTACATTGTATTTTTCTAACAAATAATTTAAAAGTCATGACGGTGTTCGCAAGACAGCAGCATTATTCGATCGAGCTTTCATGCATATCGAGCGGGCTTTCTCGCAACACGAACGATCTAATGTGTATAAATCTTTGCCTACACATGGGAAGCCGAAGCGATTTGCCAATTTAATACAGTCAATTAAATTATAACGTGGTCAATAAAATGTTATAATTTGATTATTTTATATTTAATGAAAGAAGTCAATCGATCAAGGTATGGATATTTGCTATCATATTTCAGTTTATTAAACAGAATTTACAATTAAATACACGTAATATGAAAATTATATATATGTATATTTATATATATATATATATATATATATATATATATATATATATATATATATATATATATATATATTACTTTATATTCATTCATATTAAACTTTAAATGCTTATTTGAGTATAGGAATAGTCTAACCATCTCTCTTAAAAACATATGATTCAGGTAATTTTTTCAGAAGTTTAGTTAGTTTGAAGTCACGCTTTTGTCCACTGAATGGTTAAAACAGCTAGATAATAAAGTTTAGGTATATTCGGTTTTCACATTCACCAAATCCATTTTAATTACATTCGGTAGTTATATACTACCGAATGTGTATCTTGAGATTTTATATTATTTACCAATAATAATGAATTAAAATTAGTTTTACAAATATTACAAAAAACTTGGATTATATTTTAATTAATTTATAAAATGGTATAAACATATAACACATTTTTTTATAAATTAAGTTAAATTAGTTATGGTATTAATGCTTAGGTCGATGCTTAAAATTATTCGGTTAATTCTTCAGGAGTGATTCCAAATCAGTTATTAGATTGAATTCAAATGAGTAAAGAATTCATAGCTGCATTCAATTTTCAGTCCACTTTGACGTTAATTCCTTAACTTATTGTTACAATAAGTGTCAAGCTTTATTTTTGGAAACGCAAAATAGAAAAGGGTAAAGGCTTTTAATGGCACCGCTAATAAAACAATATAGGCTGTAATTAAAATAATTAATACTAAAATGTATATTACATTACAATGAAACATTTTAATAAACTACCTATTAATTTTAAATTATTTAACTTTTCAAATAAATAAATTAAAAAAATGTGATGGGATGATTGTTAATTTTAACGTGTGGTTTTAAAATGTATCTCGGGTAAATTATACACAGAGTAAATTTGAAGATGGTTATGTTTCTTTGAATGATACTTATTATTAAGTCGTGTTTATTATTATTCTTGTATTATCTATTTTTTTACTTTATGTCTATTTTTGTACAATTTATATTTCAAGTTCTACATATTTATTGGTATATCTCACTTCTTTATTTGTAATAATGAAATTGCATAAAAAAATATTTGCTTTTCGTTGAGAAAGAACTTGCGTCTAATTATTACCTACTACAATTATTCTTCATATTTCCAGAAAGTAGATTGTAAACTTTTGTATATTTGCTATAAAATTTAATATTTCTACGGAAATTCACCATTTACATATATAATTAAATACTTAAGACAAAAAGTTTCTTCAACACAAATACTTACCAGAAAAAGCTCATTTTCACAAAAAATTAAAGGAATTGACCTTATTTTAATTTTCTTGTGTTTTTATATATTGTTTAAATTAAATTTTTTTATCGCTCTGTTTTTTCCCGACTTAAAAACTACTAAAAAAAGGATACGAAATAATCTAAAAATTGTTATAAAAGAGAAC
This sequence comes from Druceiella hillmani, assembly GCA_039881145.1. Classification (NCBI taxonomy): domain Eukaryota; kingdom Metazoa; phylum Arthropoda; class Insecta; order Lepidoptera; family Hepialidae; genus Druceiella; species Druceiella hillmani. The sequence goes on along the minus strand of JAYKKI010000004.1, from coordinate 41,920,183 downwards.
GAAATAAAAAAACCTGGGGATGGAACAGAATATAAATTGTATTTCGTTAATTAAACAGCTAAAACGTGAAACAGTATTTAATGAAACCTTTCTTTTTAATTAGTATTTTTCAGGACCCTTAATACCCTAAATACTTACACTTCTTTTTGATATATTAAAAAATTCTCAGAGCTAAAACTATCTGGCAAATTTAAAGATTTGTCTGCTCACGGCCTTGGATTACGATCTGAAAGTTCACTCATCCTGCTTATTCCTAAACATACCTCTACTTGTTACGAAAAATCCTTCACTGTTCAAGCGGTAAACATTTTGGAATCTCCTGGATCCTGACACCAGGAAAATCATGTCGCTAAATATTTTCAAAGATCGAGTAAAAAGCTACTACCTCTCCTGAAACTTTGTTCTTTGTGTCCTTATCCTTTCCTCTCTTTCCCATCCCCAATTATGTGAATAGTATTATTAATAATTTTATATTTTTAAATTTTTTTTTTCTATCTAATGTTGTTTGCTATAAAGAATTTTCATTGTGAAATCTCTTATAAAATAAATAAATACCTTTAACGCATCAAAAATATCCCAAACTTTAACAAACATACTCATATATAAAAGCCACCCTTACCAAATAAATAGCAAAACAAATTGAAGGTATTTTGGAAAATGAAGCAAAAATTATCATGTAACTAGGTAAGCTATTATTAAATTGTAATGAACATTGTCCGAATGTATATGGAACTAATATTAATTCGATTGAAACAAATGAACGGGGAACTGAAAGTAAAGCAAAAAATAATTGAGATTTCATCAAATTCAGAATCTACTAAAAGGGATAATGATAGGTAATTTAATAAGATGTAAATTTATATGAAACATGTAAATGATATTCAAAGCTTACCCTTTACTTCTGAAGAAAAACATGATGTGAAAATAGCCATAGATAAACTATTATAAAGATTGCTACGTTAAAAGTTCTTCTCCCTTTGTACTCTTTAAAACAATCTCTTTCTTAAGCACAAAAAACTATTTAACTGAAGAATTACTTTAAGATACTTCATTTAATTTTATTATAATTCGTTTTGAAAGTAATTATGACTGTGATATGTGAATTAATAACTTTGCCTGTAAAATGAGTTTGTTCATGCGTTTCAGGTTGGAACTCTATCTCTTCTGCGTTTCAAGATTGTGCAAAAAAGCATCAATATTTTTTTGCATTTTAGATAATATTTATGTATCAGTTTTATGATAATGTTTTAGTTTTATAACCAGACAATAGTCATATTAACGTATCGTTTATACTGTGGTAGTAAATCTTTACCGAAAGATGAAGAGATAATATATAGAAGTAAACAGTGTGCTCGGAAACATGGCATTATTTTAAAATTTAACACACGTGGCTCATTCAAAAATTATAAAGGAATACCAGCCCTTTCAATACATCAAAAGTACAATCCTTGGTTTACGGGTTTTTATAAAAACTTACGTAGATTTTTTACTTGCAACACGTCAGCGAATAGACATTTGGAATTTATTATGATTATTTACAGTAGGTATTGAAGTAATTAATCAATCGCGTCATAATACAAATTGTAAAGTTTTGTTGCAATCAACACATATAAAATTTATAAAATTATATTTTCACCGACTACCACCTGATAATAAGATGAGTTCAATTTAGGTAACTATTCCAACATTTTAAATTTGGCCAGTCATGTACAATGCCACTTATTTTCTTACCGGTAAAATGCATAATATTTCGTCTCCTAAATTACGGACAAAAAGCCTGTAATGTAATTACACCTTTATTCTGTAGACGATGTAGACGATAGATTTATTATGTAGACGAGGTGTAATTTCATTATTCACCTATACAAGACATCAGAAACATTTAAAAAACAGCCATGTCTTTAATATTATTCTTAAATATGTTGGAATATAAAAATATGGCCATTAATCTAGGCGTAAATCTGTAGGCTGTTAAATATTGTATATTGTTTAAACTTTAAATGTAATTTTAATTAGGCATATTTTTACATACATCGTATTAAGTAAAATTTAAACCAATGCTGATAAGACGAGAATACGGTGAAATACGTATCTCAACTTCCCCGGATAACAGTGGCACTATAAGAATAAAGCGTATTTACTGTTTGCTTATCTTAAGAACAATTTGTAGCATTTAAATCAAAACAGGCCATTGAAGTACAATAAAAATACTGTGACCGGGAAAGCAAAATTTTAAATAATATTTAGCGTGTCATACTAAGACTGGATTATTTTCTCAACGCCCCTGGGTGTGGTTAAAAAAACAAAACAGTTTTGAAAGTAATAATGATTTTGAAAAATGAAACTACCCACCAATTTTGAACAGCTTGTTATATTTTCTAAAGTTAAAATATGTAGAAATGGCGCTAATATATTTTCGTAGACGTGTGCGGTTAATTGAAACTCTTTTTATAAAATAATTTAATCTGAGTTAATCTTACGTTTTTCAATCGTCATTTTATAAAGGATATTCTTTTTATTTTAAATTTAATATGCGCTTGCATAAGTTTCCATTCATCCTTTCCATGTGAATCAATGTCAATTTTAACTTTAAAATTATTTTCCAATTCCTTGTGGGACGAATAAATACAACAGTAAACCTCTATCAACCTCTGTTTGCTTTGATCAATAAATGTAGAAAAAAAATATTTATATAATATATATTTATATATATGGACCGATGCATAGGTTTTTAATACACTTAATAATATACGCCTTATTTATTGTGGTCAATTCTCTCTTTAAAAATTCTAAAATAATTTTTTTCCTTATAATATCTTAAACTTAACAAAATAAAGTAACGTATCTCATACAAATGCTCTATTTCAGCTTTACGCTTACAAATAGTTTTTTGTACATACTCTCGTTAGGCATTAGTCATTTTCGATATTCGTTATCATAATTTTGAATGCGTTTTTTCAAAACTATGTTTTCTACACTACTGTTCAATATAACTCTAAAACTGAGAAACCAATCCCATTGATATTTTTTTACGTTATGTGCAAAGAAATAATATGGGAGAAAAATAATTTTGCAAGTTATTTTTGTTTTTTCAATAAATCAAAAGTACAATTTTTTTAATGGAAAATAAATCATTTTAGAAAAATAAATATCCAACAAATATGCAACAGTGAACACCTTCTTTTTCGCGTATTTTAAAACTGTGTTTTTATTCCGTATTTTAAATAAAAAAAATATTAGATATTATAGACGGCGTAAACGAAACAACCTCTATAAGACCTACTACTGAATATTTTTCTATGAAATTTACAATAATTTAAATTGAAGTATTGATATTAATGTAGTTACATATTTCTTTACTATATTAAATGGCTGAAAAATTATGCATTCCACTTTCTTAATAAAGAATTTTTAGTTTCTTTCTTCTTCTACTTCTTTTTGTTTAATGAACAAATTTGAACAATTTTAATACATCGCAGATTTTCATCAACTTATATTACAATTATGTGCAACCAAATATGTTGTCATTCTTTAGTTACATAATGTGCATTACATTTCATGTCAGTAAAACAAAATTCAAAAGTATTTTGGTCCAAAGTTAAAAAAAATATACGAAAATGATACTCCTCACGGTTCGATTTTGACAACATTTTATTCGCAATGTGTTCGTTTACTTCAGTTAATACGCAATTAGAAGTGTAGGAAAGAAATAGTTTAATTTTATTCTAAAATTTCCTTTTATATATACAAAACCATCTTTCGCTAATTAGAGATAGACGAATTTCATAGTTCATCTGTGTGTATATATATATATATATATATACATATACATATATATATATATAAAGAAATGACAACATTTGTCTATGCATTTTAAAAGCTTTATGTTTTATTTACAATTATAATAAAACAATAATTTAAAATATCGAATTCTACTCAAACCGGGAGGCCAAAACTTGATACAATGACATAACAGAGGTTCAAGTAATATTCAAAGTTTGACTAATATCTCCACTGTCTATACACTAATCATAATTTCCATCGGCCACAAATTGTTTTTATCTCTGTAAGAATCCTAAAACAAAAATAATTGGTAGAAAGCTCAGGATTCCGAATTTTTGATAAAAGTCATTACTAATTTAATTACTTCAAGGAATATTAATATTATAAAACTAGATGTATTGACAGAATTGTCGCTGTTCTTTTATTTCTTTATCTCGTGTGTAGAAATAAATATTGTGATGTGTACTTTGAAAAACAGACAGAGTTTAATATTAGCTATTGATAAGTACGAGCTCGACTAAAATTTGGAAAAGTCATAAAAAAGAAGGACGAATTCATGGGGAAAAGAACAATAATACTACACCGCAATATTGAGTATGATGAATGTTTACTTGGTCAGAGATTTTAAACATGACATTATGGTACTATAAATACATAATCTCGTTTTAATTACATTTTATAGCAGATGGGAGTCACTTGCTATATAACATCTTGAATTTGTATGAATATAACATGGGTCATTCCAATTATGATGCAAATTTCATTATTTCTAGAATAACATCCGCATTCGCAATTCTGAAATGAAAATAATGCTTAGAAACGTCCATTAAAGATATATCCTTACGTGTTTTTTCGTTCTGGTTATTCACTCGCTAATATACCCTCCTACATTACCGCGTACGGGGTGCGCTGCTACCATCTAGCCTGTGGACTTATGCGCGACCAGACGACTGAGCAGTAGGCTACTTATTTTGGGGCCTATTATTTATCATTATTGAAATCATAATTTTTGTAGTTAAATTTTTGATCTGAAGTCAAAAATGCCCACGCGGAGATTCTTAGCAGATTATTTACTTTTAATTTTCTATTCTTGCTTTCTGAGCTGTAGTAAATATTATTACAATTATAATTATATTATAAGACCTTTGACGTCGCGGCACACCACGGGGATCCCGGTTCGATTCCCGGCAGCTTTCCGAGCGGGGCTGGACTGGTGTTTTTCAAGAAAAGTAAGAGATTACTCCCATAGCAATAAACCAGCCTTATGTATCAAATAGATACATTAAAGTGTACTGTTGAAAACTTATTGTAATTTATTAATTTTAATTATTTATTACATGATAAAGTTGTGATTAATGATTTATAATGCAAAATTACGTCACCGTCACAAAAATTTACGTCACCTAGAGAAATATAAAAATTACATAAAATATATTTTAGGAAGCTTATAAGCATTAAGTCTATCACAAGTATTTACAATAAATAAATTGTTGCTATTATATAGACCACTAATAAATTTCAATTACTAAAAACATTATTTAAAAGCACAGATATCTTAGAATTGTATCAATATAAAAAACATGTGTATTTGCAAATACCTCAATATCTAATATTAATATAGTATCAGTCACTACCGAATATAAATTTATGGCCAGTGAGTAATTTCATCCTGTCGATTCTTGTTGCATCGTGCGCCAGCATCGTGAGCAATTTCATACTGTCGATTTTTGTTACATCGTGCGTGCGCATATATATATGTACTTCAAAATTGTTTTTTAATTTTTCTATTTTTCATAAACGTCAAATACTGTATGTTATTCGGGATAAAAGATCGATTTTGATGGTTCTTCATTTATGGACTTCGATTGATCTGTTTTGTCGCTACGAGGGTATAAACAACTCACATAGTTATATACGGACATCCTGAATTCATTCTTCTTTTCGCTCAGCCGTCTAAAAAAATATATTGATATTTAATTAACGCAAATTAAATCTCATGTAAAATAGCGTTTCTGAAATAAAAAATTATTATATTATAAAGGTTTTTTTATTTATAAAGGCTTTTTCCTGTGAAAAATATATAAGTTTTAGAAATATTGAATACACTTTCTTTTTGAGGTGGAACTCAAAACAAATATTTTTAACATTATCTTTTTGCAAAATGTCTACATTATGTATGCAATAGGACATTTTTACCGATCATATAATAATGCGAAAACAACGTTTAATTAATAAGAATACAGAGAAAGCTAAATTAATAATCTATTTCACACAGTAAGAGTCTAGTATAAATTAATTTTTCACTTGACAAAGCATACCTGGCTGATTGAATAATCAAATGCAGGGTTCAGTACAGTTTTAACTTCGAAGGTATATGGAGAGCAAATATACTGCGTTTATATCAACATTAATTTCCAGGTCCTTCTGGTATTTATAAAATATATTTAAAATTACTAAATTTTATGACGTATGTTTCGAAAAAGTGAGGACAATAAGATTTTCATTTCCATAATAATATTTTATAGGATAGATTAACATTTTACGGGAATAGATATTATTTTTTTCGAAATATTCCACGCATTAAAAAAAACTTTTTATATCCCAAAACTTCCAACATAATTTTTGAATTTTTGTCTTTCGTATTTGATTTTTCATTTCGACAGTTTTCTTTTACATACATCTCGAAACACTTATGTAAACGAAATTTAAATCTACTACATTCGTATGTTATACAGTGATGCATGCTATGAATACCTGAAACTCATAAAGTAACATCTAAATTAATATGAATTTAAAATATGCTAAATTATCCCCAAGAGTTTCTCTATGACATTTGGCCTCAAAATATAAATGGAAATTATAAAACTCGTGTAAAAAATTACATAAATCTATGTTAAAAATTATCAGTTTTATCTTCGTCCTCTTCTTTTCGTTTCACTAGATTAGCTCTTGTGGGTTTTTGTCTTTAACATAAAAGAACTAATTCGATCTTACTTTGTATTATCCTTTACGATTCTACTTCGGAAACCACAATCTCTACTATCGGCATGGTAGTCATAAAAGTTTTATTATATATTGTCCTTAACAAACAGTGGTTTAAGTTTTTCGACAACCGTAGTTCTGGCTACCATGGGTCTCATATTAAAAAATATTAGAAGAAAGCAACCAAGCAAATCTTATAATAAAATTACCGTAATCAGATGACCTCAAAGTTTCTACCATAGATTTAGAATATAAGAGATGAAAAATGACAGTTCTAAAACGATATAAAAAAAACTAACTTATGTGTGAGTTAAAGAAATGCTGGACCCCTTATCTACGTATGTTGTTGATGTCAATTAAATCTGATATATGTATGATGGACGATTTCAGGTTTCTAGGAATTAGAAAATAATATTTTTTAAAAGTAGTTTAAGGGGAAAGAATTAGAATATGAACATTATACATTTATTATTAGTACTGATTGAACCCTAAATATTGCAACGATTGATTAACTGGTTTCTTTTCTATGATTTAATAGTTTTTTTCATATTTCAACCGTAGATCAAAATCAATTTCAGTAATATATTTTATAAAAGGGTACTGATCTAATACACGATATTATAAATGATCAAATAACTTTCGATCGCTTGTAGGACATAATTTTCTGCAAAAATGCGCTCGTTAATATATTTGTTTTCCATATTGTCTCCAAAACGATTTTCAGAATTACAACATAACGTGACAGCATGATAAAATGTCTAAAGCCATCGATTTCTTTTTCAGTAATCCTTCTTCACAATTAATGAGCTGTAAGATACTATAGTTGGGTCTACCATTAAACTATTTACACAATATTCACCTTTAACCTATTTGTAATTGTTTTTTTATGTAGCCAGATACATATGCAATAATCATCACAGATGTTCGTGGTGGACTAGTAATACTGACCAGTAATTTATTAGTAACATTTCCTCGTCAAACTCAGTATATTTTAAGTTTTGGACATCGACACAAATATTTTTTTGTAATTTTTACTACCTGGAGAATGTTGTAATTTTTACCATTTCTAAGCAATCGCCACTATCGCTCTTTTAATTTCTGTATAGCCGAGCTATCGTTTTTACACCACAATAAAAATTCTGACATTTGGGTTTTTTTTAAATCTCCCTTTTGACCAAATAGCATTAAAGAATGTCTCCGGGTTGTCCTGTGATAATTTGTATATTGGAAGAAATTGTGACGTTTTTCTATATAATTGACATATAACCATTTTAACGGAATAATATTTTCCATAAAGGCCAATAAATTCTAGCGCCTATAGTTTCTATAAGAAGCTAACCGTCATCATACTTGAGCAATTGGAAGTATTCGCAAACTTCATCGATTTTATCAAATATTTCTTGTTTATTACTCCGATGGCTTTTTATAACCAATGTGATTTAAGTTTCTAGTGTTGAAGATGTCAAAAATAGCATTGACGTTAAAAAGGTTCTTTACTGTTTCTTCATAATTGGGTATTTGACTAAATTTTTTTTATTTCAGTAATCATCATTTCAAGGTACAAGCTGATGAAGAGTGAACATTTTTTTTAATAATCTTAAAAATAGACCGAGATACAAAAGTTTAAATTTAATCTTTAGACAAGGACGGGAATACTGTGTTGTGAGGTCATTTTTTATATTGCACATTATATTCTACAAGAGGAAAAGAGACAGGGATATACCCAACCCTATCAGTGTCTTCAAATTTAGAAGCTTGTAACTGACTTATTTTTCGATCAATTTTTGAATTTTTTTCAAGATTGGTTTTCAATTAACTTATATTTCACAATATTGTACGAAAAATATCAACATTTAGAATGAGTCAACTACCGTATTGTCGAACTCAGTCATTTTGGAATCTTCATAGTTTTGTTACGTCGATAAACAAGCATAGACTTACTTTAATGATTCCGCAGCCAATTCAACTTTATTTGTTTGTGTTTTGAAGTCTACATATTTCGTAGTGAACTCGATTGCAATGAGTAAACCTTCTTTTTGTAGCAATAATTTTAACTGTTCAGTGAACTTAAATTCAATTTTGTTACCATCACCATCATAAAACGTTTTAAGATCTGCAAAAATGTCACATCAATTCTATTAAATTACACGTTTGATACGTATATTATAATATATTCCGTCTTTACAAAAAAAAATTATTTATAAGGCCCTGAAGTTATTGTAGCACCAAGTATTCGTGCCATTCCTAAATTGGAAACGATTTCGATAAAAGATAATAAATAACTTCACAATTTGCATCATTTAATTAATATAGACATGCTTTTATCAATGCATCTTTTTCAGAAGCTATAAAGCTTCCAAAAACTATTTAAAGACACCATCATGAATATAAGGATTTCTATATCATCACCATGCACCTTACTTCCGACATTCACATAGCTACAATGTTTTTTCCTAAAATTTCCGTTTGTTCTTTAATTTTTATTTCATCAAACATTAAGTTTACAAAAACTGGTTTAATTTTAGAAATTTTTGCAATGGTATTAAATGTTTCTGCAGTAAAGCTTGGCTCACAGTCTCGATGCAAACGCCATTTGCTTAAGGTGTTAACATAAGGTAAATATGGATCAAATTTGTCCGCCAAATAAGTATTTCGCCCCGAGCAGTAGAAATGTCCTTCTTGATTTCAGTCATTTTATCTGTAAATAAAATTATTTTATAGTTGCAACCAGTAGTAGCAGCAGTCATTTCATACCTTTCCTCACGGTGAAATTACTAGTACAAATAAAGTGGACAATGATTGTTTCATGAAAACACAATGATATTTTCTCTTTATAAAATAGTTTCGTTCGAAATGTTGAATTGTTGAATTCTTGTTTGGAGTCTTATCATATTGCTAGCCTATTTAAAATTGATATCCATTTGTCACTCAAATAAAGAATTAGTTGGAAATCTGAAATAAAAAAATATAATTTTAGTTATTATTAGAAAAATATTCAATAACTACACTACACAAAATGGAATTAAATTTATTGACTTCCAATTTTATAAGGAAACTACAATATTGTCTATGTATATAAATGTTTCTATGCATTTTTTAAAGAAGCTATCGACGTAATGACACCCGTGACGTCAGCATTTTGTTAAGCCCTGGTATAACCAAGAACTTTTTTCTTCTATACAAAACGACCTTAAATTTTTAATAGAGCACTGAAATAAAAACAAATACTGGAAATACAATTAATGTTTTACAATAAAAACTGTTGTTCAAGCAATACTTGTCAAAATACAGTGTGCGAAGATTCTATGAATATTTTATTTATTCGGCTGTGAAAGGTACATTTGTTCGGATTATTGCATCATAATTACGCTCTGAGTAAGACACCATACTCGTAACAAATGTTTTTCGTTGAATTATGCACAAGATTTATTAATTAACTACACAATATTCAACAAAGCGCATAAGAGGTCGGGATACTATGCCTCTTACTCGTAAAAATAATGACATACTGGTACTTTTTTGCACGTTTTGTCTCGTACAGCGGATGTTTAAGTTCAGCCTGTCGTTGCTACGCTCTGTTCGTCTACTTACATACTAAAACATCCTAAGTTTGAGGTTTTTACAGTTTTAAACATATTTGCTTGAAATTATGCAAATAGGTATCTTAAGAATTACGCAGCAAAATATATTTTTTTTTAAATACGTGCAATGAGTGTACGATTATTTTTATATGTGCTCATTAGAATATGATACAATTGAAATTGTTCTTCAAAGCAATAAACAGGGCAATTTATTCAGATTAAATTAATTTTTAAAATTTTTATGAATGTTAGCAAAATATTAGATTCCAAAATATCGTGTAATGTGTCCCGCCCCGTGTCGCCAAAATTTGAAAGAACTGAAAAATTTATAAATATTTATATTTAATTAGAACTTTCTATTAAAATTACCTTAATAACCGTTTCAGGAAGCGTGGACCACTACACAATACTATTTATTCATGCGTGTTTCGACATTAACTTAGTTTTATTTAATTATATTCTCTTATATTTAAATAATTACTAAATTCTGGTAGAATTTTTTTCATAAGAATGGAAATAATATATAAATTTCCTAACTACGTAAAAATAATATAAGGACATATTATTTTAGTAGCCTTGAAAAACAAAAAGAAATAAGTTCCTGAAAACATTTTAAGAATAAAATATTTGAGGAAAAAGAGAACACTAAAAATATTCGTAAAGTAAACATTATCAGAAACTTGGCATACAAATAAAAATTGCATGACTACAATATGTCTATATATTAAACTAAATCAAGTAACTAAATAATAGACTTTTTTCAACAATAAGTGAGTACGTAGAGAGAAAAACCTGTCAAACCTGGATATAACTTGTACTGTGAGGGTTTCGAATACATTTACCTACCCACACTAAATGTATCGCCTACTAAATCTTTGACAGGCTTAAATCGTAGTACATGTTTCAAAAGTTTTAAGATCTAAGACAATCGCTTATAGTTTTCCTGTAGTTTCTTAGTCAGATTTTACCAAAGCTGTTGTCTTCATGATTTTTGACCCAGCAGATTTGAGATTAAATTCTGAATTTTCGAATTCTTTGGAATATGTTTTTAAATATTTAATTTGAAATTATACAAAAATATTTTTCTATTTCACATAAAAACCATCTGAAATATTATCCTCTGTAGAATACAAAATAAATTAAACATTTAATGCCTGTGTTTACCTCCTACTTAATTCATATTTGAATATTTTTAAAAAGTTAGCCATTAGTTCATAATTTGCTAATTAATGATATGTATTACTATACCAAATTCAAAATTTCTATTCTGCGCATTTTCTCAGAAAATCGACTATGAATATAAAAAAATATGAATTTATGCCTGCCATACCTTTCGCAGTTGCAACGACATGGTGCATAATTAAAGATTATGGCACCGAGAATTATCGTTCTAGTTATCCTGCAATCTAAAAACCAATATTTATTCATAATGGGAAATAATTTCAATTCTCTTATAACTTTTCAAACGATATCCCAAATTATAAAGAGAAAAAAAAAGAGTATTTAAGAATCCTCCTCTAAAATTCCCAAATAAATGTATTGGAGATTTAGCTATTGAGATACGGATAGGATAATATGTTTTATTATTATTAATTTCAAGTTTCTACATCAAATGGTTTCTAATAAGAACCACTGTGACGGATGGAGACGTGAGTAAACTTAAAAGCATTCCGTTTTTTTTCTCGAGTATGAAACATTAAAAATGCGATGGTGAAGAGAAATTCGACACGAGAATAATCTTTTCTTCGTGTTTATTGACGTTACCTCTTTACGAGGTCAAAGGTTTATGAATGAAAGTTAAATAGTATTATTAAAAATTATATAAATAATGGTAATTTAAAGAATGATTTTGAAAACGTTGAAGGGAATTGAGAATGAGATACAACTGGAGTGTGCACGCATCCGAAGAAATGACTTTAAAAAGCTCAGAATCAACATCATGGAAAAGCAATTAAAGGTTTTACGAAGTGTGCAAAAAGGATGACTGTAACCTGTATTTTAATCTTAAAAAATGGCTAGGTTTTGAACCTCGGAGATTTGACCTTACATTCTCATTAATTCAACCCGGCATAGGCAAAATACTCAGCGCACAGCCGTCAGCATATGATCGGCCATAAAACTCAAAACTCTTGTTCTTTTCACCATTTCTAATATCATTTTAATCAAATATTTGTTAATTATCATATTATTTGTCATGTCAAGTAAAATTTAATATATTTTGTTTCTTATTATTGATTTTAGATAAAAATATAAAAAAGGACTTCCATTAATGTTTCATATTCAAATATCTTTCGAAATTTATATTATTGGTCATCTTCATTTTTTTTTTCATTTTTTATTTTTTGCAAGTAGATTTACAGTAAATTCTTTTGCACGTCAATATTTTTCCTACCAGCACTTCGACGTAACTGGCCTGCTGAGAAGAAGCGTCGCAACAAACTCAACAGTAAGCCTTTTTTCAAAAGGTCAATGTTACAAAAATCTTAAAATGTGCAGGAGAGCTAATTAAAGTGTCCACAAATTTTTATCATTCAAATAATCTACTACTTTGTAATAACCCTTTTTCATCAGCTGACGTTAGATAGTCAATCTAAATTTAGGCAAAGGTAAGTCGATAAAGCTTTGTGGAAGCTTATTAAACATTTTTATGCTTAATCCAATAAAACAATTACCAGTCTTATGCAGTCTGAGACTTGGAACGGCAAGTTTATGCTTATTTCTGGTGTTGAAGCTATGAGTGTCTGAATTTTTAAGAAAAACATCATAGTTTTTACGTACATAAACAATGCAATCATATATGTACTGCGATGCCACTGTTAGTATGTTAATTTCCTTAAACAATTCTTTTAACGAGTCGCGTGGTCTAAGGCTGTATATTGCACGAATAGCTCTTTTTTGGAGTACAAAAATGGTCTGACTATCGGCAGCAGAGCCCCACAACAGTAGACCATACGACATTACGCTATGAAAATAGCTGAAATAAACTAATCTCGCAGTCTCAACGTCAGTGAGCTGCCTAATTTTCCTAACTGCATACGCAGCTGAACTAAGTCTTCCTGCCAAGACCACAATATGGGGTCCCCATTGCAGTTTGGAATCTATAGTAATTCCAAGGAAGGTAGTGGAACTGACTGCTTCTATAGGTTCTTTATTCATATTAATGCAAGTATTGACCTGCCTTACGTTAGGCATACTAAATTTAAGACATTTTGTTTTCTTTGAATTGAGCAAGAGATTGTTAGCAGTGAACCAATGTAGGACTTGAGAAAGAGCATCATTTACTTCGTCAAGGCCTTCTTTGCGTCTGTCGACTTTAAAAATCAAAGAAGTGTCATCAGCAAACAATACTATCTCACAGAGGTCTTTAGTAAAGTACGGCAGGTCATTTATGTATATTAACAACAACAGTGGGCCCAATATCGAGCCCTGAGGCACTCCCATATGAAGGTGAGCGCCAGAAGAAAAAGTGCCATTAATATTTACTTTTTGAATTCGACCTGAAAGATACGATTCTATAAGGTTAAGCGAGTTATTTGAGACACCATAATGTCTTAGCTTTACTAATAAAGTCTGATGATCGACACAATCAAAAGCTTTGGACAAATCACAAAATATACCTATCGCATCCTGCTTATTCTCCCATGCATCAAATATGTGTTTCATGAGTGCAACCCCTGCATTAGTTGTACATTTGTTTTTGGTGAAACCAAATTGTTTTTCATGTAATAACCTGTTACTATTAAAGTGTAACCGTAACTGGTGAAATATAATTTTTTCAAAGATTTTACTCAAGGCCGGCAGAATTGAAATGGGGCGAAAGTTGGATGGATCCCTCTTATCGCCCGCTTTAAAAAGTGGAATTATTTTGCTATATTTCATTAAATCAGGAAACTGGCCTTCATCAATACATTTATTAAAAATAACAGCTAAGTGAGGTGAAATTATATTTATTATTGTTTTAAGAAGGTCAGTTGAAATACCCCATAAATCCTTAGTTTTCTTGACGTTTAGTTCTTGAAATGTTTTAAAAATGTCAAGAGGGGTTATATAGTTGAACTTAAAAGAGGTTTTGCACTCTTCAACACTTGACTCAATTAGAGATTTTGCAAGATGAGCACTAGATTTTAATTGTTTAGCGGTTTCAACTGCAACATTTGAAAAGAAAGATTCAAAAACCTTTGCTACCTCCTTATCTGTTTTTACAATGTTATTTTTTATTTGTAAACAGAATTCTTTATCTTGTGATTTTACTTTGCAAGTCTCTTTATTAATAATATTCCAAGTTGCTTTAATTTTACTCTTGGAATTGTTAATTTTGTTGCGCAAGAAAATAGATTTGGCAGTATTGCACACCTTCTTAAATAATTTAGAATATTTCTTGACATATTCAATAATTTTTGGATCGTTAGTGTTTGATTTTAAATCATACAGTTCATAAAGTCTATTTCTACTTTTATGCATGCCTGGAGATGCCCAGTCACTAAACTTTCCTTTAAATTGATTTATTGTTATTTTCTTTTCGGTAAAAACAGAATTAAATTCAGTTTTTATTAATCCAAAAAGGTTCCCATACCAGTCATCTACACTTTTGTTCTGATGAAATGGTAATTTATTAATTTTCTGATCAATATTACATTTGAAACTTTCAACACGATTTTGAGTAACCGGTCTGCAATTTATAGTTAACTTGGTGTTAACATGATGGTGTTCAAATTTCGCCACCTGACCGGTATGGTCAGATTGTAGAAAATTTATAATTGACTTATTCGGTAAGTTAGCATTTTCATAGAAAATATTATCTAAGCAGGTAGCTGTAGTGTCTGTAATTCTAGTTGGTTCTATGAAAAGAGGAAATAAATTAAATGATCTGAAAAGGCTTAAAAATCTGACAGTGTTCTGTGAATTATCTAAAATATTCAAGTTAAAATCACCGCAAACTACTACCTTCTTATTTGAATTACAAAGTTTTTTTAATACTTCTTCCATAATGTTTTCAAATAGCATGTAATCAGACGACGGAGGTCTATACGTACATACTATTATAAATTGCTCTAACTCTGCACACGCTAATTCTATTGTTCGTTCAATAGACAGTGCTACTATATCTTTACGTTCTTTCGATTTAAACTTATTATGTAAAAGTATGAGCGAGCCACCCCGAATAGCTGACTTTCTTATGAACGAACTAACCAATTTATAATTGTCAATACAAATTAAAAATTCATGTTGTTTCAACCAATGCTCAGTTAAACATAATATGGTGATAACACACATATAAATATTTGATGAGACTATCTTAAACATACATATATAAAAATGTTTTGTTAAACATTATTACTCACTGGTGCTATTTTTCGCGAATAAAATATTAATATTATCACAGAATTGTCAAAAAGACTACAATTTCAATGCAGAATACATATAAATGCCTAATGGAGTAAAGAATTTGTAGATTGACAATTTTCATAATGACCTTACCTTTACAAATAGTTAGTAGCAATAAAAAAATTAACAACTGATATCAAGCATCCAACGCTTATTTTGGATTAAATTTATTATTTTCGCTCTTAACCAAAGTCTTCGCAGTCAAAGATAATTTTTTTACTTTTTAGGTCATGTTGCTAAAAAGCGAGTTTTTTTAGTTGCCTTAAACTATAATTTAATTGTTTAGTTTTAAAATCAAATCTTTACATTTATAATGTTTGTTTTAAAGTAAAAATATGTTTTTTTGTTTTTTTATTATTCATTAATTTGTTTTATTGTTTTGTCACCGGTTCTTAATACGTGTGCAAAATTTTAAATAATCCGAACGTTTGAAAGTGGGTAAATATTTAATTGAAAGATTCCATTAGATTCATACATACATAAAAGTGAAATTAATAAAAGCATTTTAAAAATTCTTCGTCAACAATTAAATAACTAAGTTACGTGCTTCCTATTTCTCTAAAACTTTGTGTATTAGAAACACCATAGTCAGGCAGGTATTTATTTAAAAGTGGCCTAAGCTATGAACGCAATAAAATTCTTCGTCAACAATTAAATAACTAAGTTACGTATTTCCTATTTCTCTAAAACTGTGCATTAGAAACACCTTAGTCAGGCATGTCTTTAGTTAAAAGTGACCTAAGCTATGAACGCAACATAACTAAGTAAATTTTATGCAAAATATTTTGACGAAACCAGTTCCAAAAGAATTTTTGGGAATTGTATATATTACATACAACCACAATTATAGGAAGCAAGGTAACCAATCATAAACAAGATCCATTTGATATAATAGATTTATATTATTATCTTAATAAGAATATTTTTCACCGATTTTGGTGTATTTTATAGAAGGTACCACTATATACACTATTTATACTTTCCATGCCATATGTCCGTTTGAAAATTTGATCCTAAATAAAAAAAAGAATATTAAATAAAATAACAGGATCTAATACCAGACCATATTATCCATAATCAAATTTTCTGGAGACTTTCGATCATCTCAAAGTGAAACGGATAGATTGGACCCTACACTTGGCGTTTAAATTGATTGCCGCGTAAAAGTTTGTGCCATATATAAATTATGAAAATGAAGATAAACATAGATATACTTTCAATTAGACGATTTGTACTATATTTCTTGATTATTCGTTAAATTTACATGTAGTCGGAAATGTATCTATTAATATGCAATACCAAGTGAGTTACTGTACCAATTGCATTGTCATGAATGCTTTAAAACCATTATTATGCATCATGAGAGGTGTTAGCTTATTTCACTTGTGCAGAACTCGCATGGATATCCGGCAATACTTGTCTATCTTCCATGCGCTTTCATTAGCTGTATTTACATTTGTGCACGTTTTATTGCGATGACAGAACATACCATCATAGCGCAAGCATCTATCGTCCCTAACATTTGCACTGTTGTCTGTTGCATATTATAATATTAAGCAGGTAACGCGCGATAGACTCATGTCAACTCGGGTCTGGTGCGTTAGATTCATCAGTCGTAAATATGACGTGAGAAAAGTAGATAATTTAAATTTATGTAAATGATTGTGATAGGAAAACCTAAGCACACATTTTGTAAGACAAACAAAAGGTACTGAAAATTAGATGAATTTAGGAGAAGAATATAGAAATTAAAACCGTTAAGAAACTATCTTGAATCTACAATCTTTTTAAGGGTACTTGCTCAAATTTATATAAAAAGTGATTCAGGTCTTAATGAAAATTATTAGTCTATCTGGTTTACTCATAAACATGGATAGAAACGAAAAATAATTTGAAGATGAGTTCTTCTGTATATAACTCTTATAACAAACGGTCCTTCTATTTTATTGCCTATCTGCAGAAAGTTTTCTAATATTATTATTACAAGTCTTACTTATGCTTGTTTAGAACAGTTTATTTCTAATGTTTATTTCGAAGAATGATGAAATATTATGTAAACTATATTTCATACAAGACCAAAATCTAATAATAATTTGTGATGCGAGATGCGCCCAGTCTTGGTACTTATTGTGCCCCATATATCGATTCAGAAATGCTTTTATGGATTCCTTTATAATTCACAAACGGTCACTTGTTGATGTGGTTAATTTTCAGGTGAAGCTAAGCCTGTAAAATTATAGGTATATGAAATCAGAGAAGAAATTAAATCTGTTCATGTCCTTCTAGTAGCTTATAATAAATAGAATTTAAATTAATAAATCGAATATTAATACTAACTTATTCTATGCGCATAATTGCGTGGTTGAATTTGGCTGTATTGTTTCACTGCATTTTAGAAATCACAAGCTAAATCTACACCGAAATTTGTCTTTGTAATATATTTAATATTAGAAACAAACAACACATATATATCCATTTCTTAGTTTAAACTTTTTCACCTCTACACAAATACATAATTAAGTTCGGAAAATCAATAATTGTGTAACTTTATTAATTTGGTTTGACTCAAACAATTGATACCATAAAAAAGTTTTTAAATTTAAGTTATACAATTATTACGGAATTTTGCATCTTTCTTAATTTTCAATATTTCGCCGCTGATGCTTCTAAATGCAGTTACCTTTGGAATGAAAATAATAACCTCGTTTCGTATGCACTTGTGACATAAATATCAACACATTATTATGGTATCGATATATCATGGCCGCGGTAAAGAAATGCGACCCGACAAAGAGATTCACTCGAACATATCCTTTGATGGTTAAAGCCCTTTCACACACGGTTTTCGTATAAACGATTTCGTGGTAGTTTAGTAATATATGGCAAAATATGGAAGCTTTTACACAGCAACGCGACTGTCCTGATATCGTGTTACATCCATACAAATCCTCAGAGGTCGCCGTTCCGTCATGGAGCACAGAAGGCAAATTGTGGATAAAAAAATGTTTTTTTAGTATGCAGCTAGGCAATCATACTAATAAATAGTATGATTTATTTCTTCATTTTTTATTGTTTAATATGATAGTTGACAAATCTGTTCAGTTTCCTGAAAATCTTCCAGTAATATCTCATATATTTTTATAAAAGAGATATATATTTATTACCGAGCTCAAGGAAATGTTTTCATAATATTCGAAATATCTCCATTTTTATTCATTTCTTCAGGCAATAAAGATCAATCGAAACCATATTACCCTGAAAGGTATAGTTCAACGTGCGGCTTATCAGACTCATAGGCCATATAAATGTATTACCATTTTTTATTAGATTGTTTTACTGTAAGTTAATATTAAGACCTTTAAATTAATATAAATTTGAGGGCAAAAAAATCTTAGAAAGGCCCAATAATCCCAAAAAGTATATTCCTCATGTCCTAAATATGCAGAAAAACACTACAAATCGATATGAAAAGTTACAAAAAATTTCCATTATTCTATACAAATATGAGACAAAAAGAAAACAATAAAGATTTATTATGTTATTTAATAAGGGTATATTTGAAAACAATAACATGCTGCATTTCAAGGTGACCAAAGAAGCAAATAAACATTTAAAGGAAATTCCACAATTACCAGAAAAAAGAAACAAGTTACCAGAAACTTGGACATACCAAGAATTTTTGTAATAGGTAACCAAAGTGCTTAAAATGTGCTAGCGATCATCCAATGGCAGTTCTCCAATTTACACGTAGCTTGCTCCTAAATATTTAGTATATAACGTCATATAATTACGAAAATTTAAACGTATTTATTTATCAAGCGAATTCCCTACTTCAATATTTGATTTGTAGTTCGCGTACACAAAGCGAACTTACCGGTATATGGAATTTTATATAAAACGCACAAATTTTATTCCTATATAATAACAAATTACAAAAACTTCTCGAATCAGACATGGTTCTTATGTAATTAAAATTGATTACCTCACTTCAGAGCGTCAGTTTATAATTTTAAGGCAAGCTGAAGTTTGCTAGACTACCTTCGGCTACATTCAGACAGAAACAATCCATAATTACGACGTTCGCATACAAACAACAAATCATCGAGTTATTTTAACGATGTCTCTGCTGTCAGTTTATCATTTTCGTTCGTAAATAACATAAATACACGTATTATATTTTGTCAATGAAATACTTACTGTGTTATTTGTTTTATTTGCACTAATATTTTATCAGCATATTTTTTACGTGCATTTTCGTCGTGAAAGTTATCAAACAATGTCATCTATCGACTGTTGCTCTATTTATTTCGTGAATAAATTAGGATTTTTCAATTTATCTTTCAATGAAATATATATATATATATATATATATATATATATATATATATATATATATATATATATATATATATAGTATAGTTCAGAACGATAAATCGAAGGCGATTTTGAAATTATACTTTCCTAATCAATCTAGTGTATGGAATTTTTACTGTCAAAGTCAGAGTTCGATAAGTTGGGTAATTACCCCAATTTATTGAATTCTGACGTCGAGGGTTTGTTGTTTTTAAGTGCCTACGATTCGATTATTGAGGCACATTTTCAATCTATTATACCTTTAATGTTGTCTTCAGGGCTATCAAGGGCCATCGCGGACGTGTGTGTTTGCGCGCGTGTGTGTATATCTATATAATTTTGATATGTCCGTCCCTACGCAGTTTGCTCTTCCCAAAAAGTACCACACGTCACTGCAATCGTCATACTACATAGTGCAAAAAAAGTACTGCACTCCACTGCAATCATCACACTACATAGTGCAAGAAACAACGCAACAGTATGACAATATGTGCGATATATGACAAAAGAGGACACCCAGACAACAACAAAGGTTGTCCAGCGTATCAACAAATATTGAAAGCTCTACAACCAAATAAAATTTCTTCTATTCAAAGAATGCAAACCGAGAATATAAAACTGTCTGAAAAAGATAAATTATCCCCTTGAAAAATGTCTTCCGCTCAAACTATAGAAAATCCAATCAATTCCAGAAATGATAATAAGCAGCAAGCTGCATCTAACGAGCCTATCGTCGCTGACGTGATGAAGGTGCTCATCAACAGCGTTTGTTATTTCAGGCTGAAATTAAAATAAGTATCAACCAATCAGCCAAAGGAATGGAAAAACGAGAGGAAATTCAGAGACCACCAACCAATATGTGAAAGAAAACAACAATTTTAATACATACACCTTTTATTTTTTTTTGGAAAATTGTTGCTTGTGGTTCCAAAAACTGGAAAAAATTTAGCGTAAAGACATGCGAACTTATAAATAATGCCACTTATCGTAAGTAAGAACATTTTTGTTTGCTTTTTGTAATACGTTCACATATAATTCACGGCCATTTGAAATTAATGAAATTTTAGGGGACGTATTTTATATCTACAATTTTAAACTAAAAAACATGATACAGTTTTGATAATATAAATAATTTACTAAATTAAATTAAAAATAATAATTTTTCGCCATATAAAATTATACCGCAATTGCATACATCGAAGTTACAGTCTATTCAACGTTCTGAATATATATTGTTTATGGTATTAATCTGATTACTGAAAAAATTACATACATTTCAGTTTTTTATTAATGGTTTAGCAATTAGTATGGAAGAATGAATATTTCCTAGATAAAATTACATGATTTCATGCCTCTTTTTAAAATAGAGGCATGAAATCATGTAATTTCCGCTAGGAAGTTGCATCACTAAATAAAATGGAATGTATGAAACGAAAAACCTTTAAATATTATATAACATTTTTGACAGAACAAAATAAAAATATTTATGAATAATCCTGTTAGTTTGCAAATAGCATGTAAACTTTTCTCTTAGTCCAAGCTTTTGGTATATAAACTTTTCTCTTAATCCAAGCATGTCCAAGCATAATTAGTATGTGAGTAATATAAATGCGCTAGTAATAGAGCATTTCTTGGACGATTCGCACTTACGCTGATCGCTTTGGAAAATGTTGGCTTAATTAATATATTATAAAGATAGAAATGTAGATATAACAGTTTAAAGAGTTAAGCGTGGTTTTTATCTAAGAGTTTATTAGCATTGTTTTATATAAATTTTGTAACGAGGTTGATACTTACATGAAAAAATTGTGTGTATTGTGTGTTAAGTACAATAGGAAAACATTTAATCAAAATACTGGTCACAGTTTTTTAAAATTAATTACTAGAATTTTTCCAACAATGTTCCTAATATATTCACTCAGAAACATCACTGTTTAGATACCTTACTTTCAGAGAAAGATATATTATCGGCTAGTGAAAACTATATTTAATCTAATCTAATCTCTCTAAAAACTGGCCTACTAAACGGAGAAACAACCACCTTTGTTCTTGTTTTGTATACATTTTGTAAAGGAAAAAGTCCCTCATACATTTTATTAATGCTAGAAAATAAGCAATTATGAAAATGCAAACTCGTTCCCTCTTTGGAATAAAAGGAATGAAATTAAAGAACTAGTGAATTTTCTGGCATTATTGTGAAGAGATAATAATAAAAGATATAAATTTAAATGATGATGCGAATAAATCAAGCGCCAAGAATTTAATACTTCAAATACAGAGAAATACGTAAGAAGAATGGTAATATATTTGCTTGTTGGGCAGAAAATAGAGTATAATTCAATAACATATGCAAATGCTTAAAGCAAAGTATTTATTTCCACCTGGAAACAGCGTTTGTTTGAAGAAACCATTTTCCAATCTAGCATATGAAAAGGAGAAAAAACCGACATCATAATTTTATAAAAAAGTTATATTTCTACATCGCACTCTAACGCCTCTATGCATTGATTATAATATTAAAAAAAATCTTTTAAGTTTGATAATAAGAATACTGTATACACGTTAGATAAACGATTAATAAAACTATGTATTTAATTTAGGATCAATAAACCCACTTTTGAAATAAATTGAAAGTTTTCTGTGTTCGGCAGAATATGTCGCGAATGTTCGTTTCGGGTCTAGTTTTTGATAAATCATTCATGTGCATTAATGTCACGGAAATAACTTTTTTGAAGATAAAAATAATCATTTTATTTTTTGTATGCTATGCTATACATATACCATAACCGAGATTTACGTGTTACTTTGAAATTTAAATATCATTTTTATTTTTATTATTTTTGATACTTTTCATATGGTACGGGAAGTAGATTATAATTTGGGCTAAAACCAGAATTTCTTTGACTCCTTTGATATTTTAGTTTATTAAATAAACCAAATTGCCATAGCGATATGAGATAAAATAATAAGAGGGATATGTCACGTCTCTCAGTAACGCGACTGTTTAGATAACTTGTTTTCAGAGAAAGATGTATTATCGACTAGTGAAAACTATATTAAAATTCATCTAAAATCTTTAAAAACTAGCCTACTAAACGGAGAAACAACTACCGTTGATCTTGTTTTATGATATGTGGAGATTATAAGAAGTCTGTAAGTTTTTATGATGTGTCGTGTATAATATCGTGTTAAAATTTAATTCTCTTCACTTACGTTCTGGTTAAGTTATTACTATTGTATATAAAATATTATTATTCATGCATATGGAGAGTTAAATCATTTCCATAACTTCTAAATATATATATGGATAATAAGTCACTGTCCTTGTGCTTCTTGATTTCAGCAGTGCGTTCAACTCTGTTGATTTCGATATTCTTCTTGCCCGCTTGAAATATCTTAATATATCCCAACATTCACTTGAGTGGTTTAGTTCATATCTTCATGGACGCAGGCAATCTGTTAAGTTGTCAGATACGTATTCTGAGTGGACCGATCTTACAGCTAGTGTAACTCAAGGTGGAGTTCTATCTCCTCTCCTCTTCTCAGTATTTATTGATGATGTTAGGTATCTTAGTGGCAAATTTAAAGATTTGTCTGCTCACGGCCTTGGGCTACGATCTGAAAGTTCACACACCCTACTTATTCCTAAACATACCTCTACCACTTACGAAAAATCCTTCACTGTCCAAACAGCAAAAATTTGGTATCACCTGGATCCTGACGTCAGGAAAATAACGTCTTTAAATGAATATGCAATTTCGAAAAGGGTACATTTCTAAAAGTGTAAAAGTTCAGGACATGAAAAAAAATAATTATTTTCTAAAGTAGTGTAAAATTGATAAAATTAGCGTTTGAATTACATTTTAGTATTAATTAGCAATCGAGCGTGACTGAAATTATTAATTTTAAATATTTGTATAAATATATATTAGATATTTTATATTTGTGAGATATGCTCTTTTCGAAATTTATAGTATTGAGTACAAACAAATTAAGGTAAAAACAAAATTTGCGAAACATTTATTTTAGTGACTTAAAATTGAACATAGAATTTAGATTAAACATAAGTAATCTAAATTCTATGTTCAACTTTCTTTAAAAGTCTTCTTCTGAAGACTCTCTTTCATTAGTAGTTGGCCATTGTAGAATTTCTTCATAAAAGTCAGTAAATTCTGCCGATATGTATTGTGTCACCTTTGAAACATCTGCAATTTTCAAATGATTAATAGGCACTTTACCACTATACGCTAGATTAGCTTGGCTAGGTAAGTTAGTACAAGTACCTTTTACTTTTGAAAGAACATAAATTTCTTGAGAGATATCATTATCTATATAGTTTTTTTTTATTACTTCACCAGGTTTTCTTGGATCAAAAACAAACTCATAATAAGTGGATACCTGGAAAGTATCTTTTTGATTTTTAGGTAAATTTTTTCCGTAACTTCTCAGTGACAAAGGTTTAGCTTTAAAATTTATTTGAGCCCATTTCTTAAAATCAATAATGTCTTCTGTATTGACTTTTTCAACGTTAAATTTCTCGGTATTGTTGGATTGTACTATTCTTATTCTTGTTCCGTCCGGGGCAACCATCACAAAAAGATGTAGGTCGGTTATTGAATTTGAAACATACTTATTGATGTAATCGTTTGTGAAAGTTGAAACTTTGTTGGGACTTTTCAAAGCTTGTCCTTCATGATAAGAATAAAATGTTCCTTTGCCAGTTTTCATGTTGTGTATACAGAATTCGTAGACCCAAAGTTGTCTATAGTAAACAATTTCTTGTACAGGCAAAGTAGGTTGACATGCAAAGAGATCTTGTGGTATTTTATTCTGTTTTTTTAGTTCTGTCAGCCGTCTGCATCTCTTAAGGGTTATTCCATGTAAACTTACGAAAGCAAATTTACATACCTTTTTTTGTCAGTACCAATTTTAACAAGGTATTTGCAGGAAACCGTTTTAGGTTTTGTCTTTACAAAAACGTCGGTCCGTTTTGAGGTGTCTTTAGGTACAAATAATTCGATCATACTTTGTAGATAAATCTTGTTCGTTTTTAGTTTCATAGGAGTTGATTCGTTCAATCAAGCCATCCATATGGTCTTCAGAGAAACTCTCAAAACATTTTTATGGCACCTAGAAACAAATTGATACAAGAAAAGATAAATTTAGTTACTATTGCAATAACAAAACGCCTATAAAACAGACATGTAAACTATTAAAAATAGGACAAGAATAAAAGAACGTAACTTACCGACAAGTCGCTCCTGTTCGTCGTCTTGGTACTTGTTTCCCTTTGTGGTTTAAATGAGGTAAACCTTTTATTTTAGCAGTTTTAATGACAACATGTTTACATTTCTCGATATTTCTTACTCCTCTTTTACTTTTTTTTCGGAATTTCATTATCGGAATCAGTAGAACTCATTGTGAAAGCGAAACAGTGCGTGTTTATAAGCCACCGGCAACTCAATGACTGATGCAATATTCTTATTGTTACATGATACTATGAAAAGAGATACAAATATTTTGTATACAAATATACGAAGAAAAGAGACCGAAATTTATGGCAAGAAATTCGAAAAAGGTACATCTCTGGGAGTTGTGACCTTTTCGAAATTATTTTTGTTCACACCATGACTTCAAAAGTAGAATGAATACCAGAGTTGTGCTTTCTTCGAACATAATGGGTGTAGATAAGCATCAGAATCACGTTAATATGAAAAAATATATTTTACGAAATATGCGACTTGTGCCCTTTTCGAAATTGCATATTCAAATATTTTCAAAGATCGAGTAAAAAAGTCCTGCATCTCCTGAAACCTTTTTCTTTGTGTCCTTGTCCTTTCCTATCTCTCCCATCCCAAATCATGTCAATATTTTGTTTTCTTTTTTAATTTACTTTTGTATTTGTTTGTCTAATGTGCTATGAAGAATTTTCATTGTAAAATATCTTACAGTCTACCAATTAAATTTCAATATAAATTGTTATGGTAAACTAGAAGAGATTGCTCATGTAGCAATAAGTCCGCCATATATGCTGTACATAAAAGTTAATAATAAATATATATATAAATCTCGCAGGTTTTAAGTTAAAAAGTAAGAAAATATAAGTAATATAAATATGTGAAAATCTATGTTTCATGAATTCGGTGGATGAGATAAGATATTAGATATTGTCCTGTCAAACTTTGAATCGAATATGAATCGAATATATTGACTTTTCATACATTCATTCATTCAAAAAAACTGAAACATATTTGCTTTATTTGTTTTGAGAGTCTAAATAAAAATTGTCAAGAATCTACTTTAATTATTTTGAAATTTCCATACAATCTTCCACCATAATATTTAGACCTTTGGGATTAGTGTTTTGAAACATTTTCAACAATCATCTTAAAGTCAAGACACAATGTAAGGATGAAGTAAGTGTACGGATTTGATTAAACAAAATCCTAACATGATTGTTTCATAGACAACTGGTGCTTTTGCAAGACCGTACGGAATTTTAAAATATTTATAGTAGGCCTAGCAGTTTTGTCTAGACAACCCTCACTGAGACGAATCTGATGGAATCTGGTTGTCATAACTAAAACCGTAAAATATTAGCTATCGCCGACCCTGTCAATGCGATCCTTAATTAGTGGAAGTGGGAATCTATCTTTCATAATGATTAAATGCCCCGTAGTACCTTTCCATCTTAACTTTCTTTTTTTACTAAAAACTTAGGGCTATCATAAGTTGATTGAGATTCGCGTAATATTTTCGTATTTAGTAATAGTTTCGTCTTTTTTAAAAAGAGACATGAAATCATGTAATTTTATCCGCTAGCAAGTTGCATCACTAAATAAAATGGAATGTATGAAACGAAAAACCTTTAAATATTATATAAAGTTTTTGACGCGTCTTTGACACAACAAAATAATATTTATGAATAATCCTGTTAGTTTGCAAATAGCATGTAAACTTTTCTCTTAGTCCAAGCATTTCGAATCCGGAAAGAGCGCGACCGCTTTTGTTCACGAGATCTTGTGGATAAGGAATATTTTTATTATGGAAGTATTAAATTCATTTTTGTCTTGTCGCGATAAAATATTAAAAAAAAACATGGAATTACAATAAATGACAGATTATAGTTAAAGTAGCACAAATTACCGTGTTAACATTTCTCACTCAACCGGAACCATATTGTTGAAATGCTGATATTGTGTCTTTCTTTGCAGGACTAAATATTTTCCTCTTATTTGTTAGATTTCGATATAAAATATGTTTGACACCATCTCCATAGATTCTCAACACCATGAATATAATGCAGATTCTATTTGAACCTCATGAACAATTTGCAAGTTTCCGTACCTCAACCCTCATATGATGACTCACGTGTCTGTTACTCCGTCAGTGAGAACCGTTTTTATTAGAAACCGCTTGATGTAGAAATTTGGCCCCTTAATAAAATATAAATAAACTTTTTTTTTAAATTTACACCATATCTAAGATTATAAAAGTAGGCAACATATCTGATTTTTCTATGTTTACAGCCGATTTTTTCTGAAACCAAGCAATGTGGAAATATAAAATTTGATATAGTCATCTTATAACCCACATATTTTGTAATAGTTAACTTTTTTTTAAATATTTACTAAAAAGGAAAGAAGATAAAGGTTCGAAAATATATTTTTTAAAATTTATATGTCCTCTGGTCTATCATCTCAAAGGATCTATTATGAAGAATATAAAAGTTTTTTTTTTCATAATTTTAAATTGTAAATGTCGTCACCGTGATGTGCTGAGTTGATCACAGGGCATAAGGCCTTTGATGTCGGGACGCACCGTGGTTACCCTGGTTCGATTCCCGGCCGCTCGTCGAGCGGAGTTGGACTGGTATTCTGGTTGGGTGTAAAAGATTTTTCTCGTAGAAATAAGTCTGCCATTTGTGTCGATTAGATATATTAAAGCACATAAATAAATAAATAATATTTGAAAAAATAAGCGAAAATAGAGTATCTCCATCCCCCCTTACTTCCGAAACTACTCAGGCAAAAATCATGAAGAACACAGGGTTGGTAATATCTAATTAGAAGATTACAGGAAAATTATAGCGGTTACATAATGTATTGCATCGCAGTAAATTGTGTTACATCCGCCATGATGCATTCGTGCGTTTCGACAATGTTAACTCTTACTTAAGTTTTCTTGGCAAAATTCGATTAATAGAGATATTACTGAAATAATCCCTTTAATTTTTATATATCCCTTTAAGATATAGCAACTATTACCATCAAAACAGGCGAGATGCAGATTCAGCTAATAAAATGATAACTCTGTTTATTATCGACTGCATGAATTATCAAACGAGGAAAAATTGGAATGAAATCGGAATGGTTTCGATTTACTAAATACGGAAATATTACGCGAATCTCAATCTACTTATGCTAGCCCTTAGTTTTTAGTAAAAAAAGGAAATAGAACGTTAAGATGGAAAGGTACTACAGGGCATTTAATCATTATGAAAGATAGATTCCCACTTCCACTAATTAAGGATCGCATTGACAGGGTCGGCGATAGCTAATATTTTACGGTTTTAGTTATGACAACCAGATTCCATCAGATCCGTCTCAGTGAGGGTTGCATAGACAAAGTTGCTAGGCCTACTATAAATATTTGAGAATGCCGTACGGTCTTGCAAAAGCACCAGTTGTCTATGAAAAAATCATGTTAGGATTTCGTTTAATCAAATCCGTACATTTACTTCATCCTTACATTGTGTCTTGCCTTTAAGATGATTGTTGAAAATGTTTCAAAACACTACCCCCAAAGGTCTAAATATTATGGTGGAAGATTGTATGGAAATTTCAAAATAATTAAAGTAGAGACGTGACAATATTTATTTAGGCTCTCAAAACAAATAAAGCAAATATGTTTCAGTGTTTTTTTAATGAATGTATAAA
The DNA here is from genome assembly GCA_039881145.1 of Druceiella hillmani. Taxonomy (NCBI): domain Eukaryota; kingdom Metazoa; phylum Arthropoda; class Insecta; order Lepidoptera; family Hepialidae; genus Druceiella; species Druceiella hillmani. The sequence continues at coordinate 41,891,160 of JAYKKI010000004.1, read as the reverse complement.
AAGTCAATAAAAGAAAATGCCATCATCTTAGTATTTTGTTTGGTTAGGAATTCATACGAAAAGCTTTCATATATTATTTTATAAAAAAATACTCGGTCAACATTCGTTTTTATTTAACTACGATTTACAAAGGTTCGATAATTATTATTACTTTATTATATTTTAAAACGATTTTAAGTGCACTTTAAAACCATATAAAGGAGTATTCGATTCAAAATTTGACAGGACAATATCTAATATCTTATCTCATCCACCGAATTCATCAAACATAGATTTTCACATATTTATATTACTTATATTTTCTTACTTTTTAACTTAAAACCTACTAGATTTATATATTTAGAAGTTATGGAAATGATTTAACTCTCCATATGGATGTATAATAATATTTTATATACAATAGTAATAATTTAGCCAAAATGTAAGTGAAGAGAATTAAATTTTAACACGATATTATACACGACACATCATAAAAACTTACAGACTTCTTATAATCTCCACATATCATAAAACAAGATCAACGGTAGTTGTTTCTCCGTTTAGTAGGCTAGTTTTTAAAGATTTTAGATGAATTTTAATATAGTTTTCACTAGCCGATAATACATCTTTCTCTGAAAGCAACTTATCTAAACAGTCGCGTTACTGAGAGACGTGACATATCCCTCTTATTATTTTATCTCATGTCTCTATGGTAATTTGGTCTATTAAATAAAGTAAAATATCAAAGGAGTCAAAGAAATTCTGGTTTTAGCCCAAATTATAATCTACTTCCCGTACCATATGAAAAGTATCAAAAATAATAAAAATAAAAATGATATTTAAATTTCAAAGTAACACGTAAATATCGGTTATGGTATATGGGTATATGTATAGCATACAAAAAATAAAATGATTATTTTTATCTTAAAAAAAGTTATTTCCATGACATTAATGCACATGAATGATTTATCAAAAACTAGACCCGAAACGAACATTCGCGACATATTCTGCCGAACACAGAAAACTTTCAATTTATTTCAAAAGTGGGTTTATTGATCCTAAATTAAATACATAGTTTTATTAATCGTTTATCTAACGTGTATACAGTATTCTTATTATCAAATTTAAAACATTTTGTTTATATTCTAATCAAAGCATACAGGCGTTAGACTGCGATGTAGAAATATAACTTTTTTATATAATTATGATGTCGGTTTTTTCTCCTTGCCATACGATAGATTGGAAAATGGTTTCTTCAAACAAACACTGTTTCCAGATGGAAATAAATACTTAGCTTTAAACATTAGCATATATTATTGAATTATACTCTATTTTCTGCCCAACAAGCAAATATATTACCATTCTTCGTACGTATTTCTCTGTATTTGAAGTATTAAATTCTTGGCGCTTGATTTATTCGCATCATCATTTAAATTTATATCTTTTATTATTATCTCTTCACAATAATGCCAGAAAATTCACTAGTTCTTTAATTTCATTCCTTTTATTCCAAAGAGGGAACGAGTTTACATTTTCATAACTGCTCATTTTCTAGCATTAATAAAATGTATGAGGGATTTTTTCCTTCATAAAATGTATACAAAACAAGAACAACGGTGGTTGCCAGTTTTTAGAGAGATTAGATCAACTTTAATATAGTTTTCACTAACCGATAATACATCCTTCTTTGAAAGTAAGGTATCTAAACAGTGATGTTACTGAGAATATATGTTAGGAACATTGTTGAAAAAATTCTAGTAATTCATTTTAAAAAACTGTGACCAATATTTTAATTAAATGTTTTCCCATTGTACTTAAAAGGTGACACAAACTTTTTTTTTATGTAAGTATCCAAACCTCGTTACAAACTTTATATAAAACAATGCTAATAAACTCTTAGATAAAAACCACGCTTAACTTTTTACACTGTAATATCTACATTTCTATCTTTATAATATATTAATTAATCCAAAATTTTCCAAAGCGATCAGCAAAGTGCGAATCGCCCGAGAAATGCTCTAGTACGAGTGGATTTATATTACTCACATACTAATTATAATCAATGTTTATGTGCTTTATTTTCGATATATTACTACAATTCAAATTAAGTCTCTCCGTGTCTTATGCAAATGTCATGAGAATCTTTCACGTAGTTTAAGGAAGTTCCTTTCGAAATTTGGAAGTTATTTTTTCACTCCAAACCTATTATTTTTTAACATTTGTAATTTTACACATTTGTATTAAAAGTCGAGGTGAATAAATAATAAAGGCAATAAGGCATTTAAGCCAAGGGTATTTTATAGAACTCGCTTAGGCCTTTTGCCAAAATATGTTCGTTACCTCAATGAGAATTGACAGTAAATTATTCAAACAAACTAAATGTTCAAATCTCTCATTAAAGTAGAAATTTACAAAATGAGATCAAATCAAATGTTTTTTATTTAAATAAAAACCAAGTCGTCCCTGTGGTGTGTCGAATTAATCGCAAGGCCTTTTGCGTTGTGGCGCAACGTGGAGATCTGAGTTTGGTTCTCCGTCAGTCGAGCGGGACTGGACCGGTGTTCTGTGTTGGCTGTAAGATATTTCTCTCGTAGCAATAAGAACGTCCTAGTTATCAATTAGATAATGTAAACAAATAAATAGAGTCTTACCGGGCTATAAAAAATTAATTCGAGGTTTGCATGCTTAATATTAAATTATTTCATTATTATATTTTTTCTCTATGAAGTTTTTTGCCGTGTTTCTGTTATACAAAAAATGCACTAAAAATAGATAATAACCATTAATTAATCAAATAATTTTTAAGAAAGTTCCCATAACATTTTTGATGTTAAGAAGATGGACGAGCATTGCTACGATTACAAGTATCGCTTAAACGCCAGTAATATAAGGTGTAGATAGATTCAAAAAGAGTAATCCGGGTAAGGCTGAAATGAACACGAACCATTACCAAGTTTGTAAATAACTTCATAAATAAATAACAATACTCACACTTTATCACCTAACGTATGTTGTCATTAATAAGTAACTTTGGGCTGTAAATAAATTACCTTATTTTACCTCAAATCATTAAAAGAAGTATAAAATTCGGAATACTAAAATTAAACGTAATCCACACAATTTCATTACATTTTTACAACGTTTTTGAGCAAATATCAAAGATGATTTATTTATCAAATAAGGAAATTATTTATATATTTCTATTTTCGACTTCACCATACTCACTTATAGTTCATTTCTTTTTCCTTATCTTCGGCAACATATACCTATGTCTGCGCAATAACTACCCGTGTCTTGTTATTTTCGGAGCTCTCATTATATTTGCAGTGCTATGTTATTATTTTCCTAGGACTCACAAATGAAAGTTATGAGCAAATTGATAGCAAGTGACAAACCTAGAACCTAATACATCAATCATTATAGTAACGAGTGTGAAAAAATGGTGAACACTTGTTAATTTTTTTCAAAATAACAAATTATAATATTAAATCTATCACCCAGTTTTATTTTCGTCCAATATTTTATTCAAGCTCTGATCGTATCAACTATTTATATATTACATTATTTATGTATTTTAGCGTTTGTGCGTTGTAACGGAAGGAAAACCATTTTTTCAGAAAACATATATATTTTTGCAATTTTCATAAAGTTTTTGTGAAGCAATATTAATTCTTTTATGTATAAATATTGTCTACCACAAAAGTACGACCCTTTCCACAAATCGAATGTATTTTATTCCAGAATATAGCAACAAGCAACTAATTTTACCACAAACTTTTAAAATACAAGTAATATCTTCTAAAAATACAAATTGGTCCCAAATATGTGAAAAACCATGAAAGATATATGTCTTATGTCCCCGTAATTAATGTAAGCTAATTGAATTAAATAAAACAGATCTGACGAAAATTCTAATATTGCAAATCACCAATTTGTCTCATAAAATCAAAATATTTTAGCAATGGGGTTATAAATATCGAAACCGATATACTAGATCCAGTATTTCAAAATAAGTACCTTAAGAATGATTATAACTTTGAACAATGTATAAATAGCAACTATTCACACTATGTTAATATTGAATCAGATAAAATTGTTGTGTTATATATAGTTTCATATATTTTAAAACCTACCCGAAAACAATCTTTTACAATCTAATCAAGAGGCTTTTACAAACTTATAGATACACAGAAGATCTAATAAAAAGACTAATTAAGAAAAAGTTTCTCTCTTTCAAAACACAGTAAAAATATGATTATATTTATACATTTTCTTACAAGCACCATTGTGAATTAACCTAATGTATGATTTCATTTAATTAATATATAATTTTCAAAAATCAATAAAGAATTCAAAATTTTGCTTAACAAAGAAAGTGCAACAAATATGCTAAAATCTTTGTCAAACATTGTCATATTAACATTATTCCTCTGATGTAATTTCTTTCTACTAGTACCAGTATTAAACAAAATTAAATCTCTTCCATCCCGCACGCCCAACGAAAGTGGTCACTTTCATTGGGCGTGAAATGGAACAACATTTCGAAACGTTTAGTACCTACAGCGTAATGTTTATTTCTGCAAAAGTCGCAATAAACATAAAGATATCTAGGTTAAATGAATATGAATTAAATAACGCGTGTAACACATGCGTCGCAAAAATAATTATTTGTGAAAAATTCAGCGGGTGCTTTGTGACTTTATTGAACATTCCAGGCAAGTAATTTTGGCTAGGCTGTGCTTTGATACATGTTAGTGGCATTTAGTCTAGATGAAATATTCGGACTATTCTGTGATAAGATTATTTTGATGTATACAATCTTCAATTGAGACGTAAAGAAAGTAATGAATGTATATATATATATATATATATATATATATATATATATATATATATATAAAACTTGAAAACTACAATGAAACTCCATTTGATCGGGTTTGCGAAAAGATTAATCATTCATGCTTTACAAGGAGGTATATCTAATTTTTTTATTTATTAATACTGTAATAGATATTAATTAAAATTCCTATCTGAACGAAGAAGACATAGCATTTAATTTTTTCACAACAGGATCCTAAAATTACATAATGTACAAAAGCATATATAAAGTACGCGAAAATATAAACTAAAAGAAATAAATTTGTTAAAAATATAACTAGATCGTTTCTTAAAAGTCTAATATGCGAGGAGAGTTCGAGGATTATGTTCAGTGACCGTAAGTTATTGCTAACAGCCCGAATCCCTCTTACTGCAAATCCGCATTATGAAAAGGATCTGCTGTAACACGAAATGAAAATGTCCTCCGTGAGCGGAAATGACAAACGAAAACTTTCGGAATCATAATTTGTATTTATAGTAATGTTAAATAAATTTCATTTAATAGATATTTATTTTAAACAAGCTTGATCCGCAGGTTCGCTCACGTGAAAAGGGAAAAAATGACGGAGAAATTGAAAAACTATTTTTTTGTTTTTTGTTGCAGCGGTAGAAAGAAAAAACAAATAATGAGTCTCGATTATTTGAATGTAATTCTATCTACTCGTATAATTTAATATTTAAGTGTCTTTATAGTCTTTTATATAATACGAGCCAAAATGTAAGAATATTATCAAGTTAGAGACGGTTTCGTAATAAAATGTAAACTCATTTCGTTCTCACTCACAAAATTTAATTCAGTATTTACTCGGCGAATTACATCCCGATCCCTCCAATGCAATCAACAAATTAACCACAGTTAATATTTTTAGTAGCCAATCGTATAACTAAACAAAATATTCTGTGATGCAGTCATTGTTTTGTGAGATGAAATGTTTTAATACCAGCACTGTTAGTAAATTTGACTCTATTTTATTATGACGGTGTATTAATTAAAAAGTTTCTACAAACGAACTAATTTTATAAATCAAAATATATCCTAACGATTTACAATTATAAAATTATTCGCATAACCTAAAAGTTAAAGCAAGTTTTATTTCACTGATATTCGCATCGTCATGAAATTGTAAATTTCTGTCAGGACTCTTCATTACTTAATTAAATATATTTGTAAGCTTAGCAAGTAACACTTAAGTACGATATTTTGCTTGAAAATGTTAAACAATTTTTCCAATATTTTTAGTTCGCTTAAATAATTTTTTTTTTATTATAAGAAGAAAGAAAATGAGCTAAAGTACAATTATATCCATATTAAGGAGGCACTCCATTGTTACTAACAGTTTTGGATTAGTTAAGAAATTACTAATATTTTAATTAGAGTATTCATCATATTTTGAAAATAAATGGAGGTTAATCAATATTACCTTTATCATTGATTATTCAATGAAATTAGCGGTTATTAGAAACGGTTTAATTATTTTTAGGGTTTCATACCTCGAAACGAAAGAAAACAATTATAGGATCACTTCTTTATCCGTTCATCCATCAATCAAGATCCTTTTTCTCAGAAACGCTTGGAGGTATTAAGTTCAAAGTAATATCAAATACTTAAGTGTAAGGCCTCTGGAAGCTGTAAAAAAATGGAGTATTTAAGTAAATACAATCAAGAAAAACCTTAAATAAACAGCCATTTTGATCGCATATTTTGACACTCGCAAATAAATTAAAACCTATATCGTAGTTCCCGTTGACCCAGAACCATGAAAACGAGAAGCAATGTTTCACAGCACAAGTAGAGGAAAATATTCTTAATTTGTAATTATATCACTTAAAAAAGTTTTTTAAATATGCGCCTATGAAAAATAGAAAGCATGATGGTAAGCAAAAATGTTAGTCAGAATTGTATGTTTCATTCTAAATAATTTAAATTTTGTAAATAGTTAAATAAGGATATTATGTACCGCTAAATGTTCGGAAATGCCTTAATGTGTACGGAACCCTCGTAATTCCATTCGTGTTTGACAGTTTTTATTAGATTTTAATTTTGACTTAATTTTTTGGTTTAATTACATTTTCGTTTATTTTAATTCAACATTAACATTTAAAGTGATCAGGTTGAATTCATTATCATGGATCAGAATTAACATAAAAAAATCCTACTAAAACTGTTACCAAGATTAAAAAAATGGTTTTTAATTATTATAATATTAAATAGTAATTTTTGTCTGTTTGTCTGTGTGTTTGTGCGCGCTAATCTCAGAAACGGCTAAACCGATTTGAATGCGGTTTTCACTGATGTATCGTGGCAAATTTCCCGTAATAATTAGTGTTTGTTTCATTCAAATCGGTTCAAAAAACTAAAAGGTTATGTTAATTTAAATAATATGCGCTATTCTAGAAACGCACTTTGGTCGATTTAGTTGAAACTTTTGTTAACTGTAATTTGTAAAACCATGATTGGAAGTTTATATGAACACACAAAGTTAAAAAATAATACCTTGTTTTGGAAATATGGACTTGTCAAATTTAAGTTGAATTCTCATCAATATGGTCGACCATATTAAAGAGGGATCAGCTTACTGCGTCTTCGTGCATTAGCCGGACGCGGCTGCCCTATATAAAGCCCACCGCGAGCCGCGGCGCTCCCTATACCATTGGATGATTCACAGCGAGCGTATTATTTTCGAATCCGCACAGCAGAGTCTATCTGACCACTCTCTTGAATTATCTTCGGTATTTAGTAGTTGGAAAATAATTAAATAAATAAATTAATTTCATAAATTTTGTGAAGACTATTCAGTCCGTATATCTATAAAAATAATTCGGTAACTTACATTATTATTGTTAGACAAAAACTTTACATATGACTTTCCTTGCTTTTATTGTGTTTGACTATAATCCTGTGTTTATTACTTCATTCTTACATAAGAATAGCTATAAAAAATGGGGCATTATTAAGTTGGTAGGAGTTTTTATTTTTATTGTGTTTGTAAATATATCAAATATTTTATATTTATATTTTATTATATGTATAGATTATTATTTGTTTGTAAATAAATTATATATTTATATTTTTATTTATTTATTTATTTATCTACTTTAATGTATATAATTGATACATATGGTGGACTTATTGCTATCTCTTACAATATCTTACAGCCAATCATAACACCCCTCTAGCCCCACTCGACGAACGTCCGGGAATCGAACCCGGGTCTCCGCGGTACGCCGCGTCGCCACAGGCCGTATGCCTTGTGATCAACCCAACATACCACGGCGACGACATATTTTGCTATGATTTGAGCATATGTAGATGAACAAATACGTGACAACTTTTTACTATTAAGTCGTGGGCATCAGCTAGTATCTAATATAAATACTATGCGTTTCTAAAAGTCTGTATACCTATGTTTTCACGGTACCCTGCTTGACAGATTTCTATTGGTAGTTCAGTTTATTTATTGTAAATTATGGTAATTTATAAGAAAAATGCTGATCACAGTAATATTATAATAAATGGTACTCGAATAAGTTAAAAAATTTCAGTTGCTTATAAAGAATAAGTTGTAATATTGTTTATGATGAAATATCGTCATATAAATGGAAACCTATTTAACATTACCCGTAATGAAACAATTATTCAAATTGAAACTATACAAAGACCATTTTAAAGCTTCGATAAAGCGTGTAACTATTTGATGCACTGGAAGTATTACATCTGAATATGTAACTAAATGATATGGGGATATTTCAGGGCACCACTCGTTTTTCCATTAATTTTTTTAACCAGGAAATAAAATAAGACATTTAATATTTTTTTTAACCGACTTCAAAAATGGAGGAGGTTCTCTATTTCTTCGGAATTTTAATTTTTTTATGTATGTTCAGTAACATTTTTTTACTGGGTGGACCGATTTTGATGATTTTTTTTTTAAAGGAATATAGTAATAGGTGTGGTCCTATATAAATATGATGATGATTTGATGATAAGGTCTGGTAACGAATCATGGAACTCCTTAACGAATGGCAATAAATCAACTATGATTCAAGATATTTGCTACAAGTAGTTATTTTGCAAAATAACTATGTTCCTTACCAGGGCAGGGTCTGATGATAAGTTCTGCAGATAAGCAACGGAACATCTTAATGGGTATTAGTTAATCAATAGTGATTAAAAATATTTCCTTTTAGTAGCTTTGCAAAATAACTATATCGTCGACTAGATCAATGAGTTTTGGAGTTGAACAATGGAACTCCTTAGCGGATGATAGTAAATTGAAAGTGATACGAGATATTTTCTATTGATAGTTGCAAAATAGCTACACTATCATGTTAGAATATGGTGTTGCGTTCTGGAAATGTACAATGAAACTCATTATCGGATGGTAGTAAATCGAATGTCATTCAATATATTTACAAGTAGTTTTTACTTTGTAAAATAACTACACCATCAAACAGTTCAGGGTGTGATGATGAATTCTGAAGATGAAAAATGGCAACTCCTTAACGGATGGTGGTAAATCGAGCGTGATTCAATATATATATATATATATACATATATATGTATATATATATATATATATATATATACATATGTATACATATACATATATATATATATATATATATATATATATATATATATATATAAATGCTAATGGTTAGTTTTCATTTCAGTTATTACTTTACAAAATTTGATATTGGGTTTCGGACATGGAGAACAAAACTTCTCAAGTGGTAGTTTTTAATTTAAAAAAAAAAGGAACTCCTCAACGGCTAACAGCTAACTGCTGGCGGTTCCTACTATTGCTTCATTTCTATGTGTTGTTGATAATCAACTTTGGACAAAGAGGAAATTATCTATATACGTTAAACTGAAGACGCCAATAGTCAAAAATGTCGCTATTATAGATATTGATTTTATAGAAACAGAGAAAACAAATTTTTCAACGTAACAATAATATCGCAACGTCGATGAGAGTATTAGTAGCGTGGCAAAAAATAAATTAACTAGGCAGAAAATTAACTAGGGAGAAAAATAAATTAACTACGCAGGAAATACAATTCAATACAGAATGTAAAAGATACTGTACGATCGATTTTCATACGCTGAAATCCGTAATTAGTAAATTATTTCGATTTTCAGGAAACTTATTTATAATATCTTTTGTTCCACAATCATCCACTTGTTACCAACTTATATTTTATATCGGACCATCGTAATTTTTCATATCTGTACTAATTTAGGATTAAACTCTTCAGAAGTTTCAAATTTTCAGACGGTCACAAAATTTGGTATATGGTATATATATATATATATATTTATTTGTTTATATGTATATATATGTATATACATATATATATATACATATATATATATATATATATATATATATATATATATTTATCGAGCACCTATATAATTTAGAAAGAATGCTCATATTTTCAATAAATTTCTAGTAAAGTTGCCTTTTTCATTGTTTTTACTTTAGCAGCTTCGGAGACAGAGGATATTTTAAAAAATATTCCCATTCAAAAATATAACAATCATACATAAACTACTGAAGAAACAATATTTTGGAACCGTTCTAATTGATAAAATAAAATTTACTCCCTTAACAATTTTACTATGCTGGATTATTTGCATAGTAAGTTATAAAACTTACAAATTATAATGTTTAATTTCTACATGAACGATTTCTGAGACAAATTTTGTAACCATTTTTAGAATCGTCTTACATAAACTTTCAAAATATATACTTTTAGAGATCCTTACAATTCCCTCTCTCAAATAATATTCCACACCATATAAGGAATTTAAACAAAACTTCATATAGAGTATATGCTTTTTCCCCATATAAAATTTCCATGTAAACATTTTTCAGCGTAAATTAGTGAGATATATGCTAGTTAGTATGTTTTACTTTGCCAAATTTTAATTTTCCTTGTTAAATAATTTGGGAAAACGACAGTGTCCAAGGGGTCCATTTTCCGTTATCAGGTACGGAACCCAAAAATTCCAATTTCTTTCCATTTCATGGAAGGACACTTAAATGTTCACATTTGCGTCTCAGGATAGCAGAAACATTATAAGATTCAGTTATGAAAGACATTAATTTATTAAGGGTTCTTTACATTATTAAAGCTGTGGAATTATGGAGACTTTCAAGATTCGAGGTATATTTGAATACAATTTGTATAAATATGACAACTACGTAGAATAGGCATATTTAACGGAAGTAAGAAAGAAACACAATAAATAGAGAAAATAATTAGATTAGTTCATAGTTTTGAAGAGCAAATATATATGAAATATTACGTTTAATATCATAGAATCTTATATTCTAAAAAAAATTACGAGAATTAGGTGTGACTAGGACTAATGAGCGAGAGGCGTCGCAATGTTTCGTATGCTGCATGTGTGCACTCTTCACATAAAATTATTTAGTAAACGATCATAGTACCGTCGTTGCAAAAAGATTATTTCGATATCTTTTTGCTTAATTTTGCTTAAAAATCTTTAATCTTCGAACACGTTTCATAAAAAATTTACGTATGAATAGTAAACTTCACAAAACAACTCACAAACAATTTCAGAACACACGAACAATTTTTATTAAAATAATTTAAAAGTTTAAGGGGACAGGTATTTATTTATTAAGATAATTTTTTTAATAATTTTAATGCATTTTTATTTGTTTATATAATAAAATATTTAATGAAACGATTCGGACTAATGCCGTAAAAAACATAAATATATATATATATATATATATATATATATATATATATATATATATATATATATATATATATATATATATGATATATATATATATAAATCAAAAGCGTTTATTACTAAAGTTGAATATACGAGCCAATAAATTACAAACAATATAGGTAGTTCCATATTTATTTTTTTATTCCAATCCTTAGCTTTGGGATATTGTAGCTAGTCATAGGTGTTTCCTGCTCTTATTAACTCGACGTTTATATTTTAGATGATTTACATTTTGTGGGTTTTTTTTTATTTTTTAGATCTTGTATAATTAATCAAATTAATAACTATGTTATTAAGAAAGGATTATCACATAATTATAAAAACTGGTCGTCGACCAGTGGTTGAAATTTGAACTAAATTCAATAAATTTTTAAGTTTCAACTATATGTAAATTTTAAATTTCTGCACTCGTTCTCCATATAAACTTTAATTATACCAAATGTCATACTCCTCCGTGCGTGCAATATGCTTAAAAAGGGGTACAACATTTTCCCTTCACGTATTAATATATAGTTTATATATAATTGGAAAAAATAATAATTATTTGAAAATTACTAATTCGGTTATAATTGAATGTTCCGCATATCAATATTAATAGTTATTTTTCATTCTTTATCGTGACCGTCTGAAAACTTGAGACTTTTGTCGAGAGATCTTAAATTATTACGAATATGAAAAATTACGATGGTCCGATATAAAATACAAGTTGGTAACAAGTGGATGATTGTGGGACAAAAGATATTACAAATAAGTTTCCTCAAAATCGAAATCATTTACTAATTACGGATTTCAGCGTCTGAAACCCGATCGTACAGTATCGTTTACATTCTGTATTTAATTATTTTCCTGCCTAGTTAATTTTCTGCGTAGTTAATTTATTTTTTGCAACTCTTTATTAATTCTTCCGATGAATTTTTTTTTTCTCTGTTTCTATAATATCAATATCTATAATAGCGACATTTTTGATCATCGGCGTCTTCAGTTTAACGTATTTTACCGGATTTGAATCTGAAGTACCTGTAAACAATTATATAACATATTACATTTCACTATTGCTTTAAATTATTTACGATGGTTATTTTCAAAATAAAAATTCACCAGCAAAACTTACAAACTTTTCCAATAAATATCTGATGTCACATTTTTTTTCTATTGTGCATTTTTGAAGTATTATCATCGGGTTAAATCAAGAACTAACTAAGAATAGCAATTAGTCCAGTTATTTAAGTGAAACAATCAATTAATCTAATCTCTATATTTTAGCAATCCAGTATTTTAAATAAACCTTCACATAGCCGTTGCAAATTAAGCCCAGGAAGTCCCGATCGATATAATTTATGCTCGAAAGGAGACCAACGATCATAAACATTATTTTCTTGCGAACATCTTTCATTGTATCTGTCGGATGGTAAAATTAGTTGGCACAAAAATAATATTTTATTTCATATGATACAAGCTTCGTGGATGATTTAATTTATTAACCAAACTGAAGGAAACCGTTTCAATATGTATTAGAAAAAAAATTCAGACTGGTTTTTAATTTGAATAAGAATCTCACCAGCATTAAACGTCCGATACTAGATAATTTTATTTTACTAAAAAACTTATAGACTTCTACAAAAATCAACTAACCAACCAACTTAAAATTTTATTAAAAATCTCTCAAGTCATAAGCTTGAACTACATGCTTGTAATTTTTCAGCCAGATACCGTTAGTATATCATAATATAATTGCAACATTCATGGCAAAAGTACAGCCGTTTAAAAACTGACAATAATTAAATCAATTTAATAACCTGAATGTTGTGCAGTTTTGTAATTTTTAGAAATATTCATAAATATACAATAAAATATTAGGAATTACATTAAATCATTCGTCAAATCATACTTGAAGGATGTTATAACCATATTTACATCAAAGTCCTGATGCGGCGCAAGACACTGGCATATTACTTTCAATGATAGTGTATTCTGTAACGTATTAAGTATACCTTTATGGTAAATCTGTATTTCGAAATATTTAATGTATAGTATTTCAAAATTTTCAATTTATATTGTAAACAGTAAAAAAATAATAAAATAATAAATAAAAAAAAACAAACAAATGAAATGTTTACACATCGTAAATATGGTCTCCGGGGCCTAATATTTATGCAAAGAATGACCTCGAGGGTGCAGCTGCTCTATCCTATTGTTGTTGTACCTTCAAAACTTACTGACCGTTGAGAATGGAACCATTAGGAAACAAAATGGATCGACCATGCAATGATGAAATATGTACATTGCACTTGAAGTCCGAGACAGAAACAAAGAAACGCTTATTTCTATTATTATATATTAGCTTTTTTTTCGCTAAATATAACTTATAAGGGTAAATAAATTAAGTTATTAGATTGAAAAATATCGTCAATGGTTTGATATCATTTGATAATATTGAATATATTTGGCGTTAATTTTGTAGAAATTCATTATTCACAATTAAATGAAACTACGTGATGTAGTATTATTTCTACTTTCTTTAATTTCTTTACCACGACCTAGGTTTCGTTGTATTACAACATCTTCAGGTGGGATATTAGCAAAGATCTTTGCTAATATCCCCCCTGAAGATGTAATACAACGAAACCTAGGTCGTGGTAAAGAAATTAAAGAAAGTAGAAATTGTACTACATCACGTAGTTTCATTTAAAGCAAAGATCTTTTACATATACACACGCGCATATACACATATACACAGGCTTTTACATATACACACGCTCGTACACACACACACACACACACACACACACATATATATATATATATATATATATATATATATATATATATATATATATATGTATATATATATATATGTATATATATATACACACACATATGTGTATATATACACATATATATATATATATATACACACACAAATATATATTTATAAATAGGGGCGCGGTTGGATCGCGTATTTGACTTACGGAGTTTAATAACATTTAGATTGGGTTAGGTTAGGTTACTAAGTGTTGAGATTTAAGGTATAAGGTTTCCTTCTTATTTTCATTGCCTCGTATCAATTAATATGTGTATCTTCGTTTTATGTTCAGTTCCACAAATGTGAATACGAGACATATATTCTCGCATTGTCATAAAGCCTTGATTTTAGAAAAATAATTTTTTTCAAACATTTTACTGAGAGAAATATATCATAAATCAATAATTCCATTATTTCACTCACATTAATAAACATGATAGTCGAATGACAGACTTTCTTGCAACAATAGCATATAGATAAAGTCTTGAAATGACTTACGTTGTCGTATACGATTTTTAGTCTAATAAAATATATAATTTTCTTGAGTTTTATAAAATATATCAATTCTTCATAATTTTTGGGCCCTGATAATATAAAATACGAGGCAAAGAAGAAAATAAGTACCGTGTTTAAATAACGCCGCCGCAGCGCTGCGGCCGGAGTTTAGCGCATACGCACTGTGTACCTACGTCTGGTGAGAACCCATAGACACCATTACAGAGCCATTCCACTATGTTTAATCTTGTTTATGTGTTATTAAATTGAGATTGAGGATCTCGCCGACTGCGAAGTGCATGATGTTATTCGATTTCTTAGTGTTAAAGGCTTGAAAGTGGCTGAAATTCATCGTCAAATCAGTAACGTTATGGTGAAACCATTATTAGTGATGGAATGGTACGGAAATGGGTTAAGGCCTTTAGAGATGGCCGCACAAACATTCACAATGAGGAACGAAGTGGGCGACCTTCAGTCATTATCAACGATTTGGCTCAAACCGTAAGGACCGTGACCGTAAAGTAAAAGACAACTGACGATTCACGATTTCATCTTTATCTAAAGAGTTTCCTGCGGTCTTAACAAGTGTTTTCTATGAAATTGTGACCGATCGATTAAATTATCGGAAGTTGTGTAATCAGGCGGCAACATTCTTTGAGGTTGGAATGTAAAAGCTGATTCCAGGATACAAGTGCCTCAATATTTGTGGGAATTATGTAGAAAAGTTCACGGTCAAAACGGTACTGCTTTAAAAAGACGCCTCGTGTATCTAAAAAATATATGTAAAAATAATCGCAGATAACTTAAGCGGCAAAGGAATAAAAAAATGTCATATTCTCGATAACATAAAATAAATTTATAATATTTCTTTACACGTCTGTCTAATATTTCTTATATTTTTTTTTATAAATGAGAAACATTTTTATGTAAATTTTCATAAACCTTTTTTGTTGTATTTTTTATTTTATTTTACATTCTATATATTTTGAATATATTTGGTGTTAATTTTATAGAAATTCATTGTTCACAATTAAATGAAACTACGTGATGTAGTATTATTTCTACTTTCTTTAATTTCTTTACCACGACCTAGGTTTCGCTGTATTACAACATCTTCAGGTGGGCTATTAACATTTATTAACTCTTAGGAACTTACAACAGCATTTATATATTTCACAAAATAATAGCGAAAACCGGGTTTGTGCGGGTTTTCCCACTGTTTACATTAGTGGGTTTATTATAGGGGAGCAGTGTAGTTTTTATTATACTTTCAGAAGTAAAAAACATTTGTATATTGTATAAATTTTTCAGAGTTACTTTCAATGAAAAGCTATTAGACTTGTGCTTATTTCATTGTTTATGTTGTCAAAAATTTTGCTTGATGGTGAATAATTTTTAATATTGTGAAATTCAGAAGCAATACCTTCTCGAATTATTGACGCTGTAGCTTCTTAAATGCCTAATTTTTTTCTGTCTCCTTGATTTTATTTTTTAATTTCGTAACATATTTATTACTTAAATACATTTGTTCCAAGAAAATCAATATTTGGCATAATCTTTTTTTGTGTTAGTAACAATATTATTTACATAATGTTAAACTAATTTTCTTATCAAATGATCCACAATTAAATAAAACTACGTGATGTAGTATTATTTCTACTTTCTTATTACATCTTCAGGTGGGATATTAGCAAAGATCTTTGCTAATATCCCACCTGAAGATGTTGTAATACAACGAAACCTAGGTCGTGGTAAAGAAATTAAAGAAAGTGCGGCCATCTCTAAAGGCCTTAACCCATTTCCGTACCATTCCATCATTAATAATGCTTTCACCATAACGTATTTGACGATGAATTTCAGCCACTTTCAAGCCTTTAACACTAAGAAATCGAATAACATCACGCACTTCACAGTCGGTGAGATTCTCAATCGGTGGCACTAATTTAATAACACATAAACAAGAGTAAACATAGTCGAATGGCTCTGTAATGGTGTCTATGGGTTCTCACCAGATGTAGGTACACAGTGCATATGCGCTAAACTCCGGCCGCAGCGCTGCGGCGGCGTTATTTAAAAACGGTACTTATTTTCTTTTACTCTTTGCCTCGTATTTTATATTATCAGGGCCCAAAAATTATGAAGAATTGATAAATTTTATAAAACTCAAAAAAATTATGTATTTTATTAGACGCTCGTGTGTATATGTAAAAGCCGGTACTTAGCTTGGAAAAAATTAAAGTTAGAACATTTGCACTTGAAGTCTCAGACAGAACAACGAAACACTTATTTCAGATTTTATGAAAAATCGCTGAACAAAAATTTAATTCGAACTTTATATACGAGTCTCTAAAATGTTACTATGATGTAGCTATAGATATTATAACGATTTTTAGGTCATACGAATGACACGATTATGTAAAATTTATATAAAACAAGTCCTAAATAATATAATATTTTATATATAAAAGAAGAGCAGAACACATTGCAGTTTTTAAAAAAATGTGATATTTTGTTTTGATTACATACGACATAAGCGTTTACAATTTATTGGCATAAAAAGAAAGCTTTGATTCTTAAAATTTTAACTACTTGGAAAAAAAATTATAGCGCTATATGTAATTTTGTTTTTTTTCACATTTGAAATGACTCTTTGTTAAGCCCTTCACTTAAATAAATGAAATTGGTTAACGCAATCTCATGATTTAAAGAAATGATTACACCAATAAAAAATGAAACCGAAAGCAGCGATGATTAAGACAGATATCGTGTGACAGTAGTAAGCAACTGTTTTAAAAACGGTAAATTAAAAATAATCGGTAAATTTTATTTTTAAATATTTTAAAGTAACATCATTTTACATTGACCTAGTTTTTAGACAAATAGCTCGACGCGTTTTATAAATAAAATTAAAAGTGTGGTAAAATTATTTTGTCCTGTAATTTTAATTGTGCAATTTTGAGAGTGATGTTTAATAAAATTAAAGGTAAGTATTTTTTAAATTTTGAAATAAATAAGATATTTATGTTTTCAATAGTATGTCAAACATTTATCAAATTTCTTAAAGGGGCCAGAAAATACCAATTCTATTTTGATAATGTGTCTCCTCATAAAAATAAAACCTTATTTATTTTATAACAAAACTCCAAGAGAAATGTAATGATTATTTATGGTGTACCAATGGATTTTATTTTTGCTTAGTCTTTCGATATATAGATTATGTTTGTATCGACTTCTATATTATATAATGTAACATAATTGACCATAAAGGCGATAACTTTAGATTTTAGCAACCAAATCTTGATGATATTTTACATAATAATCAACAGGCATCGCACCATTATTATTGTAATATATTACTCTAAATCAAAGAATCTAATTTTCTTATCTTGTTCGTTTCTTTTCTGTTATAAAACTTCCTTAATGTACAAACTAATCCATAGCATATTCTGTTACTAAGAGATTAACGATTTTTCAACAAATAATCTATAAGAACAATCGTTTATTTCACTTCATAATTTAACTTGGTGAAAATTCTATCTTTGATTATCTTTTTACTTGGTAAAAACTCCAATTCAAAGAATCTAATTTTCTTATCTTTTTCGTTTCTTGTCTGTTATAAAACTTCCTTAATGTACAAACTAATCCATAGCATATTTTGTTACTAATCGATTGACAATTTTTCAACAAATATTCTACAAAAACAATCGTTAATTTAACTTGGTAAAATTCTATTTATCACTTGCCAATAAGCGCTATTGCATGTGGCGGCAAGTCATATCATGTACACAAACCGTTATTTACCCTTCCACATACAGCAAAAAGTCTATGTCGGACGGTATGAAAATAAACGCTCGTAGAACAAACATCGTCACACCCGTGGCATTGGGCCCGAGACTCATTATTTATGAAGAAGCCGAGTGATTTGTGTTGCTCCACTTCACACAATTGAATGGGCAACGAATAGTGGGCTAGTAGTTGATCAGTTTATGTGTTTGATACTATTGTGGTTTAGGTGCGGTGTGTGAATTATTTGCAAAGCTGGGATATTTTTCAACATAAGCAAATAAAGGCAAATAAACTTTAAATTATATTAGGCACCAACTAATAGTCAGTGCCGAAGATCTGAAGGAAGAACCATTAGAATACAGACAACCTTTTCTGTTTATAAATAGAATGCTATTATACCTGTTTTTCTGGTTATTGACCAACGACATATAATTATCATATTTATTAAAAATATATGAAATTTCACTTTTAACATGTGTTTTCACATCATAACTTTCTCAGATATATAATAATATAAAATCGCCAAAATGCAATAGTAATCAGAATTAATCTTTAGTACTTGCAACATTAAAAACAAACTTGCCATAAAGTGTTACGTACAAAATTTATTGTCATTAACAATTTATATATGATCAATCGTTGTATGTTGTAAAAACAAGTAAATTATTAATTTGTACGTCAAAAGATAAATTTAATAAATTACTTATACGATTTGTGAAATATTGATTACAAACGGTCTCCTATTTCTATAAAAAGAAGTCTAGAACAAGGTTTGCAACTGTCATATTTTTAAAAATGGTTTTCTATTTGCTATTGATAGTATACATATAATTTAGAATAATACAAAACTAGTAAGATGAAAGTCCAATGCGTAGCAGAAGGTTAAAACAATTACAAATCGTATCAAATGAAATACTAGCGTATCCAGGAAATAGGTCATCAAGTGACTTATACCCTTTACTTGAAGTGACTTATACCCTTTACTTAGCAATTTTCGTAATTTCCGAAGCATGATACAATCATGAAACGAAAAAAATAAATGAATATACTAATTCAAAGAAACTTTTATAACACGTAATATATTACCTCGATGCTTATATACAGAAAGGTATATTTAAAATATTTTAAGAATGATATTTAACTGAAGTGTATTGGAACAAAATATAGATACTATGTCTGTTTTATGACCTAAAAAAATAATGATTCTTTTAGCTTTACGCTTTTTCTCAACCAATGTTTACAATTTGTTTTTACTCGCCTAATACTCAAATTTTACCGTTTGTTTATAAATTTTATTTATTTATGTGGGAAATTTAAAATATTTTCACAGTATTTTGAGATAATATTTATGAATTATGTGAAGGAGACGCTTAGAATAATAACTGTATTTCATAAGTAATAAAGTGCCAAAGAAATTAAGTTGATAATTTGATTGTTTATGAGAAAACGGTATCAAGAGAGGTGGTTTCAGCTTCCGCTTATTCAGGTACAGAGGAAGGGAGGGCTCTTAAAATAACCAAGAATATTTTTGCTGTTACATTTCAAGTATTAATAAAAACAAATACGAAATTACAAGTTTAACTTCGTCAGATAATATTAACTAAAGCAAATATGCAAGATGACCTTCCCTTATCGCTCCTAACTTCGAAGACAAATGACGTAATGACATACACATAAATATTTTTGATAAGCAAATAAAAATTGCGATCGACCAATTGCCAATATATGTACATGATTCAAAAAATTCGACTACGAATTTCATCATTCCTTGTAACAGTATCCAATTTTCCTCTTCTGACATTTTTAAATATGACAAGCTATTTAAATCCCATTATTCACTCTAGTAGAAGTTAAACCGCTAAAGAAAAATAAAGCTGAAATTCTTCAATATAAATGTATTATTCCCGAGACGAAGCACGGAAAATGAGATAAAAATAAAGCCGATTTGAGAAAATATTATCATGTTCGCGGCATTGGGCCTACAGATAGTTATTTATGAGGAAAATTATCCAATAAAGTGATTCAAAAAATATATAATTTTGCATGAAATATACAATTTTATAGGGCTATATTAAAAACAATGATTTTTAACTTGCATATAAATAATTCATACCCTAAACTGTAGCAATAAATTTATGTCCTGCGGTAGCCTCTTCAATGTTTGCGTTTTGGACCGTCTATAAATCATCCAATAGTATAGCAAAGGCTTAGAATACTAAAACGTTGAAAAAAATTGCCTAGTCTATAAGATTTAAAAAAAATTGTAGAATTTTGCATCATTATTTATGAAATATTGTCAAAAGTATTACAAGGACGATTCTTCTATGTTTTTGTTCATACTCTATTAGACATCGAGTCCTTTCGTTACTACGTTTCGAAAAATATGAAGGAACAAAAATATTAGAAAGACTTAATTTTTTTAATTATATGCTTAATTTATTAAATACAAATAGAACTCGCACAGTGATAATTTGCATTACAAAGATATGCAATTTAATAAAATTTAACCCTAACTTCACTGTTTACTTTCGGTAACCTTGGACAGGTGTTTACAAATCTAGATCTAAAATCCATCAACCAGCAACTTAAATATTATAATTATACCATCAAACAAATTTCTGTAACGTATATAAATATTTTATATATATATATATATATATATATATATATATATATATATATATATATATATATATATATATGTATATATACTCTACTTTTTCGAAAATAGCACTATTAGCCTTGAAGCAATGAGAGCCTTGAGCAAACGAGAGTAAAATATTCTTCTTTTATAAGAAAGGTTTTACCATAAAAGCAGATAAAATCAAATTATAACAAAATTATATTGTAAAAATCAAAATGACCAATAAAACAATTGTATTCGAATAACTTTGTAATATTATTTTTATTTGTAAAATATTATTACCATTCGATCCAAGAATAAAATACATTAAACACGGAAAAATCTTTGAGAGGAAGAAATACTGGTCACTAAGGGAATACAAAAATCATGAACAGAGAAATTAAAATTATAGAAGAAATGTTCAATATGTGAATATTTCCATAAATATCACTTATGGAAATATATAATATTATATATTAATATATTTCAATATTCAATGGAAAGAAGTGTGGTCGGTATCAAGAAAATTGGTGGAATAAGCAATTCTGAGCTCAGAAAAAAGATCAGACGATTAATTTACTGGTAAAAATAAACCAAGTGAAACAAAATGTCAGATCAGCTATTTTGATATGATTTTGACATTTCACTTGGTTTATTTTTACCAGTAAATTAATCGTCTGATCTTTTTTCTTTCACTTTCAATGACATGTCAGATCAGGTTACATGTTAAAATGTAGACGGGAAAAATGAATCAAAATAGTTGCACAATAGTACCAAATCGATTGGAAGATAAGTAAGGTGAGAAAAAGAAACAGCTGGGAAAATTAAAGAAAAAGAGTGGTCGACAGGAAACACTAGCAACTAATGAATTCCTTTGTCAGGAGATAAAGTGAAACATGTGATTTATTTTTATAAAAATAATAACAAGTAATAAAACAATAGTAATAATCATGATAATAGAATTTTAAAAAACATCCAATTCTATATAATTTATTTCAGGTTGAAAGATTAAAATGATTCAATTAATAAGATCAATTTAAATTAATGATGTAATTTCTTCTACCTAAGAAAAACAACTTTTTTTTCAATTGTCACTTTAGATCTTTGTCATAAAGTATCATTAAATATTATTACATTAATATCATTTACACGTCAATGTTTTGATATATTTCGTTTTTAATTTAGACAGTGATTGCCTAATAATCTGTTAAAATCTCAATTAGTTGAAAATGGTTATAAGCGTAGAAAATAATTTTAATAAGGAAATAAGAAACTCATCACCTAGTGTCGTTTCCATAGTTGAGAATTCTCATTGTATTTAATACTTACATATTTAATTCCGGGACTTACGGTTATATGTTATTATTTAAAGATTCACGACGCAATTGTTATTTCCTTAAGCCCATCAAGTTGACGAAACAATTTATTGTGAAATTTACAAATAGCTAAGATATTAAAAATGTATATCATCAGGTGCAAGGTGAGATTTTGAGAATACAGTTGCTGTGTAACGTGTTAACACTCCGAAATATTTATGTGGAAGTTTTAGTTGGAGCGAATAAAGTACGCAACCTTTTTTTTACCTTGATTTGGGGTATTAAATGAAAGATTAGTCTTACTTAAGATTATATATAAGATCATTCTAGAGATATTTTTTTCATTTTCATTTAAGCATATAATTGAACTTCTCTTTTAGCTGGTTTTTACCTGAAAAATAATTAATATTTTTGTTTTATCAATAGAGTAACGGATTTCGTAATAAATTAGTTTAAAATATTATGTAGTACTTGATCTATTTTCTCTAAGAATGTTTTGATTTTATGAATTTTCTGTATGAAAAATTCCAAATATATTATCGTCGGTTTAGCAATCGCGGATTTTTATTTACCTAGTCTCGAATTATTTTACACAATTTTCTAATTCTTTTAAGAGGCGAGTTTTAAATTCGAATGATGTAATAATAATGAATATTTTGTGATTTGACGTGGATGTTAGTAGTTCTTTTATTATGAACGGCACAGCGCGGAAGCTCTTGCTTGTATGTCACTTGCTCTTGTTTGTATGTCTGTAAAATGGACTATTCACAGGTGAATGTTATTTGTCTCTTAATTTTTTTGATGTGAATATGAATTAAAAACTTGTTTTCAGATATCTATCATACCCTTGTTTTGATATAAATGGAAATTGTTGATTTATATTATAACTGAAACTAAAATATTTCGCTAATTGCATTTTATAAGACTTTTTTTCCACTTTTAAAACAGTACAACTAGAACTGCGTAATTTTTAATATCAATGTAATATCCAAGTTGGTTTAACTTTTTTTTAAACATAAGGTCAAAGTGTTGTCTCATTATTATAGATTTCGATGTCCATTCTGTCATAAGTGTTTATAAGATATTTCGTACGATATTTATAAGATATTACATTACGATATTTATAAGATGACTATTTATAAGATATTTTGTATTGGAATTCGTCAATTTACAATTTATAACGAATTAATTAATATCCTTTAAATAAGAATCTTAATGCAAATAGATGTATTAAAATTTATAATTTATTAAATACTTTACAGAAATATCCGAAACTATAAGATAAAAACCATTTGGTTCTCGAAACAATTTTCAATTTGCTAAAATTTACTTTATATTGCCTCAATGTTATTATTGTTTCTCAAAGGTTGTTGTTGTTTTACAAAATCAACATCCTATTCTTGGCTAAGTCGATGCTTACGGCATACTTTAATGTAACTATCCTAAGAATAAACTTTTTTCCAAAGGTGGATAAGACGATATAAATCTTTAGTAATTATTTATTACCTTATTTTTTTTTTTAAATAGTTTCTTCAAACATGTCATTACTTTATTAGGTTGACAGTCTATATATGATATTTATTTCATTTGATAGTTTCAAATTTAAGAAATGTTAACTTTTGATTTTATTTCAAAATTTTCAGTTTCAAATACTTCATAAAATTACATTCCACAGTAACAAAAGAAATATTATACTTTAAGTAAAAAATAGTCAATATGTCTTTAGAGTAAATTAAGTATATTTTGTTTCATAGTCAGATCCATTAGATAGTTCCTTGCAAAATTGACCCATTGAAATATAGATATTTCAAAAAACTTGCATGTAAATTGCTATCTTTTTGCTTTCTCAGTTAAAATAGCGCTTTTAGCATTCAGAGGTCAGTTTTAGTTTGGTGTAACTTGCTTTAAAATGCAAAGTTTTGAAAGCTTGGTGTCTAATGTATCTGGAATGCTTAGAGTGTAAGGCGTATTTGTTACCCATGTCCCTCACCATCCCCATCTCTCTCCCTTCCTCGATGCTTTCCAGACGGGAGATAACTTCGACAAGTTTTATGATTCAATATTTGTTGTTTCAGTATTTTTATATTTTAAATGTCTGTTTAATTTTTACTTTGAATGGTTTTCTGTAAAATTAAGTACAATTTGGATCGTTGCCTGTCCTTTCCTGTATAATTCTTTTAGTTTGTAGCGAAGAGTGTATAAACCGTAACTCTAAAAAGGTGATGGAAAGTGCAGAAACTGTGATTTCGATATTTAACAAAAATAAATCTAAATTAGGTCAAAATCAAATATGGTTTATGTATGTAATACGTAGGAATGTATTCTCATCATAATATAATTAAACCCATATGTGAAATCCTGATGATCAAAAGTTGTCCAAGAATTTTAGGAGTAACTAACTGTTTGGGTATTACATAAAAAAATTGTTAGCAGATATCCAAATTTTAAGATCTCTTATAAAAAGCCCACAAATTTTAACAAATTGTCAAGTAAAAAAATTTTAACAAATTGTCAACATACACTTTAACTAATTTTTACTGAACGAATAATAATTATTAAGGACCATGAAGCTATGTATTTTTCAGGTTCATATGGATCCGCGATGTCATACTATGTAGACGTTTGTTAAATACGTTTGTCAGTTAAGATTCCGGTTAAGGATTAAAATTGTTTATTTCGTAAATAGTTCTCTGTACCGATAAAACAATCTTTACAAACCCACAATATTTTTGAAAGACCTGTATAATATACTCTAGACAATGAAGTAGGCAAATAACCGCACAATAATTAAGTAATAATTCTATGCGGGCTAACTAAATTCCTTGATTATAATTGAGTAATAATTCTATCATGGGCAAACTAAATTCCTTGATTATCAAATGTTTGTTTTCGTGTTTATGTATCTTAATTAGACAAATGGAACCGTTTTTCATAATTTTGAATTGAGTAATTAAAAAGTTATTTTAAACAATATGCTTTGATGTATATGAATATATTTTGTAGCGTATGACACTTACAATTTTCACTCAAGGTATTATCCCTACACAAAACGAAGTGGTCTTGTTCCAGGTTAAAATTTATAATTTACACCTAAGGTCCAATTTTTTTTTATTTTAATGTGTATGTTGAAAAACATTAATTCTACATATGTGTTTTCCATTAATTCTTCCTAATGATTATCCGCATGTGTGAGTTAAATTGACGTCACTTAGTATATGTATAGTGGAATCATGAAAACATTATTTTGATCAAAGATTTTCGTTCACGGGCTTGTGAATAATAACTTAATTGAAGTTATGCAATTCAGATCCGAAACTAATATTGAAATGAAGCATTCATTTCAAAACGTAAAATGTAAGTAGTATGTCTTTTAGCGGCCTTTGCCTTCGTACAAATTGGCGTATTGTTTCGGTACAAATGAATACGGTCTAATTTTATCATTATTGAGATAACCATATAACTGAATTAATTTGATAATTTTTTCCGTCGTGGATTTAAAATTTCATCAAATTTTTATTTTTTTTTTCATAAATCCTACGTTTCTTTTCGTTTGAAACCAAATTAAAATAATTAACAAACATTTTATGAAATTCATTTCAATATCATAATAGTAAAATTAAATAATATAAAATTATAGTACATTACTAAAAAATTATTTTCCATATTAAAATGCAAAGATTGACGTAAATATTTGGCTCATACCTATATAATAGCTACCCGATGGTAATAATAAACTACAAACGTAGTTTATTATTATCATCGTTTTTAATGAGAAATGAGGAGGTGTATATAATACCTCATCACTTGTTTCTAATAAATTGTCTCTCATAGTATTTAGAAGTTTAATAAATAAATAGCCTACTACACCCATTTATATATACATTTTTAACAGATTTCAATAAAAGGGGAAGGCTCTCAAATCTATGCAAATATACTTTTATTTTAATATATGCACAGAAATAACTCCTTACTTGTAATTGTTATTTTTTGTTTTCAATGGTTTTCATTCCATACAAATATGATGAGATAAAGATGATGCACTATGTAGTTGTTACCTAAACAGAAGAGAACATTTTCTTTGAGCAATTTGAAACCAACTTTCTGTTTATTTGACGAGTCTTTATTAAAAATTCTGTCATAGATAGTGGTCAGTCTGATGATGATGCTGGAAAGTTACGACAGGAAGCCCTCAGTCGGGAGGAGTAGATTTATCATGTTTGTTTTCGTTTGATTTTTCTTGAAAAGTAACTGCTAGCGTCTGAAGACGGAGTCTGAAGAGTGACAGAAATTTCCGTTCCGAATGAACCGTTCACAGATTTTGAAAATTGGTAAGTACGTACAAGTTTATACAAAATCATAAAACGAATAAAATATTTGTGGGTAAAAAAGTATATATTGGTATATGCAAAGACACGAAACAACAAAAATGTTAAGTTGGTAGTACTTAAGTATATACAGGTATATACAAAGTCATAAAGCAATAAGAATATTAAGTAGGTAAATAAAGGTGTATGTACAGTTATATCCGAAGCATAAAGCAATGACTATTGTGAAGCCAAAAAGGGAGATTGTTACCGGTATGTCCGTGATATTCCCCCTTTTGGCTTCATGTGACGAAAATAGATTTTACACAATCGCGAGTTCGAATGCTAAAACACATTTTGATATCAGGATCCGCTAAAGCGAATATGAATACGAATACCATTTTTCTTCTGGCGTCGGTTGCACTTGTAGAAAAAATTACAACTGGCCGACCAGGCATACGGCGGGGAATAACCGACATTGTTTATTTACTTTTTTCAGAACCACAATAACTCTTGACTGTTTCGAAAAAATATACAGTAACATAACAACACCACGAAATTTGTCTCGGTTGATAATTTAATAAGCAGAAAGATCGTAACTTATCATTTAAATTCTCGAAATGTTTTTGGATTTGTGTAACTTATAAAGTACCTATGTTATAAAATCTGGGAATTATTTTATTTCATTCTTCAGATAGAAATTATAATTTGGATCGATTTGAAAGAAATATAATAATATGTTTAATGACTGTAGATATACAGGGAACAATGTCACTGCAAAAATTTTATATATTTTGTCATTATTGGAATACTGGAAGAAAATATACATTGCACGATCAATACTATAACTGTACTTCACATTAAATTCAATTGATAGTTAAAGAAGTACTTAAGATGCAGGAAACCATTACTGCAGTGAACATAAAATGTAAAAATTGCAAAAAAAAATGTTTAATCAATAGCTCAAGATAAGTTTGCCACTCTGCTACAAAGACTTGATCAACTGCATCACAAAATTTCAGAAGAATGTAGTATAAGGTGAAACAGAACCTTTCGTATGTTAGAACGCCCTTTGGAAAAGTATGACCGCTTATGTCATTACGCGTCAATAATATTTC
Source organism: Druceiella hillmani (assembly GCA_039881145.1). NCBI lineage: Eukaryota > Metazoa > Arthropoda > Insecta > Lepidoptera > Hepialidae > Druceiella > Druceiella hillmani. The sequence continues at coordinate 41,863,080 of JAYKKI010000004.1, read as the reverse complement.
CCAATTTACTTCAAAAAAGTAGACCATTAGAGAAAACTGATTTATTTACTCAAACCATTTGATTAAACCATTAACGATTGTGATGATTCCTTTAAACGGTTTGAGTAAACATGTTAATCAGTGATTCTGTTAATTGCCAATTTGAAAAAGAAGGAAATACACTATAAGAAGAAAAGCATTAAAGCATTTGTTTTTGAAATTTTGTATTCCGTAGCTCTAATTTGATTTTTAGCTTATAGATATTTCACTTTGGTTTAATTCGTAAATTAAGTAACGTTTAAAAAAACTTGTTTAACTTAGTAAATGAAAAATTTTAATTAACTTATTGTCCTTATGGTAAATAATAAATAATTTAAAATTTTAATTAATGGTATAATTTTATGTTGTAGCAAACAATTAGTGGTAGTTTGGTCTCTCAAAACTGATAAGGTAATAAAAATGAAAAAATAATATTCGCTTTGCGAGAAATATTTACTTATATCTATAAAAACCGACTGCTGCATTTTGAGGCCATATCCACTATGGCATAAGTATTATGAATAAGTATTTCGATTCTACCCTCTTTTCGTAACCTTTATTCATATTTTGTATTTTTTGACATTACTTTCAGTTTTACCTGACTCTTTAAAGTGATTTTTCCTTTATTTATATTATAATGAGTTCTAATTGATAACAAAATACTTTGGAAATAGAACAAGCGTTATTGCGACTTCGTGATATAGATGAAAATGCCTCAGGTGATGAAAGTGGCATTGATTTATCGGCAGAAGTCTGCGAAACTGAGCAGAATTTCAGACAGAGCCAGAAATTTTTATATAAGAGGGTTCTGAAATGAATATTCCAACTCCAAGTGATGTACACACTGAAGTGAAGGGCTGGAATCTGCACGGCGAAAGTGATATACGAAGAACCCGATTCGTGATAGGATATCTGGCCATGGCAGAAAAGCAGAGTATTCTTAACGTACACTCCGTAGTGGAAGTCTGGTTAGAACATCGTGATTGCTAGAAGTAAATATGAGACAACTAGCTAGTAACGGCACTCAATGGACGTGTATCACTAGTGGTGGTGCAGCGGACCTTCGAAACTGGCAAAACGTACTGATAGAAGTGCTAAACCGTATGTAGAAAACAAAAAAATTGTTTCTTCTTGACGACTTTTCATCCATGAATATATACTACTACGCATAAATTCCTGCACTGAAATGGAAGCTCTTGAAAACGTCTTGGAGCTTACAACATGAGCCACTTCAATTAAAAATGTCATAAAAGAGGGTTCCTCCAGTTTTCAAAAATACAATGAGTAAAAACAGATTCAAAGAAATAATGAAATACTTACGATTTAATTTGAGAAGCATATGAATTTATCTGCTGACAAATTTTGCAATAATTTCTGATAGGTGGAATAAATTTATTAAAAATTGCCAACGGTGTTATATCGCTGGAAAAAAATATGACTGTTGCTGAACGGTTGCTTCCATCCAAAACACGTTGTTATTTTATAAAACGTTGCAAATAAACCTGATAAATTTGGATTAATGTTCTGATTGTTAGTGGATGTTGCGAGGAAATGTCTATGTTGGGGCTTTCCTTATTTAGGAAAATATGGCGAACGCCTAAGTAATATTTCATTATCAGAACATATAGTTAAGAAATTAGTGCAAACTTACTTCAAAAGAGGTCTATGCATTACGGCGGACATTTTTTCCCATCTCTGAAATTAACAGAAAGGCTAAGAACGAAAACACGAGTATAGTTGGAACAATAAGACGAGAAGTACTACAAATTTATAGAAATATCTATATATATAGAAATATCTATATATAAATCTTTGAAACGTTTATCGTGAAAGAGGAGACCAATACAACCCTAAGTGTTTATCAAGGTAAACCAGGGAAAAATGTCATTATCTTGAGAACACTACGTCAAAATGTTAATATTGATATTGATTCAAAGAAGCTTATCGAGACTGTTCAGTTTTATAAGGAAACTAAATTAGACGTAGACATAATTGACCGAATTGCACAAAAATACACCGTAAGAGCTGAAACTCGAAGATGGCCAGTCCATATCCTCCACAATATTTTAGGTTTAGCTGCCATAAATTCATGGACAATTTACTGGAAAAATATAGACGAAAACATTTCTCTCCATAATTTTATTCTCCAACTCGTGAGTAAACTTCGAGCAAAGTACATACGTATAAAAATAGCTCAGCAGCTTTCTACAGTAAATAAAAAATGTCAATGTCAAATTAATTTGAAATGCAAAAAAATGGAACCCGAAATCTGTACGGTTAACCAAAAAGCTATTTGAGGAAATTGCGTAAAGCAAGTCTTTGAAAATTTATTTTATCATAAAGGTGATTCTGTATAATCAATGAATAAAATAAATCACAATAATTAAAATTTATAATTTTGTTTGATTCAGGAACATGAACTATTTTGATTACATGTCTATCTGGCGATCGTACACCGTTAATCTGATGGTAGCGTTCTTTGAAAGTATGGCATAATAAACTTATCTTCTTCGATTAAGTCATATTATCATGTCCCGTGCCTTCAAGGATTTCGAGCCTTAACCAAACCTTATCACCTAATTCTTCACCGCGCATTAAGAACTTAAAACGTTCTTTGATTTGAGCGGGTGATAATTCTTATTTAGTCATTAATTTAATAATAATACGCTACTATTTTTTCGACTTTTTGAAAAAAAGACACACCACCCTATTCATTCAAGCGACACTGAAATTATAATTAATACCTTCGCGTGTTTTGGTAGAATAAAAGAAATGATGATGATACTATACGATATTCCAGAATATGCCACGACATATAATCTAAATCTATATTAAGCCAAGTCATTATGGGGCCGCATTTGCATATTTATCTGTTGGTTTTTTTTCTATAGTCTGCCCGTGAACTTTTAAAAATAGACATTCACAAATTTAAAGATAAAAATTCAATTAAATAAAAAGTTTTTTTATTTAAATTTACCATTTTTTTAAATATTTAACACAATATTTTTTATTTTTCTAATAGAATAAAGAAATGGGAAGTAAAGGAAAAGCAACTTAATTTTAAAACAAGTGCCTAGTTGTAACCTATTATCATTCCGAGCTCCGATCGTATGTATATAAGTTGGCGACCCACCTAATGCATATCTTTGTACTTTGTACGCGTTAGATAACTTTAGTTTCCCGCGTGTTTTCAATGTTCTGACCTCAATATTATTATGGAAGCTACCGCTCGTTTCACTACCCCGTTAGTTATATTTGTAAGAATGCATTTAAGATATTCGAATTTGTTAGGCAGCGATCCTGGAAATATTACACTCACGATGTTATGTAATACTCTCGGTGGTATCAAATTAGAAATGAACAGTTATTTCAAATATGGAGTAAGCTGTAATCTTATGTTGGAGAAAATACAGAAAATATGCTTTTAATTTTGTTATTTTAAATATGCCCCTCGCTGATGGATATATTTACAAGTAAGAAGGAAGAGGCTCTTAGCTTTGTTTTTAATTAAAATGTTTAACAATTATTTATCAGCGTTGGGATTAGTGTCACTTTTGTACCTTTTTTCGTCTTCTTTTAATTTTTTTTCATTCCGCAAGCATCTACTAACATCCTTATGTGATCCTTAATTATCCTTGCACTTTATTTGCTTAACTCAGTGTGGGAGGCATCGCGCAATCGACTTGTTATTTGTGATTCCTCACTAGAGTCAATATAGAGTATTTGGGTAGTAACACTATTTTTAATATTTTAAATCCTTTTTTTTATTTACTTTTCTTTTTTAATTTTATCATTATTTCTCTTGACTTGTCAGTTATTTAAATATAATTTTGCCCATTTAACAGGCTCAAAGCGTAGTCGCCAAATTGTGAGTAAAGTAACAATTTTGCTTATAAACAAATCCAGTCAGAATGAGATAAAAATTATTTTTAATAAAACGTACAAATTTACATCATTTTTATTGTTATTTATAATTTTGATATAATTAATATTACTGAACTATATTTGAAAAATGGGAATACATAACTAGTATATTTTCGAAGGTAAAAGTTAAATAATTATTTACGAGAAAATTATTTTATAAAAGTTGAATCGTAGTTCATAGCTCTTAAATGCATTTCTCATCCCTACAATTTTACAAGTCGACCATATAATCGTGATATGATCATATACGTTATTTTGATCGTTATATTTTTTTGACAACTTTAGTTTTTTATTCGTTATAAATAAATTATCAAAATCGGTAAATTTTTACTCATTCAAGTAACCGTTTTGTTAGTAAATTTTTTTCTTGTTTTGCTAATATTTTTGACAATACTCTTATGTTATTAAGTTTTAACTATTACCTTTAAAATGCTCTGATATTCCATAAGCAGCCATTTAAAAAAATATATCATCAAATAATAGTATTTGTATTTAATTAAAATTTATTCATATCACATTTTCAAATCCCTATCCCTATTTTAAAAAAATATATATTAGATGTGTATTAAATAGATATAACAGCATTCCATATACCTAATAACCACCGGATGAGTAATAACATAAATACAGTTAAAACCCAACGGGTTAAAAATATTCGCTTTAGATTAACTCGTATCGCTTAAGCTGATTTACAATTAATACTCCTACATACCAAACCAAATAGTTTTCAGTAAGGCCGTCATAATATTGGTCAATAAATATTTCTCGATTGTATTAAATGTGATTAACATTTGTACGCTACAGATATAAAATTTTCTATGTTAAAATAATATAATCTGCTATAAATAACATACACACTTAATTTCTAAAATATTTTACATTATGAACGATAACTTGAAAACAGAAACTTAGTAATTTAATGAAATATACATAAACAATCTTGTAAATGTGAGTAACAAAATGTAATGTAAAAATTTAGACATATATATTTCTTTGAAAAAGACACATTAAACGAACAATTATCAATCGCATTATGTATTATATCAAGAAGTGTTATATATATCCAGCAACGGTAATTAAAAATGAAAGTAATTGGTAAAAAATGTCATATCAGCTATTGAAATTAGTTACAAAAAAATCACAAATCAGCAGAAAAAAAACAATTTTTTTCAGCTGATTTAATTTTTTGTGCTTTAATATGCACCCGTTTTCAATAATTATTTGTTAACTTATTTTATTTGCAATATCTCCTGCCTTAGAGAATTAAAACCAGCGGGTGAGGGACCTTTTATGGTATAACTTACAAAACATGACGTTGAAGCATCTTAGTCCAATTGTTCCTGTGTTTATAAACAGTTTATCGTAAAATTATTGTTTTCTATTTTTGGCATTCTTTCCGGTAAGTTTTGAAGCCTGGCATGTGACATAACCCAACCACCATATTATCAAATATTACTACCTCTAAAAATATAAATAGTGAGTCGAAATATAAATATTTTAAAGAACATTTGGGGGAAAATTTTCTACCGCGAATATTTGGAAATATTTATGTACAATTTCTATTCAAATAATCACAAGTGTAATAATTTTAAAATAATTCATTCGTGGAAAATCATTTTTAAAATTATCAAGTAATTCAGCTACATTTTATAATTATTGAATTATCAGGTCACTACTTGCTGTTCACTTATGATGAATATCAAAACTTAAAGGAATTTTAATTATAAATCCGTTTTCATTGAATTCAACGTTGTATTTTGTAGGCAAAGATAAAAAATTTTATCGATAATATATTGGCATTCAGTATCGAATACATGGGATGTAGTGCATTTGACAAAATATCGAATGCACTACATCTCTCAAAAGCACATCTCAATTCTTATTATCTAATAGATAGTAAATTAAATATATTATTAAATATTTAATATAAAGTTTACGTTATATGCTCATTAATGATATGTAATACCACGAAAAGAACCGTAGTGTATCGACCCTCGCCTCGCAGGGTTGTAAAAGTAATGCAAATCCAGTAGTTATTACATTGGTATATAGCCTCGTACAAATGTTATTTTAATGTATAAATGATAAAATAATCAGCAATATCCTGATACACTAACATATTCGTAGATATAATTTATTCAGTATAACAACGATATCGATAATGCTTTCCATAATTACCCCCGCTCTATCGTGTGCGATGAAAATGTATGAACTGCGTGTTTCCTCGTGTGGCTAACTTCCTATGTTATTAAGTTTTTATTCTTTAGTTTTGAGGCGATTCACTCCTTATTCTAAAACTTTAACTCATTTTTTCATTAAAATTTAACATACTTGAAATAAATATTTTCAATATATTCCAAAAATCTTTATACTGAACACGGATAAGTGATTTTTTTATATACCACGTCTTTTATATTATATAAGTGAATGAATATCGTTTTGTCAACATCCCAAATTTTACAAGATAACCTAATTTAAAAAGTTTTTGCAAAAAAAAACTTAAAACACCTTAATTGGAGTTACTTCCTTTTCTTTTATAAAATTAATTTGGATATATTCTGCATGTCTCTAATTTTTTGCGACAACACTGAATGTTTTTTTCTGATTCAAGTTCTAATTTTATTAATTAATTAATATTATAATATTATTTATCAACTCTAGATAAGATTTCCTACTAGTTTAGTAAACCTAGTTATGATGCGATGAGTACAATGTATTATGGTTGGGAGTTAATAGCACTAAAATTCTTAATCGTAAATCTGCGGTAATTCTTAATTTTTTACACTCTAATTAATCGTTTTCACACAATCGCGTTAAAACATTATGTTTAATTATATTTTTTGTGTCCCTTTAATGGCAAGCAATAATACTTAATATTCTATAGTTTTCTTACATTACGGACAAGTAAAATACAAATAATAACAATACTTAAACGGGAAGTGAATATATAATAAAAATATATAGAATTCTTGAAGAGTTCTATCCCTCGAGGGCTTTTTTGTTTATTATGAAGCCCACATTTTATTTGTTTTGAGAGAGATAATTTCACAAAATCAAGGCATGTATCATTGGAAAGTAAAAGATGGTACTAAAAATAAAAAAAAGGTGCGTGTACTTATGTACGCGCATGAGAAGTTATACTTCTTTGGCATCATTAAATAATACATACGGATAGATAACCTCAATTATATTGGACCACTTGAAAAAGTCTATAAACACAATTTTTTCACTAATATTTACGAACAGTAAATATATTAATCAAAATATTGAATTTAAATTATTACTGAATATAATTTATCAGCACATATATAAATGGTACTTATATGAAACTAAAACACGTGTGTGAATGTAGACACTAGAAACATGTGGATAAATACTATGAATATGAAAACAGTGAACAGAGGCGACGATGGTGCCAATAGCTTTTGTTTCGAGACTGCAACCGCTGCAACTTAATACTGTAACTTTTGTGTGACGAATCTTAAAATTTCACTCTCATCATTTTTTCATAACGCGCCTAAAGAAGTATAACTTCAAAAATATTTGTTATCGCTGTGCTGAAACAACATTAATTTTACGCAACTAATTATTCAAAATAAAAAAACAGGAAAGAATCCTGTTAAAGAAAAGTCGATGTCATTATATTATCTATGACAACTTAGGTGTTTTGTAATAAAAGCTGAAAATTTAATATTATTTTTGTGATAACTGTTAAAGCCTATGATCTATACTATCTGAAAACCCTAGTAAAGTACACATAATATATGATTATGTTTACGTGTATTTTTAATCGTTAATTTGGCTACGTTTACTTATAAAGTCATGCTTAAGAGTTATTTTTGGTTATGTCTAAATTTCTTATCTATCCTGTCCCTCTAAATTATATTTTAACTAGGTTACCGAACTTAACGGGTTTTGTTGTAAATATACATCTTCTTGTAATACAAATCAAATGGTCTCTATTTTGATTATATTGCAACACGTGAGTTAACGTGAGCCTACGTGAGTTAAGATAATATACCGATTTTAACAGTACCTGATTTATTAAACTCGGATATGCCATTTCATCGTTACGTGGAAATAAAAGAATTCTCTTAATAATAAAGCGAATCCAAAACACATAACACTGAGCAGTCGGGAAAAATATTTATTTAATTTCGATTGTAATATATCTCAATTTTTATTTTGTTGTTAAACTGAGTTTTATTCGATTTATCGTAAATACATGTATAAAAATATATAGTTTATGTGTAAATCAACACTGATTTTATTTTTTCCCTATTGTAGAAAAAAACATAAGGTCTACGTAACCAATGTTAGAGGGAAGTAAAATACAACTAAACTCTTGAAATATAGAACAAAAATAAGGCGGTTCAATCACCGCCTATCACAGAACACGCATTTTGATGCAAGCAAGAGAGCTACATCTCTTACTACCGAAGAACATTGCCGTTGGGACATTGAAAATTACAAAGTAAACAAACTTAAATGAAATTTCCCGAGTAATTTATAAAAAACTGAAGAATATTGAGGAACAATGGAAAAAGTTCAACACAGAAAAAAATAGAATCGAGCTCAAAAAATATTTTCATTCAATGTGTACGATTAGTGCATAATTATCTACCTCGAGATTTAAATTACATACCGTATTTAATATTTTTACTTAATGTTTTATTTTATTTGTAATAAAAAATTTGAGGCAAATACTTAGGCAATTTTAATTTTAATATAATATTAAAATAATATGTGGAACATGTCGACCTGTTAAATACACATATGATTGTTATGTAGACGTAAATATTATTTAAAAACATATTAACTAATGATTAAATCGACATAAACTGAGCTGTTTTTGAAACTACAGAGCGACTGGTCTACAGTTGTTTTGCATGTAAACATATATTTAATTTTACATATATATATATATATACCAAAAGCCATATTTAGAACATCACATTGTATACACTATGTATCGATAATGAATATTTTAAATATAAAAATAAGGATATGAAATGAGATATTAAAAAACTCACTATTATTTTTACGAAATTTGGAACATTTCAATTGAATGAGAGTAGTCGTACACGAAAACCTGAGGAGTATTTAAATATATAATTAAGATTATCTCCCTTTAAACGTAATGCTGTAAAAAATATGGGACGTCATGTATATTATGTGTTTAAAAGTTAGTTTTAAAAGCCTTTTTTTTATTTTAAAAAATTTTGTAAAAACCGCTAACATTGTAAACGCAGTATCTTGTGTAAAATGAAGGGAACTAAAGATTATATTTAAAAAAATGTATTAGTCTCGTAAAACCAGTATTACAAAATCAGCATTTTTGATGCAACACTATGATACTATCATCACGAAGGCACTGGCCGAGGTTTAGTTAACGAAAATCTAAGTAAGTATAACAAAGCTCTATATGCAAAAAAGTCATTCAGTTAAAAAAAAGATTTTTAAGTAAATTTTTAGTCACCTTGAAAATAAATCTATAGGAGTTAAATTAACTTTATAAGGAATCAATCGTGTGTAACTATCCAGATCATTTCTCCAGGAGATGATAGATCATATAATAGTTAAAAACCAACTTTAACTACGAACAGTCAATAATTTTATTTAAATATGTAACTATTTGAAATCGCATTCCAGTAGACCTCCAACTTTAAACATTAGAAAGAAAAGAATACACGCGACAAGTGTTGCTAAATGTCAGCAGAAAATTAATTGAAATTAATTTCGGACGTTTTCGGAAGTAACCTCGCAAATATTTCTATTGCGTGAATTATATCTAATACTCGCAAAATATATCTAATACTCGATAGTTACGTAGCGTATAAAATGAAGTTTTAAATATAAGTCAATAAAAAATATTCAGACTTCAAAGTTATAAAAAGTTTTGTGAATTTTATATTAGATTTAAAATATGTTCTTTTTATAATTTAATAAGTTTTCATAAAATAGCCATTAAATACATTCGATATTTCTTGCCTCGTATTATATATGCAATATTTAAGGATTTACATAAAATAATTGCTTAGTAATAGTTTTAAAATAGTATAACTAATAGGTTTTGTTATTTTCTTTTTATTTTTGGTGCTTTTTAAATGTTGTTTGTTTTATTCACCATTTCGTCGTTTCCTACGATATACATATAAATAGTTGAGAAAAGAATACAGTTAATATAGGACAGCCTGAGAATGCTATGAGGTGTGCTTTTGTGTTTGTTTTAATAAAAGAATGTGTCTAAATGCCAAAATTTAAGCAAGAAAGCGATTTCTGGCTTCCTAACAAATGTCACATCAATTCTTTTTTTTCACTTAACTATATGTTGTAACTGAAGGAGAAACGAAAAAAGAATTAGAAAAATTTAAAGTCATGCAAAAAGGTAATCGAAGCCACTAATTAAATAAAGTACATTGAAACTGCTATTAATCAATTATTTCATGTATATACCTATGCAAGACGTATCGGCGTATTTTGGTGTATACAATAAAATTTATATTTCTATATAATTCTTTTATTATAATATTTACAAAACTGTCTGTAAAATTTTACAAATCAGTATCAAACTGAAAAAATTAATGCACCTAATGAACTATTAACATAGAGCTATAATTTTTCACTTATTGTAATATCCACAACTTTGTTTATGTATTCAAGTTTGGGGCAATACACTGAGCAGCATACATTTTCCATTTGTTTCTAATGTCCGACGTTGATGCTAAATATTTTCTCAATACAGAACCTCCACGACAATGCAATTTCAGGAACTGAAAACTTTCATTAAAATTCTTAATTGCCGAAAGTCCGCTTGGTGTGAAATTGCAGAATGCTATCAAAAATACATACACTGTCAAAAATACGCGCGCACGCACGCTCGTCCACAAGCGCGCACACACGCACGCGCGCTCGCACACACGCATGAACTCACGCACGCACGCAAGCACGCACGCACGGACACACACACGCACTCACGCATGCACGCACGCACGTACGCACCCACGCACGCGCGCACGCGCTCACGCACGTACGCACGAACATGTCAAATACGAACACGTCCACACATATGCGCCAGCGCAAACGCATCGAACTGAATCCAACTTTGATGGAAATTTGTAAAATTGTGGTTGAAGAACAGAAATTAAAAAATAGTTTATTATGAAAAGCACAATAGCGTGGGCTGGAAAAATTGGAACGAAATTATTACAAAAAATGTATTATTATGAACAAGGAATAACCTTAAACGTGTAACATGCACTTAGAATATTGGAGATTTTGACGAATTCATAATAAGACACGACTGTTTCTGTGTTGCTTTTTATTGTGTTCAAAAAAATTTTATCTCTTTCGGTAATATTTTTTCCATTTTAAACCTTTTTTGCTAATTTCAACTGATATCCGTCCTGATATCTCATCCCAAATACCATTCTTCTATTCATTTCGTAATTAGTATTTATAATCGATGCTGAATTTATTTCTATAGATCCATAATCATGCAGTGCTAAAATAAACGTAAAATCCAAATTCCAATTTTAGTCTCGTAATATTTAATTTTTTTTTTGCTGTAAGTATACTGATCAATAGAAACTAAATTATCTACCAACAAAGTGTATTATTTCATGACTAAAATTAAGCCTTTTTAAGCCTTTCAATTTTTGTAATACTTGTCAGAGAGTCATTTTGACATATTTTCAGTCACTAAAATAAAAATTTTACTAGCCTCACATGTTTATAATACATACCCTGGATCTTTACGACTATTTCCACACGCCTTCAAACACCACCAGACTCGCATGCACAATTAAATACACTTTATCCTCAATCAGCTCCGCACGCCCGGCTCGTGCGTGCATATTATAAATATTTTTATTTCATGTTTGCCATTTGAAATTTACAATATAATGCTGTATTAAAATAAGGCTCAAGCTAAGTTAAAAATAATAAAAGCTTGGTCCCGAAGAGCAATTTGAACAAATTGTTTGATGCAACTTTTTTCCAAAAACACAATAATTTTATCCGCCCAGTCACTTCTTGAAGAAATTAATATTTCCGTTTTTGTTGTGTACGCCGGCATATGATTTTTTAAAAATATATTTGGTGTCAGGTAAATCGCTTGTTCCACCAACAGATAATATTTTCATATTATTTTTTAGAATTTTGAAACGAATTTTCAAAAGGCCATTTTACTCAATATATATTTTATTAAAAAAAGGAAACACAATTTTTTGATGGTAAAAAAATTATTCCTACAATATTTTACTCTTGTTAATTTTATGAATAAAACAATTTCATGAATTTTTAAAATATCACCGTGCCTTTTATCTTTTACGTCAACGCAGATATCGAATAAATTCAAATATGATTTTTATTAAAACTAATTATGTATATATATATATATATATATATATATATATATATATGTGTGTGTGTGTGTGTGTGTATATTCATTCCAAACTAAATTTTAAAAAATGTGATGTCTATGTGTTACTTGATTCAGGCTTTAGAATTAGTTACCTCTACCAATGATTTCATTTCTTCATTTACTCCAAATGGAATTTTCTATCTATTTAATTGTAATATAAGTTGCATTTTATATATTACCACCCTTTAATTATTTGTTTGATATCCATGTTTATTACATATAAATAAGTTTACTAGCCTCCATACTTGAGTAGTCCAATTGTAAGAAACAGTCTTTTATTATACTTCACATTAGGGTGAGTCTCTTATGTATGGAGAAAAATAAGTCAGTTTTTTTACGAGTACAAAACGGTGCCAAATTATGAGTTTGTAAATAGACTATGAAGTTTGGTAGCAAACGGAATTAATCGTTTGCCTCCGGAGTAAGGTGGAAATTGTAAAAAATGTGGTTAAATAAAACCTAACAGTTTTTCCATCTTTTTCATACATTATGAAAGTTTGATCTTTTTCCATCGAGATATAATGCGGATATTTGTGAAACAGTTGTGAAATTATAATTTGTGTAGCTTTTTTCATTCTCGGGGCAGCTTACTTTTGTCTATTACTTGTGAACCCGATGCATGCAGAATATTGCAGAACTGCTGATGTGATAGCTGCTCCTGCCTTGTCTAATACTCTTAATCTATCGCATGTTTTTTATATTAACGCATAATCTACTGTAGTTGTAGTATTACTCTCCGATACAGTAATTCCTCTCCGATACTTGAAGTCCACAACTGAATTTGGATTGTTTCTTTGCAATCCAACTGGGCATATTCAGATTCAGGTGAGTTATTGAACTTTTCCGTACATATTTCTGCTACTTTTTGTCGTTTACTTTCAGATTTTTTAGTATCAACTTTCTTTTCCGCGCTCTTGTAACTTGTATCATTGTACCAGCATCATCATATGCCTACCTGTTCGTTGGTCGATTATGAAGCTGTGTTCTCTTGCAGGCATTGTTTTGTCTTTATGGTAAGTACGTTTAAGAAACTCAATACTTACAAACCAAAATATCAAACAAAACTTAACTTTCAAGACGAAACTCTTTCGACTTGTATTTAGATATTTTTGCGTTTCATTCGTTTTAGTATTACTAGAGAAATAAAAGATTTCACCCATATTTCTTTCACTGTGCAACTAAAATGGTCTGTATTTCTTTATTCATTTGTTCTTTTTTAGTATCCCTCTCATATTTTAACCTGTGTCGAGTATACTCATAAAATTTCCTCACATCTTCATAGTTTGGTAATATTTTATCTTTTAAATCATACAAATCACCGATTAAGGGACACTTCCAACTATTTCGAATGCGTTCGATTCTTCTGACGGCGCAAAACAAATGACAACACTCTATAACGCAACGCGCGACACTGATTGGTTTACTGATGAATAGCACGTCATTTGTCTCATCTTACATCCCACCCCGCCCTTCTTACCCCATTGTCTTTGAACACAACTAAACAATGATCTAAAAACTATTATGCATAAACTCTGATATGAATAACTCGAAAAAAGTATTAGTAACGTGAAGTCAAAAATATATTTTTTAAAAACTTCTATTAAAATCTGGTTGCGATAAAACTTAAAATAATATAATAAAACTTTACATATCAATTAACCACACCATTTAGCACCTTTTTATTGCTGAGCCTTTCTAAAAAATGAAAAAACAAATTTTGATCCACCCAACTCTACATGCCTAAAAACACTTCAATCATGATTAATGATTCCCACAGATTCCTACTTAATTATCTCAAAAACTGGTACTAGCATTGCATTTATTTACAAATTAAAATACATACTTATGGAACATATGAATACTCAAAATCAATTTGAATTGCTACTGTAACGATTTCATCATTATTCATTATACAAGGAATAAAGTCAATCAACAACTTTACTATTTAAGAAATAGAATCTAACGAATGAAGCATTAAACACTACTAAGCTTTTAGTAACTTAATATACAATCGTAAAACTGTTTCAATTACACAAAGGGCATTAGGTGAAGCATATATCCTAAAATCGTAATCATACATAAAAATCACACTTTTGCGAATATTTTTACACAAATTAAGCAGTAATAAAAGTAAAAGCATATTATTATCGCCTTTTATTAGAAGAAATTGCAAAAGTGATTATTTTGGATTTTCTTGGTTCTAAACAAATATTGTAAGAGTGAAATAATGGCAAAACAATAATTATTTATTGATGTGTTTTCCGACATATTTTTTTTATTTCACTCAAAGTTTTGGAAAAAGCTTCATTAATTTTATGAATGTCAGGAACAATATACATTATGTAACCACAATCATACTACCGATGGCACGTAACATACCATAGTCGGTACTAACTCTCAGTTTCAACTATGGTGACGTACGTTCATCTTCTGATAAATTTGAATTAGTAGGGTAAAAACAAGTGAAGCGATGTGATACTCTTGGTAATATATGATAAACTTTTATATATACGATGGATAGAGCGAATAGGGACTTTGCCAAACTCAGATTGATTCTGCTAGCCACGGCACAGTATTATGAATAACCCACACAAGTTTGATAACATCGTAAAATGTAGGTCATTTTCATAACTAGAATTAAGATAATTAATGGGCTTGTTATTTTTCTATTACAAATCAGTGCGGTAAAATGAATTTATTTGCAAGTAAATTGTCACAAGTTCTTTCATGAAACGTGAAACAATTGTTATTACCTGCAACTAAAGTAGATAAATAAATGTTACTGAATAAATTTATCGTCGTAAATTATTTGTGACTTATCATGTTTATCAGGCTTTTCTTTCCAAAAAAACAAATCCAAAATGTAACTGCCTACACATTATTTTTATTCAATAAAGATCTATCGCTTTTTCATCTTATTATTATTCCAATTTTAATAGTATCTGACCTACTTTTATGATGTAATTTAATAAGTATATTTAATTATATCTTCATATCATTTATTACATTATTGCAGTTGTGAGAAAGGGCGATATGTAATGAAAGACTTCAACATAGTGATTATTATCTTAACTATAAACTAAAAAAATTCAAGAACTTGTTAGTAATTTTTCCCAAATATTTCTCTGAGTCATTCCTTGCTTTTTAATCAGTAATATACATTAATCAGTAACTATATTACTTGAAAAAGCGTAGTCAGGTAGTTTAGAAATAACTATATTTATCATAGTATCTTTCATGGAACTTTCATAAACACGGAATTTCTTATGATTTTTCATGTCAATAAATTTCATTAAATTGCTATTTCTCATTACTGTAACTTACGAAGTGTACTGTGTTCGATGCATTTCGTGCTACTTTTCAATTCTGATATTCGCAGAAATATTCAAAATGCCTTTTTTCGGCGCGAATAAATAGTTTTATTTAATGTATTAATTCTTATATCTAAAATTAGTGCTGTATTTATTATTAAATATATAAATAAAACTTTTTATATTTTACTTGCTAAATACATTAAAAACAACGCTCATTATTTATATTTGGACTTCGTTAATTTGGGTAATGTATGTTGTTTATAGTTTTATATTATTTCTAGTATTTAGTTTAATTTATAATTCTATTTTTGTAATGTGATCTTCCTGAGTGAGATAACTTATTACGGTAAAATTATAATTAATTGTGGAATATTAAAACATTAGAATATTACATTTAATTATGTTATATTTCGGTAGTAAAATTCTAATAAAGATGATTCGGATAGATTTAATCTTTTCATTTTTAAACCATAAGCATCATATCCAGACGACTTGCAATGAAAAATTTGACTTGGCCCACAGTGTAAGAAAATAACTAGGTAAGAAATTCATTACGATGAATATGTAAGTAATTAACAAATTAAAAACACGGCTAAAAAACGCGGCAAAAATTGAACTGAAGGGTAGGTGATAAGGGGTTATTGAAGACTTGCGATCGGGAAACCTAACAGTAGACTAATCTCAATTTTCAACGTATCGCAGCACAGAAATTTTATATTCTTTCGTTTACATTGCTGCTCCACTACTTTGTAGACTTGAGCTCGAAAGAGCTGTAGGTATTTACTGACGAACGTTTATTATGTATTGTTTTGAAGTCAATTTTTTCTCAACAGAAAATGTAAAAATTTCTTCATTCATATTAATTTTATTATTAATAATATTATTAATTTTTTTGATTCCTTGAAACAAGCTTTTTGCGATATCAAGTTAAATTGATTTATTTTATATATATATATATATATATATATATATATATATATATATATATATATATATATATATATATATATATATATATATACATATACATATATGTATATATTTATATTTTAGGTAGACGGATAGGATCATACTGGTATAAATAAAGAGTGTAGCACTGACAATTGTGAAGCCAAAAATTTTGATTTTTTATATGTATATACAAAGTATGTAGGCATACATGGATGTTCGTTAAATTAGGTGTTATTAAATTATTCTCGAGTTCGTAACTTTCCTGGTAATATAAGATTATATTTCCAATATAAATGGGAAAAGTAAACTTTTACCAAAAAAATTGCTAATATCTGCCCATGAGTGTATACATAAGAGAGAGAGCGAATATACTTCAAACGGTAGCATTATTTCCAAATATATTTACGTGTGGAAATAACTTTATATTGCAAAAATGTCAATTTACTACTCGTAATTTTATTATTTTATATATTTTAGACGTTTGTCATTCAGTGGGTCATTTTTTGCTGCTTCGATTCTACGTGGAAATAAATACTCTCACATAGTTACGTATATGAATCCATTAAATATATCACACCTTTTTTGACAGTGGTGTAAAAATAAAAGAAATGATATGAGTCTAAAACATTAAAACGAATAAAATATGATGAACTTGGATACATTTCAAAAGAATAAGAAATGACTTACTGTTAAATATTTTAAAATTTCTATGCGTCTAATGCAAGTTCATAGCGAACGTTCGTAGTGTTAGTTTCACTTGTATTTAACAGATTTATTTACGAAACAATCCCCACTTGTACATAACATTATATTTTTTTAATATAAAAAATGCGAAATGAAAAATTTATTGTGTGACATATTAAAGCCACATAGAATGAGAAATTACTGATTTTTTTCTTTACTAGTGCTACGAGATCTCCTTTTATACTTAATTTCATGATTCTAGTTCTAGGAGAGAATCTTTGATGAGTGAGTTATTAGAGTCAGTATCAAAATACGTGATATTGGCCGGCCTTTACTATATTTCCCTACATCTTTACTATATTGAGTAAAAACTTGAAGTTTGCCATAAATATAAGGTAGCATATTATAGTATATGATTATTTCAAATTGGTACCTATGGCCATTCAGACAGATAAAAAGCAGGCAACAAAGTTATTTTATAAATATTTTGTGTTTTATTTTAAGGTACAACATCCTAAAAATCTGCCTTTTCTTAATTTCTTTTAAATCCCCAATTATATTAAAATTCCGTTAAATGTTTTGCCAAATCCATTAAAACGGTATCATTTTACATGAGTTAGTATGAAATAAATACGTTAATGGAATAAATTTAGGCACTTCATTTGACTTTTTACGCACTTCATTCACAAACTTCATTTGGCCCAAATCTAACTCGCTTAGGTTAAGTGCGTTTCAATGCATTTGACTAAATTTAAGCTTAACCATGAGCTTTCATTTTTAAAGGCAAACGAAGACCACGTAGTTAAAATAAAGGGCTGGGAGGAAGAAGTCGATTCAAAGGAATTAAGACTTCATTTAAAACCAAATTACATCAATTTAATGATTGCACTTCGCCGATAAAAAATTACATTATTAATATAACTGTAAACAGAATGAGGAACAATCTAAATGTTTAATGCATGTTTTGGAATGTTATTAGCTTGATAAGTTAAAGTAGCAGACTGCGTAAATGATAATGTTGAAAACGAGGTGTTCTAATTGATCTGTTTACATGAAAGTTCATTTTTGGCAAGTGGATGGAAGCACAGATCATGGAATTAAGGAGATACATTATGAAACGTATTTAATGCGGTCCGAGTTTCGGCTAAATTGTTTACCACTACTCATGCAAAGAACGTATTTTTTTTATATTTTTTTTAATTAATTCTTTTTGGTCACTAAATTTTGTACATTTTGTGTTGTTTTTTTATTTCGTTTCGTTTTTGTATTATATTTTTTTTCCAAAATCCATTTTACTTACTCAATTTTGAATGTTTCAGGTTAATTTTTTTTTTAAATTAACCATTCGTGTTTTTATTAATAAACTTGCTTTACGCGGCTTCTTTTGCTTATAAGTTTTTTGGATATTTTGGGTTGTTTTTTTTGTATATCAATTCGTGTTTAAACTTATATTTTTACATAATCCGTTTTGGTTACTAAATTTTGAATGTTAATTATACATTCGAGTTTTTATCTATAAACTTTTTACGTGACCCTTTTTATTTATTATTTTATTTTACTTTATGGTTTTTTTTTCATTAGTTCGTGTTTATGTCTATAAACTTTCAACAGTGGTATTTGGCGGACCAGGGAAAAACATAGGCTACATTTCGCCCCGGAAGATCCCATTCCAAGTAATATTATAATTCTAACTAATATAATTAATGCAAAAGTATGTTTGCTTGTACTTCTTTCACGTCATAATCGAGCAAAAGATCAACGTGACTTTCTACACAGAGGTCAGCGGGCCAGGAAATAATGTAGGCTACTTGTTAACCCGGGATATCTCATCTAGCTAATATGATGTTCCCATCTAATATTAAAACATCCAATGTGTGTTTGTTTGTCTCTCTTTTACATCGCAATGGAGCAACGGATCGACATGATTCTGTCTACAGGTAGTTGGCGGGACAGGAAATGATTTAGGCTTCTTTTCAATCCGGAAAATCTCATACAACGAAACAACAAATCCAATCAATATTAAAATTTGGGAAGTGCATTTGTTCGTCCTTTTTTCACCTTGCAATGGAGCAATAGATCGATGTGGATTTCTTCACAGAGTTAATTGGCGGGACTAGGAAATTTCGTCTTAACTAACTAATACTAATATTAATAATTCGACAGTATATTGGTTTGTCCTTCTTTTACATCGCAATGGAGCAACACATCAACACGATTTTCTATACAGAAATTGTTGGCTAGGAAATGACGCAGACTACTTCACAATGCGGAAATCCTAACTAATAGAACAATAAAAAAAATATTGAAAATTCAAAAGTGTATTTGTATGTCCTTCATTCACATCGCAGTAGAACACCAAATAGTAATATGTTTCTGTAATATATTTTTATAATATAACAAACATTCAAAACATAACAAACATTCGAAACAAAATTTCGATACAAAGTGAAGAAACCACAATTTTCCAAAAAAAACCTTAAAAAGAACTCACTTCACAATGGTTAAGTGTTGTACCAAGAATTTGGAACTTCGCATATCTTCACATACAATTTGTAAACTAACACAATTATCAAAATTTATCAGAAAGCTTTATTATCATTTTCAAAAAAGGGCTTTAGAAGAAAAAATAAAAATCAGCTTCTGCAGTTTTTGTTTAAGTGTTTGGATACTTATGAAGTTCTAATTTCGACAGGGAAATATCTAGAACGTGATTAGTTAGACAGATTCCACTTATATGGAAGTCATTGTTTTCAGATTATGCTATAAAATCTCAATGCTGTAATATGTTATTAAGTTAAAAGTATGCATTAAGGATACTGTAAAAATGTTAATAATCGAGACATATGAAAAATTTACTGATAATAAAATATGATTTATGTTACGTAATAAATGTGTTTCGTTTTCAATTTCTTATGACTCTTAACAAACAGGCTGTCTATATTATTCACTTATGTTCAATTGTCATTAAGGTAAATATCGAATAGCCATTTAGTGATAGACGAATTCTTATCCCCAACTTCATTAACAACAACTAGACAAAAATAGACGTCCCATTAAATCGGCCTTTTAGCCAAAGCTAGCACTTAGTTAAATAAATACTAAGCTCAAGTCTTGATGGGTTGTTATATTGCTTTAATATATAAAAATAGGTGAACAAAGAATAGCATTAGGCAGTGACCACGTAAGGTTATGCTTAAGATCATCGCAAATATAGATAGAGGATATCCAACGGTACGCAAGGTGAGGTTGAAAGTTAAAAACTTGGAACTGTCAACAGAGCCAAACACTAGATGAAAGTGATGAACTATATGAAGCCTAACTCCAAAAATGGTTAAGTACATAACGGCGCGTTATGCCGATCATGACACTCGTATGTGATCTACAGCTAGTTTAAAATAATTGTTTATAAAAAGGTGATGTCATAAAATTGTCGTTTAATATTATTCTCTTCATCCTTTGTTTTCTGAATATTTGTAGATGAGTGTATAAACATCATAATATTCGAGGTATGATTCCTTGGTGTTCAAATCTCTGTTTCCCTTCTGTCATGAATTTACAGAGGTCATAACTTTTTTTTTAAAAATGTTATGAAGATTATTTTAGAAAGCAAGGTGCTATATATATATACATATATATATATATATATATATATATATATATAAATATATATATATATATATACACACACACACATATATATATATATATATATACATTTAATTTCAGAACACTACCCTCAGTTACATATATACTAATACGACCGCGGGGTCCTGGAGTACTCTTAAGTACTTTATGAAAAAAATAAAGTAATAATCAAAATGGTTTATTCATTATAATTAACCATTAATAGTGGGTACAAAAAAGAGGAAATAAAGTCATTTATTTAACTTTTCATTGCACATTTGACATATTTTTGTTTGATGCTGCGCACAAATATTCTAGTCGGTCTTTTATGCGAAGACAGTAGAAGCAGCGACCGGGTTTGACATCTTGACGAACTGGTTCATTTCCAACCTCAAGTTTTAGAATACCATTTATGGATTTTCGGATATCTCGATGCGATCTTGGCCATTTTAATCTCTCTTGTACATGCGGCATTATAATGGACATTGCCCGTTCTTTAAGAAATTAGCGTCTCTTTAGGATTGGTTTCCTTTCTGGTACCATAGACATAGTGTAAAGGTCGCATTAATTGACACTCACCGTAGATCTGTATAGAATACGCACAGAGGCCACCTTCTGGTTTTTCTTGATGTAGAACACTTTTTGCTCGGTCGAAAAACTCAACACCACATTTTGTTTTATTATAAAACCCTATGATTTTCAGCAGTTTATTATAATTATTAGCACTATCATGCATTGTAGATGGCATTATCACAATTTTCTTTTTCGCTGATTGTTGAGGACAAGGTGGTAGTAAAGTCAACGGTCTGTCAAAGGCAAACATAGACGTGTTTCTATCGCGATCTTTAGTTTCCAATATTAGGTGTGATCTTCAGTTTCCAAATCTAGTATCTCACACTTATTTTTCTTTAAAGTTCCAACCATAGTAATTCCCTCATCAATAATATTTTTGCAGTTGGTACGGCCGTAAACCAGTTGTCACATGTTCAATTTCGATTTATACCGTGTATAAGCTTTGTCAATTCCATAACGTAATAATCGGCTACTGGTATTCCCTGCGGTGTACTGTCCTTTCCTAGATACATGGTACTATTTATCATATACTCTATCTTGGCGTTACAAAGTAAAATGTTTTTCAGCCCATATTTATCAAGTTTTGTCAAAATAAACATCTTAAACACACATCGACCATAAAAACCAATTAGTTGCTTATAAATATTCCCGCAAGCTGATGGCGTATACATATCCTTACTTACTGTTACAATATGATCATATAAGTCTCTAATTTAAACGAAACGGTCAGTTTCACGTCGAAGCGCCCTCGTTTTTTTGTCATCGAATTTCAAGCAGTTAGTCAAATACTCGAGTTTTGCTTTAAGCGTAGTGGCTCTGAACAATATAACTCTAGAGTATTTGTCAAATATTTCTTCAGTAGACAGATGTTTCCTATCGAAAACTCCAATTAGATAATACATACCTATCAGTGCTCGAATTTCAGATGCTATAGTAGCGTACAAATGAGGATTGAACGGTTTCAGGCGATCCATCATCGTCATCCACCTCCTCACGTTCAGGCTGTTTATATTTTGTTCATTAGGTTTGTATTTCAGAATTGGTATTTTTTACTATTTTGTTTATGATTTTTTCAGTAAAGAAGAGTTTAAAGACCTCTTTAGTACTAGCCCCATTCCACACCGGTCCTTTACTTCCAGGTGGATTACTAACATGTTACGACGAGGAATTCTCGATCGTGAAGAAGGTATTCCTGACCAATTGTGTCTTTTGTTGTTCCCTTTACCATATATAACCAAAGGCGTATCTATTACCTTTATTGGGATCAAATTACTTGATGCTGGTTTTTGTGCTAACTCGTACTCGGCGTCGTCTTTGTCGACAGCAAGATCATTGTCATTCATGGAAGCATCTCCAGTATGCAGTTCCTCGTCATCTGTGTCTCGTTCCAGAATAGCGGCTATTTCATCGTCATCTCTAAAGATCAATTTGACCTCTGACTAACCATGACTACCAGAAAATCGTATACCTGCAATTGAAAAAAATGAACTTGATGAAATTCGTAACAGGAATTATATTATAAATATTCGTAACAGGAATTACATTTTATTATTTATAATTTGTACATACAAATTTCGTACATTAAATTAAATAGTATTTCTTTAAAACTTTCTAATAAAACTTACTAATAAACAACAAAATTTCAATCACGTTCAAATGTACAAAACCTTTGACTACTACTATCGCGGGGTTATAAAGAAGCCCGAAACAGTTACACAAACGGCTGCACCTACGCAACGTCAACGCACGACTAACGGAATCACGCGGAGCTATTAATTAAAACATTTGCGGCAATGGTAGGGTAGTTTTGGAAATATTGGAATTGAAAAATGTGGTAGGGTGCTCCAGTACCCATGGTAGTGTTTAAGACTTCATTATGTGGATTAAATTGATATAGCATGCCAATTTTACAGAAAGTCAGAAAAGACGGCTATAAATCAAGATTACATATACAAAATAAGATCATTACATCACAACTATATTTTCATATCTAAACTCGTTTTCGAGATACAGTATTCATCGGATGCACGACCACCTAGCGTTTGCAACTTTGCTGACTCTGTCAACGTAAGTAGTACGAAACTGTTTGGAAAATAATGAAAATATGATAGTAAGTTGACTGATATTATATTTAAATAGTTCTTTTATATCCATAGAAATATAAACATGGTTTTTAATTTCAACGCGTTGAAGAAAAATAAGTACGTATAAATTATATAACAGCACGTTAATTTTTTGTATAATTAGATTTGCATAAACAAATATAAGTATTAATTATATAGGTGTTTAGATGTTGAATTAGACTTGGAAGAACAGGTTTGGATGAACAGCGATAGTAATCATTTCATTTATTTATGTTATATAAATAATTAAAGGAATGTAAAATATATTATCGATAAATGAAAAACCACGTCTCCCATACAAATAATGATAATCACGTTTATTTTGATGAAGAAAATTGATTGAGCTTTACAGATTTTTTTTGTACACTAAAATGTGAGTGGTATTTTTCACTACGGAAAAAAATATTTTCTGTAACTATGGTACTAGATGTGATATTGTTTTCACGTAATAAATAAAATTTTCATTTCAACAATTTTTAATTCGATAAACGAAATAAGTTTACGATTTTTACTTTCTGCACAACTGACCAAAAAGGACTTTTATTTGTTTTGGATTCATGTATGTAACTATGTGGGTTTCTTTATCTCCTTGTAGCGTAACATTTCAACTGATTTTATCGAACGAAGCTTAAAATCGGTATATTACACCGAGTAACATACGCATAAAATTGTAATAAAACGTCATGAATTCACATAACTTCTAAAACTACTATGAAAATATATTTCAAATTAACTTATATGTTTTGAGTACAATATGTTAGGGTTGATTAATTTGAACTAGTCTGCTACTTTAGACAGATCCTAAAATATGTTAATAGTTATGGGCAAAATTTTAGAACAGTCTTATTAGGATACTTAATCACAAGTTTTCTCCTTTTTCTTTTTTGGTAATTTTTTCACGAATTCGTGTTTTTAATTCTTTAATGATTTTTTTCCTCTCTCTACAGTAACTGTCCATTTTATTCTTTTTATTAAATTTCCAACTCACAGTTAAAAATTTGCATTTCCTTTTTCTTCTACTATTTTTGCGGTTAGCAAATAACTATCGTCAATCATTTTAATTTGTTTGTTTACAGAACTTTTTTTAACGCAAATGGAAGATTGAGCAGAAGAGCTCATGTTCTATATAATCTAATCTTTCTCTGCTATGCCAATCTGGCCTTACCTGGAAAAGTTCTTTCACCGTCGTCCACCATCAACATCATCATCATCTATCAGCAGACCCTGGCTACCATTTTTGTTGAAGAAACTCAAACTTTAATAATTTACTCCCAATGATTTAGGAGTATCGTCACCACATAATGATTCTATCATCCTAGCCTAGTCTTAATCTCTGTCTAAGTCACTTATAAAGACAGACCAAATGAATTCAAACACAGTGGCTGTGTTCTTTCATCTGTTGAGTAGTTTCCGCTGATCTTCTATTAAGAGACCTGCTACCATCGGAATTCAAAAAAGTAATTTTTGGACTCAAGGTTCTAGCCGGTTATCTGAAGAAGTAAAAATTCCCTACAAAAAGATTCTATTTCTTTTTTCTGTCCTGTTATTCGTTCTTAAGTAAAACGTGCGTTAAACTTTTGTTAGAAGATATTTACTACTATCTTATTGTAGTTCTTCGAAATGCAAACACTAATTAGATCAATTTGGTAAAGCATTAATCAATTTGGTAAAGCATTTACATATAAGCATATATCAGCTGTAGAATAGTTTACTAACAAACTTGGTATTTTATTTAAAAATACATGGCTACAGATAATAGCATAACGGATTTACAAATGGCCTACCAAATTGGAATAACTACATGAGCAAAATATTACGACAAGTTTGTCATATTCTTTAGCAAGCATTTTCGGGAGGACATATCCGCAACCTGACTGCATCAATGAAAAATAATTGTAGACAATTTTTTTTAATATGGTAATTTTTACAACTGCATTGGTGTGCCTAACAATAAGTATATGCGTGTGAAACAGTCACAGTGCAGCGAATAATTATACTTCAATCATAAGAAATACTTCTTTTTTTGGAATTATCAGCTATGTGGACGCGAACTATCACTATTACATATATTAGTGTTGGCTCATATGGAAGCAACCCCGATTTCTCCCGTCTTTTGTGAATATCAGTTATATATTCAGTTAGAAAAGAAGGCTAGATATGTCAATCGCTACCAATAATTTGTGTTAATACTGTAAGCATGACAAGTACAAGACTAGAATTGTTGTTCTTTGTAGAGGGAGATGAAGCATTTGTATTTTTAATACGCGTGTTATGCCCGCAACAATTGTCGTTTAAAAAAATTATAATTACAGACACTGTCTGCCGGCACCTATAATATTCTTTTAGAATAATGTCCAACAAATTCCTATATTCGGAATTTGTTTATATAGCAAACAAATTGTATATAGCAAATATAAACGGGAAGACAATATATGTTTTCAACAATTGCATAAGAAAAGAATGGTTCGACATATTCTTGTAATCAATGATATTTCTGATTTGTAACGGAGAATATTTAATGATAATAATTATAGATCACCTTAGGTTATGAGAGACATGTTTGCTGAATATTTTTTAAACGAGGGTAAAGTCTCACAGCAAGACTAATACATATTTTAACATAAGCAACTAGTGAAGTACGTTTAAAATTGGTCACATATACATTTCACTTCTATTGAGGAGCGGTAGTACCGCACACGCTAACATTACCTGTTATAAGGATGTTAGTAGAGTAAGAAGTATGTATAACGTAATCTGAACTTAGCTTAATGCTTTATTAAATAATTATGATTCGCAAAATATAGGTGGATTAATTTGTAATATTTAAAAATATATGGAACGTATATAAATATATATATATATATATATATATATATATATATATATATATATATATATATATATATATTGAATAATTTTAGTTTGTAATTTGTGGATTTATTTTCAACCTGTGAAAATATAACGAATAAAGTTGCGATGTTTTATTACCCAATTCTGTATATGTATAAGAAATAATTATAAATATCAATATAATAAGGTACGTAATTTGCTACTTACAAAGGTCTTTTTTTTCCTTCATCACTCGAATGATCAAAATCTGGTTTTAACTCTCTCGCGATCTCAAACCACATTGCACCTCTTGCGTTGCGCTTTTTGGACAGACGTTCCTTTTATCTCATAACAATGGCCTTAAATGGACTTCGATTAAGACATGTTCAGTGTCGATGTTGATATTGATTATATGAGTATATCTGCTTGCAACCATTCTGCACGGTTGCAAAACAACAATGGGCGCCATAGCCCATTGTTGTTATGAATGGACACTATAACCCATTCGCACGGAGATGCCCACATGCGAACGGCCCCGAATATCTCGTGTCAGAGTAAATGTGTGTATTAAAAGATCCGGTATGGCGTGGCATGCTTGCCGAGCGGAATCTGCATGGCAAGGAAACCGTAAGTGAGCAATCTGAATACGGGCAGATGGATGAGGACAGATTACATTATGGTCATCTTCCACACATAAAATTTTGGTAGGTTTACCAATAGCCTAATAGGCTATTGGTTATTATTTATTTCAGTATTACATTTGATTGTTACGTAATTTATTGTCTGTATATATAATAAAACTTTAGAATTAATGTTTAATAAGAAGTATTTGGAGAAACGTCACAAAAGTTATGGAACAAAATATATGTCTTTGGATATTTGTTCGTTTGCCTGTATGTCTGTTTATTGTTCGTGTTTTACGCAAAAATAACTAAGCGTTTTTTTGACGAAGATTTTACTGGTGGATTCTGTTGGATCGGAACATAAAGAATAAGTAATCTATTTACAGCAATCAACCAAAAATCGGTAAAAAGTAAATTAACGTTCCACTACAAAGCGTACTCACTTACTACTCAAAAAGTTTACTTTTATAATTATTATAGTAGATAGAATTATGCGTATCAGTCTAACAAAGTAATATTCAATAAAGGTTGTAGACCTTTATTGAATATTACTTTGTCACACGAAGTCGGGGGCACAATATTTATAACATTTTTCACTTGTAATTTGTGAGATATTTCTTTAATTATTATATATTTGTATCTTTCATAATTTTTTTTTATTGTAATTTATTATAAAAATAAAGAAAATGTGCTAATATATTTATAACGATACATAGACAAAAGCCTTATGTCAAAACGCAGAATATGCATACCTAAATCTTGTTTACGTTATCATAACATTTACATACCTAAAGTAAACCTCATTACATTTTAAGCACAATATATATATATATATATATATATATATATATATATATATATATATATATATATATATATGTTTATATACCATTTATTACAAAGTAATAATAAACAAATACCAAAGTAAAAACTGTAATTAGCCTGAACGAAGTGAGAACGTATTTTGAGTATTCTTACTTATATCATTTCTCGATTTAAATTCGGTTTTGGCTATAATCCACCATTTTAGACTGCTATTTTGGAAATGCCAATTTTTTATTTAGTGTTAATTGTAGTATCAAATGGAAAGCATTAAAGCATAGATCACAATTATGTAGTAATTATTCACTAGTTTTGTCAAATTTTGGGTCTTGCCTCTTATGTTGGT
Source organism: Druceiella hillmani (assembly GCA_039881145.1). Taxonomy (NCBI): domain Eukaryota; kingdom Metazoa; phylum Arthropoda; class Insecta; order Lepidoptera; family Hepialidae; genus Druceiella; species Druceiella hillmani. The sequence goes on along the minus strand of JAYKKI010000004.1, from coordinate 41,834,824 downwards.
GAACAATTTTGGAAATCATAGAACAATATTTTTGAAAATATGAATAACTCATTCAACAAAATTTCTTCTGATGAGATAATTTTTAATAGAATTTTGTATGGAATATAATTTTTTTACAGTTCTTTATTTTATTAAAGTCAAAATCAAAACCATCATCTTAATATAATTCAAATTTACTTCCACATACTTACTACAAAAACTCCTTTGATCACGGTACGGTTTGTTCCATCTCATCAATCCGAAAGCTTCTGTGTCATTAACTTTACCCTCGTTATTTATCATCCTGTACCCGTATGCATTACAAAGATGGAGGATGAAATATTTTACCTTGTGTCATTTTCATTATTTAACATGGATTTATATTGTTTTAATATGTATATATATATATATATATATATATATATATATATATATATATATATATATATATATATATATATATATATTGAGGACAGGACTACGGTTGTGAAAAAAATACATTTCAAAAAGTTTTAATTACATATGCAAAGGTGGGACTGCACGCTGGCCTTTTGTATTAAATGACCAATTAATTTTTTCCCAAAATCCTTTGATCTGACTATTATATTAGCGTGAAATGTTAATCACATATTCTACGCAAATTTGTATTGATTAATGTGGTACTTTGAGACATCAACATATCGGTGTAATGATGTAAACACCAATGCTAAGAAAATTTAAGCTATAAATGAAGTTTTAAAAAAATTAATAAAGCTTCTTCATAGTCCCCTTACCCACCTTGATACCACAATTTGATTAACATTTTTGAAAAGTCTGTTAATAACAAAAGGAACTCAATTAATATTGCAAAATCCGTCAATTGATTTTCAAAGTAATAAATTTAACCAAATTGTCTTTATGCCGAGAATGATATTTGTGCCCAGTAATTAAAGTCCTTGGAAATCTTCGCTTTAGCTCCCAAGATATTGCGTATTCTTTGCATTTATATAGGCTATACATTATAATATTAGTGGAGTAAGTCATGTATTGATCTATAGTGACAAATATATATATATGTATATATATATATATATATATATATATATATATGTTTATATATATATATATATATATATAAATTTTTTTTTTTTTTTATTATTTTGAAAAAACATTCTCGGGATAAATTATTACCTCGTAATTTTTTGCTCCTCATTCGCTAGTTGACATGTCTCAAAATTTAAAATACGTATACTAAAAAGAATTTAGTTTGAAATTGTTAGTATATGTGTTTTTGTTTAAACATTCGAATTATTTTTTTTCGAATTGTGAATAATTTATTATTTCTATTGAGTATCCCTATTATCTAAGTTACACGCAACTGGTTTCGAAATATATTAATATTACATTTTAATAATTCATAAGCCCACCCTTAAATATTTCACCCAAAACGAAATTATGGTGTATACAGTTCAACGATCGTGTAGATTATTAAATTTCATAAGGTGAAGACATAAAACTGCCGTTAAACTACGAGTTATTTCAACGCAATATAAGTGTTTGTAGTTTTACGCGTTCGCGATACATAAACTTTATTACTTCACATTTTCAAAAGTCTTTAGTACATGATATTTTATATATCAAACTTCGACTCAATACCTGTGGTAAAATATATGACCTAAAAATTAAATGTCAACATAAATTATAATTTCATGAAAGTCGCTAAGTTGCTAGAATGTTTATAACACAAACGCATGTGGTCATTCCGAACCTACACATTTATTTATGGACACCGATATTAAGATGTGGGCCAATTTACAGAAAGGTCTTACAAAACTTTTTCGTGGATTGATTTTAAGGGTAAATAACATAATGAATGTTCTCTCCGAAATAATATTAATAATTGCATCAAGAATTTACAGCAATCATGCATCAGAATAAAAAAGACGTTAATACATCCTCGCTCGGTGCAGACTTTATTTCGAGAAATAAAACTGTGCCTATGTTAGTGATACTATTAAAAATTTTCATTTCGAGAAGTAAAACTGTGCCTATGTTAGTGATACTATTAAACATTTTCATTTCGAGAAATAAAACTGAGCCTATGTTAGTGATACTATTAAAAATTCTCATTTCGAGAAATAAAACTGTGCCTCTGTTAGTGATATTATTAAAAATTTTCATTTCGAGAAATAAAACTGTATAATAATAAAACACCGCCTCGCAAAATTCACCGAATGTAGCTATGCACTTACTTGCAAAACATAGTAACAAGTGAATACTACCATAATAAAATATGATCATCGAAATACAATGAAAGAATTATTAAATATATTAGGGATTGTAATATTTAACTATAAATAGCTAGAATTAAATATTATGATACTTATATCTAGCAATGTAACCGATATTTTTTTATATATTTTCATTAATTGTATATATGTTTATACCATCTCAATTTGGATAAGGTTCAATTTTCAACTAGATACGACATCATTGTGTTAATTGAGTACCATGTCTTTTACGTAGATAATATGATTAAATAAGCTCCTGAAACTTTATTTTCACCTTCATATACACAAATGAGAAATCTTGTGTATTTTATGAAAAATGAAGTTATTTTCCACAATAGTATTTAAATAGACAGATGTCATATTTCTACTTTTTGTAATAGAAATTATATTATCCTTTAGAAGAAAAACGTAGCTATAGTAGAAAACTAATAAATGCAAGAATTTTCATAATTCACAAACTCACACAATTAATTACATGACAACGCAAAATGAATCCCAACGTAATTTATCATTATATTTATAATTTAGTTTCACAATAGCAATATATTTAAAAAGCTATCGATGTGAATTTTATTGTAAAATCGTTTCTAAACAGGTACTATTCACTCCATTAGGTTTTACCGCCATTTTTACTCCTTGTATTTCTCAGAATATTAGAAATATTGTGAATGCGCACGAACACAACTTTTTATTCGCATTTTATCACAGATTTTATTTTATTTTTTGCACTTTTCTAATTTTAAATCTCGTTACTATTTATTTATTTTAGCACTTAAATTAATTTATTTATGCGGACCTTTATAGGTTTCTTACGAGATACCTATTCGTAATTATAAAGAATTAATTTCTTAATAAAAAATGAAACTTATAGATTGAACTATTACACAAAAATACAAAAAAATAGGACAGAAGAAAAGGACGACACATTTCTACAAATGTATTTTGCTCATCACAAACGAATCACGCTTTTGTGCAACCATGGTCAAGTGGTTGAGCAGTTGAACATCGCGGATAACTGGAGAGTTTCGGTATAATTCTATTATAGATTTTTATATAGCAGACGCGATTATTGGTATGGGCGTAGGAAATTATAAGATATACAAATTTGAAATTTACTCAATAATATGAGGGAATATTTTTTATATTTTAAAATATATCAACTTTTTTTAAACTACACTCTATTTGTATAAATATAAGATTTATTTTCACCGGTCTATTTTCTATATATTATGAGAATTAGCAATCTATTGTTAAAAATAAATTTTCCTATACTATACAAAAAAATAAAAATAAAACCATTGAATTATGTCTTCAAAGAGACAAATATAGGAATAGGAAAATAATAGCTCAAAATCAATATCACTCGAGCAACTCAAGCCGAGTACCTCACTCGCGAGGCGTTTATTTTATAGACCTAAATTGAACCGTGGAGCTATTGAAAGGGTTGACCTTTTAAGTGCGTGTCGCGAGTTCCAAATATGATTAGGACGGTAGTCATCATGGACATGTGAAATGCACGCGGAAATATATACGATAGCAAGCTTTTATATGTATATAAGCAGACACATGGAATTCTATTTACCTTACGACATTAATACTTAATTCACATACGAAAATTAATGGTAAAGTATTTTGACTGTTTTTATTTACGAAAATGCATTTATATCTTTGATTCTAGTAATGATTAACGAAAAATAGGCCACACAGGGTTTTAATTTTGTTTACAGAATTTAAATTATATTTAAATTGAAATCAAGTCTATGAGTCGTTTATTGAACGCGAATTTATAAAACTAATAAGTTTTCAAATGCAAGTCAAGTAGCAAAGGATACCGGCAAAAATAGGCCCAGACGTCACAGAGATAAAACATAATTAATAAATAAGTCCCGTGCCCCGCACAGTGAGCTAAATAAAACGGTCCCATGCCCCGCACTGCTGAAGTACGAGTATTTCTCTTTCACCATCGACCGCCTAAACAGGCAGAGCTTTTTGTGCGCCGCACTGAATGATGGCTCCACCGAATCAACCAAAGGATTGCGATACGCGGGACTGCAATCATTATTTACTGGGTACTGACTTTGTCTTAGATTTCTATTATTTGGGACTTATCTTATGGTTTGTCATATTAAATTGTCTTCTAGGTTTTAACAATATGTGCTGTAAGTAAAGTGAGTGCAGCTGCAAAAGTAACTTTATCCATTAAATAAAATGACTTAAAACAAAATGAAATTAAATAATTCTATTCCTATCGATAAATGAAGATAAAGAAGGTAGAAAACAATTTAAGATCCCTAAAAAAGAAATGAAGCACCATAGAATCTTATTCTCTTAGGTATAACAGACACACATTAAAACGTGAATTTATTAGTAAATAAAAATGTTACATAAACGATTAAAGACACTCGTAATAATAAACATTATACTGTTTAGTAATATCAATGCTGAAATTTATAATTCTTGCCAGCTTCTTTAAATTAAAAAATATATTAATTATAATCAAAAGAAGCAAGCAAGACTAGCAATCAATATGTCAAATGCCTTTTTGCAGAACTGGAAACCATCGACAAGATACTTAATCAGTTATTGCGAAAAAAAATTATTATTTTAGAAAACCCAAATGCTTAAAAATTATAAAGGAAGGGTTAAGTTTTATAAACATCGTCAATTTTTTTTAAATCGATACCCATTTACTTTTTATTCCTAAACGAATAATCAGCAAAGATATGCATTTGCTGATTAACATATCTATACATATATAATAATCAGCAAATTTATCCAGTTGACTCAAAATTTAAAGGACTCTGTTTTATTCGTCATTAATGATACAAATAAGCGCCCATTTCAGTAACCATTTTACGAAGCCAGAGGAATTTTGGGCGCTGGTTTTTGAACCAATTCTACATACTGATTGATATACTCGTATAAAATAAACTGATTGATGGAAGTGAAAGGACGGAAGTATCTGAAAAAAGGCGTTACAATTTTGTGTATTCTAATAATTATATCCGAACATTGCAAAGGCTAATATTTTAACGATTCACTTGGTTATTATTTAATAGTTATTATTAATATTACCACTACAAGATAATCATTACCTTGTCAATTTGTTTATCAAACAACATTTTTGAAGCAAAATTATACCGAACTGAAAATTTAAAGCTACCTAAGGGCTGCCACCCCACTTAGGTAAGTTTAAATTTTCAGTTTGGTGAGTAGTTTAAAATTAGTCAAAATACAATAAATTACAAATCATAATATATTTGCTTGGAAAGGTCTGAGATCATGCACTTACAACCGAATAAATATTTTTTTCGTGTTCATCTACTGTAAAGTTCCTATTAAATTTATAACGTAAAATAACTTTACGGCATATGTAGATCTTTAATTTATTAATGGAAATAATAATTATAATATGTAAAATAACTCTAAGGTGATGCTACTTGATTCCTAAAACATTCAATAAAAATAATGAATAAATAGTTGTCGTAAGACATGACATTTTATCACGATTATATTTGTATTAGGATTATGGTAAATCATAAAATAGTAAATAAATTAATAAATTTTGTTACAATATTCTTCAATCCTAGCAATTGACATTTTCATGAAAAATAAATAAATTTTCTTTTTTATTATTCAGTTCGATAAAACTCACGTTTTGTGCAACTATTAGTTTTTTTATCAGAATCATTTCTTTGGGGTTCCTCGTTTTTTTTGCAACATTTGCTTGTCTTTAACCATCCTTCACAGTCATCATTATTCCCATTACAACGAAAAGAAGATACTTAGAAGATACTTAAAACCAGTTTATTATCTATGGCCAGATACAAGAATTCCTCCCTTCTCTCGCCTTATCTTTGTGTGTATATATATACACATACAAACACACACACACACACACATATGCATGTTTGTACTTGTATGTATGTGTGCGTGCGTGCTTACATGGGTGTACGTGTTTTTGTTTGTATATATGTCGAGTGTGAATGTGTATGAGTTATTTTAAATTTAATCCTTTTTCCTTTCATAATTTTTCCTTTCTTTTCATTTCTATTTCAAAAAAAAAAAAAAAAAAAAATATATATATATATATATATATATATATATACACACACATGTATATATGTATGTATATACATAAACACGTGCATATACAAAACAAAGAGAAATAGAAAAGGAGAAGACTGTTTGCACACGCTGAAAATAAATAAATCGCATTACATTTTTTATTTCTTAATGACTTCAATTTTCGTAATCAAATCTTAACAAGTTGAAACCTTCGAAACTTTCAAACAAATAAACGAATGTTCTTTGTCTGCTTTTGCATAACTTTGGGAAAATATTCCTTTTCTTAACGAAAACTCCTATGAAGAAGAATACTGACAATTTCTTTGAGGGATAAATTAATCTTGTAACTTTGAACGTTGGCTGAATACGAAATAATTGAAAAAAATATCCTAGTAAAAACTCACCTTTTACAAATGGGTGCAAGTGGCGGACTATATACAAATACAGTTTCTTTGTTAGGTAAACAGCGTTACTTTGATATTCGCGAAAATCATTTATAAATTTATAAGTAAACTGTTATATTATTTTATACATATAGTTAGAAACTTAAGGGCAAGGTCGAAATATTGAATATATTTGAACTACAAACTACCAAAGAAGACTATAATTTACGATATACTACGAAAACATTTAATCATTAGTAAATACACTCTGCACCCTTTTTAAACGATTTGTAGTATGTGGCCTGGTATAAAACTCATTTGCGGTCAGATGCAATCTATTACCCAAAATTTTATCAGGAAAATCATTACACGCATTAACTCATCATTTGAATAACATTCCCCAAAAACAACACTACTTACAAATCATATATCGATTAAAATGCACTAATTACAGAAAATAAACGAAATGAACGAAATTATTAATAACATTACTCATAAAAGCAAGAGCGCTTGTCAAAATAAGGTTATGTAGCTCCTCCTGATGAGTCAGCAAGCATCGGCGTAGGCACAACGAGACGCCTACCCTTTCATGCCTTTGAATGTTTGAATTTACACTGCAGGCTGATTACACCGAGTGCCATTTTAGTATGTAAGCACAATTTCGTATTAAACCGTATCGTATACCCAATTTGCTAACAGATATCACCTAAATACTGCGCTTTATATTTCTCTGTCGCAGCTACTCAACCAAGCAAGCAGCTGGCGGTATTTTTCTAAATAATAACTAAGAGTAAAATGATAATCTCTGTTGTTCAGTAAACTAGGCTTTACAGTTAGGGTATATCATTGTTATTGCATTATTTATTCATTTCTCTTTATTATGGTGAAACTGAATTCAGATATTAATAGATGCTTATGAGATAAGTTTTAGTAATTTATTTTTATTTGATTACAGTTTGTTTGTGGTTTTTTTCAGAAACAGGGAAATTAATCTATTTGTTAATTTAACTCTAATTAACCACATAAAGTCAGGCACCCACGCAATCCTTCTTAGTTGACTTTGTTCATTTAAATTAAAAAGAACAATATTTTATTGAAAAGTAAGGAATTATTGAAGAAAAGAGATAAAAATAAAACAATGTTATATTTTTAATACTTCTTTTCTATTGACAAAGAACTTTGATTATTTACTGATTCGCATTCAAATTAGATGGATCCTAAATTTTACTTAAAAAAATTGAATTAATATATCTCCTCAGTACTATAAGTTTCAATAACCTATTTATTATCATCTAGTATTCCATCTATCAGTCACAGAGTAAATGTAAATTGTTAGTGTTTATTTTCAGTCCTCGAGAAGATATGTGATTTTTTTTATATGGGTCCTGTGAAAAATTAAAAAAATATGCCCAACGTAACATGAGTACTTACTTAATAGATATATTTTTTAATTTCAGTCATATCGACATTTTAGTGATAGCGTTCTCGGTTAAAACACTTTTTCTATTTCACATATATTCAAAATGATCCTTGATACATACTCTTTTATAATAGATATAAAACATGAGGAAAGAATCCGTGGTACAAAGCGAGTCACATTTTTGCAACATGCACGTCTACTCTGATGTTTCAAAAGTTAATAGTATCATCAAAAATATCTCAATTTTAAATTCATCATTAGAACCTTGAGCACATCCATTACTTTTTCCAAATGGTGATACTGGGTGGCTTATCAATATTCCTAATAACGTACTAACTATATCTAATTCAAGAGCACCCGGAAAAAAATTTGCCATGCTTCAGTATGCAGCCTATCGACTTGCGATTAGCGAAGATTTCAGCATGTCATTTAAAAAAAAAGAAAAAAAGCCATTTCAAAAAATTATTTCTGCAGTGAATAGTTGATATGTATGTGAGAATAGAGGGCTCAAGATTATTATTGCATTCGACAAAATAAAACAATTCTTAGATCTGAAATTTACGACAATTTAATAGACTACATAGAATTTAACATCAATGCCAGTAATCTTGGCCGTAGAATAATTTTACCATCTTCGTTCAATGGCCATCTATCATCAATTTACCATCTCCAAGAAATATGTATCAAAATTATTAAATGCAGTATCATTTACAAAACATTTCGAAAAGCCTTCTTTATTTATTACAATGATTTGCAATCCAAGTTGACCGGAAATAATTAACAATATTGTTTTCAGTTGTAATAATGGTACGCATGCAAAAGTTCGCGATAGTTGTCTTGACAATTGGTACATTGTACCATACAATCCATATTTACTTGCCAAATTTAATTGTCATTTAAACGTTGAAGTTTGTACTTCAGACAAAAACGTTAAATACATAAATAAATACGTGAAAAAATGTAACTACTAAAATTATTAAATGTCAAACAGAAAAGTTTTATTTGCCCCATTTTGCATATAATATAAAAAATACCACGTGAAATACCGCTCGCTTATACAAATTTGTGTACTATAAGTTCTGTAGCAGCAATCTACCTTAAAAATATCATCATACAGGTAAAAGAGTATATAATTTGTTATTGCTGGTTCAAAGCAATTATTGTATTTTTAATTAATGCTATAAAAATCTCTCTTTTTTTCGATTTCAGTAATTTCATATACTTACAAGAAAAGTAAATCTGTTGTTGCTGGTTCAAAGATCTTTGGTATTTTTTATTGTGGAGGCTAATAAAATCTTTTTCTCTTCTTGATTTTAGTAATTTCCTGAAAGAACCTTCATTATGCCTCGACGTAGAACATTAACGGGTCGGAGTGAGAGACAAAGAAGAAGGAATTATCCTTATCCAAATACTGTTAACATTATACAGAATGAAGAAGTGATTTTGAGAGATACATTTAAATGTGCACAAAATGTCACTCCAAAAGTGTTTTTAAGTCATGATTGTGGATTAATGGATTTAGAGTGCAGGTTTTGCAATGCGAAACATTTTGAATCTGAAGTAACTTTAGGCGACAGAACTGCATTCACTTCGTGTTGTCATAAACGTAAAGCAATATTACCGCCATTAAGTCGAAATGAATATTTCAAATCATTGTATGATGGACTTACTTCTAATGAACCTATAACAAAAAATAAGTCGAAAAATTATTTTGAAAATATTCGGAAATATAATTCATGTTTTGCTATGGATAGCTCAGAAGCCAAAGTTTCCGAGGCAGTTACAAGTGGAGTGTATCATTTCAAAATACATGATGTTTTTTATCACAGATCAGGTCCAATGACTGCTGCATATGGTCGCTCACCATGTTATGCGCAATTATATCTTTATGATGTTGACACTGCTATCAATTATAGATTACAAGAACGTTTTAATCAAACATGTAACAACACCATAATGCGAGAAATTTCTCTGCAATTGGAACACAGTAATCCTTATGTGCGGTCATTCATTACAATGAAAGATCATTGTCAGAGAGTCGAAAATCAAAATAAAGATATTTGTATGCTCATTAAAGCAAATGATGATTTGGATCAACGCCGCTTCAATGATGCAGTTCAAACTGATGTAGCCGTAATAATTTTTTTGTTAAACGGTTGATGGTACGGTTGATGGTGAGCCACGTTTTGAACGAAATATGATTTCTTTTTCAAAAGTTAATAGTGTAATTCAAAATATCTCAATTCTGGATTCACCATTAGATCCTTTAGCGTACCCACTACTTTTTCCCAACGGTGATACTGAACTACATCTAATTCAAGAGCACCCAGAAATAAATTAACCATGCTTCAGTATGCAGCCTATCGACTTGCAATTAGAGATGATTTCAGCATGTTACACCATTCGCAAAAATTGTTTCTGCAGTGGATAGTTGATATGTATGTGAGAATAGAGGGCTCACGATTACATTTCATTCGACAAAATCAAACAATTCTTAGGTTTGAAGTTTACAACAATTTAACAGACTACTTTGAATTGAACTTGAATGCCAGGAATGTTGGTCGTAGAGTAATTTTACCATCTTCATTCATCTTGACAATTGGTATGTTGTACCATACAATCCATATTTACTTGCTAAATTTAATTGCCATATAAATGTTGAAGTATGTACTACAGTCAATAGTGTCAAATACATTTATAAATATGTGTTTAAAGGCTATGACAGTGCATCTGTTGAGCTAGAGTCTGGTGGAAATGAACAAGGTCAAAATATAGAAATTAATGAAGTTACCAATTTTTTTATTGGTCGTTATGTCGGATCAACAGAATCCATATGGCGCATCTATGAATTACCAATGCATTTTCAGTCACATACTATAATCAGACTTGATATTCATTTACCGCGTCGACAGAATGTATACTTCCGAGAAGGGCAAGAACGTCAAATAATTGATAATGAAAGACAAACAAAATTATTATCATTTTTTGAGTTGAATCGATCAGATCCACGATAGTATAAATATACTGAATCCCTATGTATTATGTGTGGGAAGATTCCCGATATAAATGGAAGAAGAGAAGCCGTGGAGGTGATAAAATCATTACAAGGATATATGTAGTGTCACCAAAAGATATCGAACTTTTTCACTTACGATTGCTTTTATTACATGTCTGTGGTCCGAAATCATTCGAGGATGTTAGAACATACAATGAATTTTTATACCCTTCTTTTGTTGAAGTGTGCCGTGCTCGCGAAATGGCTTCAAATGATAGTGAATGGCGGGAATGTTTAAATGAATCAAAAAAATTACATTCACCAAAACAAATGCGGAATTTATTTGGTTACATTTGTGCAATAAATGTGCCAGCCGATGCATTAGCGTTATGGAATGAATTTAAAATATATCTTAGTGAAGATTTTCTAAGACTTTACAACGAAGAAGTATCCTTTAATAGAGCTCTATTAGAAATTGATGATATTTTGAATGTTCATAAAAATTTATGATATTTTGAATGTTCATATTTTGAATGTTCATTCCCACATACTCGCAGAGAATAGAAGAAGAAAATACTATTGATATAATAGAACAAGAGATGCTGTTTTGTGAGTATTATGAAAGTGCAAATATTGAACAGCGTAATCTCATTGATCAAGTTATTCGTGACATTCGCTCTGTAAAAATGTTATTGAAATACCTCATCAATTAATAGGAGATAAAAACAATATTATTGATCAGGTGTATGGAAATATTTCCAATAACATACTCTCAGAAAATATATTGAACTCTGTTATTTTAGCACCTACAAATGACGATTGTACTTTCATTAATACTGATATACTTAATCAAATTCCTGGTGAACAGCGAACATATCATAGCTATGATAAAATAATTTGTGATAATGACAATGACATCAATAAGTAGAGTCCGTTCATTCGATGGTTTAAGGTTTTATTTTTACAATAGAACCTTAATAATGTTTGAGCATTATATTTTAATAATTTATATTAATTAACTTATAATTTAAATTTATTGTGGTCGAATTTCGACCACTGGGCGACCACTAGTTATATTAAAGAGACACAATATAGTCTCATAATATCAACAGAAAATGTCTCTAGTTATAGTTCATAATAAAAGTGGTGTAGAGCTTCAAAGAAAATATATATGTAAAAGAGACAATTGTATTGTTCACAAGTAAATGGCTTGTTTTTTTAAGACCCAGTTCATAGCTCTAATGAAATGTATATTTAATGCATAATTCGTCTAAATATAAAAATAGGATATTTTTTCTGTAAAATTATTAAATCTTTTCCTGCTATTTATTTTAAAAAATCGAAAACAATTGTATCTGATATTTTCATATTAGTTTTATTAAGAACGTTAGCTACTTATTTCCTCATAACGTACGTTGAAATTAATAGCTAACTTTTAAATATATTTTTATTTATGTTAAAGTGAAAAGATGTGTAAACTGTGAAAAACTGTGAAAAAAATATTCTAAATAAATAATTCTTTTTATTTTTTAATCTGGTTTCTACGATTGAATATTTTACCTAACAGGTAACAAAAATTTTTAATTATATTTTTCAGAATTCTGTATAATAATGATGAATATATAGCTTGCAAAAATACCGGGGTAAAGACATAATATATTTATTCATTTCGGTTCTATGGAACTGAATAACAGACTTATTACTGATACTTGGTACTAGAATTAATCTGTGAAGTCAGTCGTAATGAAATTCAAAATGCTTTTGCTTTGTTCTGAAATAATTGCATGAACCAACAATATTGATTTCCACGTTGTGTGTAAAATGTTATATTTTTTAAATAAGCACATTGAAAGTATGTAATGCAAACAATTATAAGTAAATTAAAATAATTGTTTATACTTAAATATCTCAGTCTTTTAATGATCCTGAACAAAAGGGTAAATTTCATTTTTTAGTAATATCCCAGTGTCTATCCAATCAACATTTAGGGCCATGGTGGTATTTGCTTATGTGCATTATAAAATGAAAAATTCTTTTTTTTAAATTATCGAAAATATTTTTAAAGTGTAAAATATCAATTCATGTAATAAAATACATATGATGAAATTGTTAAAGAGTAAATTCTGTACATGGAAAACATTTTAAAAGAGCGATTGATTTAGCATATAGATTTAGGTAAACCTTTTTTTTAGAATTTAAGTTTGTCTTTATGTTATTTTGTGCATCAATCACGCAATATCTATTAGAAGGATTTTAACCAAGTTTACAATCAATAGCAACATATGAGAAAAAAAAATTTCATATTCCAAAGTTGACACGAACGAAGTCTTAGGCAGAACTATTTTAATTACAAATGTACAATTATCCAAGAAAACAAAATGTAGTAACTCTTTTTGTCATATTACTAGAAACATTATGAAATTCCTAGTCGAATGTTTTTCTCAAAAACTGGAAAACATACATTTTACGATTTCGTAATTTTCATCACCAAACTTTGACTATGTGTGCTGTATAAAAATATACTATTTAGAAATGGCGAACTATTTTAAAAAAATGGCGCATGTAATGCAAAAATTATAGTAATAAAAATATAATTATCTTTAACAATAAAAAGAAGAATTAGCATATGTTAGAATTGCCGTAAATATATTTTTCTTTAAATTCTTTTATGGAAACTATTAAATACTCCTGAAAACAATAAAAGCAATTGAAGATTTAAAAAAAATTAATAATTTCTTGAAAAAATTAAGTTTTATTTTTATTTATAATAAATTTTCAAACTTCCAGCAATTAGCTCTCACGGACGTACGACATCAAAGCAATACAGTTAATTTAAGGTTGGAAATAATTCTAATTATAAATAAAATTATGGAAAGATTGAATATATTTGGCGTTAATATTGTAGGCTATTAGCAAAGATGAGAAGATCTTTGCTAATAGCCCACCTGAAGATGTTGTAATACAAGGAAACCTAAGTCGTGACGTAAAGAACTTAAAGAAAGTAGATATAATACTACATCACGTAGTTTCATTTAATTGTGAATTATGGAAAGATTTACTAAAAGTGGTTGCCCTTTTTTATCACGTTTTTTTAAATGGCGCCACATCAGGAGCAAATGTACACGTAAGAAAAAAGAAACATACTTGTTATTTTTGTTTACGTGTAGTGAAAAAGGCAACAAGATCACCAAAAATAATTTTTTTTTTAATTTTTAAATTGTTTAGGTCGAGATTGAACAGATTTTTTAGACTTAAAGTCAGTCAGATTTTTATTATTATAATTTTTGAATCACATATTTTTTCAAATGATTTGTTAATTCTGAGCAGTACGTTTTATTTAGCACAAACTGTAAAGTTGGATGAGAAAAACTACAAAATTCTAAAAAAGTATATTTTTGAATTTTTTTAGGGGAATCGTGTTTGTGTCGTAAAATGTCTTAATTATTTCAAAAGTCGTGGCACCCAAAAAATCGAAACAGAGTAGTGATTTTCACGTATTTTAAAAAATATAGACATTTTTTCGTAATATAGACATTTTGTCAGTAATCCAGTCATATGACCTTTTTTTGTTTATTATGAAATAAATCTATCTTACGTATATATATATATATACATATATATATATATATACATGTGTGTATAAATATATATATATATATAACATACATATTATATACTATGGCATGTACCATTTTAACCTTTATCACCGCATCAACTGACTACTACCACTACCTTAATTTTCGCACTGACTACTCTTGGCGGTTGAACTCAAAATTCAACCGCCAAATGTAATTCTACCAAAAGCATTCATTAAAAACTTAGATAAGGTATCTTTGGAATGTTATTAAATCAATAAAGGGTTTATGTATTAACCCTTTAAAAGTTTGAATAGTTCAATAGTAGTACGAGGAAGTCGATTTGTATAACTATTTAGTAACTGCGCAAGAAATTTATAAAACAATTTAAATCTTTGCAAGATGTCTGTGATATTTTTTATAAAGTTTTTATTTAAATTAACACTTTATTGCCATGTGGATTACACTATTAAACACATTATTAAACAGAACTCGATGAGTATAGGACAAATAAATTTTTAATTGCTTTTTCCTTTAAAGATCTAGTACCACTGGGTCGTCCTTCATCAATTGATATTTGTTATTTGTCCCTTAAAACTAATGATACAGAAGGATGAAATTTAAATTATTTTTGTTTTTTGATTATTTTTCGGAGAATAAGTATGTTCTAATTATATATCAAAACCATAATTTTTTTATTGTAGTAAAAATATATTTGGAGATAATGTAACTTTACTTAAAAGGAAATTTACACAACACCTTTTAACATTAAATAAAATATAATAAATTTCACAAAACATGAAAATCAACCATACAAATTTACTTTCTAAAAAAAAACACCACTCTTGTCCTAAACGTTACTTCTAACCACGTAGCAATAAATAAATACACCTGTCTGTGGCCGTAAAATTAATTGCAGTATATCGAATATAAAGTAAATTTGAAGTATCTCATAACATTAATTGTTTTGTAATAAAACTAACGATTTTTTCACTTGAGAAAATATTTTTAGCAAACAACAAGTAGTATGTGAAGTCATATAATCGGTTGCTCAGGCCAAGCCCTAAAATACATCTTTACCTTGTATATATGTTATTAAAAAGAACGAGATATTAGTAAATGTGTTCACATCATCTACCGAAATAAATATTCCAATTTCACGCAATTATTTAATTAAATATTTTTATTACATTATTTTCTGCCACCTTAATCATTCCATACTTATCTAAATTATAATCTACAAATAATAGTTCGGCGAATTAACATATGCAACATCTGGTTGTTACATTATACATTATAATTTTGTTTATTTGAAGATTTAATATTCACAATTCGTAATTTTTTCTATAATCTTTTTTTTTTCAGAAAATGTATCCTTAAGTGAAGTAGGATTCCACAATCATCAGCACTTCTAATCTTACATTCTCTTTCAACCGTTATATGAATCCCGATAAAAACAAATATATTGGCAATTTATTTTTGTAACTTCTTTTAACATGTCGGTAATATGTGTTCTAAATAAAGCAAATAGGATTCAGGTGAAATTTGAATTTTAGGATAACTAATGGCAAGGATGGATTAAATTACGAGAATATAGGCAAACTAAATGAGTATTGGTATTTAACTTATAATTTATAACCATAATACTGTGCAATTTGAAACTGCATAATTTTTTTAAAATAATGTATTGTTTACTTGCAAGAGGTAGAAAATATATGTTTCGTCTTGCCAACATACATTAAATTTTTGTCAGTATTTTTTTAGCATTTGGTAAGATTGAATACGGGAAATAATAATTATTTGATATAGCGAGAGTTTCTTAAAGTTCAAACCACAGATCTGCCATCTTAGAAATAAGATCGGCAATAAGATGTACGCGTGTGTTATGCTACAAAAACTGATTTAATGTTTTCAAAATGCTGTGGTTTTTCCAAAAAAATGAAAAAAACTCTTACATAAGCCAGTAAATATCCAATTAGATTCACATAAAATTATGTATGATGATTAAGGAATATTTTGCAAACAGAAAAAACTTTTTCGTATTGAAATATACAATTGGATAAAATTAAATTACCCAGTAAATGATTTTCGTATAGGAAATTGTTACTTCAAATTAAAATTAATTCCACGCTAAGAAAAATATCAGCATGTTTTTCTATTTTTTTTTCTACGTTTTTATTTTCCACACATACACTTCGGATGTATTCACTATTACATGCACTAGCATATGCAGTATTAAACGCCAATAAATCTTATTGTTTTGTTTTCGTAAAAATTTGGATGATTGCTCCAAAATAAACAATAGAAAATATTATCAATATTCATAACTCAACCTGATTCTAGATTCCAAATTGAGTAATTCCAGATTGTTTCAGTAATTTAGGTCTACTTCTGTTTCTCGTTATGATAAACTACTTATCCTCTGTTTATAATAATGGTCATTGCCCTCAGTTTGCCGATGATGTAAAACTCTTTCAAGATGTCATCAACTAATCTGACAATGAGTTGTTCCAAGATGATACAGTCTCAGCAAGAAGCTACATTTTAATGTAAGAAAATGTGCAGTGCGCTTACGTGTCTCCCTTGTGCATAGTTATGAGCTGGAAGAACTACACTTGAAAGACATACATTTGTACGGGATCTTAGTGTAATCTTATTTTCATAATTATATCGTCGAAACTTAACAGAAAGCTTACAATGTCATCTGTATGTCATACGGTATTCCTACGATTTTCATTAGATGGTGTATTGTTACTTTATTTAACTCATTAATATGTAGTATTCATGAAACGAATACAGTCTTATGAAGATACTTATATACTCATGCTGGAAAAAGTTTCAACAAGTTTAAATTATTTATGTATTAATAAATCTATTATCCTTATTTATTCCCCTCATATTTCATGATGGACCTGGTCGGATATATTATTAAATCATTACGTTGATAACCCTTGAACTTGAATTTAGAAACCTTTATACTATTAACTGTCAGATGAGAGGAAGATGTCATAATGTATTTAGATGTCATATTTTGTTCAACGGTTTTTCGTGCACTCATAGGTTACAAAGTAGTATTACGAAATGCACGCAGTCTAGATATTTTTCTGCTCCATTGACCGCTTTCGAAATGAGATTGTGGAGTTGCTTGGTAGTTCACTAGATAATATGTTTTCAATTACTGAATGTTTCTGACTTATGCTCTATTTTTACTACTTTTCTCTCTTGTTCAATATAGTATAAACATCGTTCTTATGTTCTTCTAAATATCCAGTTCTTTGGTGACCTCTAATTTGAGCATGAGATTTTCAAGAAATATGTTATGAATAAAGTTGCTGCTAGCAAAGTATACAACATAGTTCAAAAATATTGTTTGTATCATTTTGACTACATGTGTAATTGAAAGCTAACGATTTTAATAAGTACATAATTTTAGATCTATTTGAAGATAAATTTCAGTTTTGCGTTGGTCTATTTGGTGCTTTACAACATTTCTCGTCTGTTGACCAACTAGCAGAGTTCATTTTTTTGGAAAATACGAGGAGTATAAGACCAAAGTTTATAATTTGCGGATAAATACATTATTTTATTATTAAATAACTGTACCGAGTGATTTCAATGGAAGGAGTTTTTAAACGAAAAATTCATTTTAATTCACGGGATATAATCATCCTCGTAATATCGAAACCGGTCGATATCGAACATATCGAAACATAAGGCTTTTCTTCTTCATTTTCTATGGAAATAATTCACAATTAATTTTATTTGGAAAGAGTTCTTCACGTACAATATTTTTTTCGTTATATTTTTAAAATTCTGCAACTTAAAGGAAAAACCGGAACCATCAGAAGTGATAGTCCGTCTATCTGTCACATAATTTTTTCTTAAAAACTTTTCATAGAAGCTTAAAAGGCATAGTTATAACGTATGTAACTTACATAATTCATATTACTAACATATGAATTATGTAAAAAACCAAAATATTTATACGAAAATTTCACAGGGATCACTTCAAATACTAATTTTTTTAATTATCAAGTTAAATTTACAATATTTTTAAGCCTGTCTAAAGTATAATAAGCAATATATTTGCGTGGTATAAAATTAAAATTTGTAAATATTTTGAAAGAAATGCTACGTATATTTAACTGTTTATATATATATATATATATATATATATATATATATATATATATGCATAAAATCTTCGAAATATTAAAAGTTCTATTGGTTCTTGTTATGTTAAAAGGTCTAAAGGTTTTTATCACCTAAATGCATATATTTACATTGATTTCTAATATTTAGGATATGAACACCTTATTTAAATTAATAATTTAAATCCATCTTGGGGATTATTGGTTTAAAACAAATCTGGTGTTCTCGTTAATCTTGGTCGTCATCATATTTTACTTTATTAAATTAGTTACGCAATTAAACTGAAGGGTCATACTTTTTGACTTTAGAATAAAATCGTAATTCTAATTGCATGTTGATTTTATTAATTTCCATGCTACGTTTTATTACTTTCTTTTTTATTTATTAAACCATCTAATTACGTGTAATATGGGCACAGTAATTTTATTATTTTTAGGATACAACCACTTAATTAACCTTTAGGCGCAATCTTGTCTAGTGTCAATGTATGTATTAAATATTTTACTTGAAGCAATTCCATATTAATCCGCTAACAGTTATTTGGGCTTTCGCAAGTGAGATGAAATTCATACTCGTGTGATATTCTTCCGACTTAAATTCCGTACGCTCCTCACGCGAGATACCCTCCACAATATGGGAATTAGTGACAGCAAACGCTTAAAAGATCGACGCTCTGAATAAAATCCTTCTTTAATTTAGGCAAAAGTTAATGTGCATATCAAGTATAGTATGTATTCTTTATTTCAGTAATATTAATGATACTATTAAAATATTTCTATTAACAAAAAAAATAGGCACAGGTTTCAATAAGGTCAGTTATAAAATCACGAGGTGTGTACCATTTTCAACATAATTTCGGCAGACTTCTCTTAAAATTTGTTGTGGTGCAGAGCGGCCCCACGCACTAATTATGTAATAATATTTTGAACAAAAATACCGCGCAATAATTAATTCATGAATTTGGCATATTCATTACAACATGTTCCATTATGTTTAAAATAAAAAGTAATAGTGGCCGCACGCAAAAGACTGAATACATTCGCGCACGCCATCATTTTTTTAACCTTAATGTTCTCTGCTCTATACCTGTAAATGAATGCATAATTGTATATAGCTCTAATATATTATATGTATTAGCTATACGCATAATTCACAAAAATATGTCGAACCGATTAAGCGGGAAAATAGAGTAACAAAGAAATAAAAAGACAACGTTTCACTTTTAATATTACAATAGAAACTTTAAAAATGAAACACGTTTTACTGAATTTGACGTCATGTATTTTTTTTGTATCTTAATTTATAAGTTTATTATTAAACGATTTCTTTATCTATTACCAGAATCGTCTTGACATTCTAAAAAGGAGTCTTTTAGAATATTATGTTGTTGGATTAATCCCAGAATTATTTTTTGAGTATCGCTACCGATATTATTGCTCCAATAACATTCATAGTTATGCGAGTATTGACGCTGATACAAATCTCTTGAAGCCAATAAGTCAGTTGTCCGCAGGTCTAAATTTTAATAGTAAAATTTCGAAAAAAAATGTGAAAGTCTAGGTATAGCACGGAATAAAAACTTTAACGTATAGGGGTGAACGCAATAAATAAAATAAATCTTTATTTAAAATACAATGCGCCCCTCGATTTAATCTCATTTTAAAACAAAGATTTGTGAAGAAAATAGTTGATTTAAAAAACATAAATTTTCAATCCAAATTTAAAATCGTTAAAAATATGGAGAAATCATGAAAAAGATGGCTTCATTTCACTTTCGTGGTAAAACCCACTTCAAACCAAGAATCTGCACTATTCAGTCACGGAAATAGCTCTATTGTTGACTTTATTCAGGTCTTGCAGGTGCAGTTTCCAGCCAGGTTGGGACAGATTAAGAAGTGATTGGTATTTTGGATCAGTGCACCCAGGCAATCCGCACACCTTTATATATACATTTGGAAACACTCGTACTTAACCATTATTTCCGACTTTCCATTCGGGTTGTCTCGTGTCCCCCCCCCCCCCTCCTCCAGGGCTCGTAACAAACCACCGTATACAAAAGAGGGGAACTTTGAGGGTACCCTAATAGTGTTCCGTACCTATATTCTCAGCACTTCCACTCAACTGGGTTAGAGACTGTCCTTCTCAATTAATAATTTAGGATCTCCATCTTTACAAGAACGCATTTAGCGAACGCTCTAAATTATTAAAAAATTGGTCCATCCTTAACCAAGTCTCGGTGACTAAAAATGCCATGTCCTAAAGCTCCACTTAATTCTGCTCTAATGTCAAGACGCATGCTCTCTAACAAAACACTACGCGTCATCGTGCTCACTGCAATGTAGCAAAACCTGATTCATGTCCAGCATCTCGAAACCTCAAGTACATGTCAAGCTATCCCTTATAGCTAATGTATACAAACTGGCATGAAATGGACCATGTCCCATTAAAAACTGTCTAGTATTCTAATCCGTAACGATCCAGTTATTGCGTAACCGTTCGAACACATCGATAAAAAATAATCTGTTCGTTTCCCTCTTTTCAATCGGAAGAAGACCATTTAGAATGCTAATGAGCATCAACGACTAGCGTTCAGACGCTAAACTGATTAAGTACACATGAAATCCTTGCTTGCATTAACTCTGTCCGAAAAGCGGTTCATTGTCAAACAGCTGATGTTGCTCTTTAGAACGTCTGACGGTTTAATTTGTAATTTGTTGAGATATTTTTTTGGTCAGCTCTACCAAGTTATTATAGTTTTTGCTTCTTGAGCCAATTTGATGACCTTTTTTCCTAGTTTCATTGTGAGTTAATCCCATCGTGACTAAAAATTAAAGCGCCTATTGAAACAAAAATCTCCAGTTGGACCATGATTATTGAATATTGAAGGTAATTAACCTATGCAGTGTACGTGGTAGATCACCTTGGATTAGTTTATATTTTTACGTAACATCATTACACAAGTACTGATGTTACATGAAAATACAATCAGTATTTAAGCTGCATTTCCACCTCTTGCTGTTAAATTGGGTTGGTAACGTGAGATCGTGTATTAGTTTTAAGTCAGCTCTTTCAGCCTAGCTTTCTAGTTCTTTTCCATCCATACCTTGATACCCAAGTTGTATTTTGAAATTTAAAATAATGGAAAATGAATACTTGACCGTCTTGATTTCGAAATGTGTGGTTTCTTTCAACCAGAATTTACATTAAGTGGTTTACATGCTGACGTAACTGTGCCAGATTTAACCTCGGTGTTAAGAATTTTCATGTCAATGGTCCCAATTTTCGCAGCTTTTGTGAGCTAGACGTCCGGTTCTGTAAGCAGTGTACTTTCAAATTTATCACGAGGTTTCTCTGTTCTTTGATCTATTACTGGCAATGTTTCTATGGGTTTCTTGTAAGAAAGGCATATTAAAACTTAATTGATTGCACGTGTCCACTAACACAAATTTAGATAGAGACCTTCAATATTAGTGGAAATTTTTATGAAGTTTGGCTTTGGGAAACTTTTTTGAATAAATTATAAAAAGTTCGTAAATAATTTACTTTTTTAATAAATACATTGTAAATTTAGAAGAATTTCAGTTTTTGCGTCAGTTATTTTGTTGCATCCTTTTTTAGATAGGAGTATATAATGCATTTACTAAAGTATTAATATGGTAATAAAAATGGTAATAAAAGTATTAATATGCTTTATAAAACTATTAGCGAAGATGAAGACTTCAAAAATATAGAAACAAATTTTTTTCAGCGTAAAAAATAGTTCATAATTGTAAAAAAAATATAACTGGCTATGTGCAAACTTAAGTCCAATATATACAAAAAATATTATTCAATTTAGACAGATAATTTCTGTCTATTATATTTGTCCCATGCCTCGACGGGGCTAGAAGAGATATACCGAAATACATAGCCAACACAAAAACTTAGGATGACTAGTAAAAACAGGAACCAGACAAGTTACTATAAACACTATTCTCAACTAATCAATTAAATGAATGCCAGGGAAATTTCTTTCACATTAATAATGTTTCCAACGTATACTTTTTTCTTGAGAGTTTTTTCTTGAGTAGCTCCAAACCGTACAAAAACAAACGACACAATCTTTTAAGGATTTCAAAGTACGACAAGTTCCTTTCGTGTTGTATTAAATTTTTCTTCCAGATATAATGTTTATCAAATAGCTTTTAATACTAAATTACATAAAAATGCATATGACATGAAACCTAAGTACGTTAATTCCAATTCTAGAAGTGGCTTTCAACTTTTCCGAAGTTTAAGGAAATCGGAAAATATGTTAGTTAAAGAATTCGGAAAAAAATTGTATGGTTGTCATCTGAATATAAAACTTGCTAAGCAAGCTATGTGATTTTATTAAAACAATGGAAATTTTAATTAAAGAGTAATAATTTACAAGACTGAGCGATTTATTCAATTGTTAAGTTTAGCTAGTTAAAGTTAGGTTTTGTACAGGTAGAGACATTTTATTATGACGTATAGATTTATAATGAGGGAATGAAGTGAGTGAATAAGGGAATAATATTATAATTGGGTTTGCGTCTATGGCGGTGTCTTATTTTAAGTTATATATATATATATATATATATATATATATATATATATATATATATATATATATATGTGTGTGTGTGTGTGTGTGTATATATATATATATATCCACATATATATGTGTGTGTGTGCGTATGTATACATAAATGTATGTATGTATGTAATAAAACTTAATAAACTTAAATATTTGATTTGAAAGGTATCAGTTATTATGCAGAGGTACTTTTTAAAAATAACATGAAATATCATGGTGATGAAATAATATTTTTTCCATCGTTTTAATTATAGGTATTCACCACCATTTCATTATTATGAAAAGAAAAAGTAATATAAATTAATTTATTATAAAGAAATGATAAAATATTTCATTTTTCTTTCTAATCTCTCTTCACAATAATGAACAAAAACTATCCTTTGAAAATACGACATAAGGAAAAATACAGTCTCTTAGTTTGGATGATTCTGGTAATTCATATATACTATTAAGTGTATCAGGCTAACAGAGGTTTATTAACCTTAAAGTTATTCCATAAAAGAAGCTGTTTTGAAAGAAAACAAAAGAGAATATTAAAAGTACTTAATTTTAAAAAGAAGAAAACGATTTTTAGTTTGCTAGATATTACAAAAGATTTTTAAGTTTATAAGACGCGAGGTGTAAAAAAGAAGCAAAGCCGGTCTATAAAACAGAAAATCGACAATACACATGATGAAAGATGATGACCGATGATGACGATGATGAACAATGATAAATGAAATACACATATACAGTATTCTTGACACATGTTAATCATTCCTCTCAGTTATTAATTTCATTACAATGTTTTAAAAATTATGAGTTTCTTAGCCATTTTAGATGTGTCTTTCATCTTTCTAATTACTTTTTATTATGCAGATGTTTTGGAGACGTTAAATTTAGCAATTTTTATTTTCAAATCTCCTAGAATGATATTTGGGACCAGTGTAACGAATCTTTTCGATTTGTTAGTTTCTTTACTATATCATTAACATTAACCTCTTTTGAGAAAAATGCAAACAAGTTTTTGATACGTCCATGCAAAAAAAATAAACCGATGAGTTTTCAGAACAGTTAAGAATTTCAAGAAACATACTAAGTATTGATTAGGATTTACATGGTCTGAAAATATTATTTTGTGTAAATTAAAATATATAGAGTAGCACTTCACCGGTTTAATTAAAACAAAAATAGTTTGCTTCTAGTATCTTTACAGTCAAACTTAAAACTATATTAATGGTAATAATATAAAACTATATCTAAATAATTACGTTATTGGTACAATGTTTTCTATATAACTACTAAAAATTAACATTAACTATATGTTGATCACGACCAAATATTTAAATAAATTAAAAAAATAATATTTTAACCTTCAGCTCCAAAATTATCTCCACATGTCCTAAAGTGTTTACCATCTAATAAGTAAAACAGTCAAAAAGCGAAAAAAACTTAACGTTTATTAAAAGAATTAAAAAAACATGAGGCAATAAACTGGGAATCAAAATAATTGTTGAAAAATTTTCCACCCTCTGTGGAAAATTTTCCACTCTCTTTGCCTTCTATTTTTCCCCGATGTTTATATTTTCAGTTTCAATTCGAAGAGCTATTCATTTGCAACGAATAGCTTAACCAACTATATATTTATACATATATATTTATACATATATATATATATATATATATATATATATATATATATATATATATATATATATCGATTGGAAGTGATTCAGTCCATCTACACAAATACTGTTTTGAATTCGTAAAACGTTACTTTCCGGGTCCATAAAGTATTTTTTCGACCATAATTGACCATAATCTTAATAAAAAATCTAGCTTACAGAAAATTCTCACGCCACCTATGATTATCTTTATAATTTAATTAATACTCTAGCGTGTTATTTGTTGGTTTAAGTTTCTGTTTCTACTATTACTTTTTAAAATAGTGTAAAAACTCGTTATGATTATGATATTTTTGGAGCAAAAGTCCTATAGTTGTATCGAAACTATTTGGGTACGTAATGCAATGCGAGATGTCCACACCTGCCAAAAAGTCCTTTTGAGATAGTTTGTTTTTTATACAACTTTGTGCTCCAGCTTCTAATTTTCCCTTTGCATGAGCACTAGACATTTACACTATGACTTCATCTCGAAAGACTTCAATAAAAGCATACAGAAAGTTTCTTGTACCATTACAAAATACATTAACAGCTGAGTTTAAGAATATTTGAAAAAAAATCGTGGACTTCATTTTTCAAAGTATTCAATGCGATTTTTAAATTATGTGTTGAGTGGTTTATAGCCACAGCTAGACATAGATTTAAGAAATTCTGACTTTCATTCATCATACCAACCACTAACATGGGAAATATCTATCATATCGACTTATAAGAAGTATCTGCGTGAAAGACGAACTAATAAAATAATTAGTAGAAATGGTGAAGCAAAAGAGAGGTGCAATATAAATTTTAATCACATCACATGAAGTTACAGAAGTTTCTGCAAGAATTTATGAATTGCGACATTTTTGGTATTTCAAGGCCGTCAACATTTTTATAGCGACTTATTGTAGCCCTTGGATTCATATTAAATGAAAATAATTACCTAATTTCTAGTTCCTAATTCACAGCATCAATCACACTAAAGGAAGAGTAGTCTTCTAATTCTTGCAATCCGAAATTAATCGCTTTTGTCAACGATTCAAATGATCCAAAAATGACATCAAGTAAATTTATTTATAGTTGACAAAGTTTTTTATTTGCCAATAATGAAAAGCTTTTGTTAATTTTCCAATGAATTTTAGACACTAAAATATTTAATTCGCAGCTAAATCGAATTAATTGCCTCTCATTCAATAAATTGGCTTGGCGCGACTAATTATTTTGCGACTCGATTTTGGGAAGCGCGTCTGGCAATTTACATGCCGCTTAAAAGTTTAGTTCACAACTTAATAATAACTTAATAATTTAGTAATTCTTAAAATTATTTGATGTTTGTATTTCAAAAACAAACACTAAAATTTTAAATTCCATAAAAAATTGTTTGCTAATTTTTAATGCTGAAAACAATTTTAAATTTTAGACCATTCAGTTATCATTCCAAAATTCATCATCTCCCTTAGAATACTAAAAGGGTCTTAAATAGAAATGGTATAACCGAATAAATTGTTCGTTAAAAAAATGAGCATTTTCCTGATAAGAATACAATTCAGCATGTCGAGTTCTTTTCTGACGTTCTCCTGTATCAGACATTAAAAAATTGATTACTGTCGCGTTCTTTACGACCAGCTAAAATACGTCTTCGTGGTATTTCTATTATTATTTATAAAATAAAATTTATAATATAAATAAAATTATTTCATTTTAGAGGATTAAGAAAATCTCAACAGCAGAAGTCAGTTAAATTTACTCACATAATTTGTATTGTACGGTCCAAAAAAAATTGAAAAACTAACTTTTGATAAATGTAGATCGATTCAGTTTTATGTAACAATCATATCATTGTAAATATCGAATTTAAAATATCTAAACAGTAGAAGTTGGTAAAAAAACAGTGACAATATAAATTGTATGAATTGATATGAAATTAAGATAAATTGAAAGATTCAAGCGTATTAAAGCTGAAAGTGTTTCTAAACATTAAAATTCATCCCGTTAAAAATTAAGTATAAAATATTAACCTGATTCCCGATTACTATCTAATATAATAATAGGTACTTACTTATTCAAATACATTCAACATTTTATAATTCAGCACCTTTCTATATCTTGTTTTATTTGATTTATGTAGCTTATTTAACCTCCACAACTTACTATCCATTAATTTACAATCCAGAAACATCGATTTTGTTAGCAAACATTCTTTCTATGAATATTACACATCTGCTAGCCCTATTAATTCTTTAACTTGTCAATTTACTAGTATTATTTTTTTAAATTTATAAAAATGTTTAAATACAAAAATAACAAATCTAGACATGACTTTAAATTATTATGTTAAATTTCAAATTCAGAGGTGTGATAGTTTTTTCGTAAAGTGTGCCAGAAAACAGTGCAGGTTGTGGAATAGTGTCAGGGCTCCCTTTTCTCGGCTCAATTATTATTTAGTTTATAAATACTACAGTTCATATTTCTTTCGTTACTTCGTTATTTTAAGCGTAAAATATCAAAAAGAAATATGAAATTTAATGCACAATTCATAACAGCTTATAAAATAAGTTTAATTTCATGAATAAAATAAACATAAATATTCATTCTCTTCGATAAAGAACCAATAGATTCATAAGTATAATTATGAAATACATAAATCATCGTGGCAGTGGAAATACGGCCTATAATATAAAAAATAAAGTAAGTCTATCTGATGTACTAGTTTTTCTTTTGCTTTCTTTTTATGACTTATGTAAAATTTGTTAAAAATTAATGTAATGAATAATTAAGATGACAGTAAAAATGTTTTATAAAGATGAATTTTACAAAACTTGTACGCAACAAGTATTGTAGCTGCCAATCGCCAATATCTAATTAAGAGTGCACGAGGGAAATAGTTTAATTTCATTTCCAGAATTAATTTCTATAGTTAATTGATTCAGGGTACGGTATTTAGAAAAATATGAAATTTTATAGTTCTTTACGAATATATTATATATACATTGGCCTACTGCGAGTTATAATTTTTAAGAGACATTTAAATTACATTTTCATTTATGAGAAAAATAATATATTTAAAAATAAAATTAAAAATAATTAAAAATAATAGAATTCATGACAGAACTCTACACCAAGCTATAATACTGAAGTAACCGTCTTTCATTTTTCGTTTTACCTCCTCAATTTTGTATTATTTATCACTATGAAGTACCGTTTCTTTAAAATACATGAGCGCTATGTACTACGTCTAAGCATTTTCAAAGTAAGGTAGAGACAATAAAAGCGGTGAAAGATTGTGAACATTGTAACATAAATAATTTAATTTTGAAGATATCTGATGGTATTCTGATTAAGGTCATTAGCAAGTATTAATAAGTAGGTAATGTCCAAATACGAATTAATAAAGGCGAACTTTCGGTAGAACATATGATACTAAACAAAATGAGTTAAGCTGTACTATAAAAGAATTATGGGAGAAAATAAATGTGACTTTATCCTATTCATCTGCTCATCATCGTTTAGTTGAAACTTTATGGCATTGGATAATATTTTAAACTGTTGAATAAATGTAATTTTATTTAATAAGTAATACTTTACTTGAACTTGGAATTTGATTACGAGAATCATTCAACTACTCATTTTGATAATAGAACCTCGAAGTATTTCATAAGTATTTAACTTGTATGCTTACCATACTTTTTGTTCTTTGTCATGAAATAATTTTTTACGTTATGACACTTTTACATTGACTCTTTTAATATATACTTGGTTATACCAAAACATCTAAGCCAGTCAGTACTTGAGGTTCCGCAAGCACGTGCAAATTACGGTAAGATACAACTAAGAATTTATGAACGTTTAAACTTTCTGAGATTGCCTCTGAAAACAATTAAAGAGGACGACTTCCTAGCATACCAATTCAGCTGATTCCAAAGTTTTAAAGCTTGGTCAGAGAAAGATGTGAGAAAGTGGTTGTGAGTGTGATTGATTGAGTTGATTTTACGAAAGTAACTCAACATCCTGAGGATGAGGATGTAAATAACTAAATCTATTTTTGAAATATATTGGGTAAGTCGAATTGTACCAAATATTATAAAGAAATGTAAGAATACGCAGATTGAGCCGATCACAGACTACTTTCCATTTAACTTACGCTCTGAATTAAAAAATTGTTTCACATTTCTTGCAACGAAAAACGTAGCGGATGTACAAATTTTAAAGACGTCCTAATTTTTTTAAAACGATCTGTAACATATATATCTGTAGTCACGTAGAAGTAGTAAATATGTTTGATGCAGGTGAGCTTTGGTTTAAACAGCTAGAAACATTTTATTACGCTTAAGGAAATGAAACTAACATCATTTACTCGAGGTTGCCAGCTAAGTAGGCCCAAGTCTTTAATTAAATGTACTTTTCAAATGCAAAGAAATGTTATGCTAGGTAATTTGGACCGATCTGCTACCAGATATGTCTCCGAAATATGACACAAATTTCAATAACGAGAATCCCTTTAATATAAAAGGTCATCAAAATATTTTATTGATACTCAGAAACGTCAATTCTCAACGACGTTAACTCTCGCGCGCTTGTCCGTTACTAACGCGCCGACTTGCCGCGCACGCGGTAGGGCGCCACCCTTACGCCTGTGGACTTATGCGTGCGTAAAAAGTGACATATGTATTTTATTAAATCAAAAAAGATATTTTATATATTTAGTGCTGTTTTATACTTAATGATGGAAATAAGACTTTTAGTATTTAAAAAGACTTTTGATATACAGAAATAAGACTTTTGTAGTTTTTTTTAGGTAAATTTAACATTTTGAGATTAATTTCTATGAAAAACGTGTCAATTTAAATAATATCGAATAAATTTGGCCTGTTTTGAAGGGGGAGAAAAAACCTATATTGTTAAAATTGCCTGTATGTCTACATTTTCGGTGCACTGGGACATTTTTACCAATAGCGTAAATGATGCGAGATCGACAATTTAAGATGAATCGCTTTAATATTGAAAAAATAAAACTTGCTCTTTCTAATAGTTATATTATATCGCCTTTTATCTAAACAAGTAAAAATAGCCTAAAAAAATTCAAATAAAATTATGACTTTAGTACGCATACGTGCCCCAAAGATTTGTTAAAATTTAAAAAAAGGCTTTTGTTGAGAACCCGATGAATTAAATGTTCGGATCATTAAAAAAATTTACGTCTTGAAGTAGAAATGTAAATTCGTAATATTCATTAGCTTTAGACAACCAACGGGTACGAGACATTTTTTCCGGGGATTTATATGCCAGATCTTTAGGTTATTTACTAGAAATTACTGCCGTAGTTTTTTATGTAAAGACTTCTGATCCGTGTGTAAATCTTTAGACTTGAACACTAGCAAACAACTCGGTGTTATTTTATATTCAGCAATGGATCATGTTTAGAGATACATGCCCGAATATTTACCAAGCAATCGGTAAATATCCGGTATTATCACGTAAATACCTTTAAATATTCAAAAAGTTATCCATTAAAATTGAGATTCGTGGCTGTAATTTTTATCACATATATAATTCAATCAATAAGGTCCAAACAAGAAATCATTTACACTTGCTTTGTAATTTAGTTATTGAGAGTAATAATGGCAATATACATTTTTATATTATTTCTGATTTTAATATTATTTACGTGGTGTTTTTAATGTTCTTGATTTTATTAACTTGTCAAGCAAGAATAAAAAAGTATGAATATTATAAGAAAATTATAAATATTATAAGAAAATTAGATATGTATAAATATTATAAGAAAATTAGATAAACGTAACTATTTAATATCTTATAATTTTTCTTGATTTTAACACATAAAAAAAGTGAATTTTAACAAAATGAAATATTTAATTTGATTTTTATTTCCCGACTGCTCGACACATTTATGAAAATCGTCTTTTAAATACTTGAAACGCTAAAATACTTAACTTCAATCCGTTATGTTAATTTTATTCATGTCGTTTTAAGCCTTAATTATATTTTTTTTAGCTTTTGTGATCTTTTTAAATAAATTTTGGTGTTGTATTTAATTTTGTGGATATTCAAGGTACGTTTCTATCATAGTGAATGCCAATATTACAATTATGAATGTTATTTATTTATCACATTACATACTTCACATTGGATTTTATTTATGAAATTATTATATAAATACATATTTATTAAAAGTAACTATTATTTTGTGTACATTCCAAAATTCATGGGAAAAACAAGAAAGGAAAAAATTGTTTTACATTAACATGTGATTATTTGGTTATATGCTACCTTTATTACAAAACCTACCTATAAGTGATAATAATGTGAATAAAATGGGAAACGTTTACAAAAATGTTTGAAATGTCCAAAATACAAAAACGTTTTAAGTTAAGCTGCATCAATACTGCTAACATCCAATAATTCAGACGTACGTCACAAAAAAGTATTTTTACAAATAATTCTGGAAAATCAATTTTGTAAACAGTAGTCTTATACAGGATTATAAAAAGGATTTTGGCCGCACACTATTATGTTTCTGCACTCTTAAACACATAAAAAAATTAAAATAAATACCATTAGGTATTTAGTACCCGGTAAATACCTTATGTACCCGGAATTTACCCAATCGGGCCAAATGAGTATTTATCCATCTCTAGTCGTGTTCAATATTTTTTCCAACAGTTTACTGAGAGGATTGTTGTACGAAGATCTGTTGGGCCAGTGGTCGTGTCATTTAGGATATTGCCTCAGACGCAGTTAATTCCTATGGAGAATACAAATTATCAGCTTGAAGCATCGCGGAAACCTTTTTTCAAAAACTCTAATAATACTACTAATACGAAAGTTTTCCTTACTATTTATGGTACCGCCACAAACAATAGGCAATGAATAATTGACACAAACACTAGAAGCACACTTATACCATATATATTTTCCGGTTGCGATCTATTTGGCGAATTCTCATTTACCTTTTATGTCTTTGATAAAGTAAAATTGAACTGAATGAAATTGTTAGTTCTTCCTTGAAAAGTTTACATTCTCAAGAGAAGCTGCACTTTTACAATATTTTACACTTGCAGGAATAGATATACGTTGGATTAAATTCCATTTTTTTACAATTTCAGAGACTGAACGCGCCTTATTACATGACCTTTGAATTTTTATTTTCGTTTATACGTCATGACATGTTAGTCTTTAATATCAACACTACTTCCAAATTTAGGGCACCTATGTTATTGTTTTCTAACCTCCGTAATATTTGTTAAATATCTAAAAACAAAAGAATTCAAACACTGAAGCTAATAATTATAATTTACAACATAATAAGTGAATGTGGCCTTAGGCAAGTGGCAAATGTTACTACCACAACAATTAATCAACGTTGCGATTTGACGACTTACCGACCTCTCTCACCCGCTCCCGTTGAACAGAAGAGACGAACTTATTATAGTTCGTCTCTTTGACAATATAATTTTATTATTAGAATAAGGTTTGACAATATTTTTTTGACTTATTCCAATCTTATTTTTTATAAAAATAAATAAAATAATAGTAAATTTTACAAAGTAACTCTCTAGATTTATTTTTCACTTAATAAAACGTATCTGACAAAATCATTAAATACAGAATTGAGTACATGTTTATCTCCGTAGGTAAAAAAATATGTATAGTGTTAATAGTAACGAATTAAATTATTATATTAATAATTGTAAAATGTTTTTATCGCACAAATCTAAAGTAAGCTTAAGATGTCCGTTCCGAAAACGTGAGAAAAATAATATTTTCATTTTCACCAAAGAAAAATAACATTTTCCTTTTCACAGTTTTATTTTAATTAAACATTTAATACATTAGATTAACAAAATACCAGAATTGATGGTGTTTTTTTTAAATGCTCAAGAATTTAAAAAAACCTTTTTATAACTTAGCTTCAAACATAATATGTTTTAACATCTTTTTTTATATTTAATTTCTTGTTTCAACAGTTCATTATACACTCCTTGAAATAGGTGTATAAATAAAATGTATATCTACTAGATTCGTAAGTGATGCGATAATACATGCTAGCAAAACCAGAACCTCATAAGATGACAGCTAAATTAATACCAATCAAAAATGAACTAATTATCATGAAATATAACCTCAAAATATAAATAGAAATTACATTTTACAATTTCAATACCATTGAATTTAATAATTATGTAGATTTATAATAAATAAATATATAACATTTAATTCTTCTAATACTCGTTTTATTCTTCGAAAATACATTTTGTTAAATTAAAAAGAAATCATCTTTGTGAATTTTTCTTAACAAAATATGTGTTATAAAAGAATTACCTAATGTTATGATTTTTTACTCGAAAACTTTCAGTTTTAACTTCACAATATTTTTCCGTCTCACTGTTTAAACTCTCGCGGGTTATTATTTTCAACATAAAAACTAATTCGACCATTTTTTTATTCCCCGTTGCAATTCTACTTCGGCCACGGCAATCTTCTGCCTCAGTCTAAAACAAAATACTATTTATTAATTCTCGAATAAAGTAGTTCTGGCTACTATTGATTCTGTTATACTAACCGTTCACAGAACAAACATTGTCATACCCGTGGTATTGAGCGTGTGGCTCATTATTTATGGAGAAGCAGTTGAGTGCTTGCAAACAATGCGTTACTGAGGGTTCGATCTACTCGTTGGTATCACCTGTCGGTAAGCAGAGTGCCACGTGTGGAGTTGACAGATAGAAATTGTAGATTTAGAAATATTGAACATAATATAGTAAAAAATATTAATAAATCACAATGTTGCTACCTTATGATATTGAAAAATTACTTTTCTTAATTAAATTTGGTTTTAAATAATTTCTGTTCATTGTAATAAAACGAAATATTTCTTATTAAATTGTAGTGTTAATTGATTGTGTAATGTGTCAAGAAGTTAAATTATCTTGCTTAATTATTACCTATCTCATTAAATATTATCAGCTCGCAATGAGAATAAAAAAATATAAAGGTTTAATCTTCATGCCATTCAGACCTTTTCTGGAAATACTCATTCTGCACCTATCACATTAAAAATCTAGAAGAAGCCTAGATCTATTCTAATTATTGAATAGTGTGTTTTAATTTTCTTTAATAGGTTTGTTTTTTTTTCTTGAAATATATCCCATATAACTGTTACCGGAGGTAAATTTGCCCACTTTTTTAAAATATTTTATTGGATATTGTAATAATACGCATTAGTTAAAATGTCACACGTAATCTATCAATGACAATATATTAAATACATGAATAATAATACGTATAACATATTCCTTTACTCCCGGAGAAAGTTTCATTCCATCAAATCATGGAAAGGTGCCATACACGATACGTACACGCGAACATGATATCACGAGGGATATAAATTCTATATGTATCCGTTCTACACTTATCCCTCGATTTAACATAAAGCTTTCATATAACAATGTTTGTTGTCAAATATGTATGTTGTATCAGTCTGTCTTCTATACAGCGTGTAAGTGACAAATTTGAAATTAGTGCTCAAGGGACCGAGGAATGCTTTCAACCGCTTTAATTATACATATTTATCCTTATTTAACAGAAGCCATTATTAGATATAAATATTTGTCATTGTCAGTGACATTTAATATTAGATGATAAGGAAGTCATTATACATTGTTTAACAAAATTATGAAAGAAAGTAAATTTTTCTTCCAAACTTGAGAAAGAATATTTTCTTAATGTTATATCTCCATATTAGAGGTTTATTTTTTAAAGTAACAATAAGCGCATGTAACTTTCTTTCATATGCGATATTTTTATCAAAATTTAAGTGAATAAACATGGATATTTTCCAAAGACGATAACAGTATAACAAAACGACAGCGAATTATAAAGAAGGTCAACAACACTCCACCTGCTGCGAGAGTATTCTTTAAAGCCTAAAATATTTAATTAGCCGAGACAAAGTGTAACAAGGATATATCAACTGAAGTTTTAATTTAGTAGATTTGTAATTTGTGTTTATGTTTATATTTTATTTATTATTATGTGTCCGTGTACTGAACAAAAAGATTATTTTAATATTTTTAATGAATAAAATAATTTTTAGGATTTCACGGTAAAACAAGCAACTTGCATAATTTTGTTACGTCCGTCCATTCATATTTCTGTCTACATAGCCCTTATAGTTTTAGACTTAGGGGCATGAAATTATGTCTTAGGTGCATGAATTAATATATATCTTAATTATTTTGAACCAAAACAAATTTTTATACACCTACATGTAAAGAGAGTACGATTCTTTTTTTCGTGTACCCATTCAAGTAGAGTAAAATTGAAAAGGTTTTTTATAGTGCTATTCGATATCAATGTAAAATTTTTAGGTTTTGTGGCAATTTGTGGAAAATTAAGTTTCAAAATGTCATGTATTTGCGCCGTTCCGTAACCGCCCCTCTAATTTCGACAACAGTAAATTTGAAAAAGTGAAAACTTTCTAAGTATTTACTTTTAATTCGAACTTCCAATTAAAATTACTTTCATCTTTGCTATTATCCCACCTGAAGATGTTATAATACAACGAAACCTAGGTCGTGGTAAAGAAATTAAAGAAAGTAGAAATAATGCTACATCACGTAGTTTCATTTAATTGTGAACAATGAATTTCTACAAAATTAACGCCAAATATATTCAATATTTTAAAATTACTTTGTTCAAGATATATAGATAAATACGAAATCTCCTTTACGCGTGTCTCGACTTGCACTTGACTTGTATTATTTAGTTGTATTATCTTAAATAAATCATTTAAATAATTATTGAATTCCAGTAGATTCGTTGCACGAAATTATTTCACAGAAATAATGTTTAAATTATTTACATACCGAAACGGGCGTTATACAATCTAATTTTAGTACAACTTTTGTAAGAAAAATGCCGCAATTTATCATAATCGTAATTAATA
Organism: Druceiella hillmani; assembly: GCA_039881145.1. Classification (NCBI taxonomy): domain Eukaryota; kingdom Metazoa; phylum Arthropoda; class Insecta; order Lepidoptera; family Hepialidae; genus Druceiella; species Druceiella hillmani. Next base: position 41,798,773 of record JAYKKI010000004.1, on the reverse strand, counting down.
TAAGAGGGCTATTAAAAATCTGTGTGTTTATAATTTCTATTTTAATAATTCAAACGCAAAACACATATTTTATTTGCTAACACCCGGTAAAAACAAATATCTATGTCGAAATAAAGAGTTTTCTGAAAAAAATGCAGCCATCAATATTAAAGTAACTAGGTTAATTTAAATTACGGTACTATGTTTACTATTTCTCCAAGACGTCAGCCGTTCTTAAACATGAGACACCTCAATCAGGCATTTCCTATTTTTTAAATGGTTACCCTAAAACCTCAGACAACCAAGTCACGAATGTCAGTTAAGTAAGCGATTGTTTTACACAAGCTATAAGAAAATAATTTATCAAAACTGTTTCCAAAAGAACCTTCGGGGATTGAATATGGCTAAGGCTAACAGATATGGAAACAAAATAGCCAGGAATATATTTGCCATTATAGAATGTGTCACTTTATTATTGTACTGAGTTCACTAAGTCTCACGAACAACTGACATTTGTAACATTACTGGTACGTTCCATGACATTTATCCATACGAAATCTTGCAAGACTAAACTTGAAGAATTTTTCTCTTAATTGTCATAAAAATATTTAACTTTGAAATAAGGATTTAATAAATTAAATTTCTTCTTAATGCGCGATAAAAATTGATGTAAAATAAAAAATAACCTTTAGTAAAATGGCAGGATCTAATGCGATGTCGTCTTATTTAGAAACAATTTTCCAGGTCTTTTCCTTCTCCTTGTAAACTAAGCAAAAGAACGGAAATATGGACATTTATCACGAAGATTGTTTGTACCATCCTTTTAATTATTCATTGAAATCACACGTTTTTATGGATTTATTTATTAATACACCATATAACTCAACTGTATTGATCACGTATGTTTTAAAACTATTGTAATGCCTCTTGACTGTTACATAAAATAACGCATAGTTTATTTCATCAGCCCATAGCGTGAATGAATATCCGGCAATGCTCACCTGCGTTTCGCATGCTTTAATTCAGCTACCCGCATATTTACGTTCGCACGACAATTCGTGCGTGAAAAGCGTGCACCATCATGGCACTAACGTCTAACACACCTAGCGTATGCGCTATTGCATGTCTCAAATTGAATTAAACAAGTGACACAAAAGAAACACTTGTCAACAGGCTGCAGTGGTTTGGACTCATTTAAAGCTCACCGATATGGTGGATGTTAAAGATATATTTTAAATATTTATCGAAAATTTAAGGATCGAAACATTCTGTTCCGAATATAAGTATAATGTCTGCAGAATTAAAAAATATAGGTATATATATATATATATATATATATATATATATATATATGTATATATATGTATATATATGCATATATATATATATATATATATGTATATATATGTATATATATATATATATATATATATATATATATATATATATATATAAATGACAATTATAATTTAGTGCTTATTAAATATTTTTTTAATATTATTATTAATCTGGTTTATTGAATTTCTTTCCGACATCACTGTCTAAAATTTAATTCGCGAGATGATGCGGTGACACTCTCATTATCACATCAATTTACTGAACTATAAGTTATATAACACCATAACCTATTTATGATTTATATTAGTGTAAATATGTATTTTTAAACAATCTTCGGTAGTTAAAATAAATTATATTAGTCACCGTTTATTTGGTTTTTTTCCTGTTTTTATTATTTACGTCTGCAAATAAAATATAGATTTATCACGATATCAAACTAATCGCTAAGAATATTGCGTACCAAATGTAAACAGAGGATGACATACGCATTTTGTTGTGCAACAAAAGTATACCTTATACAAAAAAGATATTTTAAACCCGTATGCCAAAAATAAATTGGATTTAAGGTAAAAAAGCGTATATATGTAAGAGCTATTGGTCAATTCAGTATTACCAGTTACGCTGATTATTGTATTTTTCAGAAAGGCTTCAGATTAATAAATACCTTTATAGTTCACAAATAACCACTCATTATTGTGACGTAAATTTGAATTATTTTTTTTCCTTTTCGTTTATTGATTTAGTGTAAGTCAAAAATGTGGGTCTATGGCACTAGCACATGACCCAAACCATTGGCTAAATCTATAAATTGAGCATGGAGTTTTTAAGAACCAACAAACGATAGTCCGTTCGCTTAGATTTTCAAATGAAGTTAAAACCTATGTAAGTTCTTTGTATCTAGAATAAAGTAAAAAACATAAATCTGCTCGTGTACTCTTAGAAACTATTAGTAAATAGGATTAAAATGAATGAATCGAATTTGAACACTAATTCGTTTTATGTACAACATTTTGTTTGCAATCTAAAAAATTTTAAAAATGCAATGGATGGAACTTGGTTAATGTTTCATTGCACTTTATAAATTATGTTTTTATGGTCATATGGTTTATCGTTTTAGATACAATAAGCTTAATTTCGTTTACCATCAAACTAGACTTTGTAATTTATCTAAGATTAGAGACAAGCAATTGAGATATCTCTATCAATTTCCAGAATTACTAAAACGAATTACATGTTTTCAAGCCCACATAAGTACACAGCTGAGCATATATGATCAATAACCTTTTCACGAACTTGATTAACTTGTGACTTAAACAGGTGATAATCAAAATACATTTTTAAATTCAATTTGACCAATTCGTTTCAAACGATACATTTGAAACGACAAAAAAAAATGCGGCCCGACAAAGAGATGCAGTTGGGCGAATCCTTTGGTCGTAAGAGCATATTCATACACAGTTTCCATATAAACAATTGCATGATCCTTTAACAATATATGGCAAGATAGGAAAGCTTTTATGAAACAACGCGACTCTATTCATATCGGGTTGCGTCCACGCCAATGTACACTGATCGCGGTTCCGTAACGGAGCACAATAAATTTAAATCGAAGAATCAAGTACATAAATGTTTTTATGTTATTGACGTATGCGTTATTTATTTCTAAAAATATTGTTGTCATAAGTTATTTCTTTGACATTATAAGTTCACCTTTATATTTTAGTGAAAGAGATACGTTTATATTAATGAGCCAAAGCATTGTATATATATATATATATATTTATATATTTATATATATATATATATATATATATATATATATATATATATATACACACACAATGCTTTGGGTTAACACAAAGACTACTTAGTCTACGTAGGCCACTCAATTAGTTAATATTTTCGAGTAGATTGTTTAACTTGACCTTCACACCTTTCAAAAAATGTGGGTTCTGGTATAAAAAATCTGAATAAGATTCTAAAAATATAGTCATGAAAATTACAGTCTATGGGAGTGCAAAGGTTGATGTTCTATTCAGTCAGCAACTGAGTTTCGACGAGTAAAGAATAAAAAATATGAACATTTCGCCAAAAACTTAGCTTTTGTCTTCTAAATTCCGTTTAAGGTGCAAAGCAAGCTTAGCAGCACGAAATATATATAACGCGATGGGTGAACTTATACTCTTCTACGATGTAGCTAAAGACGGGTTCCTGACCTTCAAAAAAGAACAGTTTAATATCTCTGATAAACTTCATTCGATGCGGCTCGATTACGTCTCCTTCTCTTCTAATTTCATGCAATTTATGTATAAATAGTACTGCAAAAGAAATAAAAAAGCATGCTTTTAGGAAGAATCGGAAGTTTCTCTCACGCTGAGCAAACTATCCTTCAATTTTAGAAGAAGGCCATCGTGTGCGCATATCTTCTGAATTGATATTTAGGTAAAAAGAAACATTTTTACAAAAAAATCGAAAAATGTATTTCCGATACATAAAAGTTAGTAAGATTAATCCAATGGTATATAAATAAAAACAACCACCGATGATTAAAAACGATCATATGCTAAATTTTTGGTTTAACCATTGTAATGAATATGCATTCAATTTAGGAAACGTTCAAAGAATAAGTTCTATAAAACAAATAATGCAAATACACACCTTTTAACTTTTTACACAGAATGCTAAATATAATGAAGTAAACTGAAAAAAAAATTATGGACATGAACGACGTTGACTTGCAAGGAGCTTTTCGTCATTTATTAAATAGGCTAAAAATAAATGGGTAAAATATTATTGACAAATTTAAATATTATTCATATTGCTTGAAACACAAGTTCACAAAAGTATCAGCCAAGTTTCAATGATGGAATACATACATGGAACCTGCTACGATTCGTATGAGACAAGTATACTTACATCACAATGCAATTTAAGATAGTAATAAGTTTTTTTTAACTTAGTTAACCATAAACCTTCTGAATCAAAATCAACCAAAACTGCAAGCGGAAAAAAACGATATAATGTTTCATTAATTTTTTTCCCAATTTATCCATTATTAACTTTTCTTTTACTCAAACATTTAAAATTAAACCAAAACGAGAATAAGTAAATATGAGAGGCTATGTCGATAGATATATTTACGACTTTAAAACCCGCTGCACCATAAAACCGCAAGAATTTGTATTAATATGTCTTATATTTTTTTGTGAAAAAAATTGCGCGCGTTTATTTATATTAAGATCTAAGATATTCGAGCAAACTCTGATATATACGTATATATAGCAAGGCGAACCGTTGAAGTAATTGCTTACGAGGCACCTTTGAAGTTATTTCAGAATATTATCGCAAGCAAATATACGAGGATGACATACGTCACGTTTGATTTCGTATAACAAGATTTAATTTACTATTTGATTATAAATTAAGTGGAAAAGTTTAATTTATTGATACCGTCTTGGAAAAAATGTATATATTGAACAAAGAATTATCCGATTCAGAGTTTAATAGTAAAATATTCAAGATAATATCTAATTCACCAAACTCAGTTCATAATCTACTATAGTCTTTAATGTATTTAACTTGAATATTTAAAATTCTATGGACATTATTAATTTCTGCTTGTGCAAGTAGATATAACGAAAATTTAGCTGGAACTTACGTAAAAGTTATTTAGAACACGCCATAAAATTTACAAGATTCTTGTTATCTCTACATATTATAAATTAATGTCAATGTCCTTTCTGTTTATTATACATACATTTTTAGAACCATTTCACAGATTATAATATGGTTTCCACTACTTGATAACATTGTCATTCTTCTCAAAAAGTTAGGACCCTAAATATTCATGTTATCGAGTTATAAACCCCAAGAGTCATGAAAATTCTGGTTTGGAAATACATACTCTTAAAATAAAGTATATATTCATTTTGAAATAAGTTTAGTACAGTTTTTAATTAAATACAACATACCAAATTACTATCATTCAATCACCCTGCAAGCGCGCGAAGGATTGTGGTATCTTTATATCAGTGACACTGGTCTTACTTAGCGGGTGTTATACTCATGTACTCGGTGACCGCTTTCATTTCTTCGTTACGTTAAAGTACCTTTATAGCATCAAGTCTTAAAAAAGTGTTACTTTAAGCCTTGTTGCACGGTTAATAACATAGGTTTTGACTTGCGTGAAAAAAATCTGACACACTGATCTTGTCACCATACCGTTTCATGCTGAAAGTATACGTGAGGTATTTTCAGATATGCATATAGACCCAAAATTAAATCAAATACTTTTGCGAAATATTCGGTTATCTGGCCGCAATTCTCCCGAACGTGTGTACAGCCAACAACAACTTTACTAATAACATAAATTAAATAATAGATAATGAAGTAAGTTTTAAGTTTATTTACCTAGCATTTGTTTCCAAAAACTATGGTTCGTTAGTAATAATCGTGTCAGTGAAAAAAACACAATAGCTCAAAGTAAAAACATATAAGGTGATGCAAAACGACTGCATTTGATCATAGTAATTTACTATCATATATTTAACTCGCACAACAGTAACCTATTTAGCTTCAAGTTGAAGTATTTTTTTATTCATATTATGGATTTCATAAAGACAAAATTAATTTTTTAAATTGTGAAAAACCCATCTGCATTGAAAACCCAAAATTGCTCCAATACTAATCTGGAACGAGTAATTTGAAAAGATAGAAGCTGAGAATTTTATAAAGATTACCAGCCTGTATGAAACATAAATTCTACTTGGTACAAAATATTTTTCTTCAAAGTAGACATTTCAATAAAAAAGTTTTGGAAATTTGACCATACCAAAAATGGTCTATTAGAAATAGACCTAACTTTTACATCATTATATATATAGGTAGAGATATTATTGTTATGTTGGTATTATCACACTTGATTATTTGTAAATAAAATTACATAAATATTGAAATTTGTCAGCTATTATTATTTTTGTAAATTTTATAAAATCTACATTTCTAATTTTATTCTCAGAAAAATAATTATTAACAAACTATTAATTTGTGGTTCCCTAGATTGCAAAATTTAACAAGAAGTTAGTCATATCAAGCCAGTTTTGAATGTTATTTATAAGATTTTTGAGGAAATTTGCTTACAAAGGTCGATTTATATAAATATATTCAAGCGGATAGAAGATTAAAAAGACCTTGTTTTTTAACGATATGAACATCCATTGTACTGGATTCATCACAGTGAAAATACGTTCATCTAAACTCGGAATAAATGTTGATATGTATTAATTAATCGAATACCCGACCGAACCGAAAAAAAATCTAAGAAAAGGTTTATTTACGTTATTCATATATTAAGGAAACACGATATTAGATTTGACGTGACCAGTGGGTAATATTTGGAAGTCTTAAAATACATATTGCATGAAAAATAAATTACTTTCCCTGAAAAGTTTCACATTTTCTTATGTGAGATTAGAAATTTGAAAAAAAATGTAAAAGTATACAAAAAATAATAACAGAACAACATTCACGATGCGCAGAAGCAATAGCAAAGCGGATAAATTGTAATTTCGCATTGAAGTTTTGACAAATTACGTAATTTTAGTGTTAATATAGAAAATGTTGATTCGATATTTTAATTAATTTAGGTTTCTTTTGCAAAAAATAACATTTTTAAAACTTATATCAAATCGTTTTTGTGTGAATTAATTGCATTCAACTACAAAGATTTTAACCGAATATTTGAAAAGTAACCAAGAAATATACTTTTCCTTACAAATAATAGTTTAGTCAATTTAATAATAATTCCGTAATTAGTACTCTGTTTGACTTTCGCACTAGTAGGTAGTACCACTTAAAAACAAATATTTTTTTGAACTCTCTCAAAATACGGTAAAAAATACAAATATATAAATACTAGCCAACCCCTCCCCTCGCTATTCTCGGCATATCCTAAATATAAAATATACTTAACTACACGTTTAGGTCCTAGATATCTAATTATATTTTAATTTATTAGTGATTTATTTTTAAAGAAAACGCTGTAAAGCTAATTTGCTTCGTTTTATCAATAGGTATGTATTATATAGTATTATAAGTAGTATTATATATGTATGCATTCTATCAGAATCATATTTCTAGGACGTAAAGAAAGAGTATTAGAAAAAGGAACTGAGTATCTTACTTTTATTCTCCGTACAGGAAATTTATAGGCATTTGATATAATCTGAAAAAATATTCAAAGCAACTAGTGATTCCCTACCAAATAAGCTTTAAATATGACGATTTTGGTCAAGTGCAAAGGAACGTCTCACAACTCAGCTTAGTTAAATTTTTTAATGAGCTTAAAATAAGAATCAAGTGATTAAAAAAAATTACATTGAATGGAAAAAAGTGTAGGGTGCGTGATATAAGTTGTCGTAAATGTTTGTCGCTACTTATTTGTAAAGGAAAAAACATTATGGAAATGTAAATCATGCTGCTTGCAAAGCGCTTGTCTTGCTGAAAGATCGTCTTTCAGCAGCTCGCTCACTAGGATTGCTTTTCGGAAGAAGCATCTATTTATTTTTTTTCGTATAAAATTCATATTTTCAATTATATTAGTTTTTCGTCAAGTTGGAAATCAAACAAAGTTGTGAGAATGTGTTAGGGACAAATGGAAAGAGAAGAAGGTAATGTCGAGCTGTTACTTTGTTAAACGTAGTTAAGTAACAGCTCGACATTATCTTGTATCTTATTTTTGTTAAAAATATTATCATGTCCATATCAGGTAAACTATAAATAGAATAAAACATTATTTGCTTGGGAAGCTGTCAACTGAACATGCAAAATATGATGTTACATGCAATGAGAACACCTGAGTCTTAACATTTTATGTGTGGCAATGAGCTTAAAATGATTTTCTTCAACTTCACGTTTTCAATTTCATCTAAAACGTCACATTCCCATGGAACTCTCCCTGTTAACTTGGAGTAATCAAGTTCTTCTATTTGGAGACCATCCAGTGACCTACATCTTTTGACGCGGAACAATATTTAATATCAATCTAGCTTATTCAACCTGTAATAACAATAAAGGCATTTTTATTAAGAGTTAATTCTTGTGAGAATATCAGATCATAACTATGAAATTATTGTATTGTCATTGGTACTAGTAAAATAATAAAAGGGTATTATAAACAAATCTAAAAAAATTTCATAATTATTAAAAAAGGCCAAATTATGAGAGTGTTTTATCTAACGTAGATATGACAATATCTACAAAAAAATAAGGTACTGGTTGTAAACAAACTTAAGTATCACCTCGACAACACCTCATTCTCTTTCCATTTGCCTTCTAACAGTTTTTGTAAGACTATCTGAGCATTTTTCTCACAAATTTATTTGATCTCTAATTTGACAAAAAACTAACATAATTCCAAATATAAATTTTATATGGAGAAATAGAAACAGATGCTTCTTCAAAGTGTGATCCCAGAGAGCATTATCTTCCAGCGAGCCAATTGCTCTGCAGGCCGCTTGAAAATTTGAAATTAGTCCACCTTTGCTACAGATTTTAGAGCAATAAATGACGTTGCGCTACTATTCTCATGCAACAGAAGACGTAGTTAGTAGTAAGTAGAACTCAATATTACCAGAATGGACAGTATACACTCTATATAATTCTTTACTTCTGATTATTTTAATTCTTTACTTCTGAGAAATTTTTCATTTTCCTATATGTATTAAGACACAACTTCGCAATATAAAAGAGTTTTGGAGAAATTGACGACTTGACAAAGTTCAAAAAATTCCGTGTTATCTTCGGAGGATTACGTAAATAGCATTGTCTTCAGTGAAATATATTCTATACCTCTTTTTGAGGTGTAAAGCAAGATGCATAACTGGAGCGGATCTCTCGTGAATATAAAAGAATAGAAGGCGCTAGACTGTTTCAGAGCAACTAATATGTTATTTTGCCACCTGTTCTAGATCTTCTATGGTAAACACTGCTAGGTCCGATCGTTCATTTGGAGATATATTTGATTCATTTAACTTAATTGCAGTACTCTAAATTGATAGTAGGCGTGAAAGTGCGAGACGGTAAGGAATTATATGGCACTATACATCGATTATTAATTCCTTCAATTTTTTTTTATTTTACCGTCTTCTGGACATTGTTTACGATTATGAGAATAGCTACCTTTTTTATTTGAGTTTCTTCAAAAAGAGCCCTGGGTATTTTTTTCACAAAGGCTATGTAACGCAAGGGGTGAATTTTTATTGAGGATTTCACGTGGACTGTGGATCATACTCAATTTAATTGTTTCATAGAGGTCTGGGTCTAAGTCGGTATCAGGTGATTCAGCGCTAATAAATTTGTCATTAACTCTGGTCTAATCTTTGAATCTAACTACAGACGAATATATACAAAAGGAAGTCTGCGTTTCTACTATTCGTGGTATACACGTGACACCTTATATTGCCAAAGGTACCTTTCGTGAAAAGTTTCATCATATATTTTAATTTTACGCGAAAAACGTATGATACTATGTCATATCTGTCATAATAATATCGGTCTTTACACAAATAATCAGTAAATTTGCGCCATTTAGGATTGCATGTGAATATAATGAACAAATATGGCTATTCAAAGTGTCACATACACATCACAGCATCTTGAGTTCGCTCGTGTAAATAATGGAGTCCAATAACAAAAAAAGACTGCAATGGAATTGAATTTCCTGCTCTGAAAACTTTTCCTTCGTTCTTGTCATAGCATTTTTAAAATGAACTGATTCCTTGCCTATCAAAATTTTTTATTTTTAAGGATAAAATTAAGTTTTTGGTCTCAATTGTTACATATATGTCGACTAAAAATTGTTTCAGAATACTATAAAACGATAATAGATAGCATTTTTCATTATCATGCTCTATTATACTAAAGATATAAAATTCTGGAGTAAATACGATCTTACCTAGAGAAGCCTTACTTTTCACATCGTACTTAGGTGTACTGATGAGATAGTCATCTTCCCACCGCAATATATCAAAGGATATTTTGAAACATTATAGGCAGGTTATATCTCATTAATTCATACCAATCTGTAGTTTTTGTTTTGGAGAACAACATCTCTTTTTTTTAATACTATTCGATAATGATGACTGTTGTTTCTTTAGTTTTATAGGCACTAAAACGACCTTTAAATTCTTTTAAATCAAAAGTAGCTTTAGAATCCAAAATACAATTGTAGTGTTCAGGTAATACATTCTGCAATTATCTGGTCATTTCTGATTTAACACCAGAGAAAATTCTACAATGATCACTTTCATGTTCATCATTACCAACAAAGTATATCTGAAGTATTGAAGACTACTGATGAAGTCCAGCCATAAGGCTCCCTACTTTGCACTAGAGCTGCCACATTGGAGGTTGGCATAAAATTGCCCTTACTCCTCCGTCTAGCTCCAGAAGATTCATTTGAAAGCATTCACTATAATAATAATAATAAAGCTTTACTAAATTCCATACAAAAAGTTATATACATGCAACATACAATAAAAAAAATAAATAATAAATAACATTAATTAAAAAGGATGACATTTGTATACATTGTATAAAAAATTAAAATAGAATAGTAAAATTAATTAATGTTCATGATAATTTACATTGACAATTACATCTTTTTTCATCGCTTACATCTTGTGCTTTGGTAGGGTTTTTACTTATCAAAAAATTCAGCATTCCGGGTTTCACAACTCCCTCTGAGAAGCTTGATGAACGTTGAGTGGTGGATGCATGAGAGTCTTGTTCTTTTTGTGTGTTCGTGATCCCTGGGGTGTTTGAGATTTTAAGTTATTTTCAGGAGATGTTGAAAGGGTTCTTTTCTTGTTTCCTGTTGTGATTTCCGGGGTGTTTTTTAATATGATTAATTTATCGTATTTTATTATAGCTCTAATTCCTTTTTCTTTCTCGATTCTTATTTGTGTCTGCAATGTCTTTCTTTTCTCTAATACTTTTAGCGGATAATCTTCTTTTATGTAGTATGCAGTGTCGTTGAGAGCTCGTTTTTGTTTGAGAATATTGATTTTTATTCCAAGTGTCGTAAATGTTATGGTGACAGGACGGGGTTTGTCTCTTCTTTTACCAATTCTTCTTATGGATTGTAAGTCCTTACAGTTTATTTTCATTGTGAAGTACTTGTTTATAAAGTTCATCATATTTTTTTCTAACTCTAAATAGGACTGTTCGCCTTCCTCCACTCCAAAAAATACTAGATTGCGCTGTCTAGTCTCTTTTTCTAAATAGTAAAGTTGCTTGACTTGATTGTTTACTTTTTCTTCCAGTTTTTGCAGTTTGGTGTCCCAGACTTGGAGTTTTTTGTCCATGATTTCGTTGATGTTTTTTGTAATTTCCTCTGTTATTTTTTCTGCACTTTTTGAAATCACATTTTTTTGTTCTTCCATGTCGTTTTGTATTTTTTGAAGTGTTTTCTTTATTTCCTCCATAGTCAACAATCTATGTCTATAACGCTCTCTTGTGGTATTAGTGAAGAGCTTGGTAGACGTTCGATCGTGTAGTTACGCACTTTGTCTAGTAGTATCTCCACTAGCCCCCAGATGGCGGTGCTAACGTGCGCTAGTCGTCACTAGATGGCGTTAAACGTCTTTGTTTGGCAAAGAAGCGTCTAGAAATTATGTTTGATGACTCATCTTGTAGATAGGTTTTAGGTTATTTTTTCTTTGTATCACTATTTTTCGTATCTGAGTTTGCTTTTTTCATGTATTTAATGTTTTTCGTACTGCACTTTGTAGTGTCTCTTTAATAGTATTTTTTGTTATTTTAATAACTTTTTCTCACTATTAATGTTCGTAGTAATTATCACAATTTCTCAAAAGTCACTTGGTATTCACTTGGTTCTTCATGTTGTATCGGTGAATCGCACTTTAAGTTATAGTTTTTAGCACTTTTAATCACTTTTTACACTTGAAATATACATTTTTTAACGTAATTATTGCGGACACGAAGTAAGCCGTAGCAGTGTCCGGCACTCTCCGGTGTCAGGCACACTGTTCGGCATTCACTATACTTACCAATAATGAAGGAAATATATTGTTCTACTGGGTACCTACTGATGAGTAAGCAGACTGTATGAAGGTTCAAATTATGGCTCAGGATAGAGAGCTTTACTACGCCGGTGTATATTTCTTGAGTTTCATCGGCAAAATTTATTCTTAGTAGGTGTCGGGGTCGCGTAAAGAACATACATGCTAATATGTCATGTATGTTCCTAACGCGACACCAACACTACCAATATCACAAATATCAAGCTTGTAGGTCTCAAAGGTAAAGTGCTAGTGCCATCATTTCTTTCCACTAATCCAACCCCACTCACCTCCTTTCTTGCTAATGTCGGTAAAATCCGTTGTTAATGCGTGTCAATGTCGTATAAAGAACATTGTGCTAAATTTCAAGTTTGTAGTTTATAGGCAGAGTGATAGTGCCACTGAGTCATTTCACTAAGTCACCCCCACTCAATCCCTTAGGAGTTGATTTTGATAAAATTCGTTCTTAGTGGGTGTCTATGTCATGCATACGAAATTTCAAGGTTGTAGGTATTAAAGGTAGATATAGCGCCACCGACTCATTACACCAACCCGCCCCCACACACCTCCTTGGAAGTACATTTCGTTAAAATTCAAATAGTTGTTAATAGATGTCTTTGTCGTAAAGAACACAAGTGCCAAAATTTCATATTTTTAAGTCTTATATAGGTAAAGAGAAAGTGCCACCGACACATACCATCAACCCATCCCCACCCAACCCCTTTGGGATTGAATTCGGTAAAATCTATTCTTACTGAATGTCTATGCCGCATAAGAAACATGCATGTCTGATATCAATTTTGTTGGTCTTGTAAGTCCGGAGATCAGATGATAAGTGTGTCAGTGAGTGAATTGTAACTCCCATATTATATATATAAAACAAAACTTAAAATGATAGACACCCTGAAATAAAATATTTTAGTTATATTTTTTTTACCTTGGATTAAGAACCGTTCATCCAATTATAATTATATCAACGGTCTAGATGAGCTCACGAAATTTTTCCAATTTCGGAATAATCATTCACGAGCGTATCTCAGCGAAGAACGATTAACAAACGCAAAATATCGTTTACAAAATGTATGAGAAATTAAACTATATTTTAATTGAATAAATATTTTTCTTTTCCTCTTTTGCTACTTTTTCAAAGAAAATTGTTTTGTCGACAAATTAATAAAAAATATAATGATCCCTCTTTCGCGGTTTTGGCGAGGAATGAGTTGCAAAAAGTAAATGTTCATGAAATTTATGTATTAAACCAGTAAAAAATAACCTTGAATTTTTGATAAAGATTTGATCAATAATTTCGTACTAAATTACATGTTCCCAGAATATAATAAACGTCGCAAAAATTTACGAATTTGGTAAAAAATATTAATACGCCTTTAAATATATCTATAAAAATATTTTGTGTGGTAGCAAATAAAAAATGAAATAGTCAAATCTTATTTTCAGGATTTCTCTATCAAATGTGCTAGCCAACTCTATTAAACTCTCACCGTGATATCTTCGCCAATATATATTAATAAAATGTAGTAATAATATAGCGTTATTTCTTGAGTATCTATTCAGCTTACATGGAAAGCAATAATCGCGGAAGTAGATAAAACATTTTAGAAATAAATTAAATAAATTCCAATACAAAACAGCTCTAATAAAACCATTTCGAACCATATGAATACAATTAAATAAAATAACTTTAAATAAGAGTTCTAATCAAATCCTTTCAACATATATTTTCTTTAAATTTTGAAGTGCACAAAAATTAGAACACTCGATGTTCAAAAATTTAAATTTTAAAATTTTGAATTTTGGAGCATCAACATCTATTTCACTAAAAAAAATTACTCAATTGTAGTCTTCTACTGGTAGGATTTTGGAAAAAATATTCTCCCATATTTAATGTGGATGTACATCCAAGTTTTTTGTTTATTAATATTTTAATGAACATTAATTAAAATTATCATCGAAACATGACGTGACGAAGTTATAAAATTTGTTTGTTTCACTGAGGAATCATAAATAAATTTAATACAAAATAAATATTACACTAATGTAAATGTTTCTTTTATATAGATTATAATTGTTACCATAATGATAACTTTTATAATAAAATACTAAACGATAACATTAATTCGCGCTATCAGTATACAGTGACACCAAAAAGAAGTACCAATAATTTGATTAAATCAAAATTCTAATAATGATCTAAGATGAAATTATGATCCTTATTTGGGTAATTCATCGTAACCGCTGAAAGAGGTATTTTTCTATTTAATCGTTTTAAAGCAGTGACAATGAAGGAGCAGGTTCCAAATAATATCAATGTACACTAAACATATTTGCACGAGCTGACTGTTTGGCGAACGAATTGACGTGTACGATAATTTTCAAACATTAATAACATCTTTCTTTCAACTTTCTTGCAAAAGGAATATATTTTTACAAAAAAATTACAACTCTAAAGGTACATAAGCAAAAACCTGGAAAAATTATTGAGTCAAAGACGAATTCATAATAAAATGTAAACTCATTTCGTTATTCACACGAACAGTTAATTCCATTTTTACTCAGCATATTACATCACGACCCCGCAAATCAAAATATTTCAATATGCAATCCCACGTTCATTATCGATGTTTCAAGTTGTAGAATTTAAGAAAAAAGTATTTCACGATCTTCCATTTACTTTTAAATTAAAATAATTAGTTAACATAAATAACTGTCTGCTGTAATAGCTGGCGATAAACATAGAAGAACAATATTTGTATTTTTTAAAATGTTACTTAATACTTAAAAAAATATTATTGTGACACCACTGTTATTTTGTTTAATTTAAACATGTCTATGGACGTACTTCTTTTTTAAACCGAAATATGTGCTAACAATGTACAAGTATAAAATTATTTACATGACCTAATAGTTAAAAAAAGTTTTGATTCATTGGTATTCACATCCTCATAAACATGTTACTACTCTTATTTATTATAATTTTGTATCTAATGGAAATGTTTCTTTTCTGCGTGGACTTTTCCAATTACCTAAGTATGCTTAGGGGATAGGATTTCAATATGAAATTTTGTTTGAATTTATTTAACAATATTCTTAACATTTTTACTTCTCTTCAATGACACATTTTAACAGAAAAGAAATTATGCAAAAAGAAAAATTGTATAAGTATTTACTAGATATTTCTCTGTTATTACCAGTTTTGAAGTAGTTAAATACCCAAATCAATAAATTTAATGTCTTTCCCAGTATATTTTAATATTTTGACTAGAGTAATTTATGATATTTTAAAAATAAACAAAGGTCTATTGTCCGATGAAACATTTTTTTTATTAAAAATGGGTGAATTATTTTTTTCGGTAATATTTTAATGTCTCCACTTTTTCCATACTTTTATGTCTCTATTTTAGTCATTTCGAAATTCCCACACAATATTTCATCGTCATTTTCACACTTTGAATTTAAAAAACAATTCAGCAGTCATTCTGATGGCAACAGACACGTACGCCCCAAATTTCAAATTTGTAGGACTTTACTTCTGGCATATGAATAAGTAATAGCGTAGAATAAGTAAGTCAGTGATAATTACTTTTTTTTGTATACAGTTGATTCAAAATTATAATACAAAAATATAATACAAATATATGGTTATACTGAATTTAATTTCCATTCATTTTTTTTTAAATTTTACATTTAATTTAATTTCACTTTAAAGCACTGTTTTTTCTTATAATATGAAGTCTTTCAGAATTAGTATTAATGTATTTTATTTTTGTTCAATTTGCTTTTTTCTTTTGTAGGCTTAAAAATATGGGAAATATTTAAAAAACATGGTTTAATTATGGAAATAATTTTCCTACTACCGTTACGTAGGCTTCTAGAAATGTATTTCTTTTCATAATTTTAAGTTGAATAGTTTCGAAAATACGGAAGAGGCACATAATTTTCTCTACGTTTCTGAGTATCTCTCTGAAGATATAATACCTTCAGAGAGATACTGAGAAACAGAAAAAATTATGTGCTTCCTCCGTATTTTCCGTATTTACAAAAAAATATATTTTTGAGACCCCTATGAGTAGCCCTTTTAAACAGCACTCCGCATTATACATGGAATGAAAAAAAATTTAAATACTTTATTTACCCTACTTAAAATTTTGAAACGAATATTTTGAGTTTTAGTTATCGAGATATGTGTTTACGTTTTTCTTTTCAAAGTACGGAGACCAACTATTTTGAAAAAATACATAACAATTAAAGAGAAAATAATAAAAGTTTTTCATTTTTTTTTCTCTTTTATATATTATATGGAGTATCAATTGAAAATATTTTTTATAAGGAATATAATTTGTTTTTCAATTTTAAGTTATTATAAAAAGATGTATATTTTAAAAAGATGTTCTAAAATAATTGTAAAAATATAAAATTCCATCTTCTTTTTTCTGAAACTATTGACTCTAATATCATAAAAAAACAGACTTGGTAAAATCGGACTATAAAATTTCCGGAAAAGTAGGTATTTTCCTAGATCTTATAATTTTTTAAATATTCACATGTTTTTACGCCTTTGAAAGTAATAATAATCGCTGTTTCAAAGCAAATGCTGTTTCTTATATGTAAAGCAAATGCTGTTTCTTATATGTATATATGCACATATGACCTAGACTTCAATTAAGCTTAGAGACGCGACAGAAATTATGTTAAAAATGGTAATTGCTAGTTTGTGTTACATCTCTATTTAAGATTAAAATAAATAATAAAATATTAAGAAAAAAAATAAAGAATTAAAAGCCAAATTTTTTATCATGTATGGTAATACACCAACGACGCATCTAAGCGTCCACGATCCAACCTTTTGCTACTTTGTCATGTATTTCAATTTTTGTCTTGAATTTGAAGAGCATGCGGACGACATCATTTTTACAAAATACGCCTTAAATGCTAATAAAATGTTACCCCTTAAATATAGTAACTTCAATGTAAAAAGGAGTTCCGTAATATCAAATTCCAAAGGCTACCAAATACCAGTGGAACTTTTTTCATTTCGCAGAAAATTTCGGTAAAAACGTAAACGTTGACAAAAGGTTGCAATGGGCTTACTCCGTATTTTTATTGACACTCAAGCTTTGAAAATGCTCTGTAAAGGATGACATATTTTTGCCTCTGTATAATTTATCCCCAGTGAAAACGCTTTCATTTCTTTTCAATTTTGTTCCACAACAATTTTTTTAAAAAACGTCTTGAATAAACTTGAGTATGTTATATATGTTAATTATAATTTGAAATAAACAATTAATTATTATAATTATATTATTATAATTATAATTTGAATTGAAAAACAATTTAGTTCACTTTATTTGATCAGCTAGTCCAAATGCAAATAGCAAATTCAAATGTTATAGATGGAAGAGGTAAGATTTTGTACATACCACTTTGTTAAAGAATAAATAAAATATTGGGGCCCGTGGGAAGAAAATGTGCTTAAAAGTGTTATGTATAAGCAATCATTGTATGAATTTTCTTTCAGTTTGGTATTAATAACTAGTTTTTGGTAACAAGCTCTTTCAAATGTAAATTTGGTATGAACTGTTCACAATTGAAAGCCCCATTTAGGCTAAGCAACAGTACTGAAAGTTACGCATAATTTCACGTACTGTCTTTTATTACATTCTCTGACATATGAAAATTTATACCGTCCTCTGTCTTGTTCTGTCATATTTTCCTAGATTTTCTATCTTTTCAATACTTGCATACTTTGTTCGCAACTACATTATTTTCACATTTTCTTTATAAGATTGTTCAACATGGTCATATATCTATAAAATCACTTTATGTTTCATTTGCGATAATCACTATGCCCCAAACTTTACGGATTTATCGACTTGTAGGTTTAAATGTGATTGATTATGATTAACTAGTCATTTTTGCCTACTATAACAACAATAATATAGATTTTACTATCCACGTACACATTTATACCACGTACATATATATATATATATATATATATATATATATATATATATATATATATATATATATATATATATATATATATATGTGTGTGTGTGTTTATGTATATTTGGTAATTCGATTTATGAACATTTAGACTGGCCACATTTTAATTTAATTATGTGTTAAAAAACTATTTGTTTTTAATATTGCGTTATCGAGTTTTCATAGCCTAAGGTATATAAAAAGACAGTTCACTTGACACAAGTAACTTATTTCATAGCATTATATGTAATAAGGTTTTTAAGCAATTAATTAAACTAGATTAATTTTTATCATGTTTACATTTATTACCAGAGGCTTGTATTTAATTACTCTGTAACATATCATGATTGTATTTAATTACCCTGTAAGTATACTCCATTTTTTAGAATTATTTATGATTGCTGTATAGATCTATGCTCTCAAATATATATGAAACCGGTAAAATGATATGTATATGTATATATATTTTTTTTCAATTATGTAGTTCTATTTGTACGAGATTTCAAGGTATTTCAATTACTTGTTCCGAGGTTTGAACAATTTTTCCGAGTTAGTAAAATTGTTATTCCTAAAATAAATTATATTATTTTCCTTCATAATATAAATTGGTATTTTCCGTTTAATTCATGGCTTTTTATATAATCACAATATCAAATATATTGTAACATAAATTAATATTTATAAGTTTAGAAGGATATTAATTGAAAACGGCTTGTTTTAATTTCAGATCGGAATAGTACGTCGATATTTAGATTCAATTTATCTAGTTTTACTATAAATGGTAAAAGTAAAATAATAATTTATAGTGATTGATCTTAAAATTAAAATTAGTTTTGAAATTAACTCTGTAATAAGTGAAATGGAAGAAAATAAATCACCCACAAACACCACACCACAGTGTTAAAAATTACTCAGCTGAGTCATGGGTCCTTTTCTCAGTTGATAATATGGCTCTTAACAATTTGTTTATTTAGTTACATGTCTGATAAATATTCAAAACTTAGAATAGAATAAATATTCAACATTAGGAATAGGTAGCCAATTTATTAATTTGTAATCCTAAGCCCAATATTGCTTGATGCCCTTACTAAGCTATTGAAAAATAAAATAAAACTTAAATTGAAATTATCGGTTGTTCAGAAATGTGCAAAAAGAGTATTTATAAAATCTTGTAGTGACAATTAATAATGAACCCCTTAACGATTGTTCATCAAATTATCGTGAAGCTATATTATGGCGAACAATGTCTAAAAGTTTCCCTGCAATACAATATTTAAATATACAGTCAATAATACAAATTAAATTTAATAAGTAATTACATATACCTTAAAGAAACGAATAGTATATCTTTAACATCCATATCAAATTTTATTATAATTACTCAATGAATTTTCGTCCCTTTTATCATTAAAACTAGAATAAATTTGAAGTTTTTTTATAATTATTTCTTTAGTTTATTTTTTAATTACTTCTTTAATTAATTTCTGTAAAATTTAGGTAATTTATTTGTAGGTAAACACGAACGCTACTATAATTTTCCAAAATTGTAGAATATTGTCTTTCAAGAAACGTCATCATTTTTAGATGTGTTTATCGGGCGGTAGATAATATAATAACGAATTCCGTTTCAGTAGAATCTCTTTGACAAAATTGTTCACCGATATTAAAATCCAAGATATCGATATTTTTACACCTTGGTTATAATATCGGCGTAAAATATTATCCATTTTGAAATTTGAATCCAATTGAATTAAATTTTCTATATATATTTTCTCTAGTAATAATTTTGTCCTTAAATCAATTATTTTGTTAATCCATATCCTGTGTATAGTAGAAATGTATTCTTTAAATTTATAAAAAACTGAGTTTTTTATTTAAATCCTTTAATAATTTTTCTCCTGTTCTTTTAATTACCTATCATCTAATTTATTCCTACTCACGTGAAATTGAGCTAAATAATGAATAAGATAACACAGTAATAAACATAAAATAGAACTAAAGTCCTCGTTGAGCTACTTAATCTAGCCGTTCGGCTGTTCCGGATCACAAATTAATTAACTTTGTACGCAGATCGATAGATGGACGCTCCGCGACATTCTGGATTAATCGGCAGTGGAAATCAGCCAAGGAATAAAATAATAGTTATTATCTTATAAGCTTCTTCTTACAAGAAATAATAAACACTAATAATAAATAATCAAGCTTAAGATTGTGATTATTTCACTAAAAACTAATCATTATATTGTATTGGTGTGTAAATTATTTTAATGCGTGGTAAATTAATGAAACCAAATGAATATCAATGAAAAATAGGCAAAGTAATAAATTACACTTAATTCCTATTTCTTGTTAAATATATAATTTATACAGAGCTGAACCATAAAGGAAATTAGTTGAATAATAAAGAAATTTGCACTTCCCTTTTGTACTATTCTGTTCAGTCGATTGGATCATTTAATGGAATCAGTATCCCTAATCCAGCTCTCCAATTATGTATAGACCAATATGTACAAAACTTTTGGAGAAAGCATGAAAAAAACGTTTTAATTAATAGAAAGTATAACCAATTCCAGCGTAAAGCAATTTTACCCAAAGCAACCAATATAAGCCATCCTAACCTGATACGATAAAACCGATTCAAATCTCTCAAAAAGTAACCTAAGAAACCGTGACCGAACCTAATGTAATCTAAACAAACGTCACTACAGCGATGTGACGAGATGTAAAGTAACTTAACGTAACCTGACTTATCCTAACCCAGCATTGTCTGACCTAATTTAACCTATACAAATATAACCTAATCTGATTCAAAATCTAACTAAACTTAAACTAAGATAATCTCACCAAATCTAACCCAACCTAATCCAAACTAACCCTATTGAATCAATGTAACCCAATCTAAACCATTTAACCAAACCTTTAAAAATATATTCCAAAAACATGATCGAAATACAGCATTTCTCCCTTATTTCCGGAACTACTGAACTATAAGTCATAAAGAAAACAAAGTTGATAAAATCTGACTAGGAGATTACAGGGAAATTATAGTGATTATCCTGGATCGTATAATTCTCTAAACATACACAGTGTTCTACATATGTAACAGATCTAGTAGGCAATATACCGACTTCAGTCTGAATTTTTCGTGTTGGTTCTATTTGTGTCAGTGAATAATTGACATTACGTGGAATCTAAAATGATAAGCACCGCAGTAAATAAAATTCATAAATTCTTTAAGTATGATAATCACAAGAAAATTAAATTGTTATGCTTCTATTTAGAAAATCAGTGTCTGAACGTAGTACCTGGAGAAATAATTTATCACCAAACCCATAAGCTTTTAGATACACATATTAATTGAGGCCAGACAAAGAAAATTAAAATGAAACCTTCAAATGTATTCTCAACAATAAATAGCTAAACCCTTGCTCACATTCTCGAATTATTTATCTAACGCTTTCGAATCTGTTTTGTCAAGCAAAGTTTACAAAGTATTAAATTAAGTTAAAAAAATAACATTCCTTGAACGGATAAGACAATTTGTTTCATTTTTCATTATATAGTGCATAATAGAGAAATGTTAAAAAAATTAAATATCAAATAAGATAATTAAATTAATCCGGCCAGTATTCAATCTATTTACTAGGCGTTCGTTAATAGATGAACAGAAATTTGAGACTGTTGTAAAGTTATCACAAGAGTTCTCTTAAATATTTTAAGCATTTATTTAAGAACCAAGTGAATAAATTTATTTTTTCTGCACTTATCTTTTCTCAATATGGAAAATAACCCTTAAAAATTAAAATAATGACAAGTTAATGGAAAGGTTATTTACATACTTGCCTTGTCCACTTTAATCGACAGAATAATACTTGCGTAACTAATAGAAATGAGTTTCGTCATGGCTTAAATATAAGTTCTTAGGCTCCACAATTAAATGAAACTACGTTATGTAAAATTATTTCTACTTTCTTTAAGTTCTTTAACACGACCTAGGTTTCGTTGTATTATAACATCTTCAGGTGGGATATTAGTAAAGATCTTATCAAGCATAGTATTTTTTTCGATTACTCCCTCCCTCCACTAAACTCGGGCAGCATGTTTTTAAATTTACGCAGTGCTCTTTTGCTTTTTTATTGGAATCAAATATGTTTTCGCGATGCAAACATTATCAATAGAGAATAATTCCTGAGCAAATAGGAAAAATATGATTCATCATTGTGAACCTATTACAAATAATTTTGATGTTTAGTTACTGAAGAAAGTCTTCAACAGAAAAGTAGTTATTTATTTTTTTCTCTCAGTCATTTCCGTCTTTTTCGATGCTACCAGAGATTACCAGAGTAACTATGGTTCAAAATTATTTGTTAAATATTTATATCCTCTAATTGGCTAATACACATTGGATTCTTACCAGATGATTTAATTTTGAGTGGAATTCGTATACACCAAAAGCAAGTTCTTCTTATTGATAATGTTATTATATTTACGGAATATTTTAAAAATGTTCGTTCTCTCTTTCATATTTATATGTGCAATGTAGGTTAAGCCGTCAATATTATTGCGTTTACAATTTAAATATGGCTTCTGAATATATTAATTATGTTTACTACTAGTTATGTTACGGAATTCAAAATTTATATTCATCGATTCAATGACTAATTGAGAGTTTAAACATAATATTTTTTTCACTAAAAGTGGTATCGTTAATTCATATAAGAGTATATCTATTTAGTGACTAGTTGTGTGACGCAATGTTTTTTGTAATTATTTTGGTACGGTTTCATATACGCGATACCATTACTACTTTTCAAATGATTTTCTTTATTCTTTTTCATATAGTATGGTCACTTTGCTATTAAAAAAATGTACGTGTACTTATGAATTAGAAATTATGCTTCTTTGGCATACTACATGAATAACTTTATTTAACACGCAAATAGTTATTGAAAATAAAATAATAAAAGGTCTGGGGCGTGATTGTAAATACGGTTGGTTGTATCTAAATTCGATTAACTAAATAAATTATAAATAATTTATCTTGCAACTACATACTTACCGAAATTAAATACACTTAAAATAGGTTATAAAAAACTTATAAGCACTATTTCTATCACAAATATCCACAGTAAATTAATGTTTTTATTACATGAACCATTTTTAAGTTTTATTTACTCAAAATATTATTTAAAAGCACATATGTAACTTAGATTTGTATCATTATAAAACACGTGTTTATTTGTAAATACCTCAATAACTATCATGAATATTACATCAGTCACTACACGCATGTAAATATATGTTTAGTGAGCAACTTAATTCTGTCGATATTTGTTTCATCGTGCGAACGCATCGTAAAAATTCCCTCTCATAATTTTTTTATAACGCGCCTAAAGAAATATAAGTTCAAAATTTTCAGGCCCCAAAATAAAATATTAAGTCTTCCAAAAATAAAAACATTAATTAATTTTCTTATTTTTGAAAGACTTAATATTTTATCTTAGTAGAAAAATAATATAAAATATGTATGAGGTTACTATAGCACATGGACCAAGTTTATGTTTGAATTATTTGTGAGTAGATATGATTGTTGATACATGTGTCTCGCAAAGGAGTGTCCTAATGCAACTCGGTATTTGAAATGGTTGGTAATTAAAACTATTTTTGTCATTAGTGTTACCGATGGTCATGATCTGAAGTTTTAATTGAAATTTTTCTGAGGTATATTATGAGATATTTTATTTTCTTGTAGATTGGATATTCTGAAATATATTTTTATTTTATTTTTTTCTCTTTATATGTATTGTAAAGTCATGACTTACGTTATTCTTAATACACTACTAATTAAGCTTGACAAATTTTAGAAAGCGCTGTCAAAATATATTAGTATATGATTAGTTCTTTTTTTTCAACTTTTTGCCTTAATAAGCTCTAGAATGAAAATAATTTTTGTTTCAAAATATGCTAAACAAAATATTTACAAGATATCGTGGTTTTTGATTGGAAATTTCTTCCAAGTTAATTAGATCTGTCTAAGAAATTTTCTCCTTGTTGATTGTTCAAATTTGCAATTAATTTTTTTTTCAATTCAAATTCTGATTGGTTTCTAAACCTATTAGTGATATTGTTTATCTCATCTTTTACTTTGTTCAAAAATAAAGTTTAGAGAAAAATCATTTTTGATATGGAAAAATAGATTTATGCAGATTTATTTGTTTAAGCTTCGTTGGATGGTACTGAAAACGAAATAAAATAATCAAGAAAAAAATAAACTATGCTGATTATTCTAATGTTAAGGGAAAATATGAATAAAAAGGAAATTATGTGTTTAAATAATTTTATCCACAAAATAAAACATTTACCTTATTTTGTCGTATTTATTTTTCATATAGTTTACTAAATTATGTATGTACTTTTAATTTTAAGATTTTATATCTGTGATTTAATTATAAGTTATAAACTTATAATTAAATCACATAAAAATGTTTAATTCATACAACTATTGCCGACGTAGCTTAAGTTGTAGTAGTTATATATCGTAAAAATATCGAGAAAAAACGGACTAAGTAATAAAACTAACAAAAAAACGAATATAATTCAGTATCTTACAAAACTTTTTTTTTCAATTAATATTTTGAATAATTTATTTAAAAACTCTTATATCTAACCTAGACCTATCTAATCTAGACCTCAATAGTTGGTCTTCAAAAGTGACTTATTTATGCTTTAAGAAGTAGACTTGCTCAACAATCTTTTCCGCTATTTGTTCTAGATTGCATCCGCGGCTATCATATGAGTAAAGTTGGAATGAAATAAATAAAATATTAGAATGTACGTCAGCCGCCTACCGGGAATGGCAGACATGACTTCAAAAACAACTCACAAAAACGTTTTGTCTGACAATTTTGGCACATGAAGTGCCATTAGAAACAATAATGTCACTAAGTATTAAGTACAAATATTGCACATGGAAATTTAGTTCCTGAATTTTGCGATAAAATATTTTTTTTCTATAATATTTTTATATTCAATTTATTGTAGATGATACATATAAGATCCTTTCAAAGTTTTGAATCATCAGTTTAGGAGACATGTAGTTCAGTCACATTCAGTCAAATTTTAAATTGTGGTTAACATCAAATAGTAAGCAGTCATCTACATTTACGAGTACATTAAATTTCAGTTTGTGAGATAAAATAATTGTCCTAGACAATGACAAAGAAAACATGGTTTACGTGAAATCCATATTAAAATATTTGGTCATTTTGAATATTTGACTGTTTTCTTAACTCGTAGAGCACATGGATAAAATTATTGCCAAAATTTGGTCCGATTTTGGGTTTTCCTTTCTTTTCAAATCTAAATTCAATAATTATAAAATTATGATGCGTGAATATTTGTTACGCCTAGCATAATAATATGTGGAAACGCTTAACATGGACGGAATACCTTGCTAGCAGTTTTCCTAACTCTTAAGTCAAAATTTTTGTGTTTTCTATAAATTAAATATCAAGAGGAATCAAAACACAAAACTGTAATCTCTGCCGGGCCGACCGGATAATAACATCTCATCAGAACTTAGAAAAAGATAAAGATTTTACTTAACTTCAATATATTATATATCTTATGTAATATTATTTTAATGTGAGTACTACAGATTGTATGTGAAATACGAATGCAAGTAATTGTGACATTAAGGTCATCATGATTTTAATTTTCAGTTTATTAAATTATTTATTCTAGTGCAATTGCTGAAACCCATCAAATTTTTTTTCTTTCAGGAGACACCTTCAACCGGGTAACTTTTCTATTACAGATATACCTTGGCGAAAATTCCTTCTTTTATTTTGCATCACCACAATCATGGATATTTAATTCATAGTTCCGAAATGAAGACGTTGTATCGAATGCTAGTGTTTTTTTCAAGCTAGTCCTGCCATTATATTCACATAAGAAATAATTTATGCCTTACTTATAAAATAATGACCGTCAAACCTTCAGAAATATGCCAATGGTATTCAGTCGATCGTGTGGCGTCTAAATAGTTCCATATTTTCATAAGTCTGTTCCGGTTTACGGGTCAGTTCTGTAGATTGTACTGAATCTTCAAAGCAGTCGATTAAACATTTATGTCAGAAAAAGCTACAATTTAGTTTTCTCATTTAAAATATGAAATTGAGTTTCATTGACGATTTCTATATTAACTAATTTTAATTTTTTAATATACTGCAATCTAACCTAAGTAATTCTCCTTCATTTGTTTATTAATTTTATTTATCTACTTTAACGTAGTTAACAGATACATATGGTGGACTTATTTTGACGATGACAATATCTTACAGCCAACCAGCACATCAGTACCAGCTCCGCTGGAGGGGAGGCCGGAAATTGAACCCGGGTACCCGAACGTGCACCGCGCAGTCAAAGGTCTTGGGATCAAGCAAACACACCACGATGACGACATATAATGTTTTCATAAATTAAATTCTCTTACGATTTCATCATACATTACAAAAGTTCATAAATTCACTGGAATAAACAATTAAAAATTTACAATCTTGTGTTATTTTGGGCTCCAATTCTTTGACTACTTTTTTAGTTAGTTACTACTTTCATTCTGTTAGTTTCTTCATCTGCATTTTTATTGTAGCTTTCACAATATCAGAGAATAGACAGATTTCTAGCAAAAGATTTCGCAATTTAATACATGGCATTTTTATTAGTTTTTTTTAATACTTAAATATAAACAAAAACTCCAAAAACACGAGATTACAAAGGATAATCAAAATAAGTGACCGGTAAGCAAATTAAATAAAAAGAGAATGATAAACGTAAATCAGGCTAGTCACAAAATATTTGATATACTTACAAAAATTGGAGGCTTACTCTACTTAGTCTGTTTATCTTTAGATTTGATCCACATTTGCTCATCAGTAAATGTAGATTAATTCTAGTAGAAAACATCTGTTTCCCTATATTTACAGATGGTTCAATTCTGGATATACTTTCCGTTTCATATATTTCGTACAATATTAAGGAACTTGAAAAGTAATTTTAATGAATATTACTTTATGATTGTTTACAGGAACACGAAAATGGACTCTTTGATATCATCGCAATTATGAAATAAATCTTTACCAAAGATCACATTTTATGTATGATATGATTTTCTGGATGCACAAATATATCTGGATGAAACAAATTATAGCTTATAAAAGAGACTTATCAGTATAATCGACCGACAGAAATTGATCCATTTTCGTATTAACGAAATTAACATTTTGTTATTACTTAAATTTAATTATTGGTATTGATAAACAAATTTTCATTGTAACAAATTCAAAACGAATTGTTACTGGCTAAAGTGATGCGATTTTTCTTTAAAAACAATCGAATAAATTAGGAAAATATAATTGTTTTTATCATCGTTCTCCTAGTTCAACCAAATTTCGACTTACCAGATCTGGAAACGTCACAAAGTATGGTATAATATTATGTCAAATAACTAGCTACGTAATGCGGAGAAATTCGACATACTCCACTTTCGGAACCTCTCGGATGAAAAAAGAATAATTGCGTTGCAAACAAGTGTTTAAAAGGTAGCTGCGCGATCTTTAAATCCCATATGCGATAAATTTATAAATTTTTCCGACTGAAAATTTACGGTATTTTGGAAAGATTAATGCTATATTTAAAATTGTCGCTTTTTTTGGTATTTCGTATCTCAGAATCTAAAAAAGGGTTCTTTTATGGTCACTTTGTAATCCATCTGTCTAATTGCCTGTCTGTCAAACCCTCTCCAGGAAAGGACAGAGATATAAAGTCAAATTGTGTACGTGTATTAAATATATGACCACATAGTTTTATAAAAATTCAAGTTTCTATCTCAACGCAATAAAAATATATAACATTTACATATAAAAAGATGTAGATCATGCATCGCTTATCAAAATTACTTAGGGTTATTTTCTTTGACCTAGAATATTGAAATTCGATACGAAAGAAGGTCTGAAAAATCCGAAAATTATTAATTTATGTCAAATTATTGCGAGGCAGAAGCAAATTTCTCGGTTGTTTCATTTTCGTAACTTGTTAGTGTTATGAGAATCAAACGACGTAAACCAAACAACGTCAAAATCAAACAACGTAAATCAACAATTGTAAAACGTACTTATTAAGCTATAGGATAATATATCTATACGAAACCTTTTTATGTTCCATTGTTTTTATATTATCACAAGCATGCTTGTTGCGTTGGGTCGCGTACGTGTGCTTGCATGCGTGCGCATGTATTTATGTATATATATAAATATATATGTATATATATATATATATATATATATATATATTTATATATATATATATATATATATATATATATATATATATACATATATATATATATATATATATATATATATATATATATAGCACATTATTGATACTAAAGGCTATTCATTACTATTAGCATACACTGATTGCTATGTTTATTTACTGTAGATATAAAACTGTAGCTATATTACCATTTACACAATCATTTAAAGCAAGTTTTACTCTTAAAATGCCATGAATTTCTGGGTATTTCCTATAAAACCCAAGCAGCAAGTTACCTAGTACCAAAATTAGACCTCTTAGTTAGTACCAAAATTAGACCTCAATATATTTTTCTACCTTTTGAATGAAACAAAGAATTATTATTATAAATAAGTGAAAAGAAGAACATGTTGTCCTCAACAAAACGTTCCCAAATCAAAAGTCACAATAAAGATGCGGAGCATGTCCATCGCTTTTTTGTTAACTTTTTTGTTCATATTCACTGAATTTTTTGCGCGAATTGTCTTCGCGCCACGTACTTCGATAGCCCTTGTTGTTTGATATCGCCTTTCACATTGACATTGATATTTTATGAGTATCTGAAGTAAATATATGCGCATTTGATGGAAGTTCCCTCGTCGAAAATTATGACGATACGATTTTTCCCATAACGTTCAAATCCATGACGAAAATTAACATTTTCATTTACGGAACTCTAAGGGGTCATGAGTTCTGTTAACGATTTCATTAATGGAACTCGTTACCCGTATATCAACTTCTACGAAATGCGGTGTGAAACTTTACTTTATCTCTTAAGAGTACTCCGTTATTCCGCTTCTTGAATGAAAATAAAATTTCTCGAAAGCGGTGTAATATCTTTATAATAATTATCGGTGAGATTACTTTCGAACTAAGTTTTAATTATATCGATTTTATATACCTTCAAACTGTATTTCATTTAACTGGTTGCTCTTAAATCAAATTTATTTAAATTAAAGATATCAGATTAATTTAAGTTTAAGATAGAGTTTATTTTTTATTAAAATATACGTTGAAAGACATTAATTCCACATATGTGTAGTCAACTAATTATCAGTAATAATTGTTCGTATGTGAGTTAAATTTCCGCTCACGAGTAATTTATATTTTTTAACAACTTTTATAAGTTTTTTCTTTGTAAGATATACAATATGTTAAATACCTATTGCCTAAAGGTATGCATCTAAAGATACGCATTTAAAAACTATTATGTTTTCATTTCCGTATGACTAGTTTATTTTGTGTAATTAGAATATAGATTATGTGGCATGGGTTCACATTAACAGAAGCCAGTATTATTATACGTTAAAATTAGAAGTGATAGAATGTAAAAAAATGCAAACAAAACTAAGCCTTCTTTTTCTTTTTGAGACCCTATTTGATGTATGACCCTGTCTGATTTAATAATCAGACATCACAGTTACTCAAGTTAAACGATTTTTTTTTTAATTTAACCCACTTTTATTTAATTGGTGGACTCAATTGTATTTCAGTTGAGTGTACGTACACAATGTGCAATGTTTTATGTCTATAAAGCTCTTTAATTCGATGATAAATTCTCCAAGTCCAAGTCTACAGTTCACCCTTTATATTATTAACAAAGATCAACTAACACTCATGCCCATACTTGGAATCTAATACGTGTTAATAACGTAACATTCATATCGATTATGACAAAATAATCGTTTAAAATTACAAAACCCTAACATTTTTTCATGTATATAAATTTTTTTTCAGTAAATCATAACGCTCCAAATAATACTTTCAAAGAAAATTAAAACATTACTTTTAGACCTAGTATTATCCAAAAGCAAAGATTGTTTCGGTTACGGTAATAATTTCAAGAATTATACAGATACGTATTTATACATACGCAAAAACGCACAGCAAGTAAAATACTAATTCTCCACTACTTAGGAAAAATATTTATTTTGTCAAACTATCTATCTTTAGAGAAATAAATTAACCAATGTTTGTTTTTCAATTTTCTACATGAATATGCCACCGTCAATGTGAATATTTGGCTCAAGCCTATGGAGCAACTTGATAAATAATTATTAAAATAAAGACTTAGATTTATAATTCCCAGTTGACCAAGTTCTGATGATGGGTCCAAAATGTGATGACCGAACTCCTCTATGATGAAGACTAGATCCATCAATCGAGCTTAGACTCGTTCCATTTATACCTATGAGTCCTTCGAGCACAAATGATAATCAGGTTCTTCTGAGGATCGAGCCAGACGGTAGTTTCAGGACTTCTATAGTGAGAGGCAGATTTCTTAACTTTTGATTCATTTGGGTATTCTGCCAAGTCCTTTGATTACAAGTAGTGATTAGAACCTGACGATAGAGTTGGAAGTTTGTAATAGAAACTCCTCAATGATGAGGAGTAAACTTATTGAATTTGGACTCATTTGACATGTTTTGAAAATTGCCAGGTAAGTAAGTACAGATAAACGCAAAGATATAAAGCAACTGAGATGTTAGTAACTAGGTAAGTATGTTCTGGTACATGAAAACGTGTATAGCAACTGGCATATTATTATATAAAGAAGTAAATATGTACAGGTATGTATAAAATATAAAGTAACCAGAATATTAACAGATAGATGCATATGTATGTCCGGATATATAAAAAATTATGACGCGACTAGGATTTTACTGATGGCAGTAAGTGAGCATGTACAGATATTTATGGAGATATAAAGCAATTATGTATTAAATTGGTTGGTTGTACGTAGTCATGTGTGTTGTTTATATATATTAAACACTAAAAATAAAAAAGAGAAGGTTTTTGAGAAAAAAGTAATCAAATAATTATCGAATAAGATATACACCGAAATAAATAAAAATATCGGTGTATTGATGGAAATATAGATGAATTTGCAAATATTAATATTTAGAAATTAATCCTGTTATTTTTAGAGATATTTGGAGTCGTTGCCAAGACGAATGTAGCGCTTATGCATCTCTATGTGGATGTGTAAATATGTGTAAGAGGCGTATAAAGGGGCGCTGACTTGGAACCGATTTCTAAAATCCCAAACAATATTTTCTAAGTTTATTTATGTTGGGAAATAATGTTGTAAGTCAAAGTTTCAACTGACTGAGTTGTACGTGAATAGAAGTAATATTTGCTTTATAATATACTCATATTAGTGGATCCAAACAAAAAGACTTTTTTAAGATACTAAAATTATTATTATTAATATTTGATGCGTAATTTTTTTTTATTTAAATGTTAGATCAAATTTATAAACTCGACTCCTCTTTATATTATTTTATAACAATATTT
Source organism: Druceiella hillmani (assembly GCA_039881145.1). Lineage (NCBI taxonomy): Eukaryota > Metazoa > Arthropoda > Insecta > Lepidoptera > Hepialidae > Druceiella > Druceiella hillmani. Next base: position 41,766,722 of record JAYKKI010000004.1, on the reverse strand, counting down.
AAAATACTTATTAAACCAGGGATATTATAAAGGTAATTACATAAAATGATCTACTTTTTTCTTCAAGGGTCTTCCGAAATTTATGAATTATTATATCTATTCCTTCATAAAAATATTGTCTTTAAAATTACTTAAAACAGAATGAAATTGTTTGTTGTTAATTTTGTTTCAAATTTGAAAATAAAAAAATCGTTACTCTGAGCCACTTCTGGATTGTAAGGATTAATTTCAATGACACCACATAAAAATAGTGTAGTATTCAATGTTATTTAATAAAACAGTCGTATATATGTTTTCTGTGGAAATTAAAATTTTTACTTTTCCGAGAAGCTTTTCGTTCTTAAAACACAATTCATTACTGTTTAAAAGCTCAAGTCTTGCTAGTATTTTACATATATTTTAACAGCTATCAATCAAAACTTATTTTTGATAAAGGTGATGTTCCCAAATGATGTATTTTCACTGGCTGGCCGTCACATCCTATGTTTTCAATGGTTTCATACCCTAATATAATGAATTTCATTCATCCCATTGCTTACCATACTATAAGGTGAAGACTACACGTATATATATAATCCAAAGTTTCTTTAGACTGATTATAACTGATTATGTAGAAGAAACACCCCACATCCTTTATTCAAACCACTAAAACTGTAACCTATGCTTTTGCATGTTCGGTTATTAATTACGGGAATGATATAGGTACTACATTATATTACATGATACATTACAATTTATGACCTAGATCTTTATTAGTCCACGTCGTTATGGAAACGGCTACATATATATATCACACGGTTTTTCAAATAGTGTGACTATGAAAATTTAAAAATAAATTTTTTTACGTTAGATTTGAAAAATTGGAAAGAAACTGCATATAAAAAGTGTCATATATTGAATATATTTGGCGTTAATTTTGTAGAAATTCATTATTTACAATTAAATGAAGCTACGAGATAAAGTATTATTTCTACGTTCTTTAAGTTCTTTACCACGACCTAGGTTTCGTTGTATTACAACATCTTCAGGTGGGCTATTAGCAAACCGCGCATATAATCGCGCAACCAAATCATTTTTTAAATCTACTTTTGTAAACGGAGATTTTTTTAAATTAATTGATGAAATATAACACAAGCTATATTATTATTAATAACTAAACGAATTTAAACAGTACTAGTATAAATAGGCTAAAGTGCAATCAGTTGATAACAGTTAGCGCCGAAGCTCTAAGTGAATTAAATAAAAGGTAATGGATTTAAATCGATATCAAATATGGATTCTATTACTTTATAAATTTTGTCTGCCACAAACAACATGTCATGAGATGGGCGAGTCCACGGTGTCTTACGTGACGGAAAAAATTGGCTCAGAAAGTTCAGGAATGAGGACTACGATCCTGAGAACGAACCCCGTACCGGACGTAATATTTAATTGGACGTTCAACGAATACGACGTCTGATTAAGGAGGATCCTCTACTGACGTCTCTTCAATTGGCAGATGTGCTACACTGCAGTCATGGCTTTATAGAAACACAAATCGTGAGAAGTTTCAAAATACGTTTTTAGATACCCCACAAGTTGTCATCATATCACCTTCAGTGCAGAGTTGATACTTCTCAACAGTAATTGACATTGAAACGTAACTTCGACTGGCTGAATCAGTTAGTAACTGACGATGACAAATGGGTTACATACGTTAACCATACACGCAAACGTCAACAATTGGGTGTCGAAGAAACAGAAAATTCAGTATCCAAACCTGAAATAAGTGCCAAAAAGTTGATGCTCAGCTACTGGTGGAATCTTAAAGGCATTATTCTTTGGGAGTTGCTTCCAGAGGGATCTACAGTTAAAGTAAATATTTACTGTGAACAGTTGGACTGATTAGCAAACAAATTGAGTAGTCAACAGGATCGAGTTTATTTTCTACATTATAATGATAGACCGCGTGTTGCAAAACTTACTCATGATAAATTAGGGGAGCTGGGTTGCTCTCACTCATCCATCACATTCGCCGGACTTTACGCTCTCTGATTACCATTTATTCAGGACTCTAAGTGATCATTTCCGCGTAGAAAAAAAATCGACGTTAAAGAAGATCTCCAAAATGACCTCGCACAGTTTTTTGAATCAAAGTCACCTGAATTTTACAAGAAAGGCATATTGTCACTGCCAACTAGATGTTGACAAGTAGTAGATAATAATGATGCATACATAAATTAAATTTAGTGCAAAATTTAATTTTTTTATTAAAATTGTTGACAGCAACTCAGGGTTAGAAACTTATTAGCTAATCTAATATATATATATATGTATATATATATATATATATATATATATATATATATATATATATTATATATATATGTATATATATATATATATATATATATATATTATAAAGGCAAAACTTGTTTCATTGAATAATAATTAAATTAATAATAAATTTTTATTCATTGTATAATAAAATTGACATAATATTTAATGTTGTATCAAATTCCCATTATCTATGCATTGCACTTCATCCTGTGGATGTTTTTTCACATGACTGGTTCCAAAAATAAAATCAAGCCGAAAGTCATAAATTACTTGAGAATTTCGTTCAGATGTGACAAAATAATTTTTTTGTTACGACAGTAATCAATAAATAAAATTATAAGTCTGAAAAGAGGGAACTTTGATAAAAAATATGTTTAAAATGTTCGCAGGTTTAATGGACCTATTATTGTTTATAAATGATATCTTCGCTGGAAATACTTCCCAAAAAAACTTGTGAAATATTTTAATATTTCCAGAAACTTTTCAACGATATGAAAATTAACATTTTTTAATATTATTTCATTTTTCAATTTTGAACGCACTCTTTTATTCTTAAATCTAAAAAACAAACTTCATTTTAATACAAGTGTATGATGATTATTCTCGTTCTCTAACTTCGATGATGTGTTTATGCATGAGCGGGCCGCCTATTGTATGTATATAAAATAATTTTTTTTCTAGATTTTGGCATAAGCTATTAACAGAAGTCCCGTGCGTCCTTCCTACCTATCAGAAGAGTTATCACTTTTACAAGTACACATAACTTGTAAAAGTGATAACTCTTCTGATTTTCTCTGATTTAATCCAAGATTGTTATATATATATATATATATATATATATATATATATATATATATATATATACAAGTGATGTTAAGAAAAATATAATCTGTGAAAAAAGAGACCAAAAAAGTTAAGAAATTGTTTTTAAATCAAATGGAATGACATACATGTGAAGATCGTCCGCGTGACAGATGGTCAGGTCGCTACCGTTCCTGTTTAGTTCCTATCTAGAGTTCAATTAAGCACGGAAACAATTGGCGGGCCAGGAAATAGCATAGGCTTCTTTATAATCAAGGAAATCTCGTTCTAAACTAAAACAAAAAATCCGACCAATATTAAAAATTGGAATGTATGTCCGCTCATCCTTCCTTCACGTCGCAATGGAGCAAAAGATCGACTTTACTTTCTGCACAGTAATAGTTGACATAGATCAATTATCAACCTGAGAAATCTCTTCCCAACAAATATTACAGTCCGATACTAATTTCAAAATTACAAGATTGTGTTTATTTGTCCTTCTTTCACGTTGCAACGGAGCAACAAATCAACATAAGTTTCTGCACAGAGACGGTTGGTAAGCCAGGAAATAACCTAGACTACTTCTTAAGCTAGGAAATATTTTGCTGACTAAAAGAAAAATCTCAAATAATATTAAAAATTTGAAAGAGTTTTTGTCCTTCTTTCACGTCTCAACGGAGAAACAGATCGACGTAACTTACTGCACAGAGATAGTTGAGGGAACAGGAAATGACCTAGGTAAAATACAACCCCGGGAAATCTCATCCTAACTAATATAACTATCCAAAATAATAATAAAAATCCAAAAGTTTGTTTGTTTGTTTTTCCTCACGTCGCACTGGAGCAATATATCGACGTGGCTTTCCGTACAGAAGTATTTAGCGGGCCAGAAAATTATACTGGCTACTTTCCAACGTACACAAGCTTATCCTAACTAATATAGCACAATCAAAACTCACAAATCAGGAAGTATATTTGTTTGTCCTTCTTTCGTGTCACAATGGACCTACAAATCAACGTGATTTTCTACACAGAAATATTTAGCGGACCGAAAAATGATACAGGCTACTTACCAACCCACGAAATTTTAACCTAACTAATATTATAATCCCAACTAATATTAAAAATGCCATAGTGTGTTTGTTTGTCTTTCTTTCACGTCGTAATGGAGCAACAGATCGACGTAGTTTTCTGCACGGAATTAGTGAATCAGAAAATTAAGCACGGTAATTGGCAACGGGGAAAATCTCATCCTACCTAATATGATATCCATGACAGATAGAATTTCAAAAGTCTTTTTGTGTTGGTTACGAGTCGCATTGGAGCGACTGATCGACCTAACTCACTTGGCAGTGGTACTCATAGTTGAGGGGACAGATAATGATATAGGTAAAATACCAAATAATATTAAAGATTAAAAATGTTTTGTTTGTTCTTCTCTCACTTCGCAATATTGGAATAGATCAATGTGGCTTTCCACTTGGATCGACGTGATAGACCAGGAAATAATACAGGTTGCTTTTCAACGTGGACAATCTTATCCTAACTGATATAACAACCCTAAAATTAACAAATCGGGAAATATATTCGTTTATCCTTCTCAGTTGTCACAATTGAGCAACAGATCAGCAAAATTTCCTGCACAGAAATAGTTAGCGGACCGGTAAATGACACAGGCTACTAACCAATCCATGAAACCTTATCCTACCTAATATTACAATCTTAACTAATATTAAAAATGCAAAGTGTGTTTGCCCTTCTTTCACGTCACCATTGAGCAAGAGATTAGGGTGATTTCTTGCACTAAAATAGTTAGCGGACCGGTAAATGACACTGGCTACTTACCAATCCAGGAAAAGTTATTCTAACTAATATTAAAATCCCAACTAACATTAACAATGAGAAAGTGTGCTTGTTTGTCCTTCTTTCACGTCGCAATGTAGCAACAAATGGATGTGACTTTTTACACATAATTAGATGACGGATGAGAAAATGAAATAGGCTAATTGCCAACACGGGAAATCTCATCCTACCTATTATGACATTCCCAAATAACATTAAAAATTCGAAAGTATGTTGTCGTCTTTCTTTCACTTCGTAATGGAACAACATATCTACGTAACTTTGTGTACAGACATAATTTACGGACCAGGAAATAACATCTCCAACACGAGAAATCTCTTCCCAATTCATAGTACAATCCTTACCAATGTTAAAAATTAAAAAGTATATTTGTTTCTCCTCATTTCATGTCGCATTGGTAAATATAAATAAAGAAATTATATGGTACTTATTTCACTACATAATTGCAACAAATTAAAGAAAGCCTTGGTAACAAATTGAAATTAATTATTGAGTTAATTTAATTACAAAGCAACACAAAGTCACCTCATTGTCGAGCGCAATGATCACAATCAGTTAATGGACTGATATTTTGTGCACATAGTTATTTACTTTTTCATATATATATATATATATATACATATATATATATATATATATATATATTTATATATACATATATATATAACGTTATTAATTCACGTGAAATCAAGGAAAATCTCATAAGCTAATATGTAAACATTTGTCCTAAGCATGTTGCATGTAAGCATTTTCTCTCCGTTCAAACGCAATAATATAATACGAAACTCGCGTTTCGAAAAGGAAATTCGAACAGACCACACGTGGCGCGATTATAGGAAATGTCATGAATCACCTTATGTGCTTGGTTTAAAAACTGGCGAAACAAAGCTTACAGAGTTATTTTTAATTATTCTTAACGCATAATGCTTAAGAAATTATTCTTAAGCATTATGTGTTAAGAATAATTAAAAATAACTCTGTAAGATACTGATCATAAACTTATTCTTCTTTTAATATTTAGGGTTTATTTCTAGGTACATGCTTAAATTTTATCAAGTTAACAAATATTTATTATTTCTCACTTAATTTTAATCTTATACTAAATTTTAAATAAAACTTTTATCAAAGTAACAAATATTTATTATTTCTCACTAAATTTTAATAAACAATAAGAAACTAAATTTCTCCAATACTTTTTTCGACTTTTCACAAATTTTGAGACAAAGTGTAGTAATGTAAAAATATAATCATTGTATACTATTTAACTGCTATGTAGCATAAAAATATATTTGAGCTATATTTTGCATCTCTATTTTGAAGCGTATATAATCGATAAAGTTGGGATACAAAAATCATACAAAACTACATCGTTAAACTTCAACATATGAAATGATAAATCCAAACATTTTAACATAAGGCAAAGAAAAAATCATCGTGGCCATTATAATTTTACCTTTTAAAACATAACAGCCATGAAAACGAATGGGTTCCAATGACTTTAGTATAATATCTAAAACGCAAGGTGTTAGTTAGGTATACTTGTAGTTACTCCCTTGCCGTGATTTTTTGGGAATTATTAGTTTAATTAAAATGTTGAGTTGTATTATTCAACAATTACAATCATTTAAAGTATTTTATAGACTGCATATATCAACAGAAACACTCCTCTAAATATTCCGTTTTAATTTTGCTTCTTTTTAAAACCTGTTATTACTTTTAGAATGATGTGTTTTAAGTATATTTTTTCACAATTACTTTACATTGAATTATAATATTGTCGTGATACATTTGTTGCGATGGTGAGAATATTCGTTTCGAAAGCGAAAAGGCTGAAAATATACGTGTCAAGAAGGTTAGAAAAGAAAAAACGCGGTAAAGAAAAACGAGCAGTAAAGATTCTAATTTCGGAAGCCGATAATAAAAATTTACAAATAGACACGAGCTCTAATACTAAGAAAAAAAGGAAAATGGGAAAAACATTTCACCAAGAAATAACAAAAAATTTAAAAAACGAAAAAAAATAAATGTAAACGTAATAAAAAGAAAGAGTGTACCAAGTGCGAACTCTTCGGAGAGTGAAACATATTTAAAAGTAGCAAAAAAGGCAAAATTAAGAAAAAATAAATTGCATATAAAACGGATAGAAGAAGAACGAAAAGCTGTTAATATATTACAGAAACTAAAACCAGGAAAAGCACTGCTTGGAAATTTTAAAGAAAGAATCAGCTCTGCATCGACGTACCTGGAAGCAATTAAATACTTATGTGAATAATATTTATAAGCGGAAATTAAAGTCGAAAACATAAAGTAAATTATAAACAGGAAATGATAGTCGCAGTTTTAATTGCGATTACAAAATAGCCCTCCCTTATTTCCATAACCCTTTTTAAACAACTAAGGTCTTGTTGACTAATGATTGTCCTTGTGTACATTCTTGGCCATGCTCGTATTGTTTCGCGAATAGGAATATTTGTTTCCAAGTATGAGTGTGCGGGGATATGAAAAAAACCGGTCAAGAGCGAATTCGACTCGCGCACAGATAGTGCCACTCTACTATTTTTTGTTCCACCGACCATAATATTAAAATATTTTCGTAATAGAATATTGTAAGTTTTTGAAAAACTCTATTGGTAATAGAGAATTACGAATTTCTTAGAAACCTTGAAACTTAAGATCTTTGCTATATGTTTCCTATAAATTTTAAGTAAGACCCTACAAACCCTATTATTTTCATAATTTGTTGTTCAGCTGTTTCGTTCACAACTAATCCACATAAATTATATATCATTTTATAGATAATTGATTGCTCTACCGGCATCCACAACTAAAAAAATTATTATTGCTATTGTTTTTGCAAATTAATTAATTATTAAAATTATATACACAAAACAGCAATGCTGCCATCTAACGGCTCAACGTCAATATGATTGACGGTCGGTAAAATTTTTGTTTAATTTCAAATCCACTCACGTATAAATAAAGTGGCGCTTTAGCTCAATGCTTTTGATACTTGCGCCTCTATATGTCAATTTTAGTAAAATATTTGTTTGACCTGTCATCTGAGCTTCATAATGGAATAAATAATGCGAAGACTTCGCACGGGTCACGCTAGTTTATAAATATATTCATCAAGTAATTGATTAATAAGAGCAGTTTAAAAGTACTGTATCATTTATTCTATAGTTAAGATATATATTTAAGGAAAAAAAACAGAAATATGTTGATCGGTCTGAGAGCACTAAAATTTTACATTTTGAAAAAAAAAGATAGAATAAAATGGGGCTAGAGTCTCTACATAAATCAAAACATACGTCCGGCTAAATCCCGATCTAGGGTCAGTCTAAGAGCACTAAAGTTTTGCATTTTCATGTAAACAAAAATATAAGTGCGGCAATTTCTCCATCTAGTGTAGTTCGGTTTCATAAAGTAAAATTTTCTAGATAGCTCTAAAAGAATGGGGCGTTAAGCAGTTTTCCATTTTTGTTATTTCGTGTAAATTTACGCAAATAACATTTTTGTTATTTCGTGTTAATTTACTGTAAGTTTAACATTTTTGTTATTTGGTGTAAATTTACACGAAATAACAAAAATGAAGACAAACAACTTTGGCATTCTCAGCGCTCCAGCCTCAAATGCATTTTTTTCTCAAATATATATCATAGAAAACGATGAAATTGTAATTAAAACAAAATTTAAACAGCAATAAAAAGCAGGAGTAAGGAAATTGACATTGGGCAATTTATGTATGTATCTATCTCCTTACGTATTGTATATACTCGTACAATGAATATCAAGTTTAATAAGTGTTTATTTTTGCATGCTTGCACGCACGCACGCACGCACGCACGCACGCTCGCATTCTCGCGTGCATGCGTACGTGCGTATATATATATATATATATATATATATATATATATATATATATATATATTCCTATATTTATATATATATATATATATATATATGTATTGTATTTGCAATTGAAACAATTGAAAATTGTGGGGAGAGGACTTCATAAGCAATCAATACATCAATCAATCAAGCAGTGTACTTTTTGTTTAGAAGTTATTATTTTCAAAACATCTTTATTTTTCATGCCTTGACTCACATTCATCGACCCTATATCGATATTCAATATTATACAACGGATAACTAAGAAATGTTGGTAGAGATGTAGTTTATTAAGGTGACTATAAAACGAACTTTGGTTTTGTAACAAATAGTAAGAAACAATTTTTAAATGTCGATGTCGTGAACTCAAATGTCGAGTCAGTGGTTGTTGATATATATATGTATATACGCACGTACGCATGCACGCGAGAATGCGAGCGTGCGTGCGTGCGTGCAAGCATGCAAAAACAAACACTTATTAAACTTGATATTCATTGTACGAGTATATACAATACGTAAGGAGATAGATACATACATAAATTGCCCAATGTCAATTTCCTTACTCCTGCTTTTTATTGCTGTTTAAATTTTGTTTTAATTACAATTTCATCGTTTTCTATCATATATATTTGAGAAAAAAAATGCATTTGAGGCTGGATCGCCTGAGAATGCCAAAGTTTTTTGTCTTCATTTTTGTTATTTCGTGTAAATTTACACCAAATAACAAAAATGTTAAACTTACAGTAAATTAACACGAAATAACAAAAATGCTATTTGCGTAAATTTACACGAAATAACAAAAATGTTATAACAAAAATGGAAAACTGCTTAACGCCCCATTCTTTTAGAGCTATCTAGAAAATTTTACTTTATGAAACCGAACTACACTAGATGGAGAAATTGCCGCACTTATATTTTTGTTTACATAGCTGCTCTAGCAACATTCCGTCCTATCTTTTTTTGAAAATGCAAAACTTTAGTGCTCTTAGACCGACCCTAGATCGGGATTTAGCCGGACGTATGTTTTGATTTATGTAGCTACTCTAGCCCCATTTTATTCTATCATTTTTTTTGAAAATGTAAAATTTTAGTGCTCTCAGACCGATCAACACATTTCTGTATTTTTTTCCTTAAATATATATCTTAACTATAGAATAAATGATACAGTACTTTTAAACTGCTCTTATTAATCAATTACTTGATGAATATATTTATACATTGGATTTACTTATAAAAGGTGTTCTAGTTTAATTACCATTTTTAATATATCAATGAAAAATTCAAATAATTTTATGTATTATTATATTTACAAAACTACTTATAAAAGTTGTCCAAAACAGTTCCAGCAAAGAAATTTTAATACAATACCTGACGAAATATTGAGACAATACTTTATTTATTTTGATATTCACAACTTTGATCAACACTCTCTGTGAGTTTCGTCAATATGTTGAACAGGAAAATATTGCATATTTTGATTATCAGAAAACTTTCGATAGTATAGATAACGATATTTTACTAAGTAGCCTTGGCGAAGTAGGATCTTTCGTTCCACTTTTATATTTGCTTGCATTGTGCTTGCTGCCATGATTTATAATTTCAGTAAGTAAATTACATATTGATGACGCCACGCACTGAAGAAAGAGCCATGGCATTCGAATATATATTTAGAGGTACTTCTCGTTGATGAATACTAGAAACATCGTAATTAGCTTAATTTTTAGAGTTCTGTGCTTTAAAAGAAAAATCTGAACCCTTGTAACATCACTCACGCGTCTGCCTATCTATACTTTCCCGACTAGCAATTAACAAAAATATTTTATTCATAATTTTAAATTTTAAACTACATATTTGAGATATTGTAAAAATATGCAAAAAAGACTATAACACTCTCCACCCCTCGTCCCTCTCCATCCCTTTATTCGAAACAGCTGAACAACAAATTATGAAAATAATAGGGTTTGTAGGGTCTTACTTAAAATTTATAGGAAACATATAGCAAAGATCTTAAGTTTCAAGGTTTCTAAGAAATTCGTAATTCTCTATTACCAATAGAGTTTTTCAAAAACTTACAATATTCTATTACGAAAATATTTTAATATTATGGTCGGTGGAACAAAAAATAGTAGAGTGGCACTATCTGTGCGCGAGTCGAATTCGCTCTTGACCGGTTTTTTTCATATCCCCGCACACTCATACTTGGAAACAAATATTCCTATTCGCGAAACAATACGAGCATGGCCAAGAATGTACACAAGGACAATCATTAGTCAACAAGACCTTAGTTGTTTAAAAAGGGTTATGGAAATAAGGGAGGGCTATTTTGTAATCGCAATTAAAACTGCGACTATCATTTCCTGTTTATAATTTACTTTATGTTTTCGACTTTAATTTCCGCTTATAAATATTATTCACATAAGTATTTAATTGCTTCCAGGTACGTCGATGCAGAGCTGATTCTTTCTTTAAAATTTCCAAGCAGTGCTTTTCCTGGTTTTAGTTTCTGTAATATATTTTAACAGTTTTTCGTTCTTCTTCTATCCGTTTTATATGCAATTTATTTCTTCTTAATTTTGCCTTTTTTGCTACTTTTAAATATGTTTCACTCTCCGAAGAGCTCGCACTTGGTACACTCTTTCTTTTTATTACGTTTACATTTATTTTTTTTCGTTTTTTAAATTTTTTGTTATTTCTTGGTGAAATATTTTTCCCATTTTCCTTTTTTTCTTAGTATTAGAGCTCGTGTCTATTTGTAAATTTTTATTATCGGCTTCCGAAATTAGAATCTTTACTGCTCGTTTTTCTTTACCGCGTTTTTTCTTTTCTAACCTTCTTGACACGTATATTTTCAGCCTTTTCGCTTTCGAAACGAATATTCTTACCATTGTAACAAATGTATAACGACAATATCATAATTAAATGTAAAGTAATTGTGAAAAAATATACTTAAAACACATCATTCTAAAAGTAATAACAGGTTTTAAAAAGAAGCAAAATTAAAACGGAATATTTAGAGGAGTGTTTCTGTTGATGTGTGCAGTCTATAAAATACTTTAAATGATTGTAATTGTTGAATAATACAACTCAACATTTTAATTAAACTAATAATTCCCAAAAAATCACGGCAAGGGAGTAACTACAAGTATACCTAACTAACACCTTGCGTTTTAGATATTATACTAAAGTCATTGGAACCCATTCGTTTTCATGGCTGTTATGTTTTAACAGGTAAAATTATAATGGCCATGATGATTTTTTCTTTGCCTTATGTTAAAATGTTTGGATTTATCATTTCATATGTTGAAGTTTAACGATGTAGTTTTGTATGATTTTTGTATCCCAACTTTATCGATTTTATACGCTTCAAAATAGAGATGCAAAATATAGCTCAAATATATTTTTATGCTACATAGCAGTTAAATAGTATACAATGATTATATTTTTACATTACTACACTTTGTCTCAAAATTTGTGAAAAGTCGAAAAAAGTATTGGAGAAATTTAGTTTCTTATTGTTTATTAAAATTTAGTGAGAAATAATAAATATTTGTTACTTTGATAAAATTTTTATTTAAAATTTAGTATAAGATTAAAATTTAGTGAGAAATAATAAATATTTGTTAACTTGATAAAATTTAAGCATGTACTTAGAAATAAACCCTAAATATTGAAAGAAGAATAAGTTTATGATCAGTATCTTACAGTTATTTTTAATTATTCTTAACACATAATGCTTAAGAATAATTTCTTAAGCATTATGCGTTAAGAATAATTAAAAATAACTCTGTAAGCTTTGTTTCGCCAGTTTTTAAACCAAGTTACCAGGTAAACACAATTTCATACTAATCAGTAATTATCAAATAGGGTCATGTTGTATAGTAAAGTAGACTGCGTACGGTTGAAACAATTTTATTTATATCGTCCATAGTTTTGTTTTTTATAATCTGAGCCACTAAAAAGATTTGTCAAATAAAAGAACATGTTTTTACCCACCAATGGGCAATGTGATTTTAGTTCCAGGTGAGTTATTTTTAACAGTAGATCAAATTAAACAAAAAAAATCGATTTGTTTCAACCGTCCCCATACCAAGGACGGTTGAAACAGTATTTAGTATCGGTTAAAATACATGCGAATAATACAAAATATAATATTATAACATGTTTTATTCATTGTTTATTTTAATTCTAAGAATAACTAAGGACCTATTTGACAATAATAATTAGTCTTCAATATTTTAAATACTTATAAAAATATTTTTAATCAGCCTTTAACATATTTAAATCACACTAGTTAAAATCTATGTATATTACCAGGCATCTGTAACTATAGATTACTTAAGATTGATATGTAATTTACGTAAATTAACAAACAACAAAACAAAAATCAGCTGTTTGTTTGTTTTAAATAAAACAAACTAAACAAAAATAATTTGAAAATAAACGAAATGAAAACTCTCTTTGACTTTCATTAGCAAATCAGTCGTTAGTGAAATAAAAATCAATCTGAATCGCAATTATGGCAAACATATCTAAAATTACCTTCTGTGCATTCTTCGTGAGCCCGTAGTTTACAAGTGGTGCATTGTATCCACTTTTCTTCAGATCTGCTCTCTTAATATGTTGACATACAAACAAGACAGAAGAACTCTGTTTCATCTGATGGTACTTCCTGTTGTACATTTTTCTTTTCTGTTTTTTATGGTAATTGTTTTACTTTTTCCTCCATCCAATTGCTTTTTAATTTGCTTAGCACTTGTTCATTTCAGTATTGTTTCTTGCTCCTTTCTTATCTCTTCCCTGAGGTCTTGAAGGTCAAACTTATGACAGTCCATGACAATGGTCAAATTGTCATAGAAGGAACCTATATTAGTTTTGTTAAAGCTGGGGAGGCTTGTCGCTTACGCTGCGCGAAGAGACAGTTCGGGGTTTCTTCTCATAAACATGCGAAACCATTCCTCCCCTGCTAGCTCGTTGTCTTATTACACTATATTTAACTGTATGTTCATAGTCCAATTTTCTTACCACCTTCTTAGGTAGGCCAAAATATATATCTGCACATCGAAATAAATGCTTTGGAAGCTCTCGTTCTTGTTCCTTATTAAAAAATCGGTTGTATGATTTTTATCTCATGTCTTGGTTGTCTTTCTCGCCAGATGCATCTCGCTTTCGAATACATTTTAGGAGCGAATAGTGGTTTACTCCGTGGTTCTCTGCCGCTTTTTGCAATGAATCTCCTGCGTTCACCTCCTTATAAGCATCTTTGTGCTTCGACAAGTCTATTTCCTTCTCGAAGCCTTTCTTACGCGTGCTTTCAGCGTCAATAAAACAAGAAAAAATAAATAAATACAATGTTTTAACCGTACCTAAGAAAAACGTTTCAACCGTCCGCAACTCCTACTTTAGGTAAAAAGCAGTTATAGTAATTATGACAATGATACATACATATTAGTCACAGTGCTATATTCCACAAGCTTCATTTCAAACAAAGACACACACTCAACACTCTTATTTAAATAGAAACCAAAATTATTGGAAAATTCTTCAAGCAAAAATACTTACTTTTGGTTATCAAAACAAAATAAGGTCTTCTAAAAAGAGTTAAAGCGCGCGGAGAGCGACGCAACTCTGAAGTCCCTGTTTAGGTCTGTAGTCCGCTTCATTCTCCCCTTGGACTTATGAACGGTTTGCGAGATATACGTATTGTTTCAACATTCCTTTGTTCCAGTCTACCATACTATGTGTTAATAAAACCTTAAAAAGTAAATTTAAATGAAACAGAAAATTGCAAAAAAAATCTGATAAGCTGTAACAGAGAAGTTGATGGAATGAACACTGGAAACATAGGATAGGGAATCATATAAAACAGAGTAAAATATATATGTGAATTACGAAATGCTTCCAATAAATGAATACATTCCGAAAAACAAGCAAAATGTGCCAGCCAGTAATTAATACATGTGTTATGTTATATAGTTTCGAGTATACTCTTCCTGTCAATTAAATAAAAAACCTCACGAGCAGATGGAGGTTCAATCATCTAATATGCTCGCGCCACGTGTGGTCTGTTCAAATTTCCTTTTCGAAACGCGAGTTTCGTATTATATTATTGCGTTTGAACGGAGAGAAAATGCTTACATGCAACATACTTAGGACAAATGTTTACAGATTAGCTTAAGAGATTTTCCTTGATTTCACGTGAATTAATAACGTAATATATATATATGTATATATATATATATATATATATATATATATATATATATATATATGTATATATATATATATATATGTATGTATGTATATATATATATATATATATATATATATATATATATATGAAAAAGTAAATAACTAAGTGCACAAAATATCAGTCCATTAACTGATTGTAATCATTGCGCTCGACAATGAGGTGACTTTTGCTGCTTTGGGATTAAATTAACTCAATAATTAATTTTCAATTTGTTACCAAGGCTTTCTTTAATTTGTTGCAGTTATGTAGTGAAATAAGTACCATATAATTTCTTTATTTACATCCGTATGTCTTTCAGAGCGCCAGAAAATTCTGCGGTGTGTGCGTGAAATTATAATGTAGATATCCATCAAGATATAAAAAATATTTAATAATTCACAATTAAAAAAATTATTTTTTAAATCAGAGAATTAATTTATGTTGACGTATTAAAATGTTTGTTATGTCATAATGTATATTAAATGTTTGTTGTACATTACAAATGAAATAAGAAATCGTAGGCGCTGTGATAACTCCATTTCAAACACGGAAAATAATGCAATAAACTCATCTCAAACGCATAAAACGAAACTTATTTTCGTATGCCAGTCTACTTAAACCGATTTACTTGAGTTATAATTTAGGTGCGTTAGAAACATTTTTGGAAAAAAATGTCACTTGTGTAATTTGGAATTAATGGTTTCTTTTGGACAGTGCTACGACCCTAAATTTATTTCTTTAAAACTATTGCAAATGAACTTAAACAATTTATATTTGAAATAAACTTGCGTTAGATTAATAATAACTAGAACATTTTATGAACTATAAACTATAGTCTTACCAAGAAATGGCTCTTCAAGTTAAACTCTACAATTTTGCAATCATTTCAAACACCCTTTTTGGTTGGTATCCCAAAAAATTGTGACATCACACGGAAAAGTAATTATAATGATATTTTTCTGCGACTAAATCTAATACCATTTCGTTATAAAAACATCTGTTCCATGCAATAAATTATTTACATTAATAAATCCAGCGCCGTATAGAAAGCGGAAAGACCTCAATATCACAATAATTACACCCATCCTAACATTTTAATGGCTGTGAAAGTCTAAATATGTTAGTCGTCCAAGAGGACGCTTTCGATGCTGACGCATGAAGAACTTTTATAACAAAATAAATTTCGAAATTTCACTATTTATTTAATACCTACTAAAACATTATATATTTAATATTTACGTGGAAGGAAATATGCAGGAGCGGTAATATTTTTAGTAAAGATATATTAAAAACATAAGTACGTTTTTCAATTTGGAGGAACAGGTATCATCGCATGTCGTACGTTTGTTAAATACCATTGGCTGGCCATTCCTTGAAACAAATATATTGTTTTCTTACTTTGATGACATTTATGACTTCCTCTAAAGAAATAATTCTTTAGCGCAAGTAAACGCACTGTAACATACCTAATTCTGTACCTATAAATATTTAAGGATGTATGGAATATTTATTAAACTATTTGCAAATATTATTTTTTATCGTTTTTTACCGTGTTTATATTGTCTAGAGTATCCTGTGTCATGTACTTCATAGAGTATTTTACATCAGAATAACTAAACGGTAATTCTGAGTCCCTTTATTTTTGAGTATCAAATTTTTTTTTAAAAATTCAATTATATCCCATTGACGACCATCGTAATCAGATGGTAAACTATACCAAATCAACTTCAGAATCCACAATGCCATTATCAAATTCCTCCCTTGCTTTGTTCTAATTGTTCTCAGCGTCTGGCTTATACAAGCTTTATACCAGGGCAATAGCAGAAAACGATTTAAGAAGCCATAACATATTCATCTATCAATAATTGTACGAACTGTGCAGCAGCTAACAAAAAAAAACACATAAAACAAGCCAAATATGGCAGAACTAATAGTACTACAAGAGTGCTTCTAGCTGTTCTGGTACTTTTCTTGATAACATTATTTCTCCAAGGTATACTAGGTCTTCTGAGAGCAATGCTTAGTAAATGTCTCTTTCCAAATGTTGTTATTACCTTTTCCATAAACCTACTGCCGGTTCTCACTCTGATATTCAAAATATGTATGGTGTAAGACTAATTTGAAGCTCAAAATTGGAATGAAAGCCAAATTTAATTTTTATTTCTGAAATTTGAAATTTTTTTCAGAAAAAGTTTAAAAGGGTATGAATTGGAAGCGAGCGACAAATCCATGCATGACGTTTTACTTTAAAAGTTTAAGCTGTGAATTTTATTAATTATTTATTAGGTTGTGAAGAAAGTTTATTGTAATCAAGCTCTTTTAATTACAATAAACATTCGAGATATTACGCATTAAAAACCATTTGGAAAAACTGGCAAGTTTAAATTTTATTTTTCTTGAACAATTTTTCACCTCTCATCTTTATAATTTATGAACTCCCCATTTTTAAACTGCAGTTTCTAATTACACTTTCAAGAAAATGAGTATTTATGGATTACTAGTCAAATCAAATCATGTGTCAAATCAAATTTTATATACAAAAGTGGCCAAATCTTTTTCGGATTATACTTAAAATAGTGCTACGATGTTACTTAGATCTTGTAATTAACAACAATAACTTCAGTTGTAACATTGAATCAAATGCCAGTACCTAAAATGTGTTTTATTTATTAAACTAATTTAAATGAGTGTTATTTAGTAGTAATTCATTTTTTTTTAATAATGCTAATAAAAAAATAAATGTACAAAAGAGTGCGTTATTATCGTTAACTTCAAAAACTATAACTATAAAGTGAGAGACGACCCGATAGTAAAAATATGTAAACGTCTTTATTTTTCTTTACAACCTTTGGAATGAATTTTTTGATTTCGATTAAACGATTTTACCGTCGATATAAATAGTCCTTTCGAAACATGTAACTTTACGATCTATTTAGATTCTGAGAAATTTACAGTATCACGTATAATCTAAACCGCGCGTATTCAGATATTATGGTAGACAGATTGAAATTTCACATTTCGATGTTAGAAAAAACTGCTGAAGATGCTGCAAGGGATTCGTACTTCAATATTTTAAACACGTACACTTTGACGAAACAAAAATATACCTTTTTAAATTAAATGCCATGAAAGACAGAATTTAAATAATTTATGATTAGTCAGTTTGTATTACTCTAAACGTTCAGACCTTTATATTTGAAAGTAATATTAGAATTTATTGTACGGGATATTTTCAATAAGGACCGTAAAAATAGGCCTGATAATAACATTTATCTAATTTCAGTTAACAATCTATACAAAATTTATTTTATCCTACTGAATGAGATCCTTTTAACGATAGTATGTTATAGTGATATTCCTATGTTATTTAAACAAAAGGTGTGCAAAAAACATTGCAAATAAATTCTAAAATATATATATATATATATATATATATATATATATATATATACACGTGACTCTTTAAAAATATTATAATAAGAATTAGAAACCGAGTTAAATACAGTACTTATTTTTTTTAATTTCATAAATCGTGTAAGGTATAATTTGAATGGGTTTATTATGAGAATCGCAATATTTTTTAATTGTAAGTTGCATATTTAAAAATATATCCTAAATATATGTAAAATTGGAGCATTTTTTCTCTTTATTTCTGAAACTACTATACCAAAAAACATGATAAAAACACCTTTGGTTTAGTCTAATTAGAATATTGTAGGAGAACAATAGCAATTATCATACATCTTAAATACATATAAGTATTGATTTATGTACAGAATCCTCATAATGCGAGTTTTACTTGTATTTGAAATTTTATGCAGACGTTTAAATATCTATACTTGCCCTTAATTTGTTCTGCCTTAATTTGCTCTAAACTATTTTTCTCTCTCAAAATTAACTTTACTTAAATTTATACTTTTTTTATTCAATGGATTATGGCAATGTTACTAATATTAAGGCTGTTCTTCATTTCGACTAAAGAGAGATCTTTAAAGAATATCTCTTTCCCCCTGACATTGTAAAATATCACAAAGACTTAATTTAAACAACCACTGAAAATCGACATTTTGAGGTGAGACGGTATTCTCATTCTATTATTCAGTAACTCCCTTAGAATTAACCACATTTGTAAAAGTGACAGATAACGGCTCCAAAACTTCTAGCTTGTCAGCGTGTTATACTCATGAAACCCAGACCGAAATCATTAATTTGTCTCAAGTAACCAATAACATCTCAAAAGTTATTAATTTTGGATACCGACAAAGTTGTGTTGTCTTATTTTATGACTAATTAACCTTAAATTTTTCGTCACTTTATAAGAAGCAAAAACCTTTTTGAAAATTGTTTTCCAGTTTTTCATTTCACTTTTGATAAATAATAAAAGCGAAATGATATCTAATTAGTATTCTATATTAAATAAGTAAACAGTACAAGAATAAAAAATTGATAAGTGACCTTAAAAATCTAAAACTACAAAACCCTGAGAAAGCCTAAGTTAATGCAGGTTCGTAACGCACTCAATTAGTTTTTTTTTATTTATCTTCCTACGTTTTTAAATAAAAATACCAATTTAGTGAAACTACAACAAGTGAAAGTGAGTTGCTGTTTTCATTTTTCAAACTATTTTTATTAATAAATAAAATTCTACCCAGAGTCAGGACGATATTTAAAATGACTACTCTTTTCTGATTCATCGTAATGTATATCATAAATTACTGTTTCACACTGCGTCCAGTGGAAAACATATCACTTAAGCGCATTGCCACTGTTTGCTAGTAAACATGATGTTAAACATGCTTCCTATTTCCTCATTTTAGATTGAAAGTTTGTCAATTACAATAAAGAGTGGAGAGCAATTGGTGAATTACCCAGGTCAATAATATTCATAATTAATTAAATTGCTCTGTCCTCTATATTCTAATTTAAATGCTCTCAATCTAATAGAAGCGAATGTAAGTCTATTTAATGCCAAATTTCGTAAGGACAAACAATATGAGCAATAATGCAAAAAATATTTAATTTCTTATGTCTGGAATAGATCACAATCAAGAAGGTTTTAGAAAAATAATACATCATATTATTCTACACGCAATGGCTTGAATTAATTTTATATTACTATACTATTAGTTGACGAGATATTAGATACTATACGAATTGACTCCGGCGTGCTTACTTTTCTTCATATCACGAAGTTATGTCGGAGTCCGGATCTAAAATATACGTTATATGTGTTCGTATATGATGGGGTGATATTACACTACAGGTTACAACATTTCGCTATAAATATATTTACATTATAGAAAAAGCATTACTGGAATTTGCGTTTTATGGCCTGCGAGATACTTGACTTTAAAAAAAACTTATGTATTTTAATTTTTTAATAACTTTAAAACATTTTATTTTTTTGCAAAATTTTGTTAAGTAAAAACTCATTCTAAGAAATCTCTTCATATATTCATAACAAAGAATACAACTACAAACAAGTATAACATCTATATAAATTGCAAAAAAAAATAGTTTTGTTTCACGAGAAAGTCGAGTGATTGCGTTATTATGTACAAATACACGTTCCCAAGCATAGAGGTCTTATTGAATAAATATAGGCCTATGCTTCATATACGGTTTCGTGTGCGTGAATGACTTAAGTGCATGGGGTTGCGTAATTGTTGGATGCGATCGTAATCTAAGTCCACCTACGTATTTATAGCTATAGTCAGAAATTCACCTGATAGTCTAGGACTCTAGCCGTAAGTTATTTTGGCGGCACTCACTCGACTGTCCGTACGCAGGGCGGCTCGTAACGAAGGAGTATGGTAGATAGTTTGTGCGTCCACAATGACTGGGAGCTCAAGCGTGACATTAGTGTGGCTTTCGGTGAACAATGCCAAAACGTAATGATTTTCATTGTACTATGGATTATATGGCGTCTTTTACATCTTTTCTATACCTAAAGGGTTTATGGGGTAGGCGAAAAGTTGATTCTTAGACTAGCACCCTTGGTCACTTGTTATTATCGCGGATCATTACAAACTTGATATCTAGTTCTCGTAGAGTATTATAGCTACAAATTCGAAGGCAGTATTATCCATATTTTCCGCCTATAACCATTTAGTAGCTCAGTCAATGATTGTGAAGAGAAATCGACTACCGGACGATGTATTGGTCCGACGATATCGATATGGACGTTTTGGAATGGATCGGTTAGCTAATAAATTGTATATTGGTAGTAAATTTAAAATTAAAAACAGTTCTCTCGTTCTCTGTGGTGCTTTGGTGGGCGGTGTGGTTTGATGAGGACATAGGTAAGCAATTTGTGGTCGGTGAGGACAATAAATTCATGACCTTCGAATAAATTCTTGAAGTATTTAATCAACACGCATATTATCAACATTCCACGATCGTACTTACTGCGTTTCTGTTGGACGAGCGAAAACTTTTAAGAGAAATAACCGAGCGGTTGCCACTTAGGCGTGACGTATTACTGCAGTACGGCACTGGCTGGCAGGTTGGATACATTGGTCAATAATTCAGTGGATGCATTGTACAAAAGGTGATCGAGTAAGGCTGCGTTTTTAATACTAGTCTCATATGCTTCAAAGGCTTGCTGAGTTAACAAGGTCCAAACGACTTATATTTGGTCTCGCTTCTTTGCGTTGTGTAGATATGCATTCAGTGGTGCTTGAAACCATGGCGGTTTTGAGCATGTTCTCTCGATAGTAATTGATTGTACCGAGAAAATGCCAAAGTTCGTCAATAGTTTTTGGTTTGGTGAAGTCGATGATGGTATTGATCTTTTCCTCCAGTGGCTTGATACCGGCCTGAAATAAGCGCCTGAGAAATGTTAACTCCGCCTTGCCAAAATTGCATTAGAAAGGGTTGACATTTCCTTCGAGTCGTTGTAATACCGCCTCGAGGTGTTGACGATGTTTGGCTTCAGTTATTGATATCACCAGGAAGTTATAAAGGAAAAGACGAAGTCGATTCCATGGAGTACTGCGTGAACGAACCGTAATAATGTGTAGCTGGCGTTCTTGAGACCTAGACCCATCCTCAAAATGACGAATGGCGTAAATAATGCTGTCTTTTCGAAGTCGGCTTTAGAGCCTGTGATCAGCTGACATGCCTGGTTCAGGTCGATCGAATTGAATACGGTTTCATTGGCAAGTGGTTAAGTAATGTCCTTGATTCGCGGTATTGAGTAATGGTCATTCTTTTTATGTTCATGAACTTCTTTTTAACTAGCTCGTGGACATATATCGATAGAGGTCATACTTAGCAGAGCAAGGTGAGTCTAATAGTTTTGATGACATGTTCAACATGATGTTGATCATTATTGCCAGCGATATGAGGCGAGTAATGTATAATGTTGTCATACGATTGTTGTACGTTGATGCTCCTAATTGTTACATGTTGGGTGCAGTACCTTGACGGCGGGCTCGTGCGACTGTCAATTAGGCCTTCAGTTCTTCAAGTGGACGATATATCCTAAGAGCCGATTTCTTGATACACCACGAGCTGGTGGTGTATTAAATAATTGGCTTCTGGGAGAGGATTGCTGACCGCGACGATGTTAAATGGCCATTTATATGGTCATAGTAGATTTAATAAAAAATACGGTGTTGTTAGCGGCGGAGAACTGAAACAGGTAGTAGTTACATAGAAGTACCCTTTCTTCGTAGTATAGGTACCCGTTCTTGGATATATTAGCGCTTGCGTCTATCAGAAAGGTAAGTTTGGACTTCTTGTCCATGACGAAGCGGCACTGGAATGACTTGTGAACGCTGGATTTCGCTGCAGCGAGTGTTTTGTTCGGCGTCAATCTGTGGACTTTCTGAATGAGCATGGCGTCGTGTTTCGAATTTGCGGGGGTAATAGCAATGTGATGGAGCTCATAACTGTGATGGTGATCAGTGACAACTATGGGGCGATGATAAGTGGTGAGCAACGTTACAATGAGGGTCGAAATTTTATAATTAAATATCGAGTGAGAGCTTACAAATTTCATTCGTAAACACTCGTAAACAACAAGTCCCTATTGTTAAATAAAAATGTTAATTTTAATGTTTCTTATAGTTTTGAAATTTGTAACAAATGTGAAAATATTTTCCGTGTTATATTGATTATAGCCTTATGTCATCGATATGTAATATTAACAAGTAGATCACGTTTAGCCAACGTTTCATAAATTTTAACAGCAAGTACAAAATGTCTGAGGATAAGTACATAAACAGGCTTGAAACCTAAAGTTTTAATAACGGCAAATTTATATAATATTTTAAAAGGAATTTTTTGAATTTCAAGATGTGTTACATATTAAGAAAACATAATCAATACTGAGTTGTACCGGAAAGAACCCTCGCCTTATACTGAACGTACAGGGTAAAATTTCAATTTAAATCACAATATAGTCCTGATATTAAGCCTTGAAAAATAAAGATCTCGTTATGGCCTTAGCGAAGCTCTAATCTTCGCCATTCAAATAGCTTGACAAAGATAAACTACAAGTAATATTTACAATGTCTTCCAAAGTTTAACAACATAACTTTTATTGCATTTAATATTTTTTTCTTTTAATATAATAGTACACATTTTATTCGTTTTTCCCTATTTAACCTATGAGACTGAATTTTGGCCTTTTTATCTATGTTAAA
Organism: Druceiella hillmani; assembly: GCA_039881145.1. Classification (NCBI taxonomy): domain Eukaryota; kingdom Metazoa; phylum Arthropoda; class Insecta; order Lepidoptera; family Hepialidae; genus Druceiella; species Druceiella hillmani. The sequence continues at coordinate 41,742,968 of JAYKKI010000004.1, read as the reverse complement.
TGATTTGACGGAGAAATATTACACTAAATTACCTATGCATAAATTACGAGTCGAAAATTAATTTCACTTTTTTTTGATAATTATTGTAATTTGCTCAGTATTAATTTGAATGGAACCTAATAATATTTTGCATAATATAAAAATAATAAAAAAAAATATATTCTAACAAAATGACAATGAATTTTTCTTGGCTAATGAAATATAAATACTTTTAACGAAGACGGAATAAGCGCACAAATTAATAAAATATTTTCATTCCGTTGAATTAATTTCCTTTCACGATAGTCCTTCTTTAGCGAAGTTAAATGAAACAGGTATTCTGATGACGTTCAGTTGGATTTACTCAAATCCAGTGTCTACTACACTGGACAGTTGCCAATGCATGTCGCAAATTTTACCAAAGATGATATTTTAATCTTCACGAATCTTACACAAAGCAGAAAGGTGACTTTATCATCTAATGAAATAAGTAAAGTGGTAAAGTGTTGATGTTATTGTCTAAAGTTGATTACGATTTTGTAGCTTATGAATGTAACATTAAATTTAAAGAATGTTAAATTACAACCGACAAGGCATTATTTTTTGCACGGGACTTGTTGCCTTTAATAAGGTTGAGGGCGGTCGTGATGGCTGAGCAACTTGCACGTGTACAAGCAACTTGTTGACGAATCGTGCCAGGTCGTCTAGTGGCCTCTTCTCTGATATGTTGTCGCTTACGATAAGCAGGCTGCAGTGAAATGCTAGCAGTTGGTTCAGTTATAGACATATAACACCTCGCGGGGGAAACGATCATCAGCGAGATCCCTCATCTTGTGCAGAAACAGGGTCACCGGTTGTCCAGTATAGTATTGTTTAATAATGTGTTCAATGCCTTTCCCTACTTTTCTCGAAAATTGCGGTGAGGCGGTACTTGATGAGCATGTTGGTTTCTGTGTTGTCTTTGCTTTTTCTGAGGATGTCACAGATTTGTTCTGCATACTCCTTTTTTAATTGTGTAATAAGCATTGAGCCAGTTCTAGTGAAGTTTTGTTGGAGTCGCTGGTTGCTGTGTTAAAATATCCGAACCACAAGCATGGCCGGTCTTTCTAGAATGGCGGTAGTAAGATGAGCAGAGATTTGTCCCTCGGGTGGTGTTTTAAAAAGAGGGGGTATCACCATGTAAGCAAGTAATTTTTCTTTAAGGCAGCTATAGATTACGATGTGAGATGATAGAAATCCTGATATCGAATACTGAATGATCTTATTTAATCATGACTTGCTATTTTATACCCTCGATTAACAAAAACAACAACATTATATATTGAATATATTTGGCGTTAATTTTGTAGAAATTCATTATTCACAATTAAATGAAACTATGTGATGTAGTATTATTTCTACTTTCTTTAATTTATTTTACCATGACCTAGGTATCGTTGTATTACAACATCTTCAGGTGGGATATTAGCAAAGATATCTTTGCTAACCGAATGCGCCGGGCTGCAGCCATGACTCGAGTTCTCTTTTGTGATTGTCTTGCATTTCATTATTTTTAATTGTTTTGGTCGAGATAATCCTTCGTTTTAACGATATATGGCCATCGTCGTTTGATAGGCAAGGTGAGTGCAGTTACACAGTCTTACGATTCGTCATATTAAATACAGGAATATTATAGTTTTGTGAGATGTCTTCGTTTGTTATTAAATCGAATTAAAATAATATGACAAAAAACGGCACAGCGATTCCTATGATTTCCTGGAGATATGAAAAGTAATTTTTGATATTAAATATAAACCATTACTACGTGCAGATATAATAATTAGTGACTAAATTTATTTATAATTTAACTTATTACAGTTGAAAACTGCCGATAGATTTAAATTTTCGTTTACTTAAAGAAATAAGCAAAAAGAAAAATTTAATATTGGGTCAATTGATTATGATATGACAAATTTATAATAACAAACTGATTATAACTTTATGGTTGTTATCAGGAAAAAATTGATGGTGTAGGTACATCATGTTTTCATAAAGTTTTCTAAAAATCATTAATTTAAAATGGTTAAATAAATGTTAACGACTGCATGTATCTAGTATAAAACATATGAAGGATTTTATAAGAATATATGCGTCGTGTGAAATCTAATTGCGTTTCTGAAGTATATTTTCGTTATCAACTTTCAAATTTTTTTTTTCTTTTCTTACAATATATATTTTCTTACAAGCAATAAAAAATATGTTCAATACTTCATCATATTTAAATAATCGCTCGAGATCTGATATATCTATGAATACAGATTTCGTAAGTATTTTAAGAGAGGTCAAATATGTAAACGTTATTATTTCACACGGCGACCATTTCATACGGCGATCGAAGTGTTTTAATACCAGCGCAGTGTGAATTATTCGTAAATCAAATTTACTTATATGGGTAATTAAAATATTCAATACGGTTAGGGATCATTTAAAAACATTTGACCTCCTCAGCGATATATTTCTTAGTACTAGTGGTCGCCCATTGGTCGAAATTCGACCATAATAAATTTAAATTATAAGTTATTTAATATAAATTATTAAAATATAATGCTCAAACATTATTAAGGTTCTATTGTCAAAGACTATATACTACTATAACCACAGATTTCGCCAACGCTGTTATTTTTCTATTTAAAAAAAATAAATTATATGGAATTCAAAAAGGAGAAAAATAAAGAATACCTATTTTAAAAAAAAATTATTGAAACAGAACATGCTTTAGGATGATGCGAAATAAAACAATTATGCGGTAAAAAATGCTCTTCATTGAATAGCATTTTTTATCGCATATTGCGATAATATAATTAACGATTTAAAACCTCTTATAATTAACGATTTAAAAAAAAATGAGTAATGATGAGGTTTTTTCAAGAATTCTACAAATTCTATTTCATTTGGTAAAGCTCTCATATTTCGAGTAAATGTAACTTTATGAAAATTAAGAAATTCATGCCAACTTGTAACACAATTTTCAATTAAAGTTCCACGTGATCCATGTGGGATTACTGGTAAGATTTGCCGAAAATCACCGCACAGAAGTATAGTTTTTCCTCCAAACACTCTATGCTTATCGTTAGTTTTCATCATAGATCACGCAATAATCTATCTATGATTTTCAACACTTGCAAAGGACACATAGAAACTTCATCAATAATTATCAATGATGATGAATTTATGAAACTACCGTAGCTACTATTTGCAGTAATATTTGATACAGAATTTTCTAAAATGGGTATAGGCAATTTAAACACATTGTGTAAAGTCCTACCTCCAAGTAATAGCTATGCCACTGAACAGTTGGAATACAACGAAGATTAAGCGAATTTAATTTGTGAATTAATGCTGTTTGAGTGAATGTTTTGCCACAACCAGCGTGAGCGGTTAAACAAAAAACATTGGATCCAGTATCATGATCATCAGTATCCAGTATCAATAGTATTTTCTTCTTCTATTCTCTGCGAGTATGTGGGAACTGGTAAACCAAGAATTTGACAGGACAAATTATGAACATTCAAAATACCATCAATTTCTAATAGAGCTCTATTAAAGGATACTTCTTCGTTGTAAAGTCTTAGAAAATCTTCACTAAGATATACTTTAAATTCATTCCATAACGCTAATGCATTGGCTGGCACATTTATTGCACAAATGTAACCAAATAAATTTGTTTTGGTGAATGTAATTCTTTTGATTAATTTAAAACATTCCCGTCATTCATTATCATTTGAAGCTATTCCGCGAGCATGGCACGCTTCAACAAAAGAAGGGTATAAAAATTCATTGTATGTTCTAACATCCTCGAATGATTTCGGACTATAGACAAGTAATAAAAGAAATCGTAAGTGAAAAAGTTCGATATCTTTTGATGACACTACATATATCCTTGTAATGATTTTATTACCTCCACGGCTTCTCTTCTTCCATTTATTTCGGGAATATTCCCACATATAATGCATAGGAATTTCAGTATATTTATACTCTCGTGCTGATGGATCTGATCGATCCAACTCAAAAAATGCTAATAATTTTGTTTGTCTTTCATTATCAATTACTTGACGTTCTTGCCCTTCTCGGAAGTATACATTCTGTCGACGCGGTAAATGACTATCAAGTCTGATTATAGTATGTGACTGAAAATGCATTGGTAATTCATAAATGCGCCATATGGCTTTTGTTGATCCGACATAACGACCAATTAAAAAATTGGTAACTTCATTAATTTCTATATTTTGACCTTGTTAATTTTCACCAGACTCTAGTTCAACAGATGCACTATCATAGCCTTTATACACATATTTATAAATGTATTTGACACTTTTGACTGTAGTATATACTTCAACATTTATATGGCAATTAAATTTAGCAAGTAAATATGGATTGTATGGTACAACATACTGATTGTCAAGGCAACTACCACGAACTTCTGCATTAATACCATTATCACGTCTTCTGTATAATGGATACCCATTTAACGATTCACATGTAGTTTCATTAAATCGTTTTGGATACTCTTTTATACATTTCCCATCTCTCATACATACGGAATTAGGATTAAGTACTCCGCATGGACCATGCATCATATGTTTTACAACACATTTATGTAATGCTGGATGTATTTCAATGTGAGGAATCTCCGCAGATACAACTCTATCAATATCTATAGCATTAAAAATTTTATCTTGCTCATTTAAAGTGAGTAAAGTGGGAGCATGAGGCAATCCTCTTTTTTGAAATTCAATTGTGTAAATGAGTGCTTCAACTTTACTAAAGATATTATTTTGTATAAGGGCCTCTATGAATGCTTTCAACTTTGACTTGAATACACGCAGAATAATATCAGGTCTAAAATTAGCAGCTTCACCTACACCAATGTTGTTAACTATTTCTGGCCAACTTGGATTGCTCATTGTAATAAATAAAGACGGTTTTCCGAAATGTTATACAATTGACATTGCATCTAAATAATTCTGATACATATTTCTTGGAGATTCATTGAATGAAGATGGTAAAATTACTCTACGACCAACATTTCTGCCCACCCGACCAACAATGCAATGTAATCTTGAGCCCTCTATTCTCACATACATATCAACTATCCACTGCAGAAATATTTTTTTGTGAATGGTGCTACATGCTGAAATCTTCTCTAATCGCAAGTCGATAGGCTGCATACTGAAGCATGGCTAATTTTTTTCTGGGTGCTCTTGAATTAGATATAGTTGGTATGTTATGAGGAATATTGATATGCCACCCAGTATCACCATTTGGAAAAAGTAATGGATGTGTTCAAGGGTCTAATGATCAATTTAAAATTGAGATATTTTTGATGATACTATTAACTTTTGAAAATGAAATCATATTTCGTTCAAAGGTGGCTCACCGTCATCTGTACTAAATATTACTGTACATCAGTTTGAACTGCATCATTGAAATGGCGTTGATTTAAATCATGATTTACTTTAATGAGCATACAAATTTCTTTTTTTTTATTTTCAACTCTCTGACAATGATGTTTCATTGCAATGAATGACCGAACCAAAGGATTACTGCGTTCCAATTCAAGAGATATTTTGCGCATTATATTGTTATTGCATGTTTGATTAAAATGTTGTTGAATCTATAATTGATAATTTATAATTGATAGGGTCGACACCATAAAAATCGAATTGCGCACAACATGGTGAGCGACCATATGCCGCATTCATTGAACCTGATCTGTGATAAAAGCATCATGTTTTTGAAATGATACACTCTACTTGTAACTGCCCCGCAAATTTTAGCTTCTGAGCTAACCATAGCAAATGATGAATTATATTTGCGAATGTTTTCAAAATAATTTTTTGCCTTACTTTTGATTGAAGGTTCATTTGAAATAAGTCTATAATACGATGATTTAAAATATTAATTTTGACTTAAGGGCGGTAATATTGCTTTACCCTTATGATAACATTAAGTGAATTCAGTCCTGTCACTTAAAGTCACTTCAGATTCAAAACGTTTCGCATTGCAAAACCTGCATTGTAAATCCATTAATCCACAATCATAACTATGAAAAAGTCTTCGAATTACGTTTAGTGCACATTTATATCTATCTCTAAAAATTACTTCTTCATTTGTAAACTGTTAATATTATTTAAATTTGCCTTTGGTCTATTAATATGTGTATGCGAAACAAACTATGAATATGACATTATCATAATTATGATTATTTTTGACATTCAGTAAGACTATGGACAAATAATATTAATCTCAGTTTGACCATAGACTTCAACCATAAAAAAATTAGTACATATGTGTGTGTGTCACACGCATGTATTTCTAATAAAAATCTATATATCTCTTTCTATGAAAAATATTAGCTTTCAGCACTCTTCTCCATATAAACTTTAACTGTGCCAAATTTCATACTCCTCCGGACGCGTAATTTTCGTAAAAAGGAGTATAAAGGTTTTGCTTTGCATATTAATATTTTGGTTATTATTAATCTTTAAATTATGGTTATTATTAACCTTTAGAAAATTAAATAATATTTTATTAAATCGTAATAACTCTAATTTCAGATAAAAGGTCAATTTTTTTACTACTAAATATGGGAAAAATAACAAAGTTAAAGCACAGTAACTTAGAAACTGTCTGGTAGATAAACTACAATGGAAAGCCAGCGGAAAAATAAAATTATGGACAACTCATCTGTCAATATGTGTGTATATACATATGTGTGTGTGTCAAACGAATGGTAGTATGTGTAATGTTTTTTTTTAATTTAATATGTTTCTAATGCATTATTATATAAAAATTTTAGCTTTCCGTACTCCTCCATACAAACTTTAACTGTGCCAAATTTCATATTCCTCCGTCAATCCTCCGTAATTTTTGTAAAAGAGGTACAACGTTTTAGCTTCACGTATTAATATTATGATTATTATTAATAATATTACATTAAATGATAACAACTGTAATTCAAGATAAAAGATCAAATTTTTTACTATTATATATGAGAAAATAACAAAGTTGAAGCACAATAACTTGCAAACTGTCTGGCAGATAAACTACAATGGAAAGCCAGCGGAAAAATAAAACTATAGACTACTCATATGTCAATTGTATGTATATACCTGTGTGTGTCAAATGCATGGTAGTGTGTGTAATGTTTTATTTATTAATTTAATGTACTTTATAAGCATTATTATTGAAAAATATTAGCGTTCTGCACTTCTCCTACATATAAGCTATTAGTATGCCAAATTTCATACTCCTACGTCTGCGCAATTTTCGTAAAAAGGGGTCCAAAGTTTTTGCTTCACGTATTAATATATAGATAATCGTTTTTAAATTGATTAATAGAAATAAGATTTTGAATCACATCTAAATGATAAATATTTTAAGGATGGTCGCCTATTCATTATGATTCATGATTTTTAATTGCTTGATATCGAGAGTTTAAGCCAAGCCACTACCTGAGTCGTCTCAGAAAAAAATTAATATTGTAAATATATCTTTATATTCCTTACTTTATATCATAATACTGCTTTACTTCCGAGGATTCAGTAATCAATCAGATGAATAAATATTTATTTTATTTGATTCATTAGGAGCAACACTACGAGCCAAAGAAACACCGACTGAATTTTTAAAAATAGAAAGTCTTATTAATGTTCGAAAATAATGAGCGAACATAAGCGCCAAGTTAGAAGAAAGTGAAAAAATAAAAAAAGCACGTTTTCGACTAGGTGATATACGAAAAGTATCTGAGAGGCATCGTAGTTTAAATGAAAATAGTTTCTAAGAAGCTAGAGGTAAATCTTTTTGCTTACATGCCATATACACTTTTTAGATATTTCTTAAATATTAAATATATGAAATCGATCAGATCCTAGAATACAATAATTATAAAAAGTTATTATACAGAAGAACATTGCATGCTAATCCTGTTGCAGTGAACAAATTGAAAGACCGCTTTTAACTAAGGGATATTAAAAAAAATACTTTGAAAAGGTTAAATTATCCATTACCTAAATAAGGTCAAATTTTCATTAGGTTAATATCATGCTATTTAGATAGTATACAATTAATGTTTAAAATTTTCTGTTATCTTGTGATATCATAATCGATTCTTAAATAAATTTCTACGGTGAAAATTTGTCGTAACTTAATGTACAAAAAAATTAAGTAAGTTTAGAGTAATTTTCAGTACTAAAAAAAGTAAACATAATAATAAACGGCACAAATATGCCATTTATTATAGAGCAATCATAATATCGATATTTAAACCATATCGTAATCCTAATTATCTATCACCCGCGGAGTCATTTCTCATCATTACTTATAAATTAAACCCAGCTATGACACGAGTATATTTACAGTTGAAAAGTTTAGTTGTCTTTTTATAACTGAAGAGTAATTACCCGATTTCATAATCAGACCGTAATGACATTTCAAAGGTAACAATTTAAGGTCACATATATAATAAAACGAAAATAAAGACGCGTAAAACCGTTAAGGTGTTTTGAAAAGAGAAAATAACTAGTTAAGTACGAATATAATTCGCTCTATTATGGTTTCATATTCACATCGACAAATATAAATATTTCCAGGCACGTAGTATCTATATATTAATGCGTGAAGAGAAAACTTTGTACCCCTTTTAAGCATACTGCGCGTACGGAGTAGTGTGAAATTTGGCATAGTTTATATGGAGAAGGAGTGCAGAAAGTTTAAACTTATATGTAATATATGTTGTAAATATAGTAAATTATATATTACAAATATATTAAAAGATTAATTGTTAACGTTCTTACTGTCAATGTCTAACACATAATAGTCTTTGATCGCACAAAGTAGAAATTGTCGCCAAAGAATTTTAAAATTTCAGATTGAAAGAATGAGTTTTGAGCTATTAATTTTGTGTGATTTCACATATTTCTTTGTTGATCGCCTGTGGAGTACATGTTACATTATATATTTTGTAAATAATTATGTAGGAAGTACATCTTAATGATCTTTATATTACGAGGCTCAATTTTCTTCTAGTTTTCTCACCTCGAAGTAGGCGTACCTTGTATTCAATATGATTAGTTATAATTCTAGAGTGAATTGCATATCTTTAGAAGTGGTTAATTTTCCTTAAATATAAACTTGAATTTATATTCTTATATTTTAACGTTCATGAATATCAAGATAATTTGAAACATTATTTGTTTTTTAAATCATTTTCTAATTGTCTATGCTATTTTCAAGTACCGGAATTAATATTTCAACTGATTAAGTATTTTAAAGAACATTTGGATACTCTTACTTATATTATCATTCTTACAATTGTCATATGTTAGAAGTTATTATACCACTTTAAAAATTATAATAAGTGGTAGCCAAGTAGCGGTAATCAATGAACGTATTTATAAATATTTCTAATTTTAAATATATAGGCTCTTGTGTTTATAGCTCAATGTCGAAATAAACAATTACGTATTAGGAAATTTAAAATTCAGATGTGATAAGCGAGATATTTTTGGTAACGCCTTAGCATACTATGCCTTAGCATATAATGTTAACAAAAGGTTAACCTTGTAACAAATTGTACTGATTTTTGTGTTCCATGTAATGCCAGTATTGTGTTATACAACAAAATATTAGTTGAAGATTAGATCAAATATACAAAAGAAAAAACAAAAAATTACCGAAAATATATATTAGTAAAAATTATTAGCATTCAATAATTCGATTTGAAAAATTTTATCACAAGCTTACACGAGCTTTCGAAATATTAGTTTGTAATTATATGCACTGAAATTTAAAAAAGTTCGTTACAAATAATAAAATTCATGAAAATATGTTATCAAATATGTCATCAGTCTTAAGTTTTATTCATAACTCTGAATCCCTAACTATATAAACTTTTATTCTTTATAAAAACATACCTAAAAGTATTTATGTGAGATAGTTCTACAAACGGTACTGTGACTACACAAGACTTACCATAAACCGGGTAACAAAGAAGTAATTGTTCTGGAAAGAACATAAAATAATTTCAAAACATAAGGACAATCAATCGTTGGCACACTCTATGGGATGACTACCTCCGAGCAGCAGCGCGTCGCCATCCAGATAACCATTGGCTAGCACTATGCAATGACAATTGGCCTGCCTAAGCAACGGGCCGCTATCCAGTCGTAAATTTCTGCAGTGGGATATTCACCACGCCCATACAGTATAACATCATTTACGGAAATTATTAACTTATTATCGGAAATTCACCGTTCCGAGAAATCAACTGGATGTCGCTCTGTTATACCGTTGCACGTATGTCCTGCGGAATCTATAAATCGTCGAAAATGTAAAATATCTTTGCCCATCATGAGCTGGAAATAACTGTGAAGAAGTTAATTGAACTCATTTTTTTAGTAAAGGTTCTCTAGCAAATCAAGTGGATTTTTAGATAAATTAAATACAAAATATTTCTCCTGCAGGCATTGCTTGCCATTATTATTTATTATTTTCCTTCACAGTACGGAATGATAATGAATATACATTTTGCGAAATTTAAATTTCCACTTAGCTGCAGATGGAGTTTCTAAATATAATCAATTTTAATAACGGTTTGTAATTATTTACAGATAAATTAAAGTAAAATTAACGGCCAAATCATGAGATGAAGAAGATTCAAGAAAAGGAGAAAATCATGCATAACTGCTCGTACACCATAGTAAAAAATTTACAGTAAAACCGAAATAACTTTATAAATAATTTACTGAAATAACTTTATAAATACTTGGAGTAAATTATTTAAGAAATGAGAATTTAATTAAATCTTGTAATGATAAAAATCTAGTTACTCTTTGATATAATTAAAAAACTAATTCTGAAAATTTTACTTAATAGAAATATATTACTTCAATTTGGCTATCTGTAATGCTATCTCAATTCATTTTTAATATATTTAAGACGGCATTTTTTCAAAATTAATGGATTAACTACACAATCTAGATATATTTTCAACATATCAACATAAATAGTCAATATTTGTTATCTAACATTTCTCAGGTGAAGACGTGGAAACAAACAAATAAATTTATACTACCTGGTACGCACACGTTTATTAAAAAAAATGAATTTACACATCATTCAGAACAATTCCTTTTAAAAGTCTCTTTTTTACAGTCTGGAAACAGATTTCTATGTTCTTGCATACAGCGTGACAAAAATTCCTCCTGAAATTGTTTCATACCATAAAAGTCTCGCTTCAGTTTTGCAGCTATTTCAGCTGCGTCATAAACTTCTCTTAAAGAAAGAACTTTTCCCCCCCCCCCCCAAAAATCAGCAGAAAAATATAAATATTATCAAATTGTAGAGAAAATCGCAATACAATGTAGATTTGTTTGCTCGCGTGAGTTACGGAATTCGAGAAGAAAATGTTTCTTTACCTTTCGTTATAGTTGTATTTATTTATATCATCTTTATTATAAATATATACGCATTTCGACTTTGCGTAAACGCTGAAAATATCCTTAGAAGAATTGTAGTCTTAGATATTGAAATGACACTCATTATGAATGTTGCAATGAATATGTGGAGAATATCTTTTTAGGATTCCAAAACCTTAAAAGAATCAAACTTTGAATGAAATCAATCACGTGTCTGTATATTCATCTGTCATAGCCATTTTTCTCAAAAACGTCTTGATGTAGAAACCTGAAATTGACAACATTATTTAATGAAAATTTGGAAACAAAGTGTAATTACTGCCCACAAATATTTCAATAATTTTCAAAAATATTAATGGAAGTTTTCGGGAAAAATTAAGTACTAGATAAACAAAATTTAAATTCTACTTACAGTATTGTTTGCTATAGCTAATTGTAAGGTTCTTAAATACATTTTTTTCATAACTTAAGGTATTATAGCCTGAGAGATATATTGAAGAGTAAGCAAAAAATATGTTTTCCCACTATTGCTGGGACTACTGAATTTAAAATTATGAACAAAAGCAGTAAGTATCTTTTAAACGTTTGTGCAAAGATTACTAGGAAAGTATAGCGATGGTTTTAGATATTATTATTTTTGAAACAGGCACCATATTTTGTCTGTTTTACTCCCAGTAAAGCTGATTGTTTTATTACAAATTGATATTTGTTTGATTACAAATCGATTGTATATTATTTTATTATAGTGGTTCATGTTAAGGAAATAGACATTAATTCAAAACAAGAAATACGACTTAGATAAATGGTAACGTATGGCTACGATTACTATATTTTCTTTAGCATTTAATTTTGTTAAAAGAAATATACCTAAACCTATTTCGATAAACTGTGGTGTTGTAGTAAGTAATATAAAAGATAATAATGCTGCTGATTAAGGCTTAAAGGTATATATTTTACATTTAGTTTCATACTCAGTAAATAATCTTGCAAAGAGCATTGGATATTAATGTGAATATTAACTATGTCACAGAAAATCGATATTTGAAAAACATGTTAAGGATGGTAATTTACCATATTAAGGAGGTAAATTACTTTTATAATCACTATGCCACTCTTAAAATAACTTTTTATATCAGAAGCAGATATTAGTGTAGTCATTGGCATTTTAAACATTGCTTTATTTTTCGACGTACGAACATATTATTGATTATTTTTCTGAAAAATAATAAATCGAAAGATAAAAATTGAATAAATAAAACATTTCTATCTTTATTTTTTCATAAATTCATTTTTTATATTTTCCTATTCAGAATAATGTGATGAAAGAAATCTATAATGAAAATTAGGAAACAAAAGTATTATTACTGCTAGGATATTGAAAATCATTACCAAAACCTCCACAAAAGCGATTTGTTTTTAAAAGTCAAACGTATTACCCGGGGAAGAAAATTTAAAACCTGGACCATTGGAGATTGTAAAAGAAATATTTTGACAAATTAATCAGGCCGTGGAGTAATCACTATTGTGCTAAGAGAGTGTGCATGGGGGTAATGGGCCCTAGGCCAACATTGACCCTTCGTGGAACTAGAAAAACATTTATGAAACCTCACATATTTGATTCCAAGGGGAGAGGTCCTCTACGTAATCTAAATATGAACAATCGGTCGAGAGAGACAAAATTTTCACCGAAGAGATAAAACACCTAGAGGATAAGGACGTTAGAATCCTATTGAACGTATGTAACCGGTTATGGCAAACGGGTAGGTGAATGGGCGATTAGAAGGAATTCCACTTCTTATCACAAAAAAAATTCAAAAATTATTTTCGAAAACTACCGGACAGTAATGTTTATATTTCAATCCAGCAAGATAATGATGTTTGCTTGTAACAAGATAATGCTGTACTTTCTCAATATTATCCATATCCTGGAAAATGTTCAGTTATGTTTTTATTTTTAAGACTTTTCCTTCTTAATCACATTCAAATCTCTAACCTAATTTAATCACATTTAATGGACTAACAAATGTTTATGTTATCATTCATATTTATTTACCCTCCAGTACTTAAGTTACATTTTTATATATTTATGTATGCAAATGCTATTGTATCTAATACGTTTATTTGTGTTTTCGGGTCGTTTATTGCAACTAAAGTTTGAATAGTTTAGTTGTTGTTCACGATACAAATTTCCTTGTATCACTGAGCTACTTTTTTATTTAACACGAGGAGATCTACGCTGACCATAATTTAACGGTTACAAATATACTCACTATCAAAATACTGCGGGGAACCGTACCACGCATCTCAATTAAAGAAATTCTTATGTGTGTTCCACGTGAAATGGAGGGACGCAATATAAATTCAAATCTTCGCGATCGAATTTGCATCACCGTAATGGCAACTTGCGTTCAGATTTGCATAACAAGGATGTTGTAAATTGATTTACTCAATAGCTTCGATAGTTTCGCGTAAACATTTATTAGATATTACATTATAAATTAGTTAAAATTTAGTTTTAATTAGAATATTAAGAAAAAAACTACACGTAGCAATATGTTTATATTATTTAAAACAAAAAATCCATTTTACCATATTTATTGTTCTTAAAGAACCAACAACATAATGTGGAACAGATATAAATAATGTATTCAGAAAATACATAAATGCGATAGATACAAGAATATCTATGTCGCATTTCAGTTACCAAGAGCTATTGACTATATGTATAAACAAAAATTATCAACTTAATCAATGAATAAAATTAATATTTATAGAAATAAAAGGTAATGTATAATTTTTCAATACCTTAGTAATCTAAACAAAAGAACATGCTTCAGAATAACGAATGATTATAATAAACTGTTAATTGACGTAAATTAATTAAAGGAGTATCCTTTAGCCGCGAATTAATGTTAATGAGGATTACACTTTTTTTTTAATTTGTCTGAAGAACATCTAATAATAATTTATAAACTAAGTACCATACAATTGTATAACTTACTATTAGTTGTAGAAATATTGTACCCCTTCCTATGCGATCTACATTATTTATAGCAGAGGGTATAAAAACTGTGACTTTATCATCCTTTCTTATCCCGTTGACATCAAGAGTTACAGTGGATATTTATCAGGGATCGTTGTCACAAAATATATTAAGAATTACCTACGTGTTTTCCACACATTAATTACATTTCGTCAAGTTATGGGCCTAATAGCTCTAGCTTGCAGATAGTTCGACAGTCAAAATACATAAATACAAAAAAAGCCAAAAATCTAATATACAAAGTATTGTTTTCAAACTAACAACACCTTGCGAAATATCAAACTGTATAAAGATTTCAAATGATTCTTTGACATTTATTGAAAAATGAATTGACCGTGAAAATTATTCCACCTCAAGATTAACCGTCCAAATTTATCTCCAATAGAAGATTCATAGTTGTGCGATTTTCTCGTGAGTGCCAACACCATAGATTAGAAACAAGATTTGAAGGCCAGATTAAACAAAATAACATTAACAGATTCAAAAAATTATGTACACATACAAGATGTTCAAACTGCAAAAGAAGTGTGGAACAAACTAGCACGTGCTTTCGACGTGTTCAGTGCTAATACACCGAGTGAATTTGCCTCAAAATGAACCCAAGACAACTCTTGTTAAATATGAAAATATGGTCAATATGATAACAAAATCATGACCACGATGCACAAACTCCTAAACATTAGAATGAGCGATGAGTGACTTGGAACAATACTTTTCTCCTGTCTAACAACAATGATGCCAAGTATACCTTCAGGCACTTCCCTGCCTATTGATCACCTGATCATATATAAATACTTCATACATAACCAGCGAAACACGGAAACAAAGCAGGGTCACGTTTCGAGATATTCAAAGTAGGAATTAAAATACCTTATCAAGTAAGAGGTTCCGATTATGCGAGTTTTGACTTCTATATAGTATAGGGCAGTATGACATAATTTTACAATATGAAATTAATAAAAAATTAGGGTGAAACGAAATTTCGGAGTAAAGTATGTTTAATGAGATTGTAGCCAGTGTAAATCTGATCAACAATATGTACTGGTTAAATATGATAAAATGTATATTTATATCTAATCAAAATTATGCATCGGCTAAACATGTACAATGATTACGCATACATATCCGACGTTGGTGAAAAGTATATTTTCTTGCTAAATGAGCATTTAGTTTATCTGAACTTCCAGGACTTAAAATTGTGGAAAATTCAAACGGCATTTATTTATCCATAAGAGATACGCGATTCATGTACGTAACACGTCCTGAATGACCTGAAATAAAAATGGTCAAGAACTAAAAAATGGTCGAATTAATCCACTCAAATACTTGTGATCTAATAGAAACCATGTCGCTCGATAGAACAAAAAAAAGTCTAATATGAGATTATCAAGGGTTACGAAGGAAAAGATTATTCATTTATTCTCTATAAAAAACTTCAAATACGAAAAAATAAGGGATTAAGAGTAAAATAGAAAACTGTAACATTAAATGTTTCCTCGCCGATAAATCATTTGGGTACATAAACAAACAATTCTCTAAATTCCGAAAAGATCAATATATGGAAACATATATCAAAATAACCGCACTGCATATGCCAAAGAGAATGGATATGGGAACACGTGAACATGATCCTACCCAAAAAGGCAAAATGCTTGCTTTCCGATGTCAATGCACCAAAACAATATTTTAGCAAAAGCAGTAAACACAGCCACTCATCTCACAGAAGCCCAATACACTTTACCTGACGAAGCCCCAATACATGTATTGTGATACAAAACTCCAGAAGAAATGTCCTCAGGCAAACTTCAATTTAAACTTTTTTAAAAAGTCTAATTATAGTCAAATCAATTGCTTAAATAATATTGAGCTTGCACAAATATTAATAGATTAGAGATGTGTCTGTATACTTAAGCTTTCCTTTGCATGTTCTAAATTCTATTTCTCTCTCAAAAGGAAGATGTCAGGATATAAATAAACACTGTCATTTAAAGTTCGCCCAAAACGAAATTTACTTATAAATTTATTAAATTGTAGAAATTTTTAAAATTGTTTGAATTTTTTATTATTGAGTTCAATCAAATGAAGAAAATTATTAACTAAATTTAAATAGACGAATATAGCCGATTTGAAGGGAGGTGCATATACCGCATACTAAAAACCGAACTTGTTAATCGATTTATGAAAATAATTTTCTTAAATTGATTAACAAGTTCGTTAATCGTCGTTACGTTAATCGTTCGTTAATCGTCGTTAAGCTTTCGTCACTACTAAAATATTTAATTGTTATGTTTTTAATATTTAATTAGTTCCCTATTTGTTATTAATTTTCTTATTTCTAAATCACGTGTCTAGTAATTCTTTTATTTTTATATAATTTAACCCTTAAGGTATACAATGATTCTCGTTATGTAAGTTTTTTATGTAAGTTTCAGTTTTTACTTCTAGGCCTATTTGCTTTATTGTCCCATATTTGTCATATTTTAGCTAAATATTTTTTATTTCTTTTCCGTGGTTCTCAAAAAGAAAAACCAGAATAATTCTGGAAAGCGACTACTAAATTTACACGTATATTACAACCCTGCGCTAAATACCTCATGCTATTTAGACTTCACTGTCCAATGGTCTTTAGAGCCAATAGTTTCTTCAGCTCCAGAGGTAAATTTTATTACCCAAAGGCTCATTCGGGTAAGTTTGATTTGCATATCCGTCATGATCACCACGTAATGAATGAAAGGGTGCACTAGATCACTCTTCTGCATTTTCTTCATAATTAAGAAAAGAAACGGCGCTAACAATGCCTCGCGCTTGAAGAAAATTATTGACAGGAGATATGGCAAAACAATTTGCTGGTTATGTTGCTGCTAGCAAAATATTAAATATCATTGAACTATTTTTTGTATGATTTTAACTATATGGGTAATCGAAAGCTAACGGTTTAATTAGAATTATTCATGAGATAGATTTTTATTTATCGGTATTATGTACCAAACATTATAATTTTTTTGGTTTTTCGATCGTCCAGCACAACTTCCTTCGTTTCAAAATAATCGGCAAATATAAGGGCAAATTTCACATTTTACAGATAAATATACTTTTTTCGTAATAAATAACCACTCTTATCGAATAATTTCAATGTTTTAAAAAAAAATACATTTATTTTCACGATATTCCTAGTATTATAGTAATCGCTTATGTCAATATTGAAAGCGTTTCATTGTTTTCAATATTGTTGAATTGCATGTTTTACATGGAAAATGAATATATGTCAGATAACTAAAAATAACCATTTGGTATTTTGATTTTCAATATGGGAAATATGAATAGCAAATCATATTCCAATTGACAACCATTAGTATTTTATTGCTACTAAACCTCTTTATATTTGTAGCGCTCTTTAATCTTTATGAAGATAAAGTAAAAAGCGTATTCGAAACACAAGAGGTGTTTCGTACGAGGGCTGATTAAAAAGTTCGCGACCTCACATTTATCAACTATCTGTGAATGTGCAAGGTTTCATTGTTATGTTTCTTTTGGTTACGAGTTTATACTGATTGATATAGGTTAATGAATATTGATTATAGGCTAGGTATTTCATGAACATAATAAGAACAGAATGCCGTGCCCTAATTAAGTACCTGTTAAGGAAAGGGTTAACATCGAAGAAGGTCCACGAAGACACGGTGAAGACGCTAAAAGAATTTCCTTCCTAGTTTACAATTGTTAATGGTTGATTAGCTGAATTCAAGTGTGGTCAACATAGATATGAAAATTATCCTTGTACTGGACGGCCATGACTACTAAAGTAAATGTTATAAAATTTATAATTTAGTAGTGGAAGACCGAAGATGGAAAAATAAAGAGATATGTGGGATCATAGGCATCTTTTAGGAGCAAACTCCAAACGATATTCGTATATAAAAAAGTACATCGAGCTACACAGTAACTATGTTGAGAAATGAAAGTAATATAGTAAACATTTGTGTTACACATTAACACAAATGTTTACTACATTGCGTGCGCGTGTGCGTGCGTTTAGGAATATTAAATGATAAAACATTTAGTTCGGTTAAAACATTTGATCGATAATTTTGTGTTCGTAAAATATTGCTAAAGATATATAAAGAATGTTCAAAACGATTTATATTTTGCAAAAGCTTAGAATATTATCATTTGAGAAATGGATATTTCATAAATTGATGCCTCTGTCATGGTTTAATAAATTAATAAGACCTCTTTTCTTCATTTTTTTTGGAAAGAGTTCACCTGATACTTTTAGGTATACAACTTTTTAATTTTTGATGTTTCAAGTATGTTTAATATCGTACCAACCATTTATGTTTAGGCTTGATTTTAAGCTGTTTTCATTATTAAAGTCGATTATTTATAATTTTCTTTATGCACAATTTTAATTCGAAATTTTTTTTCTTAGAAACCGTTCGCAGAAACTTAAAAGGCATAGTTAAAAATGTATTAACCTTTATATTTTTCATTTATTAGTACTTAGAATTATCTATTATTATCTATATGTAAATATAACAGAGGTCAAATTAAGTTTAAATTTTTTTATATTTCATGTAAAATTCGTAATATTTTTACGCCTGTAAAACTCATACTAAGCAATATATTTGCATGGTAAAAATAATATTTGTGAATAATTCGATAGAAATGTATACTTATATATTAACAGGTAAATATGAAATTATCTTAATGAAAGTTTTCTTACGTCTTGAAAAGTTTCAAATAGTAAATAATTAATAACTAATATTTAAGCTAAGGATATTTTATTTCAATTCGTCCAAATTACATTTAAATCACCCTTCGGAGTCTCCAAACTAAAGACGGTGTTCCCGTTAATATGGTCACTATATTTTAGTTTAGCAAGTTAGTTACACATTCAAACTAAACTACTACGTTTTATTCACTGTGGTATGAAATCGCATCGAAGCCTGTGTAACGAATTTCCCAATTTTTATGCTACGTTTTATAATTTTATTTTTTACTCAATCAAAAATCTTATTACGTGTAATAAGTTCACAGCCATTATATTACTTTTAGAATGCAACCATCCAATTAACCCTTCAGTCACCCCCCACAGAATATGTGTTACTCACGAGAGGCACATAATAGTCGACCTTCTTAATAAGAAACTCCTTCAATTTAAAGAAATTACCTCTTGTGCCAGTAACATTAATGATAATTTTGAACTATCACTTTTCTTTGATATTCTCATAAATTATATAATTTCTATGAAATGTTGCTTTAAACAAATTATAAATTTTTATTTGTTATGAATTAATTCTTATCTTATGATGTGTAGAAATTATAAATTTCTGCCACATCTGTTTCTGCTTCTTACTATAGGTCGAAAAATAATAAAAGTAAAATGTTATAAAATATAAATAATGAAGGTATTTTTATTTTAGACATATTTCACTTGATGTAACTTTTATTGATTATTAGCTTTGGAAGATTATTTACCCCCACGCTATTAAGAGAAGAAGAGAACACAAATAACTTATTTTTTAAAGAAATTGATATATATATATATATATATATATATATATATATATATATATATATATATATATTTCAATCAGGCAAATTACTTAATTATAAAGTAAATATTACTTTCAAGGTAATTTGCCAGATTTGACTTAAAATTTATTGTGACGCAGTGTAGAGAACCAGATGACTTATTAGATGGTAGCCTGGTAGGTAGGTAGTCAAAAATGTCCAGATTAGACAAAAAGTTCGCGAGGTGGAGGAATGACGAGAGGTCGGGGTTACTTACTTATAGGGCCAATAATAAACAACTCATCATGAGTATATATACCAAGTTTCAGCTTAATTGTGTCATTAATCTCTTAGCTATTGTTGAACAAGCAATACATTATTGAATATATCATCAACCTGACAAATATATTAGGGGTACGGGAGAATATAGTGAAAATTAAAAATATCACCATTTTTTGACCTTTCTTCCAACCCACTCCGCGGAATTTTTGACCTCACCTCGTACAGTACCATAATTGACTCATAAATATGACATATTAATTGGAATATACGTTTTTACATTTATGTATATTGGTACGCACACACATTGCCGGGAGCCGACGTCATGTCTGACCACCAGCTACTAGTGTGTAGCATGAGAACTAGACTGCGCAGACTCATGTTCAGAAGAACGGCCAAACGCTTGGAAATCCGTGATAAAGACTCATTTGTTCAATCACTACTAAATAAAGAACAGTGTTGGCGTGAAAACTGTAGCAAGGAAGAGAATATTGACAAGCTTTGGAAATCCACCGTGCAATTCATAAAAGATGCCGTGCACGAATCACAGCCCAATGGAAGATCCAAAAAGAGGCAGCACTGGATGTCGAGTGAAACCTGGGATTTGATTGAGAGTCGTAGAGACCTGAAAGCCAAGGGCCCAAAAGTGCAGGAATTGAACGCCATGAGTTTCGTCATACAAACGTCGTGCCGCCGCGACCGTAATACAGAGTTACAATCAATATGTGAAGAGGTAGAGAAACATTCTCAAAAGTTTGAAACAAAAGACCTACACATGAAAATCAAACTTATAACCCGTCAGTTCAAACCGAAGACGTGCGCCATTGAGAATGCGACCGGAGACACCGTCACGGAAATCAAAAAGATTGCTAGCGTCTGGGAAGAGTACTGTAAGTCTCTGTTTGCTGACACAGCAACAAACATAACACCCTACCAAGAAACCACAGAGCAAGAGCCAATGATGTTAAAAGATGAGGTGCGAGCCGCTATAGACCATCTTAAATGGAACAAGACTGTAGGCATTGATGAGATCCCGATCGAGACAGTGAAAGCCATGGGGGAAGTCGGAGTAAACATACTGCACACCATCTTCTGTCGTATATGGGTCACTAGAGTTTGGCCGAGCGATTGGTCACACTCCATATTCATACCGTTACACAAAAAAGGATCGACAAAAAAGTGCAGTAACTACAGACTCATTTCCCTAATATCCCACGCCAGTAAAATAATGATGCCTATTGTTAACACAAGGCTTCAGAGTTTTTTGTCCCGAGAAATCGCCTCCGAACAAGTTGGTTTTGTAAAAGGTCGAGGTAGAAGAGAACAGCTGCTGATATTGCGACAAATTGTAGAGAAGGCTAGAGAGTTTAACATTGCCCTCTATATATGCTTCGTCGATTTCAGAAAAGCCTTCGATACCGTGAAGTGGTGGAAACTGTGGCTGGTCCTGACGGAAATGGGTGTACCGCATCATCTTGTACAACTCATTAGGCGTCTATACGAAGATGGCACAGCCGCGGTCCGAGTAGACGGTATTGACTCCGAACGTTTCAAAACGCAAGCAGGTGTTAGGCAGGGTTGTATATTATCTCCTCTTCTCTTTAACATATACACAAAACACCTAATGCGTATAGTTCTTGAAGTTTGGAATAAGGGAATATCGGTGGGGGATCGAAAGATATCAAACTTGAGATACGCAGATGACACCACCCTCCTAGCGTCAACAAAAGATGAAATCGAGTCTCTCCTACAACGACTGGAGACCACATCATTGGAGTTTGGGTTTACAATCAATCGCGATAAGACTAAAATGATGATTGTAAAATATAGCAGAATGCCAGGTAGTGAAGAGCTACGTATATCTGGGCTCCACTATCGCTAATGATGGAGGTTGCGAGGATGAGTTTCGAAGACGTTGCGCCGTGACGAGATCATCAGTGGAAAAACTCACAAAGATCTGGAAAGACCGCAGAATAACCAGAAACACAAAGGTTCGACTTATGAAATGCCTGGTCTTTCCGATTTTTCTATATGGAGCTGAGACGTGGACGCTGAGGATGCAAGACCGCCACAAAATTGACGCGCTGAAAATGTGATGCTGGAGGCTTTTTCTTAGGATCCCATGTGCATAGAACCAACGTTTCGATCCTCAAGGAACTTAACATCAAAGAGAGATTATCGTCGACTGTGCAATTGCGAATCCTCAAATTCTTTGGACATCTCACCCGTAACGAGGACACCATGGAATGACTTGTGGTGCAAGGCAAAGTCGAAGGCAAACGATCCCGCGGACGCTCTCCGACACGGTGGACAGAGCTAATAAAATCTGCGACGCACTCCATTGTACTGCTCTCACTCCGCAAAACACCGAACTACGTGGCGTCACATCGCGAGGGCGGCAGTGGCGAAGGAACCGGCTGAATCATGATCACGACCACTCTGTCAAGAATGCACGACTTAGAAGAAGAAATTGGAATATATTCCGTTACTTGCATAATTTTTAGCATTTATAGTCTTTGGTCTACGCCTGTAAATGATGGTGTAATTAGGCATATAACGTAATTTTAAAATACGATGTGTATCACCTATGTGTAAAATTTCATTGAAATCTGTTGAACCAATTAAGCGGACAATAAAGATGAACAAACAAATATACAGACAACGTTTTACTTTTATTATATCAACAGGAATTTTAAAAATGAAACAAATTATACTGAATTTTTTGTTACATTTCTTTTTTTCATTTACAAGTTATCCCAAAAATATGATTAAACATTAAAAGTTAATAAGAATTGCAAAACAAGTGTCCTTTATCGTGAAATATTTAAATCGAAATAAGAAGCTTACATACATAAAGTAATTGATGAATTTTGTTTCTTTAAAGATCACTAAAGATTCAGTGAATTTTAAAAATAGCTATGAAAGATTTACACACGACAGTAAATTACTTTAATATATCCCTCAGAATTCCATATAATTAAGGATTATTGGTCGTTAGTTAAATTTATAAACTTAATACTAAGAGATTTATTATCTTATACAGTAAGTGCCTACGTATTTTCAAAAGAGTTTTTTTAGAATATTATATTATTGCGTTGATCGTTGCTGATATTATTTCTCTAATAGAGTTTATAGTTATATCAGTATTACTATAAAAAAGCGTTTACGCAATGCATATATGTCGAAGTGAAAGCCAAAGTCTTCCTCAATCTAAATTTTATTAGTTAAACCTCGGAGAAAGAGGAAAAAGTTTAGTCAATGGTGGGAACAACAATACCTTTAATTTTTCGAGGTGCGAGTGCAATAAATAAATTAAAACTTGATATAAAATACTATGTATTTCTCAAATCACTGTGTTTCCATAGGAAAATTCGTGAAGAAAATATTGATTTCCGAAAATATAAAAATTCATTCCAAATATAATGTTGACAAGAATATGAGAAATTAGTTAATAAGGCAGGAAATTAATTTCGTTTCTGCCTATAGAACCGACATCAAATTTATGACTTGTAGTATTTAACTACGGAGACGACTCTCTTGTTAACCCTTTTAGATCATGCAGAGTTTAGGCACTATTCAGGTTGGGGCACGTTAGGTGATGCTCGGTGCCATGGAGCATTCGACACTTGTAGTCAATATCTCCATTATATCCCACTTGACAAGGTTCATCTTGCGTCTTCTTATCTTTAAATAACTTCACATCACAGCCAGCGAACGCATCCTCATGTAACTTAGTCAAACAATTGAAGTTGCCGCTTCTTTGAGAGCAAGCTAGTGGTCTCAAGGAAACTCTTTTTCGACCGGAACCTTGTAGGCTCGTCTTGGTATTCAAAGAGAGTATGTTATTAGTTTATCACCTGTTTCTCTTGTTATCTATTAATTTGTCATCCGCTGCCGCAACTTTTCTTCGTACGCGGTGTGTGGCTATGTTATGTATTAAGTCGTCACTTGTCATTGCGAAACGTATCGTAATAATAATGACTATAAAGTTTCGTGGATCAATCCATGATACGTCATCACATGGATGTTAAATTTATAAAGGCTATCGCCGCAAATTTTTGATAGCAAATGTATATTCTTCCAACTCAAACTTTTGTGGGGTAAAAATGCACATTAAGCAAAAATACTAATATTTTGCCAAAATTAAAGTACATATTTGAAATTTATAATAAAAATTTCATACATAACCGAGATTATATTTACCTTGTTTTATCTTCTGTGTTTTTACTAAATGTAGTATGGAATGTACTCTTCAAATCTTAATCATTACAATATATATATATATATATATATATATATATATATATATATATATATATATATATATATATATAAATATATATATATGACTTCGATCATTTTGCTGGTCATGTAAAATTTATTGTTATACGTTTACATATAATTGAGCTAATTTACATAGAACTGTTTCGTTTTAATCCAGATCTTCGAGAAATGTCTATGGCAATAATGCTATAAGTTATGTAAAATTGAAACAAAACTCAACCTTATGCACTGTAAAATGCAAAATGTGTCTAGAACATTATTTTCATGACCAATCACAGTGTCAATGTGGTTGTTGAGAAAAAGGAAAAAGAAAACATAGTCCCGCGTGATGACAAGGATAAGGATGTAAACGTAATAAGGATGTAAATAACTGTCTCTTTATATTTTCCATAGAATGTAACTGGAAAAAATCCAAAGTAGCATAAATGTGGAGTTGATAAGACTGCGAAAAAGAATACTTCATTAAAGAATACCCTAGAGAATACAATACTTTTTTTTTTTAATTTATGGAACAAGCAAAAAGAAAACTATTCATAATTGTCAGATTTTGAAATACTAACCTGACTATAAAATGGAAGAGATTCATTATCTTGCAATTCATTATTTATGTAATAAATATAGTAAAGAAAATGACTGCAACAAGTTCATGGAGAAAATACCCCATTTTTTACATTACTAACGTAATAATAATAAGACTGCAAAACATAATGACGGATTGCAGAATACTTCGTTAAAGAATACCAAAGAGAACACAATACTATTTTTTTTTATTTTTAGAACAAGCAAAATAAAACGATTCATAATGGTCTGACCATAACCTGACCATAAAATAGAAGGGGATAATTTTCTTACAATGTATTATTTAAGTTAGAAATATATTAAGGAAAATTATTGCAATAAGTTCGTAAAGAAAATATCAAAGTTGTTTACACTATTAACGTAAAAATAATGAGGCTCCAAAAAATACTGCAAAAAAGAATACTTCATTAAAGAATGCCAAAGAGAACATAATTCTATATCTTTTTTAATCTTTAGAACAAGCGAAAACAATTCGTAATTGTCCGATTTTGAAGTACTAACCTAACTACAAAATAGAAGAGGTTCATTAACTTACAGTGCATATTTAAGTAAGAAATATAGTGAGGAAAATTACTGCAACAAGTTCGTGGATAAACACATGATGAACAAATACCTCATTTCTTATACTTTCAACGTAAAATTAATAAAAAGTCAAAAAATATTATTTACACATTGTTACATAAAAATAGTAAATAAAACCATTTTATCTTTGAAAAATAAAATTTACACATTGTTGCATAAAAATAGTAAATAAATCCATTTTATCACACAAGAGATATTGTTCTAGTTTTCAATAGTTTTAAATGCTTTTATTTAAATCCACCTCTTTCTTCGTTTACTTGTTCAGGTAAAATATTGTAACTACATTGTTACACGTCTTCCTTTGTTTAATTATTTTGAAAATATAGATATACATTTTATATGACAAAACAAGTTTTTTTTCATTTTAAATGCAATATAGTTAATAAGTTTAGTAGTGCTTGCTTCAATCACATTGAAATTTGGTTTATACACTTATACCAAGTAACAATGAATATTTTCAAAGTTTTTAATATATTATAATCAGTAACTCAATAAAAATATAGATACATTAATAAAGCCACATTTATTTGGATAAATGTTTTATCCAATTTTCATCCATTTCTTTAGTTTAATCACTTTGAAATTTTGTGTATTAGCTCTCACTAGATCACATAACATATTTTTAAAACAAAATAAGTAATAATTTCAATAAAAATTTTGGTACATTTACTTAGAGCGTGCTTCTGCAATTTTTACCCATTTTCACCCTGTTTACACTTATTTCTTTAAAGTTTTTGATGTGATGTAAATAATAATATCAGTAAAAATACAGTTATGTTGATAAGTGCGTACTTGAACAGTTTCTACCCATTTCCCTTAATTCAGTCACTTTGAAATATTATCTCCACTTTTATGCCGCATGACAAGTTTTAATGTAATTAATATTAATAATCTCAATAAAATATATGTAATTAATAATGCTTGCTGATGCTATATTCGTTGATAATATGGAAAACATTAAACATAATGACATTCTATTATTTAATTTTGTTATCCTTAAATACACTGTTCAATTTAAGAAAATAGAACTTTAAAAATTTTAAATCAAACTAAAGAATATCAATTATCTGAAACAGGGTTAAAATTATCTTTGTTTAAAAAATAAACCAAAATTTCTAATAACAATTTTCAACATAAATAAATACACTAAAATTACTACAAGACTAGCATGCCACATAAATT
Source organism: Druceiella hillmani (assembly GCA_039881145.1). Lineage (NCBI taxonomy): Eukaryota > Metazoa > Arthropoda > Insecta > Lepidoptera > Hepialidae > Druceiella > Druceiella hillmani. Next base: position 41,716,070 of record JAYKKI010000004.1, on the reverse strand, counting down.
ATATAGTAAATTCTCCCATAGTAAATTCTCTTAGTAGTTTTAGCACTTTTTCTATGTGTATCCTTAAGCTTGCAATTTGTTTAGTCAGTCTTGTATCCAGCTTTGTTACTTTTAGCTTAGAAACCGCGCTTAGAGGTCTCACCAAATTACATTCTCGCTTCAATAGTAATTATTCCAATTGTTTAAAGCCTATATCAGACAAAGATATGCAAGTGGTGCCAAGAAATTCAAATACTTTCGATCCTTGACTAACCAAAAATCGCTGATCCTGCCACCGTATCCAAGCGACATTTAACTTACAATGCAATCAGAAGTGCTGCTTTTCAGATATTTTCTTGTATTAGCTTTTTTTGTAGTTGGACCACATCTAATCTACCGACTTACTTGGCTATTCTATTCCTATTTCTAGATAATTTATAATAAAATTGATTGAATAATATTTATGTCTGAAAGCGACCTATCTACCGCAAAGATAGCCTTATTTGAATTGCATTTAATTTTATTATAAAAGGATAAATATCTTTAAACATTCTGATGGCAATTATAATTATATACCAAATATATCAGCTAATTCTGCAAATGTCGTGCTGAGTATTGTATCTTTTTATACATGACAAAATGTGCTCTTCGGGAATCCTGGTATGTTTCTGGATAATTTCAAGCCGGAAAAAACATTCTGTTGTTTATTTTTATATTTCTAAAATTATTTTCAAGAAATTATCTAGTAAATTCTTCTTCCTTTTTCTCCATATTTCAAAAAGTTAATTTTTATGCCCCTTTTTGGAACTTTAGGTTCTAACCATTGTACAGATGATGATATACTAAGTCCAAGTAGTGAGGTACGTAAATAGTAGAGAACTTTGTGGAAAAACAGGTAATTAACGTTTTGCTTCTTAAATATATAGTGATTCACGCTTAACTCCTCTATAATCAATATTAGAAACCATAGCCCCTGATGCTTTAGTTTTAAATTGAAATATTCCAATAGTTACAGAATGTCGCTTGAAAGTGATGTCGTTTCATCTAATATTTCATTAGAAATTTTATTTGCTTCTGTGTTTGCATATGAGTAATATTTATTAATACTGTTGGGTATAAGAAATATTTATTACAGGGTATACGATTTATTTTCTGAATGTACTTGAATCGATACGTTTTCAGTTTCTAGAACTAAGTGCTTGAGTTGAATTATTTTTCAATTCATATTTGCTTTCCGCAGTCTCTTTAGTGCGCCCCAGACCAAAAAAAAATAATAATCGTTGTTAAATATATCGATGGTAATAAATTTTCCGTCAAAATTCACTTGCTTATTGAAACAAAACTGCTACCCTAGTATTATTAAAATAGGAATGTGCTTCAAATATACATACGAAATAATAGATTATAATTATATCCTTTAGAGACACCATGCCCTAGTCGAAATCCAATAGTCTTATAGGCCAGATATTCTATGCTTGGCTTAAGATACAAATTACACAATATATGAAACAGTAATACAGATTGGCTAGGTTACACGACCAGTATTCTTAGCCTTGGCCTAATTAGTGAGCAAAATCCACTAGGGAAAACGAGTAGTTCGTTCTATTTTCGCACTAAAACCAATTTGTTATTGTTGTTCAAAACTTTTTCCTACTCAAAGTCAGTAAAATAAGGCTTCAATTCATGAGATGCTGTTGACATAAAACTGTAGATATTCAAGCACTGACCACTCTATAATCTTATAACTTGTTATACCTAACGTCGATAGAATTAAATTTTTACCTTGGATTAGTGGCATCCTTTATCTTTCCACCAAGATAAGTTGGGTACTATTTGTACCCATCCCCTCTATTCGAACTGGTTGGCATTAAAATTTTGAAGGTTCTTGTATGCCTTACGTGTCATTCGGCCCATTAATTTATATTTCATATATCGTTTTATATATGTAGGTAACTGCAACAAAATTAATGTAATTATAAATATATGATTTAATTACTTAAAACCGAAATTTACATATAACCATTTAAATATAACATAACACGGTGTATTATTGATGTTACGAAAATGACTTGCGTTTGTTATAAATAGTAGTCATTACTAGTATTATGTAAATTATTAACGTATGTATTTCTACTTATATCAAAATGGTCCTCACAAAAATATATTTTAGATTTTCCTAACAATAAGCGTGAGTCTCATCGTATTAACTGTAAAAGCTTTTTTCAAATCTTCATATTTAGTGGAACATGAATAAATAATTATCTTGCCGTTTTTATAGTCATGTTAACACGTAAATATACAACACAACCTTTATATGAAATAATTTTTCAAGAAAGGTAAGATCCAAATAACAAGACACAGGTTAAGTTTATTTGTAAAATAACAACACACAGATTAATATTAATTGCTTAAAACACACAGATTAAGTAATACATCAAATTATTAAATTATAAGAACTAAATGCAGTTTGACAGATCATTCAAGTAAGCTCCGCTTCACAGAACAGACACAAGCCCTTTATAAAAGGTAGAACTAGAACTAATTTGATATATCGAAATGTCAATCATTATGTCCGATAGTTTTTAATACGATCATCAATATTTCGATGCTATCATTGATATTGATACCGATATTTAAAAAGTCATTTATCTAATTTTATATTCTTATAAATAATGTTTTTACCTATTAATAAGAAATGCACAGTATTCTGTTTAATGTGTTATTTAAGTTATAACAACAGCAAATACTATTAAAAATTTACCAGCGTGTTCATCTCCGAAGACTCTTAAATGACACATTAAATAGAATACTGTGCATTCCTTATTAATAGGCACTTACTGCAAATATTTAATATTACTTCACTTACATCAGCCAGATCCGCAATGGACAGTACAATTGCTCAATACTCTCTTGCGTGCAAAGAGTATTCTCCTGGAATTCCAAAATTAAAACTATCAAAAATACTTCCAGCAGACCAAGAGCAAAGTGGACTTTCTATCGGCCACAATCATCTCCAGGCGCACTACCAGAATATCGGATCGCGGTAGCAAAAATCAACATATGTACTCTATGCAAGTTAGTAAAAATGGATGGCATTTCACCATCTACGCTACAATGCCCTTATATCTATTGGAGTCGGAGATTCATCAAGCTTTTACCGGACGGCTCAACGGCGGAAGAGCTGGTATTGAACAAACAAAACAATTTATTATGTTTTTCCGCACACATGTTATTTATTATCTCAATTCAAACCTACTATTTAATTGTTTATTGCTGTGTTATAGTAAAAGCTTAATTACAGTAAGTCTGGCCTCGAAAATTGTTTTTGAATCTTGCATTTCAAAATATTCTAATACGTTTTATGATTTTAAGTATTTTATAAATTTAGACGCCAGAAACCTTACATGTAATTAATGCGAAAAAAATTATGAAGCTTGTGTAAATACAACAAATCTAGCTACACAGATGATAAATAAGCATCACATGCACATATCCATTCAATTGTAATAGTGCCATAACCGTCACCAATAGTATGTGGGACAGAAAGTTTAAAAAATTGTCAGTTTTTATTTTTAATACCGATTATTGTCAAGTTGCTGATGAGAATAAACAGTTACAGATTATAAAGTTAGTTTTGGGTTTATTCTAAAACTATATATACTATTTTCATAATTAACTCATTGAAAAAAAGTACTTAATAGTTCATTTAACTATTAAGTACTTTTTTCCAATATAGTGCAAGAAATTTATATTTTTTACTGAAAAGGAATATTATTTCAGATATCTTAGAAAAGAAACGGTTAAACCCCATTAAAGTATTGGAAATTATAGACCTGTTTAAATCATACATTTACCAAAATTAGTTCTTATTCGGTAATATTTTTTTCAATACATCAATAGTAACGAAAGGTACACAGCGACAGTTAGACCAGTTTTTTAACTTTGCCAACTCCCTACACAACCATATAAAATTAACTTTAGAAACAGAATCCGTAGAATCCGATAATAAACTAAACTTATTTGCGGACTCCATAATTAATAGTCATTCACAACACCCTCGGTCCCATAAGTTAGCCTTCCAACCGTCCAATCGATGATTCACAGAGCATTAACCATCCCGCTAGAAAAACCCAATTTTCATAAAGAATTAAAAACTATAAAACAAATCGTTGTAAATAATAATTATAACCCATAAATTGTCACAAAACTAACGGAAATATACCCGGTCGTAACAAATAATAATAAAATATACTATAATCCAAGTATATTGCAGATTAGTGATACCACACTTCTCTCTATCAGCTATTCTGTGGGTGCGCTCGTCTAGAGAGACGTCCATGGTTATATTAACCTAATTTATTCATCTTCTTGGTGCTATCTTACGTGTTCTGATACCTTCCATTTGGCCCTGTGCCGCCAGACGTTCAATACCACCGTTGCTATGCGATGAGATATGTCTAAGATTATGTGAGTTTGTTCAATGTTGGACAAACGCTGCTTAATACCGAGTTCTTGGAGCATCGATGCATTAACATGGAACTCGGTCCACGACATCCCAAATATCCTTCTCTTCACAACATTCCAGGGTATCTATCTTTTTTCTCTCACTTTCACATAGTGTCCACGTCTCTGCGATGTAGAGGGATCCGATTTTCGTGTTTTTTGTAATGTTACTGTTTTTCCCTTGTCCATAGTTGGTGTAGTGATAGGTCAAGCAATGTATGACGTCTACAGAAATGAATTGTGAGCCATGTTCGAACGCCTTAATTTTGCCCAGATTACTTACATAAAATTGTTTTGCCACTTAAATATATCACCATTTCTCAAATTTTAGTTAGGTTCATTTTGATTTATAATACTCTGTCATAAACATTAAATTTCCTAGGGAAGCTAATATGAATTTTCTCTATGAATTTTTGTTCTTTTAATTAAAAGTCGTTTTGCTTAAATGTTTTCTCTAGTGTGATGGAATTGTTTACAAATATTATACATTATTATAAATATTATGTTTATCGGTCTGTAAATCCACAATTATTTATAATAAATAGGTATTATTGGAACTTTCCATTAAATAATAAGAGTTTATATAAGAAGAGCTAAAAATAACTTATAGTTGTTGTATTAATATAATATATTCTAGGCATTGATATGAAATTTGGATATATAATGATACATCAATCAAAATAGTACTAAATCCTTTTTCGATATTGGTCGATGAAAATACGGTGGACTTATGAAAAATATTTGAAGAACTTTGTCACCTTTTCGACGGAGTATTTACGTGTTCATTATATACCATATTCGTCGCATATTATTTTCTTTACTAATGGACATCGGACAAACCAGTAAGTTCTTTTTTACAAAACACTGTAATATAGCTCCTAAGAAAAAAGTCGTTGTTTATTTTTTTACGTGATAACGTTTTCATTTATTTTCAAATTTATGCACTTCATTTTATTTTAAAAATTATGCAGTTCATCACCGTTGAATTTGTCTGAAGTAAAGTATTACTTCAGACAAGTTCACCTGTCTCATAATATTCAGTGCTTGTTTTGTGAATTTTTTGAACATTGCTTGAAAAATCAATCCTAAACCATAAATTACCTTGAATTAACATCGATTGATGAAGGTACTATCGTTAAAATTAAAGTATAAGTTAAGGGGGAATAGGTATTATGTTATAAAAATGGGAGTGATTTTTTCTTATTTTTGATTAAAATCAATGCGTTCTACTCACAGCCAAAATTAAGAGTTGTTAAGTAGAGAAATAAGGATCCATTATAATTTCCATCCTTCCTCCTTCCCATCCATCCTTCTGTCATAACCTTAGAGTTTCCTATAATTTCAGACTTATAAAATTTTATGAGTAGTTGCTTCATAATAAGATCTTAATCAGTATGTGCTAAAATATTAATGAATCTTGCATTTCAAAAGTCTTCGCATGAAAAGAAGAGAACATTTTTTTGCTTGTTGCATCGAAAGGAATATCATTGGATAGGTCTTTTCAAATGACATTGAGGTTTACTTTACTATTTTTTTATTTTTAAACCCAATTTGAAAATATTAACCTTAACCTCCTAAAATATTAGGCTCAATCCCTATAGAATAGTTGCTGATGAGAATAAACAGTTATGGATTATTTCTTGATTCGCGTGATTGGCGTGTTTGCTAAACGTTTAGTTATCTTTTATTTCAGCATAATTACCTTGAATTAACATCGATTGTCCGATTAGGCTCAGTCCTAGCCAAATCCCGTGGTTCGTTAGTTCTTTCTAAAGTCAATCAAATTATAATGTAGTATTAACCACGATATAATTACATTATTCCAGGTGTAAGCAAAATAGCAATAAGTCAAACTACTCTTATTTATTTCCATATCTCAGAATATTAAAGAAAAGCTGAAGAAATTATACTTAAAATGAAAATTCGTCTATTTTTTTATATAATTACATTTGGTAGGGTTCTGTTTTTATCTGTAATTACAAAATGTATCTTACAGATTTTTGTAACGAAAAACAGCGATAAGAAAACGTCTCACAAATTTAGTAAAAGAAGCAAGTGAGAAATTAGAACATTAAGAACACTTTTCAGAAAATGAGCTTCAGTCCTTAAAGAAACAAAAGGAATTTACTTTTCGTCTGTATATTTGTTGGCTTATGACTATCATGTAAAACTTATTAATTTGGAGGAGAATGGAGGTTTACTTTTGTGTTCCTTAAAGTGGGAAAAAAAATATTAGGTATTGTTATTTTAATTTTTGTTTGCGTTAATTTCTTTTAGTTGTTCACTTTACTTCTTTCCTGACTTAAAACTATTAAATAAAGGATGCGATTCTATTTAAAAGAATCAACGGAAGAAATTGAGATATTTATTTATAACATTAGTAAGAAGGAGAGAAGAAAAGGAGGTTGTGAAACAAAGACATAAGTTATTGACCTTCACATTTTACCAAGAGATATCGAGATGATGTAGATAATAAACAGTCTACTATAATTATAGATCCCAAAGCCCACACAACGTGAGCCAATATGCTCGTAAAACATGAGATTTTTTTTTTAATTTAACATACATGCCTTGTTCAAAAATAATAAATATACATCATCACTTTTAACACATTGACCCCACAATACCTGCTTTATGGATTGTGATTAATATGGTGTGTAGATTTTTAGTGACCAGTTAAATATAATGAAACACGTCAGAGAATACAAAACTGCTACTTAACAATGGTTGTCTATATAGTATATATGGTATAGTAGTTATCGACGTATTTAAATAATTGCGTACTATGACTCAGAGTATTATTTCTTAGCTAATGAGTTTGCATTTGCGAAGCAAATTAAATAGACTTTGTTAATATTGACTCATAGAAAATATATAAAGCTCCAGTTTCACGGATAAGGATGTGATTATGACGTAACTGAATTTAATTTACATCGTTATTCTGACAATTGAAGTTACGCCAATTGTATACAATGCCGCTTATCTTCTTACCCGTGAAAATGCATAACACATTCTCCTTCTCCTGCAATTTCAGGGAAAAATACTTAAAAAAAATTACGCCTCTATGTATATTATACTATGCAAAATTTGTGTAATGTTTAATAAACAATTCTGTATATTTGCACATCTAATTGAAACTCGTTTCATTAAACATTTTAATAATCATTAAATCTGACATAAACTTGCCTTTTCCAGATAATTTTGCAATCGATATCTCCCTTATTTTATATTGAATATGCATTTGCATAACTTTGTTTTTCATTCTTTCCATGGGAACTATTGTAAGTTCACGGTTAGGTTCATTACAATGTTTAGAGACCGAAGGCACCGCTTAATATTAAATATGGAGTTACTTTTTTATCATTATCAGGTGTTGTCGGAGATGCATAAAAAGTCGCAAATATACCGTCAAGAAGACAATTAAATACCAACGTGTTCACTTTTTAGTGTTGTTTGTTTGCACCTTCCACAAGAATATAAATGAATTATGGTAACCCACTCCAGATAGATATATAGTTTTATATTACATTCTGTGAGCTATTATCAACAACAGAAAATACCGGCGTTTTTAATTCTTACAAGAGGTGAAAATAATTGTACTATTTTATAATAAAAATAAATCTATACAAAATTGTAACTGGAAATTTTGGGGCGACTAAATATAACAGTAAAATTCTATTAAAGTCTGCTCGCTTTGATCACTAAATTTATTACAATCGATTTCAATTCCGTTTATATTTTTGGAATTATGTCTGGATTATTAATATATTTCATACTATACTCAATTATCTCGTGGTTAGTTTTGCCTTGGTCAATCTTATATTTATTATTTCTTATAATATTTTAATGTTCGAAAATAAGTAGTAACTTTATTCCATACGAATTTTTCAGTTTAATTTCAGATTTACGTTTACAAATAAATTTTTTCATAATCGTATAATTTATTAGTAATTTAAAGTGCAATCCAAGTAACTTCTGTGTTATTCTGTGAAAGCTACAGAAAATTTTTGCTAATTTCGTCTTACAATATTATATATTTACCCATTAAGAGATTCATTAGTTTACTTCAAACTAGGTGACAACATTTTCTTAACAGAAAGCGAGATAAGAATCTTCTTATCGTACTCGGTATACTTTTTTCCATTTCATTAGTTATTTTGTTCATTTACTTTCTTTTAATTTTAGTCTGTTTTGTCGATGAACATTCAAAAATATTTAAGTAATACCAGAAGTAAACGAAAACGTATCTTAGAATATTAAAAAATTGACTAAGAAAAATTAGTGCCCCAAGGTAATTAGTGCCCCAAAGTATAATTTCAAATTGATTGATTATATTTACAATTAAGAGTAAAATGAATTTACGACTATAGACATGTGTGCTATCTAAATTTTATCAAATAGTTGCTCTATAAGTTATTGGGAAAAATTGCATGCGTCATATATTTGAAAAAAAAATACAATTACACTGCTTACCGTCCCCGACATATGAACGTAAATAGATATTTTAAAAGTTTTAAATTTCTGTGAGAGAACGTATGGTAGAAAGATACACGTAGATGAATAATTAGTATTTTAAATACCAAATTTATAAGTTATTACACACTAAAATGTTCTTATGGTATGGCTAGTTCATGAAAAAAAGAATTGACCACGTGTAATTAAGTCCCGTTCGAATAATCAGTTACTTTTTGTTATTGTAATTAGTAGGTTTCAAATTTCAAGTAATATTCTAAAAGGAGATAAAAGATAATAATAATGACCCATTTATTGATTTTTTATTCAAAAATGAATGTGACAAATAGTAAAAACAATCTTCGAGGCTTAAGTTACAGTGTTCATAAAGGAAACTGCACTAATGTAAAAAAATATGTCTCGCGATACTAATAAAAGAAATTGTAAATCGTGTAATAATAAATTACTTTTACCCCTTTAATATTTTATTAATAAAGTAAGGTTCATCTTAAATTATATTTCTGCAAATAATTTATTGTTACTACGACTTGACGAAAAGTGGTCAACTTCCGGCTGTGAATCAAAAATTAAATTTAATTTTTTTTAAGTCATACAATGCTTTTGTAATGATAACAAGTTAATTGTAACTTTTTTGTTTATTTTTCATCGTCTATAAAAAAGTAATACTATTTTTAAACACTCTCTTTTCATGTAAATTTAATACTTACTGAAATTATCTTTACTGAATTTTGCTACTTATACATTTTATTTTAACATAGTCGACCGTAGAAACAAATTACGATACTTATTAATTTTCAGATTTATAAAAATAAATAAAATATTGTTATAAGAAATAACTTAAGTTAAATTTCGAGAAATACACATTCCAAAACAGTTGATGCAAAATATTCAATGTTTGTTTATGAAAAAAAATAAGCGAATACATTTAGTTTAAAAAATAACGTGGCTACGCATAAATTGAATGGAAAAAAATTCATTACATAATATTTTTAACTCTACCTGATTCAAATTTCATTTAACAAATCATGAAAATGAATTAAATAACAACCTGGAGAGCTCTCTTACAGACAACTGCCTCACCGATGCCTGTGAGTTTAAAAATAACTTTCCTCATTACGGTTAATATTTTTTGTGGCGATAACAATCAATGTTGCGCTCCGGCTATTTACTGTGTTCTTTGCGAAAGTATTACTTGTTCTTTTGAAACGAGAATAACTAACGGCACGCTTCAAGCATTCGCTGTTCCTTCATCAAAGTATTAAATGATCTTCTTATAATGAGAACAATAATGCCATATTGGAAGTATTCATTGTGCGCGTTATAAAAGCATTACTTAGTCCATTATAATGAGAAAAATTAATACCTTATTCCATGTATACGTTATTATCTTTAAAATCATTACCTGGTACTTTTATGATAAGAAAAACGATGTTGCACTGTAAATATTTATTATTCTCATATCATTAAAAATTATTCTCATGTCATTAAAATTTATTATTCTCATATCATTCAAAATATCCATTAAAACAACGTTGTAATTTTAGTGAAAACAACGATATAAAGGAATGTGAATTGCATTGTCCATATTAAAAAAGTGTAATAGCGAGAAGAGAATAAATTCTAAACGAAATAACATCGAAAGAAATTCACAGCAGCTCAACTACAGATACAATTTTTACAAATATGGCTACATATACATATTTACCAACGGTGCCGTATCAAACTGAAATCCAAGCATTTATCTGGAACTAACGCACTAGTTGCTTCGACCGAAGTTGAGTATGCAATGGAGCGTTTTACCAAAAATCGGAATTAGCATAAAAAGATAAAAAATGTCAATTTGGAGTTTAAACATTTATAAGAAGTTAAAAATTATACGGTTTAAAATTAATGCTTTTAATTTCCTTTTGTCAATGGGTTGAAGTGTTTTTTTTTTCAATAATTTTTTTCTAGAGGGTACCCAGTTTATTTAGATAAAGGATACACCGATCACATTCGAATGTTTGGAATTTATTTAAATAATTATCTAACAATTAGTGGAGAATTTATATTTCAAAATTATTACATTTTTTTAAACCAAACGTACCATACGTTTGGTTTAAAAAACTTTTCCTTTATGGAAAATTTAACCCTCATATTGAGTGAAATTATTAAGGAAACATCAATATTCGCTAAATTTGCAATCATAATAACTTTATTTTTTATGTACTTGATGAATATATTCTTACATTTTATTTCAAATAAAAAATATTCAGGAGATATCAAAGATGCCATAAAAGTTCTCACAATGAAACTATTTCTATAAGACGCATTACATTAATTTTTATGTAACTTAGGTAACTATTAGAAAATGTTTCCTCAATAGACGGACAGTTTCGACAATTTTAACCCCTACCAGACAAACAAATAGGATAGCAATAGGTGCAAACGCGAGGCAATATACATAGAAGTAGGTGCGAGTGTCCTTCAAAAATTTAATTGCGATCCTTCTCCTGCATACCATCTCTTTCCACTGCCCATCTTTCGTTTATACATGTTTATACACGTTTATACACATTTTGCTATTTGTTTTGGCGGTACATGTTTATACACGTTTTGCTATTTATTTGTGCAGTTTATGAGATAAATGTGATTCAGTTTTGACAATAATCATCATGGGAGTCGTATACATTTATTTTTATTGTAAAAAAAGTAATGCAAAATAATATTGTTTTGTGAAGACATAGAAAAAATTTTAATCAATTGTGATACTGTGAAAAATACATAACCTCAAGAGAAGGACATTATTTTACCTAGTGTATATGGGGACAGTGGTTACCACAGTGAGTATCATATATCATTTATAGGACTCTTGAGAAAATATTTTACCTCAGAATCTAAAATTAAAAAAGAAACCGTTGAAACGAAGAGAGAGAAAAAACGGTAAAGAAACAAATATACCTTCAAACAATTCACCTCCAGCTACATCGTTTTTACCTGAGCTGAACGTAGAACCGTATTATTCACAGCTTCTATTTACAGAATCTTTAGCAGCATCACAACTACTTTTTATTCCTCAATTAATAGAACCTTAACCTTCAACTTCTCAGGAGGATGCGGACATTCTTGAACTTGAAGAAGTGAGTGAAAATAATGATTTAATTTCGGAAGTAAACAGTTAAATCCAAGGTGATATTTGTTGGTTTTGTAATAAAAAAAGAAACAATTGAGATCAAAAATGTTTCCGTTTCATGAAGCTGACAAAGACCATTTTAAGTCGCGTATAATACCTAACATAAAAGGTAAAAAAGAGTATAGTGAAAATAGTTAAATGGATTGTAATATGTTATCAGCTCGAAAATATATTATCTTACCTAATGTAGAGTTCAGTTCAATGATAAAATATTTTCTACGAAAATATCTGTTAAAATTAATTAGCAGCATCATCGAGAGTAACAGCAGAAAGCTTTTAATGAAATTAATAGCATCATAGAGGAAGATGTATTCAAGAAAAGGCGCCGCCATTTATTTATATATTTAAATGAATTATATTCTGATTCATTGGAGAAAATCTTTGAAGAAAATTCCTTTGAAATGAATGCTACTTTTACTGCACACCGTCTCGACATTAATTTTTTTACAATTTTTCATAAAAAGATATTAGCATCCAATTATCTGAAGGTAATAGACGAAGCAATATTTGAAAATTTACTATCTGAAAATAATTTACAAAAAGCTGCATTAATTTTAATAAAAACAATACCGAAAATAAACAAGAAAAAATGACCGGACAAAAATCTCTCAGCACAGTATTTAATAGCAGGTGAAGTTTCATTACCATAACAACTATTCGATTTTTACTTAACTCTTATTGGTGGTTGTGGTCAAAGATGAAAGAATAGCATAAAATGCGTTCGGTAAGTTCGCTCCCTTTGTCAAGATATTATTTATGGAGTTCATAATGGTCAAGTAAAGAGGTCAAAGCACATTATACTGGATATGAGTTTGAAGAGCTCAACGAGTAGCAGAAAAATAATTGATATTCTCAATAGATATAGTCATTGCATTAGTTACGAAAGTGTCGAGAACTTGAGAAACTTTGAAAAGTCTGGTTTATACTCAGAAAAAATTAAAAAAGCACCTGAACTTTTTACTTTAAATAATTTTGACCATTTTGTTAAAACTACGAGTGAAAAGGGCACTACACATGACACCGTAAAAATTACTTATCAAAACGTCGAGTTAAATACGTCCAAAGAATCAGAAATATCCGAAACACCGCTTCCTATTAATAAAGGCCATTCACCATACAAAAATTAAAAAAGAAGAACTTTCGTCATCTTATTTTCAGAAAATATTCCATATCCAAAAAAAAAAACAAATACGACTAGTGAACTGCAATCGACAATTGAAAATATACTCCCTAGAAAATTACAATTGTACACGGATATTGATAATATCTGGATAATTAGTCATGCGGTAGAATTACCTGACGTTCCTGAGTTGGTTGGTTTTAATAGTCGGATTTATGAGAGTGATACTCCGCAACAACACATTTCTTATTTAAGTCTCATAAATGCCTCACCAACTATGGAAACCATGCACCAAAGTAAAAAAATTGCTTATGAAAATCATCCATGCAAGTTGCATATGATTTGGCAATAGTGAAAGTACTACAAATATAACCATTGTAAAAACCTACATTCGATTAAATATTTATACATTTAAGACCATTTCACATTATGATGGCTTCCTTTAAGACAATTGGTAAAGTGATAAGTGACTATACGTTAACAAAGTGATGGTGGAAAGTAGTTTGCTAGCAAATGGTACTGTGAATGGATTTCTTAATGGAAAACATTTCAACTGTAGCAAAAAGTTGCATCCTTTTATAGCATTAAGATTAGAAATATTACATTCCAAATCTTTTTTGCAAATTATTAACACGTCATTAACAAATGATATGATTCAGAAACTTCACAGACTACAAAATTGTAAAATATCACCATTCCACATAGAAAATGAAGAGTCACTTCACCAATTCAATTTCGGATTTTTATTAGGATTACAAACCTCCCCAAGAATTAGGATTACAAACTCACCAACATATTTTAGCGTATTTTAGTCAGCATAATATTCAGAAAAATATTAAACAATTAAAGAAATTTATAAGGACTTTCGATCAATTTATTAATCCCTTCAGTTTAGAAGTACCAAAAGATAATTTGATCAACACTTCATCTGGTAAAGCTTCATAAGAACTGGTAGAATCACTTCTTATTAATAGTGAAAAGAATGGTATTCATCAACGGAATACGTTCATTTCTGAATGCCTTGGAGATATTAGTAGATTTGAAGAATCTATTTAAAAAATCACCTCTTAATAATTTTTCGAGAGATTTGAAGAAAAACAAAAGAATTCGAGTAGGAACTACAATTCAAGAGGCTAGAATTCAACGAGACCTGTTTGGACGTATGCTGGAAATCTCCAAAATTTTGTCGTACCCAATTACCACAGTGCTATTTGAGTGATTTTGTGAGTCTATATGCTATTTGAATGGTACTATTTGTAAGATGAATAAATCTGCCTTAATGAAGTGTTTGGAAGAAGAGATCCAGCATCAGCCTCCACCTTATGTAGACGTCCTAATAATTGATGTTTTTTTTCCATTGTACACTATGAAGAGTGTTCCAAACAAGTATGTAAGCATTTCAAAAAAAATGTTGCAAGTGGTTACTCAATTGGAAGCATCAAGAGTTGGCATTACATTTAATCAATACACTATCCATCAAAGATTACGAACATTCCCAGCGATTCGAATCTGCACAATTGTATTATACCATAACTGGACCTGATCAAATTCGGCTGAGTGATTTTGAAAGAATTAAACAATTTTAAAATGTTATACAAGGTTTTGTTAATTTCTTCATCTTGCATTGGGCTACTGATAAAATGGTGCCATTTATTAGTAACAAAACCATTCACTAAATTTTAAACAGTACCATTCTTTCGTTTTTAATGCCTCCAATAGCATAGTATCAAGGGTTGTGGAAGAGTTATCATGTCCAGAACATGAAGAGGCTTATACCAAAATAAAATGTGATGCATGTTGCATTAACAATCAAGGGAGCATAGCGCTCAGAAGTATATATACTGACATTGCTGCTATTATGCTTGGTCATATACACCACAGTACACCACCTATCAAATTATTAATTAGTTTGGATGCTGGAAACAACCTCAAAAGATAAACGCAAAGTTAGAAGAATTTATTTGTAAGCCTGGATTTCATGCAATCACAGGTTGTGATTTTAATCCCGCATTTTTCTGAAAAGGAAAATTAAGGCCTTACAAAATATTTAAAAAAAACAGAAGAATATCAAAAAACTTTCATCAAAATCGGTGACACCAAATTATTTGAAAATAATGATGAACAACAAAACATTTTTGACACAATACAGCAGTTTATATGTAAGGTATACAATGTTAGTGCGATAATTGATGTTGATTCTGCTCGACTTCTATTGTTTATCAATACGTATATGGTCTCAGAGGTTAATGGGTTTGACCGTAAAAAACTGCGAAATATTCATGCTAGCAGTCTGCCAACCTGTCCAACCGCGCTATTACAGCAATTTTCGCGAGCAAACTATATATCTGGCATGTGGAACTCGGCTTACCAGATAATTCCAACGATATATCAACCAGAGAATAATGGTTGGGTACAAAACAACAACAGGAGCATTTTAAATGGTTTGAAGGAGACAAGTTTCCAAATTATGTCAGCGATTCACTAAAAACTCCCTCTAGTATTATATCCTACTTCAAATTATTATATATAATTTTTAGCTACTCATAATCGTATTTTTTTATATTTTTTACAGAAACTAACGAAGAAAACAATACTGAGAAAAATCGAGAAACAGAATGGAGTAGCAGTGACAAAGATAATGATGATATCAAGTATAATGATGAAAGTGAATAAAATCGTTAAATATATCTTAAAATCTCGTAATAAACTTATAAATTCATATTTTCTTTTATTTTTATAAAATGACTATAAATACAATTAAACTATTTTTTCATTGAATTTTTAACACTATTTATGAATAAACAATAAAATGTTATTAAAATGTCGAATTTTGTATTGAACTGAATTTTGAAAAGAAAGTTCATGAAATTTCAGAACATCGTTTATTAATTTATTTGGTTTATTTTGTAATAATTAATTTATATGAAAATTATAATTATTAACTTTTTAAACATTGAGATTTTAGACATAAATTACTACGTAATAAAATTATTTCATCTATCCAAATAACTATCTCACTCGCATTCATAGCTATCCTATATGTTTGTCTGGCCAGGGGTTAGATCTGTCGAAACTATCCGGCTATTGAGGAAACATCTTCTAATAGTTACCCAAGCAACATATATAAAATTCAACTTTTATACTATAACGTAAGTACAATTTTTTTATTTACTTTTTTATTATTTTATTAAAGCCCTTTATTCTAAACTACAAGGTTACAGGATATCTCGCAGTTCAGTGTGCCTTTTGGCATAGTCCTCCTCCAGCATCTTCCATTGTGTTCTATCACGCGCCACCGTTCTCCAATGGTGTCCAGCCATAAGTTTTAAGTCATCTCTTTAGTGGTATGTCCCATCTTGTTAGTGGGCGCTACCTTCTTTGAGGTACAAATCTGATACGATTGTGCTCCATTTATTTCGTGTATGTCGGATAGTGTGACTGGTCCATCTCCACTTTTGTTGGTCTATTTGAGAAAGCATGCTTTACTTATGCATTATCACACTCATGCATTACTTTAGTTTTCTTCCTTATCATGCTACTTCTCACTTTATCCCGTTTCCTTATTCATGTCATGCTTCTTTCCGTGGCTCTCTGACAGTGTTCTATCTTCTCTTGGTGATGTTTGGTGAGCGACCAAGTTGCACATCCGTAGGTAATTACTGGAAGAATACAGGTGTCGAAAGCTTTCTTTTTATTCACATACCTAGCATTTTTGATCTTAGGATTTCTCTCAAAGACCAATATTTCTTCCATCCGTTTGCTATTCTTCTGCAGATCTTTTTTTGTGGTTTAATCTTCGTGAGAAATTATTTGTAGAATATCCCATTTTATATCTTCGAGGGCTTTTTCTAGCTCGTGTAAGCTTTTTTTCTGTTCTAAGGCTTCTCGTATTTAATATTGCGATGTTAATTAATTTGTTTCTTCTTGTTGGAGGGTGATGGACTAGATCTCTCGCGGGGACCAGCCGTGGTGGGAGAGGTATTATCGATTAGTTGTGGTTGCAGCTATATATATTTTGGTGTATATTTAATTTCTTTTCGGTGTTCCGGGGCAATATTTAGTTTTTTGGTGTACTCAGTTGTAGATCGGGTCTTACGTAGTTTAGTATGTTAGGCTTGTTGATATCATTCATATTAGTTTTGAGTAACGATTGATTTTGGTTACTCAGGGTTTCCTTTGTATTAACTTTCTTCTGTGTGGGTAACTTGGGTGAACCAGAAATTTGTCTCTTCTTCTTCTCTCGGTTGTTGTGTTTCGTTTTTTTTCACTATCAATTTATCATACTTTAGATAAGAAATGTTTCCTTTCTTTATCTCTTCTTTTACTTGAGGGCAAAGTTTTTGCCTTGTTCTAAGATTTCCTTCCAGTAATATTCTTTTACGTTGATGCCTGGTGGGAAGGTTTAGTTTGTTTTTGAGTATAAAATGGTTTTTTTCCACAGAGTCATGATGGACATTCTCTACAAATGGTCTACGCCGCCAATTACGCCCCGACAAGTTGGCGTTGAATAGGGTAGCGGCTCTCCGCTCTTTGTGCCTACCTATATAGAGTTTAATGTTTCACTTATCACTTTACTTATAACTAAAAAACTAAGTATTAAACTAGTGTTCTGGTTTTATTTATTGATCTATTTATTTTTGTTTCTAAGTTTCTTAAACACTTTGCAATATTAGTTTTTAGCACAGCTTATACACTTCTTATTTGTACTTCAGTTGTTATTATTATAAAAATCAATGTACAGTAGTGAGAACAACTTGTTACTCGTCTCTAATATTTGGAATGGCAGGTTTTTTACACTATTTCGAAATAAAATGGAGAAGCGAATTGCAAAGTGTCTGACGTTTATAGCACCGGCACCGGAACTCCATTCATTAAATTTTACAATGAATTTTTTAACACTGTTTATGAATAAACAACCAAAGATTATTGAAATGTCAAATTTTGCATTAAAATGAATTTCGGAAAATAAACTTCATGAAATTCCAAAACATTATTTACTAATTTATTTGGTTTATTTTGTAATTATTTATGACTATGAAAATTATAATTATTAACTTTTTAAACATTGATTTTTTCGACATAAATAACTATCTCACTCGCACCTATAACTATCCTATACGTTTGTCTGGCCAGGGATTAAATCTGTCGAAACGGTCCGGTTACTGATATATAAATAACTATCTCACTCGCACCTATAGCTATCCTATACGTTTGTCTGGCCAGGGATTAGATCTGTCGAAACGGTCCGGCTACTGATACTATAAACATTTTCTAATAGTCACCATATACTTTTTCGATAAAAAGCATATGTTGATTGTTATAAGGTTATATGTTGATTGTCATAACCGTTAGAACACCTTTTCATGCAAGTACTTTTTTAAACACAGTCCACTTATCCAAATCTTAAAAGCTTGTTTTTCCAAATTTTTGTAGTTTTAAATTTTCAATTGTTTTAATAAACTGCGAACTTTATATGGTAGGCACTGAGCAGTCTATTTATGAGCCAAATTTTTTTCAGTTGATTATTTTCATGTGCAGCTTCTTCTTCTCTTGCTCTTCAATTTTCAATATAGCTTGATGAAGCTCGACGACTGAGCATGCATAAAATAAAGCCTCAGTTCTGAGCTGAAATTTATGTAAAAAGTTTTTTACTATAATATGACATTTTTAATGCTCAAGAAATATTTTTTTAATGGGTGGTACATTTTCAAAACTCTTTCAATGGCAAGCATAAGTGCAAGGAACATCGCCCAGCGTTTATCGATATCAGTTTCGCCGCAGAACTCTTTTAGTGCTTCAACTTAAACCGTATAAATTAAAAAAAAAATTAATCTTTACAAAACAAATCTTAACAATTCAAAGCCTATGGGGAGACCATCTGCAGCTCGATTGCATTGAGAATTATATGGGCTCCGCATTCGATACCGATTAACAGTTTTTTGAGAGACTGAGTCCGAGTACCTCTGTAAATGAAAGAAACTTTATCGCCATGAAGAATTATTCAAAGACGATCGGTAATTAACTATTCATGAAATTAGCGTTAGTGGAGGAGTAGGCACACGACAGGTTTATGAAATTTTAAACGATCGTTTGGGTGTAAATAAAATGTCAGTTGGCTGGCTGTTGTGTGCATTCAAGAGTGTTGGCATCATAAGAGAAACTCAACAGTTTCGACATGTGCCGTCAGCTTCAAGAGCTTTTAGCCCATTACGAGTACAAATTATCACAATAGATAATAACCAATAATGAAACATGGATACCTTACTTCACTCCTGAGACAAAAGATTAATCCAAATGTGCCCATTTACTGAATTTATCATATTAATCTGTACGATGTATTTCGCAGTTAACATTCGAGGGACTACTTCGTTGTTTTTATAAAAGCAGCCCGCTGGCAGCGTGCAAACTCGGCAGTTCGACAGACGCTCGTATAGTCGTCCGCTGCGCCCGAGAGCCTAAGATAAATATTTACATTGCCTTAAATGTAAATTTTCTGTGCTTGTGGAAAAATATTTTTTTGAGACATACAATTTTCAATCTATCATTTTTGTTACTTTGTTTTATGATTAAGTGAAAATTTATTAAAATTCATTTTTTTATATTTTAGTCATATTTTAATAAATAATATCACATATTATTTTACTGGGCTAGAGACTGTTGTTGAAATTAACAGAATACAAGACAATTTTAATTACCCAAGCTTTCTTCCGAAACACCGGGAAAAGGAAGACCGAAAAAGGAAGAGTCTCGTTCAAAACGGGATGTGTGGTCACGTTACTTATGTCAAATAATTAGGACCAGTCTGCCATCAGACAACCCAACCAATTCTGATGCAAATTTCAAGCACGAAAATCCGTTAACGTAAAGCAAAAGTCGTTATAATATTTTCTACAATTAAGACTTGCAGCTATGGTGCAAACGTAATATAGTAATTTTGTTTTAAAGGCACCTTATGAAAAAAGAAGGTGACAAAGAAAACTAAATATATATACATAGCAAATTCTCTAATACAAAATTCTTTAATACATTATAAAAACAAAAACTAATTAAACTTCTGCATTTAAACATGGAAAATAAATATTAACCGAACTCAGAATGCGTACACTTGCATCCCAATGCGGGTAAGTGTGCGTAATTATTGAGGGAAAAGTTTGTATAATATTTTATAAACAATAATTACATATAAAAGCACCAATTACGTACGTGGTACACTCCTCGTGCCAACAGTTTCGCATTTGACGTATTAAATCCATCCTTTGACAGGTGGCTCTATATATTTCTCTTTGCATAGTGGACAAAAATATACTTTTTTTTCGTTGAATTTCCTTTAGTCTTCTTTCTTCTTTCTAGATTTTTCGTGTTTTATTTTCTTCCTGTTGTAATGATATGGTTTTCAGTGGTATCTTTTATAGTTTTAATTTCTTTCAGTTTCTCTTTATTTTTGTTCAGTTTATCGTAATTATGCTTTGACCAAACTACTTGTCACTATTTCTGAATGCTGACAGAGCTTTCTGATTTTATTTTTTGGCTCGTTCGATTTGAATAAGGTGCATAACCTTGATACCAATATCCATTGTGGCTTATCTTCCATATGTATCATAAATTTTATGAAAAATTAGTTGTCTGTCTGAAACTGAAGCTAGAGCAGTCAAAATTATTAAAAGGATAAATACCAGTTACAGCATATCCAGATTCTGCATTAGCTAACGGGGCTACTGGTCTGTCTGCCAAATTAAATATTGGTATTGGGTAAACGCTCTTCCGGCATGTTGAGTAGACTATAGATCACATTCTAAGAATTGTTTTCCCTTTAATTTAATAAAGAACTTTCTGTCGAGAGGTTGCATATTGTGAGGTGGCATTTTACTTCATTTCTATTAAAACAAATTGTCCTCGTTAACTAATCGGAATAGATTGACGAGCAACCAAATATTCATGACGATTCAGGTATTATATTTTATAATTACGCAGCATTTTTCATCTTATTCTGAAAATTAAAATAGTTAATAAAAATATAATTAAATTGGTTCTTTTAAAAAATCAGCGAAGTAAGTGTACGCGCGCACAGTTTCCCTGGGCACACTTTTCCAAAAGAACTGTTGTTTACAGATACGAATAAAAAAGTTAAAACGTTTTGACACAAGTTTGAATTCGATAGATTAGAGAAAATAAAAAAACTTAGTTTATTTCGTAATAACAATTACTCTAAAACTACATCTAAATAAATAATCACAGGGATTAATTTCGATGCGCACCAATATCGCATTGAGTGGCCGAGCTACCTCGCCTTTGTCTCCACCCAAGCCCCACCCCACTCTGAGATATACCTGTTACGTACACTTACCCACCGCGCATGCTTGTACTCACTGACTACATAGAGGCGTTCACAAAGATGTTGGAAGACGCACGCGGCCCGCTCTCTCCTGTAGAGAGCGGGCCGGCGCTAGCTTTACAACATCTTTGGGCGTTCACACTTAATGACATAAACCTCATCTGTGTGACCGTTACTTACTCGCCACATGCTGCGCATTCCTTACGTCGAATATAGATATTTACTGATAATATTTATTGTTATCGTGGTTATATTTATTGTTATTAATGCAATAATTTTGAAAACTAAATGGTTTGTCGTAAATCATAAATGCCCACACGCGGACTTCTCCCTTTCTGTCCTATAATAAATATTATCAATACCACACAGTATTACAAATGTAAATATTACGGACGCCATTTTTATTTCACTTTAACGTCATATATCGCATATTACTCTGAATAGGATACCGATTTTTATGATATATTTATTAAAATCTAATGAGACTTTTTATCACTCTGAGAGAATACTAAATTATGATTGTTATATAGATGAATCTTGAATGCATTACACTTATCGGTTGAGCCGTTTTATCATTATGAGAGAATACTGAATTAAGATAGTTACGAATCTTAAATGTATTACACTTCTTTTTGAAGAGTCCCGTAAAAAGTGATATTAAGGGAAAATAAATATTTTATATATTTAGATAGAAATACGATTTCTTATAGTTTTCTATGCATATTTAAGTTTTAAAAATGATTTATATGAAGAAAAAAAAAATATATATATATATCCTTAGATAGGTACCCTTAGATTTCTTAAAATATCGAACAAATTTTATCCATTTCGGTGGAGAAAAAATCCTATATTTTTAACATTGCCTGTATGCAAAATTTTTAACATAATGTTATGGTCTTGGATATTTTTACCAATTACGTAAATGATGCAATATCAACATTTTGGGATAGGTCGCTTTAATGCGGCAAAAAATAAAAGTTACTCAATCTATTTCTAATAAATATATAGCCTTTTTTCTAAACATATGACAACAGACAAAAAAGTAAAATAAAATGATACTTTCAGCTTGCGAACGTACTCATAAATTTTAAAAACTTCTGGAAAACTTCGAAGCTACAGTACTTTGTAGAGCCTTAAATTCGTCTTTTAAATATACTAATTATTGTAATGCTATTCTCAAAAGACAAACTTAAAGCTGTTTAAAGTATAATTTTACGGAATGAGATGAAATATAAATTTAGAAAAGAAACTGGCTTTGTAGCCAAAAACTATTTCGTGCTCTCAAATTCACATAATTTTTCTGGAAGCAAATTTTGATTGAATAAACTGTCCTTTTTCGTTACATAACGAACTTTTCGTAACATTATTCATTTAATACTACTTTACAAATCGTTCTACAGCTTGTGCTTGGCAGGGTATTTTAACTAAAAGTAAAATTTTCATTTTCTGAAATAGTAATTTGATTAATTTTTTTCATTTATAAACATTCAACAAAGACCAAAATTATTTTGTTTCCAATTTATGATATCGATATAAGAGTTGGCATCAAAATTAACCATTAGGGCTTAAAAATGGGTGATCTCTGTCCTGTTCGTTGTGAGTTCGTTTATTTAAAATTTTTCTGGCATCAAGTGTTCTTACACCAGATCTTTTTTTATCTGTTACCAACAGCAATTATCTTGAATGAGAAATTAATGCGTTGAATAACAATATATAACAGCTTTCAGCTGAGACCAAGACATAAGTTCCTAGACCCATTTTTATGAGATGTATATGTTTTTATTTCCTTCATACTGAAGCATACGCTTTCAAAATGTAGTGAGCTAGATGAATTAAATTTTCGGATAGTTCTAAAAATAAAAATATTTTAAAGTTGAAATGTAGATTTGTGATATTCTATTGGATTTCGTTAACCAACGGGCACGTCCCATATTGCTGTGGTTACATGTATCAAGTCATTGGCATGTTTTCCAGTAATTACCGCTCTACATATTTTAGATTTGTCTATTAATACGAGTCTTCTGTTTGTTAATCCTCTGGAATAATTATTTTATAATTCGTATTACTTCACTCACTAAAATTTCTAGTTAATATTAAGCAATCATTAGATTGTTTATATGATTGATTGTTGTGCGATATACACGTTTATTAATTCCTTACGCCAGACAAAGATCCGTACATAGCTACTTAATGCTACCCCAAAGGAATATAATTGTTATAGGTTTTGGGTAAATTGGCCGATCTAGTGCTATTAATACGGATTAAGTCTAAAAAATCCATACATCTGAGAATTTTTCTTTTCTTTACCTATCCGTGCGTAGACGGACTGGGCCGCTAGTCTTAGAATAAAGGTAAAGTACAATAGATGTCTATATATTTGTTTATAATTTTACATAACTGCTTATTAATTGAGATTTATTAAATAGTATTTATAATTATAAAACACTACTTATTAAAGTATATTTTTATAATATTTAGCAAGTACATTTATTTACGGCTTCGAATATTATAATTCAAAATGCCTTTATACAATTACAACGAATACCGTTGTATGTTTGTAGATATTCTTATGTACAAAAACTTGTTTTACGAAAAAAATTATAAGCATGCCTAACTGTTATTTATCGTATATCGTTTTTTTCACTCACGGATCGACACTTATCATATATTTCCTGTCCTGTTTTGTACACAATTACCCATTACTACATTATAGGCTGTCCCGCGTTTTTAGTTTGAAAGAACGAGTATTGGCCGGGTGTGGACTACAAATTGCGGTAACTAAATCGACACAGCGCTCGCTATAGCAGAAATTCAAATATGTAAAAGGTCTTGTGAAATACATATATTCGTCGATAATATAACTTACTTATGTACATTGTCACGTTTACTTTCGGAACCAGTAAAGTTTGGCAAATATCAGAGTAAGTTATGTATAAGTTATGCAAATATCACTAATTTTTTAATGAAAGAATATACGCAAAAACCACGTTTTAAAAAAAATAGCTCTTAGTTGCGATTATTTTATTGTGAAAAATCAGTTAGACAAAAAATTTCTCAGAAATTTTTTTTTCACTATTTTCATATTAAAATTATCATCAGATATTTAACAAACATGGAAATAAAATGTATGATACTAAGAGAACAGATTAATATAAGAGATTTATTTAAACTTACACAATATAAAAAAATGTCATCAATCCCATTTAATATTAATAAAAACATGAAATTCTCGCTACATTAAAAAAGTATTATTAAATCTTTAACATTTTATTTTTTAATTATAAATTGATAATTAATGAATGCATTTTAGCAACCATGAAAAATTCACTGTTTATCAATCCCAAAAACGTGAAATTTAAAGTAAGTAAAAAGAATCAATGAAATAATAATTTATAAATTTATATATCATAAATTATTTAAGTATCATTGCTTTTTATCTTCTTAACACCTCGTAATTTGTTTACTTTTCTCTTGTTTAATTTTTATTATTAATGTTTGTTGAGTGTGTAGTATAAAATTATAAATTTAAAATGAAAATACTGAGAAATAGTTCAGCAAGAAAAAAAGAGATATTATTTGTAAGTAATTTTTTTCACATAAATTTTTGTAATAAAATAATCAAAACTGAGACTTATCTTGTTAAATACTTAATTTTTGTTTATATTCTTCAACTTAAAAAAATCAAGAAAATTGGCATTTTTGTGTACTGAAATAATATCTCACTTGTTATACTGTAAAAGCAAATTTTCGAAATGTGAAACAATGGTTATTTTGTAACATATTATAAAAATACTTCAGGTAATCGCAAATTCTAATTTTACGGATTTTCAATATCGAATTGGAAATTATTTCTGTAAATCCATTCCTTCTGAGACTGTGGTTTGAAAATTATAACATGGGTAATAAATCGACAATTTTAATCATTTTGTTGAGCTGAAAACAAAAGTATATTGTATGTTCTGGGTATGGACCACTAAAATTATGTTGTTATTCATTAATGAAAGCATTTATTTAGATATTTTCCTCTAATTTACAAAAAATAATAAGGCAAACAATCTAATAAAATGTACCATTATTTCATCAAAACCACAAATAATATTTACTTTTTTTCGACTAAAATTACAAAGGAACAGTTGATACGTAGTTACGAACACAAAATAAAGAAAAAAAAATATGTAATGATCAAAGCTGATGTCTTTCGTTATTTTTATATTATTCACAAAAACATTTACGAGAGCTGTTAATATGAAACAAACTGCTTTTTGCGTCAGAAAATTGACGCGTCTTTAAATTTGCGGACGCTAGGCGGTGCTAATGTCATGCACCTAGCCATTGGGGTAAATGAATTTTCCGACACATTCACGGTAGGAAATGGGACTTATCTGAGTAACACAAACTGTGCAGTTTAGAAAGGGATGTAATTTTTATAATATGATTTTACACCTTTCACTCAATAGTACGCAAGCAAGAGATCACTTATACTGTTCGCATTGTAATTTAGTTATTTTGAATCATAATGGTAATTGATATTTTGATATTTTAGGTTAATATCAGTTACATTATGTTTTTAATGTTCTCCATTTTAGAAATTTGCTAATAAAAACAAAAGAAAATTATATTTAATAAATATATTAGAAAACTAGATAAATGTAACTATTTAATATTTTATAAGGTTATCTTCGTTTGATCACATAAATAAAACTAAATTTTAACGAAGTAATGTTCAGTTTTATTTTTATTTCCCGACTGCTTAACACATTTATTATAATCATGGTCGTGGGTGGACTAAAATAAAAGGCATCCGGCGATATGCCTTGAACTTTAAAATAATTCGCTTCAAATGTTAATTTAATTCGTGTAATTATTAGCCTGAACTACATTTTCAAACTTCTTGTGAGCTTTTTGGATATATTTTTGTATTATATTAATTTTTTGAACATTCAGTACACGTTTTTATTCTATTGAATACCAATATTATGAGCCTGGATGTCATTTACTCATATCCTTATTCATCATATTTCACACTTCATATTTAATTCTGTATATTTATTTATGATATTATCGAGTTATAATAGACGTACATATTTATTATAAGTAACAGTATTATCTTTCGCAGATCTCAGATCTCATGGAAAAAAGAAAAAAATATAAAAAAATTTGATTTTATCGTCCCCTGGTGATAATTCTATTATATACCCCTGTCGTGACAAAACCAACCTATACGTCATACTAATGTGACTAAAATGGGAAACATTTACAAAAATATTTGAAATGTCAAGAAAATAAAAACACAACGTTTTAAATTAAGCCTCATCAACGCTATCAACATCCAGTAATTCAGACGTACTAACTGAAAGTCATACAAAAACATATCTCTTTACTCTACAAATGATTCCGGCTCACCAACTTTTTAGACAGTGCAGTTATAAAGGACACAGTTCTGTCTGTCCATGAGAATCAACATTAGATACGATTATTTATTTCATTTTAACTCTTGAATATGTGCAAATTCGGGTAGTTACGAGTAAATACCAGGTAAATACACTTTGTACCCGGTATTTAGCCAAAGGGGTAGAATGAGAATTTTTCCCACCGCCCATTAATCTACCACCCATCTCTTATCGTGTTCGATGTTTTTCAACAGTTTAGAGATAGAACTATTTTTCGAAGATCCATTGGACCATTGGTCGTATCATTTAGTAGATGGCCTCAGAGATAGTTTATTCAATGGAGAATGCGAATTATCCTCTAGAAAGGTAGCTGAAGCCTTTCCTCAATTACTATAAAACGATCACTAATTCATCTTTGTATTATTTATGACACTGTTGCAAATAATAGGCAGTAAATCGTCGACATGATTTCTCTAAATACTCAAAGCGCCCTTGCAGCAAGCTTTTTCCTCACTCTTAATGTGGGGTTGCAATTTATTTCGCCAATTCTCATTTTTCTTTGATATATTAGAAATGGGTCTTCTTCCTTGAGAACTTTTCATTCTTGAGGGAAACTGCACTGTTACAAAACTTTACACTTGTAAGAATAGATAGACTAGGAATAAAACTCACTCGTGCGTAAGAAGTCAGTTTTCTTTACTTCCGACAGTCTTCTAAACAGTTTGATAAGATTTTAACCCTGTTTTGCAGTTGCAGAGAATGAAAGTGCTTTGTTACTTTAGTTTTATTTTAGTTTATACTTCTGACCTTTGAATTTTTAGTTTCATTTTCTTTTATACTGTATAACATATTGGTATTTAATATCAATACTTCCAAATATAAGGCACTTATATGATTATTTTATTCTTTCCGTAATATTTATTAAAAATAAACATATAAACAGAAAAGTCAAACAATGAAGCTAATAATTATGACCTGAAGTTATTAACTATAATAAGTGAATGCAGCCTTACACAAATGACAAGATTTTTATTGAATATATTTGGTGTTAATTTTGTAGAAATGGATTATCTCATAATGTTTATTTACAACTAAATAAAACTACGTGACGTAGTATTATTTCTAATTTATTTAAATGATCTAGGTTTTTTTGTATGGCAACATATTCATCATCTTGGGCAATTTATAAAGATCTTTTACAACATACAACAAATTGCCCACCTGAAGATTTTGTCATGCGACGAAACCTGAATCATGGTCAAGAATTTAAATTAAGTAGAAATAATACTACATCAAGTAGTTTTATTTAGTTTTGAATAAAAATTTAAATATATTAGGAGAGACGAAATTACATTTAGAAATAGGACAGGATGGTAAGATAAGGAGATGAGCACTATAATAGTCAAAATAATATTAATGAATTATCCACAACGGCATAGCAAGTTACGGTTAGTATCTGTTTTTTTTTTAATACTTGTAAAAAATTCCATGGCGATGCGCGGGCAATACTGAAAATAATTGAATGATATTTTACTGGCGTCTAAGTGAACTCATAGGACAACGTAAATTTGGTATTAGAATAAGGTTTTTTACTTTAAAGCTTTTTTTGAAAAGGTTGGGAACCTTTTTATTACTAAAATAAATGAAATTAATGATCAATTTCATAAAGTATTAGTCCAGATTAAATTTATTTTTCCCTTAATAAAGGGTAGTAGCCATTTATGTGTACTTATCTTAATTAAACACATGTTATAAAAAATTACCTAACGTTTTTATAATTGAAAACTATCAGTTTTATCTTCACCTTTTTTTGTTTCACTAGGTTAACTCTCGTGCGTTATTATATTCAACCTAAAAAATTAATTCGATCATTCTTTATATTCTCCGTTATAATTCGACTTCAGTAACAACAATGCATTTTATTCATGACCATTCCATTATATGCCGCTTCTAGCACAAAGTATTTAGTTTTTGGAGCACATAGTTCGGACTACTATTGATTCAGTTAAACTAGTCGCTCACAGAGCTAATATTGTCATGGCCATGGCATTGAGCGTGCGGTTCGTTATTTATGGAATAGCTGAGTGCTTACAAACAACATATTATTGAAGGTTTGATTAACTCGATGGTATCATCTATCGGCAAGCAGAGCTCCATGGGTGCAGTTGACCGACAGAAATTCGTGAGTTTTATAATTATTAAACATTATTTCGTAATAAAATATTAATAAATCATAGTATTGATACTTCTTGATATTAAAAAATTACTTGTTTCATTTAGATTGCTTTACGTGACCTTCAAAATGTGTGATGATTTCAATAAAACATTAACTGTTTCTTACTAAAATGGTTTAATGTGTTGAGAAGCTAAATTATGTTGCCTTCATATTACCTAGCTTATTAAATATTAACTACCTTAAATATGAAGCATAAAATATAAAGGTAAAAAAACTTTATATCATCCAGAATTGTTTGCATAATGCTCATTCTGACTCATCAACTGCTGATTCACGAAATGGACTGCTTTTTTAAATCGAACACGATGAAATATAAACTCATCCCACTATCACGAAGGCTCCTGTGGAAATGGAAATGGACGGCCCGCCTTTGCTTCCACATTTAACTTTGACCTGTGCTCAACCAAATGAAAAACCAGTAAAAATAGGTAATTCACTTTTTACTTGTGTTGGCCAAATGTTGATGCCCTAAAAACGAACGTTGAAAGCGAGGAAAAGCGAGACCACCCGGCGTATAAATGAAGTACTGCACCACCCCTATCACATATGATCACTAGTAGAAATATAGTCCTTAACTTATCAGTTTCTATGGGTATTGCCAGAGAAATTAAAACGGAATTAGAAGCATTTGAATTGTTTTTGATGAAGGAATTATTGAAATATACTTGTTTCAATAATTTTTTCACCAAACAAATCACGAAATTACGAGGTAAAAAGCAAATTATGTCCCTAATACTTCATTTATCAAAAGCCCATATCGGGATTTTATTTCTTACTGCTATAAAGAAAGTTAATATAGCATCAACTTCATTTTTGTGGGGCATTTCTGGTAGCAAAATTTACTCGGCAATTATTTCAAAATAGCGCTTTAAATTGTTTACGCTTTTATGATTGTACTACCGAGATATTTAGGATCAATTTATGAAACACTGTTCTGATATGTATCGTCATTCCGTCAATTGTGCTATTGATGAACAACTTGTAGTTTTCAGTGGACGATACAAATTTAGAATTTATAACCTCAGCAAACCAGACAAATATGGATTGAAATGATCCTCCTTTGTGATTCTTATAATCAGTACATAGTATCCGAGGTGCCATATATAGGAGAGTAACTGCAAATGGAAACACACTTCTTGCTGAATATTTTGTGGAAAATTTGGTAAAGCCTGTTAATGGTACAAACATAAACATCAACAACTAGTTTTCACGAATATTTTTAGCGAAAAACATGCTGAAGAAG
Source organism: Druceiella hillmani (assembly GCA_039881145.1). Classification (NCBI taxonomy): domain Eukaryota; kingdom Metazoa; phylum Arthropoda; class Insecta; order Lepidoptera; family Hepialidae; genus Druceiella; species Druceiella hillmani. The sequence goes on along the minus strand of JAYKKI010000004.1, from coordinate 41,685,622 downwards.
TATAAACTTAGTACGGTTGGCACCATGTGCAAAAATAAGCTGGAAATACCACCAGACACTCTTCTAACAAAGAAACGCCCTATTGGAAGTTCAGTATTTCTATACAATGCACTTGACAAACTTCAACTATCTACTTATTGTCCCAAAAAAGGGAAGATGGTGATACTTTTGTCTAATATTCATTATGAGTCAGCAATATCAGAGCTTAACGAGAAACCAAAGGTCATTGAATTTTATAATTCAACTAAAACAGAAGTAGATGCTGTTGATCAGATATGTCATAACTATAGTTTTTCAAAAACAAAAAAATAGCTATTAGCTGTTTCTTATGACATGCTATGCATGGATTTAGCTGGAATAAAAGTGCGTATGTGCATTTCTATAAATATAGATAGGAAAATAAAAGTCAGGACACACGAGTTCCTATACATGTTGTTGCTAGATCTGTTCCTACCTTCCATAAAGAACGACTCAACATTCCAAACATACGACATAACATACAAACTTAAATTGAAAGGTTAATCTACTAACATCATAACATGCATACTAATGATCTAACTTCATTACCTGATCTGAGTCCTCTAACATCGAGAAATTCAAGAGTTCATACACAAGAAGATTCAGAGGCAAGGGCTAGTAAAGCTAAACAAGGAAGATTTGAACTATGTACCTAAAGGGGACAACAAGTTTACAGCTAAATGGTCAAATTGCTCAGAGTATATTTGTAAACAACATCGTAGTTTAATTTGTATTAACTGCAGGAAGTCATATTTTTTTACCAAAGACTTGCTTAATTTAGGAAAAAGTTCTATTTAATTCTGGATTTTCTTAATTTTCATTTATAAGTACTAAAAAAGTGTATATTTGTTTTTTTTTTATTCATAAGAGAAAGAAGTGGTTTTTTTTCATTTCAATTTAAACAATTCGATATATTCTTTTTAGATATTAAATAAAACTATATACCAAATTAACGACCTATCTGTGTTCAATGGAAAATAAAAAAATTATTTTTCCATAGTCCATCAAAATCATTGTGATTTGGCAGGCTCTTTTTTGTAGTTAATTAAAAAATATATTTTTTTGTAAATAAAAAGTACACGATGATACAAATTTCATATAATAAAGATCTAAACTGTAGGTATATACTTGAAAGATTGGTTTGACAACTATAATTATGTTAATTAGTTCATTAATTAAAACACGGGTATTTTTACACCCATTGTAGTCTTGATAGTATACAAATTTATTTTAGCCTTTATTATTATACCTGTTTGTGAGATATTCAATTACAAATGTCAAGTATGTGTTTCGTTTCATCTTTGCGCTTTCATTTCAAACAGCTGAAATATTTACGGATAATTTCATATAATTAGAACTTTTAATTAAAATTACTTTGGATAATTTTCAATAACCGTTTCAAAAGATAAAAAAAATTACTCAGCCCTATTTATGTTTCCGGCGTGCACTTGACCGGTTTTATTTAATAACATGCATTTAAATAACTTATTTTATTAAAGTCTTAATTCTAGTAGAAATTTGTCGTATAGAGTGAACTCATAGAAACAATATTTAAATTATCTAGGTATCTAAAAAAGAATTAAACCAATCTTATTTTGGTGCAGTCTGAAAAACAAGAACGCGGCAAGTTACCGTAATTATAAATAATATCACAGAGCTGTCAAATACAAATTAGTTTTTATTTTTAGTTTAAACTGTTGAAACGCAGAACACATTTTTGTTTATTAATAAAAAAAATGTGTTCTGGTCCATACAAAGAAATATATATGTTAACAATCAAGTGAGTTATTAAATATAATACAATGTAGAAACCGAAATTTTACTGAAACAGTTCCGTGATTATTATTTAAATAACTAGGTTAATCTAACTAACTACATAAAAGAACATTTTTGTAATTATTATTTTTCTAACATATCAGGCACTTTATTCAAGCATCTCTCATTTTTAAATTAGTTAGGGGTGATTCATATTCGGAACACCTGCCTAGTATGCATTTTTTTGCATAGCCAATAAGAAAATAATTTGTTAAAACTATTTCGGAACGAATCCTTGGGAAATTGAATACCTCGCTTATGTACACAAATATTGAATACAAGACAGCCAAAAATCTATTTGATATAATTGATTTATGTTATATTTTTATTTTGTTTTGTATTTCTAAGTCATTCCGAATACTAAGGTCTAAATTACAATTAACATTTTCTCCCTGGCTTCTGTGTAGTTTAATAATAAAATAATAAAAAAACCTTTAATAAAAGGATAGGATCTAACGCGAAAGAAAAGTCTTTCCGATACTGATAAACTCTTCTCTCCTACTATCATGCCCTTACACTGCAAAAGAGAAGAGAAACGTACATTTAGGAAGAAGTGGAAATATTCTTCCACGTAAGATATACTAACCTTCAACTTCAGAAGAAAGCCGACGCATGCACAGAGTTTCTAAGTTTCCATCTTAAAGTATGAAGAATTTTTTTTTATGAAAGGATTAAATCGGTTTCTAATAACCACCGCACAAAAAGCATACTGAACGGTATAAAATAATATAAATACGAGTTCTTAGTTGAAACTTTTGCGGCACAATATCGTTTTCAACCATTTCAAAATTAAGCCAAATTGAGGACAAAGAGACGTGAAAATGACATATTAATATTTTATTTTTATAATATTTGTTTCACAATTAAATGCAATTACGTGATGTAGTATTATGTCTACTTTCTTTATTTATTATTATTTCTACTTTATTTTTTTACCACGACCTAGGTTTCGTCATATTACAACATTTTCAGGCGGCCTATTAGCAAAGATCTTTGCTAATAGCCCCCCTGAAGATGTCGTAATACAATGAAACCTGGGTTGTCGTAAAGAAATTAAAGAAAATAGAAATAATGCTCCATCAAGTAGTTTCATTTAATTGTGAACAATAAATTTCTACAAAATTAATGCCAAATATATTCAATATTTCTTTCTATTTCAATCCCCCTTTTCGCTTACGTTCCGGTTATCACGTCATGCAAATGAAGTATACATTAGCCTGAATTTGTCTTCTGAAAGCGCCTTATCTTGGCAACGATAAAATTTAATAAGCCTAATAAGGTAAAATATACGTTTCTTATTTTTCTTCTTCTGAAAGAGATTTCCAATCGGTATGTAGATCTCGGTACACCTCTTTAAATAAGCTGTTATGTTTGTGACTTAATGTAAATCGGGTGCAATACATATTCTTTTCAGTCTGAGTGAATATTTTTTTCTTGCTTTAAAATATCAAGTAAATTCTCTAAAACACTCGATATTTCATATTCTGGAGATTAGATTGTCAATAGTCCTACAATTGCACAGTTTGATTAGCATTGGCTATAAAAAATCGCATACAATTAAATACTGTGCATACACTCTCACAGAATTCAGTAGATGACTAAAGTAAACGCGGTTGAAACCACGCAATGAATGTAACCTTTATACGACTTCAAAATACGTTGTACGATAATAACGCAAGAGTGTTTATTTACATTTTATATTTTTTGAGGAAAAAAAATTGCGCGCGTTTATTTGTCGTAAGATTTTAGCGACGTTCAAACATTTGTTTTCCAACTTTTATATTCGTTTGTTTGATACGGTACGCAGCTAAATTCAATATCATCGCATAGGCTTGCGACACCGGGGGGGGGGGGTGACGGGGTATCCTAAATCATAAAGATATTTGACGAATCACAAGAAATTAATTAAATATTTGATTGGAAGTACGTGGTAAAAAGTAATTTCTTGGTACTGGTTCAAAAATGCATATATTAGACAACAAATTATCCGATTCTTAGTTAGACATAACAAATCGAAGATCTAATCTCATTCACCACACTTAATAAATCATCAAGTATAGAGTCCAAGATATCCATATTTGTAATACATTTTTATACATTAGACATGAAAATGACAAAATATATATTTAGAATGAATATGAAAACTATTAAATTCTGCTTATGGAAGAAGATATAACAGAAATTTAAATAGAACTTACATATTAAGAAATTAATTTTTATCCAATAATAACCAGAATAAAAACTTGCACGCTTCTTGGAATCTCAGTATATTATAAATTAATTTCAAAGGTCTTTATTTAGAGACGGAAAATAAAGCAATAACCCAGAATATCAAAGGAGTAAAAAGAAATCTTAGGTTAATAACAACATAAAATAATTATTTCTAAATCTAAATGATGTTAGTCGAGTGATTGCAAGCAACCAGACCTGACAAGAATATTCGCGATATGTTCTACCGAATAACGAATACTAAAAATGTTTTCTGAAAAGTGGGTTGTTTGATGTTGAATTGAAAACTTTATTGGTCTTAATCGTTTGTTTCATATGTATAGTATTTTTTTGCTCTTAAGGATTTATTTAATATTATGATCAAAGTATAAATGCATTAGATTTGATGTAAAAATAATACTTTTTTCGTATAATTCAAGTTTTTTTTCAAAATATTTTATTACCACACGCCACTTTTGAAAAATGGTTTCTTAAAATAAATGCTGCTTATTATTACTGTGTATGTGAAGTAAATGTCAAATTATTTGCAATTGATCTACTCATGTCATTATTTGTATTTATTTTTGCTCTTATCTCCGTACAAAAATGATAGAAATCTCAGCCAATCAACCAACCAAAATCAGTCAACTTTATTTTTTTAAAGAGATAATGAGTTCGCACTTTCATCACTACTTAGTTTGTAGTATTATAACGCTTTCGAGTAAATTGTATGACGAACTTTTTTCCTTTACAAAAAGTGTTGAACCACATCGTCTTAGAAAAAATTCTTTAAACCTTGTTGCACGGTTATCACCATAAGTTTTTAATTGCCTCACGTTCACCTTGTCACCTTACCGCTTTATGGTGATAGTATGTGAAGTAGCCTAAGATATGCCCATAGACATTAAATCCATGAGTATTATTTTGCCGACTATAAGGCAAGAAGCAAGAATCGCGGCAAAATAATCGATTATTTTGCCGCGCCTCTTGCCGAATATTAATTTTAAAACCAAACATGCTATTCATTGCAAATCTATTAAGAACATACGTGATATAATTGACAATTACGTAAATTTGAAGATAACTCTCTATCACTTTTTTCCAAAAACTATGGTTTATTAGTAATTATAGTATTAATGAAAAGATCACTATGATTCAAACAGGCAAGGTGACTCAAACCGATTGCACTCGATTATAGTAAATTATCATAGATTCAACCCGCACAATAATAATCTATGTGGTTCACATTCAAGCAATTTTCTATTCATGTGAAGGATTTTCATGAAGTTAAAATTAATGTGTTAAATCGTAAAAAACTTCTCGGCGTTATGAATCCAAAATTGCTCTAATGCTAATCTAAAACGAGAGTATATAAATAGTGTATGTTTTGGAATATTCTTCTTCATCTTAACTAACGGGTTATGTTATGTTAGGTCAGGTTAGGTTTACTTAAATATTCAAGAACACTCTTTTTAACCTAACCTGATTTAACTTAACATAACCTAACCTATTCATATATATATATATATATATGTAAAGAAAACTTATAGGTATCCTTTCATTTAAACTTTGCCGTGTTATCTATGATAAGTTCCATAGAGGTCGCTGTTAGCTTTCGTATCAAACGTCAAAAGATTTTGAGAGGTTAGATTTGTTTTTGATTCAGTATTTTATTGTAAAAAGCTTACCTGTCGAATTCAGATGATAAACCCGAAATAAGGGTTTTAAATGTTGTTTCTTTTATCCACAGGTGAGTAAATGTTTAGTTTATAAGATAATGTTACTAGCAAATTGTAGAAGGAACGTTTTACAAGTAAATAAATCTTTTATCCACAGAAACGCAATTACGTCTTTATTTCAACAAGTTCGAAACAGAATCCAATAAAAACATTATATATATATATATATATATATATATATATATATATATATATATATATATATATATATATATATATACATATATAAGCTGCTATAATTCATATTTTTACATTCATATTTTTATTAATCTTTATTATATCGTCAAACTCAGTACAACATATTCCATTCGTAAACTACCATGTATAATTATATTCCTTTGTGAAGGAGCTAAAATAACAATTGGATTTAAATCTGATTTACGTATCATTAATATGGTAATATATCACTTTAGTAATACATGATTATATGCATTTAGGTATAATTTTATCTATTTCCTTCATAAAGTTGGATGTATCATTAGATAATTTTAGTTTAATTCGGATTTCTACACCATTAGTTAAGATTTTTTCTTGATCGAATATATCACCGTGAAGATGATCAAACATTTCAATCTCATTAGTTTCTTTTCCCAACGATGCTCTTTTTTAAAATCCTCTTTACTCTTGCTGATAAAATGCATGTACTTTTGCTATACTAAACTCTAACTGATAGGTGACAATTTTTTACAGCAAGTTCATAATTTGGTAATGAAAATATTGAATTTTAACTTATAATTATAAATTATTTTAATATTTTTTTCATAAAATGTACAATAAAATTAAGAATTAAATATTTTATCATACATTGAATCATATTCAAGCACACTTGAAGGAAATTCGTTTAGCGTTTGATAGACTTAAAATATAAATCTACTAAACAATATTTTCCACACACGGAGGTATAAACATTTTGAATTCTTTTTACATCGTAATCGTAAAAGAGCAATCTAATATTCAGTTTAAAAAATATACTTCATGCTTACTAGGTGCTTTTCGATAACTATCAAAATACCCTCCCAAACCTTCTTCATTTATATAAAATGCAGCCCAGTGTGATCCTGGCATGGTATCTGGACCTAAATTACTTATTATGTAACAAAATAACATTTCATATATCAGTAAACGATTACAAAATCACTTTGTTTTTTTTATTGCAAAACTTTAACATTTGATAATGGATTTATAAATTATTTAATACAATATAATTTTACATATAGATTAATTATTCATAGCTAAATCATTTTACATTGTATCATATGGTAACGTGCTTAAAAAAATATTTATTGAATTTTTCATAGACTTAAAATGTAAATAAACTAAGAAATATTTTCCATAAACGGAGGTTTAATAATTTTTCAATTCTTTTACATTATAACAAAATAATTTACTATTCCGTTTAAAAAAATATACATAATATTTTCTTGATGTATAGGGTGGTGATTATTATTAGGCCCATGACTAGGTGTTTCTTTCACAACGAATAAAATATTTTCTCAAACCGTCTTCATTTGTATACAATTCACCCAGTACGATCCTGGTATGATTTTTGAACCTAGGATGTAACAAAGTAATGTCACATTCATTGTTAACAATTACATGCAAAAACACTTTTTCACATTATGTTGAATAACTTTTTTCATCATTACTCCTTCCATTTCCAGGAAATTCATTTCTACTCTATATATTTTTCTCAACATATTTACAGTGTCCAAAGAGCACAAGTGTCCATTATTGCCTTTTAAATGATATAAGCACTTATGTTTCTTTTGATTTTTTTATTTCTTTTATACATTAAGTTTTGAACAAATTGATATCTTTAACTTTAACACTTAATGATGAATTAATATAATATTCCAACGTCACCTTTTACAAATTATTTTTTTTTATAATTTAATACCGCACTATTCATTTGAGTCTTAAGTTTTATGCAGTCTGAGAAACCATAAGGCTGAAAAAAACCATAATAATTATTCGTCGTCTAAGAAGATTCATATTGTTGTTTACTATTGAGTTAATTAAAGCTATAAGGTGATTTAAAAAATTGTATAATAAGTAATAATTGTTAACATCTTGTATAAATATTTCTTTAATTATAAATTCCTCGTTATTTTCATGGAAACCCTGTAAATAAAGGGTAAAGATGTCTTGAAAAGCTCGATAAAGATATCTTGAAAAATAAAAATTCAATTGATGAATAGTATTATTTGAATATTATTTATAAATAATCTTTACTGTATCATCGTTACCATAATTACCATTTCATAATAACATATTATTTAATATTAAATACTAGATTTTCCTTAAATTTAATGATCCTGAATTAATGTAGTGCTTAAACAAACTTTCCATACCATCTACTGATAAAGCTATTTTATTAATTTAAATGAAATTTCTAATGCGAAAGAATGTTTTTATTTACATGTTTTTTTTAAATATTACTTCATCAACTTATTATAAATAAAAAAAATCGTTATAAAATATCATTAACTTTCTGGCTATTAAATATAATATATTTTCAAATTTATACATATTTTTAAATACACTTATAAAATTTGTTTTAAAATATTTTTATTGTAAATATTTTTTACAGTAATTTATAATACGTTTCATTCAAAACGTTCTTTTACTTACATAATAATAGGACCCGGTGATTGCGGTTAATCCAATTTTGTTACAAACTTCATCAAAAACTTAAAAAGACTTTGTGATGTAACTTTAAAAAAATTACTTTGTGCTATGGTGAAATGGGAAGTTTATATAATTTAAACAATATACATTATTATCGAGGATTATCCGATTTAATTTTATTTTATGCCTCTTTACCAGAAATCGTAATAATAGATGACCAAATGCAGGAAACAGATGAAAGCATAGTTAATATGTTATATACATAGTTAATAGCTTAATATATTATATAAAGTGGCCGATCACAATGCAATGAATTGCATTTGTAAATGTGCTAATAACGTTTCGGAGAGGTGTAATAAAGGAAACAAAGAAAATTATTATTCAAAATAGTAGTGTGTTTCTGCATTAACAACGTAAGATAGAAAATACTGAGAAAATTATTTTAACTGAACCAGAAGTAATAAATAGATTACAAAAATCTCATTACAGAGGTAAGGAGGTTTTATCATAATTAGATCAATAAATAGGAGAGATTTTAAACCTTAAGAACAATTATGATTAAAAATTAATTCTTCATCAAAAAACTTTGCAAAAGTAATTGCATCTAATCAAATAATCGTGAAACTATAGAAATGCCAATTAGAGAAGAAATTAATTTATCTGTAATTGGCATTACTATTTAAAAAGGAGGACAGGTTAATGATCGTGCCAATTATTTTAATGAAAACTATGGAGGATAACATATTTTCATACGTAGAATATACCACAAATCTCAGTTTAAGAAAAGACAAGATAATAAAAAAATATTAATATTTTATATTATTTATTGCTGTACGGAGAAATTATTCAAAAAGTAAATAAAATTTTATATTGTTTAAATAACCACAATGATAAAATCTCGTGAAATGAATTAGGAACAATTAGAATTTATGATCCGTTACTTCCAAAAATAATCATAGTAAGCTTACTTAACGAATTGCGAGACCATTAAAAAAATAATACTATTTGGTGGGAAGATTTTGAATCAATTTTAAATAATATTAATGTATCAATACATTTTATTGCAATTCCCCCACGACATGAAAGTGTAAATCAGTTATATTCTAAAAATGTATCCGAACGTTTATCTTCATCTGCGCAAAGAAGAAAGTTATCATTAGATGCATGTACGATTCCGTCTGATGATATTTTCTCTATACCTAAAAGAAGAAATAGAATTGATAAAGAATCATACATTACTCCAGGTATTCGTAACGTTAGAGGAAAATTTATATGGGAAAAATGAAGGACTTACAAAAATCTATCATATTCAGCTACATTTTGGCAAGCTGATTTATCAAATTTGCGATGTCTACGTAATTACAACGATGGATATAATTATATTTTATATGGTATTGACATTTTTAATAAAATTTCATTTATAAGTATATTAAAAAATAAAAATATTAAAAGTATTATATAAGACCTTTTCAAAATGTTTTTCAGAATATGGATATAAACTTAAATATACTCAATTTGATTAAGAATGGAATTTTATTGGAAAATGAGTACAAACATTTTGCGTGGAAATGATGATGATTTTTATACTACGAACGATTCTGACATAAAAGCCAGTGGCCTTTTATCGTTGCATGTTTTCAAAAAACGTTGAAAATTAAAATATGGCACTCTTTTATGCATAAAAATACTTACAGATGCAATTACAACTTACCTAATTGATTAAATTCATACAATCATTCATATAATTGTAGGATCAAGACGTTGACTAATTTTACTCCTAATAATATGATGACAGTAAGCATAAGCCGTATTATAAACAGTCGATAACATGAAGCATGATGAGGCGTTTAATACTTGCCGTACGAGATTATGTGCGAATAAACAAAACTAAACATGTTTCTGAGAAAGATTATATAACAAATATGATTGATGAAATTTTCATAATTTTGACAAATATAATAGTAAGTAATAAGTAAGATTTGATGAAGTGGAAACGTTACTCACATAGTTTAAATATCTGATTCCTTGTACTAACTTGCGAAAACTATGATAAAGAATCATTTTTATATTAGATTGTTAATTAACATTTTTTATAAAATATTCCTGACAATATAAAAATTAAATTCAAAACTAAACTACCTATCAAAGTAAAACTCGATGGTTCTGTAAATACAATTAAATTTCAATAACCATTTTCTATGTTAAATATGAAAGATAGTAAAAATATTACTATATAGGTATGAAGAGATTATTATTGTACTTTCGCGATGATATAAATTTTTAAACATTTCTGAAACGATGGCGAAAGTAATGCTACATATGGCAATCTTTTTAAAATACTTGCCACTAATTATGATAATTTACAGAAGTACTAAATTTAAATATCAACTTAAAAGGTGAAATTAAATTTGAGTTTAACTAGATAACGAACTATAACATCTATGGAGTTAGTTAATGACACATGTCTCCCAAATAAGGTACAACTTCAATTAGAATTTGAACCTAATTCATATTTATTCATCGATTCAATAGAAAACCTCTTTCTAATATGCAATTAGGATTTCCTACGTAATTTTTCATTTGTTGTGATAAAATATGCACCCAAGTTAACACGATTTGTATTTTTAGATTCTTCAAAGTATGTATTTGGTGCAAATAGAATAAATACATTCTGACCGGCTTACTATTTACCATTTATGAGATGTGAATTTGATATCCTTGAAATAGATATAAGTGAAATAGGAAAAATATTTCCATTTCATTTCGGAAACGAATTTATTAAACTTGATTTCAAACGTGCATTAGTGTTACATTGATAATTAATCATCATATTAATCATTGTCCGTACGAAACATATTACTTAAAACAAGCCTAAAACTAGTGTAACAGATGATATATTAATGATACGAAGATCATATTTAAATCCAAGTGATTTTTTAACTCATTCAAAGATCTTGTCTATAAATACTGCTAAATACCCAATCACTCGAGTGAAAGTTAAAGTACTAGCAGTACTCAGTGCTCAGGTATTCAAAGTCAGACACTCGATAAGATTTTTCTTGGACAAATTCAAAAACATTGCATTATAGGTATTATTCTAAAGAGTGTGTTCAATAATAATCTAAAACAATATTCCTTGATTCTAAATCATTTTAAAATGTCTTTGTTAAGCCTATATATTGACAGTTATCATCAAGTTCTATCCAAACAATTACAACTATATATACATACACACATACACTCACACACACACACACACAGATATATATATATATATATATATATATATATATATATATATATATATATATATACATATATATATATATATATATTATCTAATATTTCATATTCCATATTTTGTTGTTGCGTAAACTAAAAAAACTTATATTATATATAGGCCTTAGTAAACAATATTTTTACTTGATATCTCAAGCTGTTTCTGAGAATAAGGGCTTTCGTAGACAGATGGGCGAACGGAGGACAACGAAGTGATCCTGTAAATGTTCCGTTCCTTTTTTTTCATTCTAATGGACGGAACCCTAATGATACAATCAAACCTTACTTTTAGTGTTTTATATTCAAATGAATTCTTAGGGTTTTATATTTAAAGTTGAATTCCTTTTAGGGTTTTACATTTAAATGAATTCTTAGGATTTTATATTTAAAGTTGCATGCCTTTCAGGGTTTGACATTTAAATGAATTCTTAGGGTTTTACATATAACTTGAATGCCTTTTAGGGTTTTACATTTAAATTAATTCTTAGAGTTTTATATTTAAAGTTGAATGAATTACCCTATTAAACTCTCGACATAATGTCTTGGAAATGTGTTAATAACATAGCTTCAGTTATTGGACTTTGCCTGGAATGCAATACTTCAGAAATTGTTCAAAATTTTTGAAATAAATTACTAATTCCACATAAACCTAATCAAATTATTTCGACTTCCGTTAGAGTTGACCCGTAGAGGTGAGATTCCTTTTTTAATTATATACAGAGATTAAAGCACGAAGCAGAATTAAATAACATTTTTATGTCATGAAATTATAGATGCAGTTAAATGGAATAACTTAAATTAAGAGTGTTTTAATTTTTCAAATTGAAGGTTGAAGCTGAAGGTGCCCAGAATACAAACATTTTACATAACGCATCCCAATCCCAATCCAACACCTGACCACTGATACTCCGCTTGATGGGTTTGCGTACAAATAATCTCCCATACTTTACGTGGACAATCCATACAATTTTTTTTTTGTTAATATTTTAATAAATGTCAATGAAAATTTTCACCTGAGCGTGACATGACAGCTATAAAATTTCATTTTTGCACGAAACCCAAAACAACATGATGTATGCAAATATACAAAACGTACGTAAAAGCACTATTGAAAATATTAAATTTTGTTGTAAATATAATAAGCAGGTCATTCTTTACATTTCAAATATGCGTTTAGAGTTAAACCGTTATGTTCGGTGACTGTCAGTTATAGAGCGATTCAACTCACAGCGCATTTCCGCTTTAATACTAAATAAATATGTTCTCCCATTTCAACAAGGAAAGTGTCTTTTTATTCATAGCAATGTATAATAAACTTCATATAACATTTATTGTAAACTAGCTATTACCCGCGGGTTCACTAGAATGGGAAAGTAAAAAATGGGGTGGATATTTAAAAACAATAATCTTGTGAATTTAGCATTTAAAATAGTTAAGAAGTTTGAAAAAAAACAGAATTAAAATATACTCAGCAGTAGGCAGCCTGTAACCAAAAATCTACCCAGTCACAGATACGAATTTGGGCGAATTCCAAAATTTTTAACGCAACAAAACAAAACATTAATAGCTTAACTAAAAATCTACGGTACTGATAACGATTAAGCACATAATTTGTTTACAAAATTCTATTTCAATAACTGTAGCAAAAAAGTCAGTAAGAAATTAATTGAACACTAGGCTTTCTGTCAAGACAGGTAATTGACAGTGGTCAAAAGTTCGGAAATAAGTAATATATAATTACCTACATAGGCTCTATTAATGAAAAGAGGTAAATAAATGCATTATATAGTAAATACTGTTTAGTACATAAAGGAGACACGTATTTAAGGCCTAGGCTTCAACTTTATCAGGATAAGGAAATTAGTTTAGAAATTTTAATTGCTGATGTGTATTACATCTCTGTTTCTGATTAAAATTATAGAATTATAAAAGCGGCACCTTGTTAGCCACGGCAATATAAAAATTGCAACAGATAAATGTCTAACATCTAAGCTTTTGCTACTTTATTCCTTATTCATCTTTACTTTGAAGCGCATATGGACGAAATCATTTTTTCAAAATGCGTATACATTTATGTACATTAAATGCTAATAAAACGAAAAGTATGAAAAAAGATATATAATATTAAATTCCAAAGAACGTTTTCATTTCGCAAAAAAAACGTAAACGTTGACAAGATTTTACCACAGGTTTACACTCCACTTTTATTTACATTCAAACTTTGGAAACGATACAGAAGCTTTCCATCTTTTAATTTTAGTAAAATATATCAACACCACTTTTTTAAATAATGCTTTAAATCGACTTGAGTATGGAAGATAATGATAGTTATAATTTGAAATAATATTTTAGAAAATTATTTATGATTTAGATTTCCCTACTTGATTAGCAGACATGAACACTAGCTAATTAAACTTAAAAATAAATGAAATTGAAAATTTTTTAAAAAATAAATGTAAAAGTTTGCATATGTATGATTTTTTAAAGACGAATTGAAACGTTGGGGCCTTAGCGAATTAACGAATGTAAAATCAATGCAGTTGGAATCATTAATTGCATGCATTAAAGAATTATGGGGTTTAAATTGTTATGTACGACCAAACATTTTATAACTTTTCTTCAAGTTTGATATTAATATGTAATTGGTACTTAGCGATGTCAAATGTCGATTTCGAAATATGATTTCGAAAAAACTGCATAATAAAATTGCCTATTAAAGGTATTCAAGAGTATAGGAAAGCGATACTTTTCCCTCCACGACAGACTATTACTTCGCCCATTCCAATGCATGACAATAAATACTCTCTTCTATTTTTATCTACTTTTAATTTTTTACCATCCTCAATGTTGTTATCTCATATTTTCTTAACCTTTCTTTTTTTTCTTTTCTCGCTTACTGCTCCCACAAGTTATTAACATCAACAATTTATTAACATCATCTCTATGCATTCGTCCAACATTGCCAAAAGCACGCGAGAACACATCATCCACGCAAAGACGCACGCGCGCACGCACTTACGCATAAAATAGAAAAGATTGTAGATGTCTTTCGTAATTATTATTGTTTTGTGAAAATCCATGAAAAAAAACATTTGATGCATTTAAAACACGTAGTACAGTTAACTGTTGGTAAACGCTCTTCGACCGCTAAGTTTAACTGCAAGTTGAAATAATTTGTCAGTAACTTTATTAATTATTGCACGTCTATTTCTTTTGAAGTTTGAAGTTTACTTTTGAAGTTTACTTATATATTAAAGAAATTAACGGAAATACATAAAATAAGTAATGCTATAAATAAATACTGCTTTATTACCATGCCCAAGCTGCCTTCAACCATTTTCATAAATATTCTGTAAATACGTTTTAATCATATTTCCCCCATTTTCTTGCCTCCTACTCACGACGATCATAATTATCTAAGGATCATAAATTATTTTCTACTTGTATTTTTCCTTAAGTTAACTCTAAATTGTAACGCAAAGTTGTTTATAATGGATGTTGTGTGCGCATTATCATATGTAACGTTGATTAGCCTCTGACTTTGTAATATGATAATCGCTTGAAATTATAGTATTATATCTGGACGTACTGGTGATAGCGTTAAAAACAATTTTTTATGATTTCTTTTATATGAATGAACTTTTTAGCTAAAATGATCCTCTGTGAAGCTTGCGAAAATTACTTTAAATTGAAATGAATATCAAATAAATGTTAAACATTTCATACTTCCGAAGAAAATAGGTAATTCGCAATAGAAAGTTAAAAAGTCGACCTTTTCGACAATGGATTGCTTTAGACGCGAGATATAATATTGCACATGCTTAATAGGTTACTTTTAAAGTAAAAGTTTTATATTTGGCAAATATAGAGTAATTAGGCTACCGATAAAGTAAGAAGCCAGAATTGTGTAATTTTTTGCTAAAAAAGGTAAAGTTTCATTGTACAAGAATAGAAATAGCATTGAAATAAGAGTCCTAGAAAATAATAGACAAATAGGTAAACCATTTCTTGATATACTCATGGTAATAGACCTGCTTAGTATTTCTATGATATATAAACACGCTATGACTTTGTTTTATATTGTTACATGTTTACTTTATTTTCATGTTACTTCTGACGATTACAACATAAATGGTGATTTTATTTTAAAAATTAAAATTTTGACTTGGGAGTACGAATTTTATTTTATAAGTAATTAAAAAATGTATCATGGTATGAATGTCTTGGGATGAAGTACCTAAAATACGTTGATTTCTTTGTACGGATATCTTTTTTAAGGAAATAATTATAAAATGAGGCTTGTATAACAAAAGAATACATACCAGCCATGGTGAGTTTTATATAGGAAAGAATAGAATTTTTAGAATTTGATGATATCCAACTATACGCCCGTAGGATAATTAGTATGATGATATACAGATGATATCTCATGTTTATTTCATGCTATTCAAATTGTTTGTATCGATGTACTGAGCATACTTCCATAGTCAAATATTCCTTAGTCAAACCAAACATTATGTTTTATATAGAGTAGATCATCGGAAAGGGTTTCAGGCATATACCTCTAAAGAACAATTTATACTCGCGTTATACTCCACATTTTTATGGCTTATTCAACAGTTTAAGTATGTGAATTGATACTATTCGTTCAAAGTATGGTATAGTCTCGTACTAAAGAGATTCTTTGAAATGTCTGTGTGTTCGCGTGGAGACGTTAGTGCCATTTAGTTTTTTCTAGTAGTTGCATAATATATAGCAATGGTGTAAGTCAGTTTGCAACAAAATGTTCAATGGTATCCTGATGACAATAGAGGGCAGATAAATGAACATTAATTTTTGGCTTGATGCATGAGTTGGAATCTGTTAAAACTAAATTTGAAATTATCAATAAAGCCAATAAATTTTGGACACATTAAAACCCATAGATATGGTATACGCTACGTAAGAGCCGGGAACTCGGTTTCAACAAAGCCTTAATTAACATAGAATTACATATAGAAGTTTGCAAGCATTAATATTTTTAAATTTACAATATGCAAAATATCTATTGACAAATATCTTCAAATTGTTTCCTTGCAAGAAGAAAAGTTTTGAACAAAATTATTAAATGTTTTGATAAATTCTTCTCCGTCTAATATTTACACACACACACACATCTTCATTTTCATTTTCATGGAAATTAGACCTTTTTAATTTTCCCTTTTAATTTGAAGATAAATATTTCTATGCCATAATTTTTTTCTGTCGTTCAATTTCGGATTATTACGATTTTCTTCTAAATCATTGAATCAACAATGATGTAAATAACATTTACCACCGTGATATTGAGTATAACATTTTTAAATGTGCATAGGTACGTTCGATGGTTTGCCGTAAATTGTCTTCACGACAAAAATAAATTGTCTTTACGTTTGTCTTATATCTTGTTCCATGTTTTTTTATTGCATGTAATAATACTATTTAAAAAAATATTATAAAATTAGTACTAATACAAAAGAGAAAAATCATCAAAAACATTTTGTTTTCTTGACACAAATGTCGATATTTTAAAAAAAGAAAGGTAGGCAATTAAAACATACAATGCAGAAAATGAAAATTAAGTGTTTGTGAAGCTGCAGAAAATGAAAATTAAGTGTTTGTGAAGCTGCATCATCAATACTTCGAGTAGTTATTTGTTCTGTATTTTAATATGTATCCACCATCAAGCTAATGATTTTACAATATAAATAATGAAATATCCAGAAGCCAAAGATTTTTTCGTTAATACGACCACAACAAAACTAAGTCGTGTTTTTTTAACACGAGCCATTTCAAAAAAATTCATCTCAATTATTAGTCGGATTATTTATTTTGTGATATTCTTGATGTTATGGACAATTAATATTTAATTCGTGTGGAACATTACTTAGCAATACAGCGAGGGAGGCACACATGCTTTCGATAATTTAATATTTGACCACTATACTCATATCAAATTTTTTATGATTCAAACGAGCAAGAAGTTTAAAGCAAATTAGTTCTATTTCAATATATGTAAAATTTATTTATAACGTGGAGTGCAGAAACTTTTCACAATGTATATTGAAAAATCGGGAGTAAAAATATTCCACCCATTACTAACGAATTAAATATTAACCTTCTATTACATCAAGATTTTTCTTCTCACATCAGTACGATGTGTACCCAATAAGCAATTGCTGGTATGTTACTATTACACAAGATGAACATAAAGCTACATAAATTAATTTATAATACCAAATTAAATGAAATAAACAAACCAAACAAAAAAGTGTAATGGAAAAGAGGTAAAATTCGTCTTATTTATAAAAAAAAAATAAAAAATATTTGGAAAATGTGCAAACAAGCCGAAATGGATCTTTTAAATTTATTTTCCATAATTTGTTAACGAAAATATATTAATTTGTTTATTAATCTTTCACCTAATTTGTCTGCGGTAAATTTAAATGTAATTATTCCATATATTTGACAGTATCGGAGCCCACAAATTATGACGAACTGAACAATATTACTGAAATCAGGGAAGTATGTGACTTAAAGTAAGAGTTATAAACAAAAAATTAATGCTTTACAAGGATGATATCGATCGAGCAAACTGTGATATACAAACGTGCAAAAGTGCATGAAAAATAAAATAAAGTTACTAATGACAGAAGGATTGCAGTGTTATGAGTGGAAAAAATTGAAGCGAATCAAATAAGTCAGACGCTATATTTGAAAGAAAGTATTTCATTCAAATGGTCATCGTTATTAATTCGATTGAAAGTCATAAAAATATTGATTAAATATATATCTCTACGATAAAATATTTAAAAAATATCTTCGACAACCGAGACGATACGCTCTATTTTTGACAATGTGAGTGTACATGTATTCTATTCACGTGTATGGAACAAGATATAAGACAAAACTTTGGAAATCTTAGGAAGAAATTCTGTAAGATAACCTGATTTTGTTATTAACAAACATTAACCTTAGATATTAAATACAGAGGTAAACACCTCTAACGTTTATAACAACCTTACTCTTAGTTCTTAAATATATCCTTTTGTTTGAAAGATTTCTAGGGTGACTATTCAAATCTAGTTCTAAGTCCAATGTAGAAAACTAATACCTATTTACAAATCTAATCCCAGCTGACGAAATACCAGCACGGGTTCCGTCCGAAGTGTTTGTACAAAGTATTGGAATTTGTCATACGGCATTCTCATGACTTCCATGATATCGAATATATCGTTGCTTATTGTTTTTGTTCCGTATTATTTTTGGTCTGGTCTTTGTAAGAAGCTACTTATATCCTCATGATGGGGCAAAAATTCAATCGGTTCTTGTTTCAAAAATGTATGAATATTATTCTTATTTATTTCCTTCCGAATTTATAATGGGTGTTGTTAGATATCATTCCTTTCAACTCCGAAGGGAATTGCTTTAAAATATAACCAACTACTCGATCTTGAGTATAGCAACGCTTAATACTCCTGATCGCTACATGTCAGGACGATGTCATTGTTTATTTCTCTTGCTTAGAGTGTGCATGAATATCCTGCAGAGTTCACCTATTCTTCATGCACTCACATTGTTCAATGAGGTACTGAGAGTTGCACTCAAATTAGATATTGTTTTCTGCTATATTGGCTACTCCAGAAACATAGTTACGGTGTTGCTTGGAAGTTTAAGATTAATAACTAGTTAAAATTATATTTTCTCTAATTACTATGTGTTTCTCTCTTATTTGCTATTGTTCCTACTTCTGTATCCTATACGTTATTGATCTATGTGCTTATATTAAATAATTTGTTATTATATCCTTCCACGTGTCCAACATTTTGGATAAATCTATTATTTGAGAAGGGTTGTCAAGAAATAAATCAATAATTTAAAACAATTAATGGTATTTAACATCAAACGACACAACAATTGTATTCTTTGTAAAAAGGCTGCATGTATTGGAACTTCACGTTCATTTAAGTAACCCAAAATATGTAAAAAGTGTTAACTTTTTTACATGAGATATCAGAGAAGAAAAATTCTATAACATTTTTGCTAAAATTAGCATTCTAACTTCATTATGTCACTCGATATTTACAACAGAACCTTTCTATCTCTGAAATACAATAAATTCTGATCACACTAATTTCAGGCTTCGAATTTTTAGTTATAATGAAAAATTTAAAGTCTTGTAGCTCATTTTTGTGCAACATCATCTTTGTGCATGATATACATTTATGAATAATATTGTTACCAAATAGGTATATTATTTATTATTTTTAATTTCAATATTTATAAAATAATCACTTCGGATTGGGAGTTTTATTACTGTAAATGTTAAATATACAATTATCTATATATTAGTACGTAAAAAGAAAACTTTGTACCCTTTTTAAACGTATTGCGTGAACGAAGAAATGTTAGATTTGGCATACTTAAAGTTTACATATTTTTATTTTCTACTGTTACTAACATTTAATTTTAAATTTCATAAATTATTGCAGGGAATTAAGGCAAACAAAATACGTTTATGTATTTGTACACTATCTCAGCTGACATAATAGAACAACATTTAAAAAATAAACTATACTCGATGTTTATAGAGATGTCTTTGACAAAAGAACCTCAATAACGTTCAAATTAAAAAATTTAATGAATTACGATTGAATTTGAACCACTGGGTGACCACTAGCTAATTTTTAATTTAAGGAAACAATTTAATCTATATGTATATATATAAACTAAATTTAAAAGTCTTATTATTTTTATATCTAGATTATTTTTAAATAATTTGTGGAAAAATATAAATACAAGACTACATAATTAATTTATTCCAGAAATAGTATTCATTAAGCTCTTGCTTCAGGACTCAGGGAAGAAATTGTTACTTTTATCTACTTTTTCCGATTGTTATTGAAAATTCACTTGTATGATAGTATAAGTAAATGTTTTATTTCATCTAATCAAGTAAAAAAAATATAATAAATACTTAATCGATAGAAGAAAACTTCATTATGACTGAAATTTGAATTTATAAGCTTAGCATATCAAATACTTGGATAATTACAGGAAAATTTAATTGATATGCTAATTGCTCATGAACTCATATTTAATCCTTTGAAGGAAATATTGGTTAAAGAGAATATATATATATGAGGACGTTTCAATAGATCTTTCAAGTAAATGGTGTTATATAATTATTTGCTGCAAAAATTGCAACAAATCATTATAAATAATAATAACACCGATGACTAACCCTAATCAGAACGGTGAATTATGTAGTGCTTTTACCTATATGGTTTAAATTGTTGAGGAGAAAGTAATAGTGAAAAACATTGTACGATAGACCAAATTTTGCATTAAAGTTATCCGGAAACTCATTTTTGAATGAGTACTTTGATTTGAGAAAACTTTTCATGGAATACTTCTAGAAGAAATGTAATTGGCTGTCTAAACAAGATCTTAATTTAACGTTATTGTTTATATGATACAGCAATATCTTCTAATTAAAACTTTAAAACAAAAGAAAAAATAAAAAATAATTAAAAACTGGCCAAGCGTGAATCTAAGTACGAGTAAAGAGTGTCATATAGGCGTGTGTATATATATATATATATATATATATATATATATATATATATATATATATATATATATGTATATATATATATATATATATATATATATATATATATATATATATATATATGCATGTGTGTGTGTGTGCGTGCGTGTATACCGCTAAAGGTAGATGGTTGCTTAAGGTTAATGTGATCTAATTAATGCTAACATTAAAGGCCGACTTTAGTTAAAGTGGTATTACATACATTTTTGTAATATAGTTATTGCTTACATTACCTAATTGTATTTTGTTAAAGTCGGAAAATGTACAAAAGGCAATGTTTAAACTAGTCTTTCTGGTAAGCTTTTCGAAATCCAGAAAAAAATTTTGTTTGAAGGAATTTTCCGATGCTGATGAATATTATTAAGTCATATTATCATAAATTGGTTTATTTTATTTTTCAGAGCATTTCTATATGTGGCATACAGGAAAATCCTAAAAATATTGTGAAGGAACAGAATATCAAACATTTTAAGAATAATTCACGAAAACATGGAAATCATAGATATAATATAAATCAGAGGATTACTATACCTTAGATATATGACACAAGGATCAAGGTACGCCATGTTAAGACTTGTCATGCAAAGTAAAATCAAAAGCATAAGAAGTATTGAAAGACGAAGGATACCATGGCTGCATAACTTAAGAGAATGGTATGTAGGTACATTTTTAGCGCAGCTATATTCAATATTAGAGTTGCCATAATAATCAACGAGGAGAAGGCACATAAAGAAGTAACGTCTACAATCAAGTGACAATGTCTTCCGCTGACCACACTCGATGCATCTAATATCGTTTAAAATTGAGCAATAGCGTTGCTCAATTAAAAAAAGTATTATGGTTACATTTTTTTTATATTTTAGGTATGATTGAGAGGATATGTTTTAATGGGTTAAGTAAGATTAAATCTCATTGATATAAAATATAGCATCTTTTCGATTAGAACATAGAAATTTAAGAAATTATGTTTTCAGAAAAGTACATACATCTGTAGGGTAGGGCTAATATCACATTTCTTAATTTACACGTATTTGCATATTTTTATTCGGACCAAATATAACTTTCATTTGAAAATATTGTTGCTGGAGAAAGTCTCCGGCGTGGGTATAAAAAATGTATCAATATTATCTTGTCTTGTCTAAAAAACATATATAAATTGGCCCACTGTCAGCTAACATTTTTGTGGATTGAAACAATATTGTCCCATAAATATTGACTTTATTCAAAGTAGGAAACCTTGTAAGATTTAGACAGTGTCGACTCTAGCTTGACAGAGTTGACATTAAATATATATGTATATGTATATATATATATATATATATATATATATATATATATATATATATATATATATATATATATATATATATCGTAATCTTGGATTAAATCAGAGAAAATCAGAAGAGTTATCACTTTTACAAGTTATGTATACTTGTAAAAGTGATAACTCTTCTGATAGGTAGGAAGGACGCACGGGACTTCTGTTAATAGCTTATGCCAAAATCTACGAGAAAAATTATTTTGGAAATCACCTCAAAGATGTTGTGAATATGAATGAGCCCAGTATCCAAGTAAATGACAAACCAGGAAAAGTAGCTCCCAAAAAGATAACCAAATAAATACACACTCACATGTTATGAAAAGAATAAAAATATTTGATACAGAAAGGAGCCTAAAGCTTTTCAGATGATCTTACACTAGGATTGATCATAAGTTTTTAGGAAAAAATAATCGTCATATATAACGGATTTGTTCATGAAATTATTTGAAGAAATATCCCTGTGCCACCAGAGCTTACGAAAAAATGTTAGATGGTTACAACTCGCATAGTAACAACATAGTCTACTGGAAGTAGTTAAATAAAATGATTTCGCCTTATTGTGTCTACCAAATCACAAAGGCATGCCTTTTGTGAACTAAACATACTAAAAAAATTCATTAGAAATAAATTTGTAGATGGTAAGAAAATAAAGACGAAAATTTTACACGCGACATATTTAAATTAATCGGAAAGGCTTAGGGTAAAGTTGCTACTATATCTTACATTATTTACGCTATAAAATCATATAAGTTTATTATCTGGATCTCCGCACCATTCCAGACCATTACTTTTCATTAAACCGTTCACTAGGAGAACCAAATTTAGTGAAAAATTAAAATTTATCTCTAATGCAAGTTTGTGATACAATAGTAATGTGGAATCTGCGAGAAGAACTTCAGAACCCAATCCCAGTGAACCTGATGCTGAAAACAATTTAGTAACCAGAGAAGCCATATAATATTCATCACATCTTATCGGAGTAACCTTTTCTCCAGAAGTAGCTCCTGCACATTTATCACCACAGGTAGACATTTTGCCTGAGCCGGAACCAGCCGATCAAACGGGGTCTCTTCTAAGGACACTTTAAAAAGATACAAACCCGTGTTGCAACTGGACCATCTGAATTATATACATCTAAGTTTGGATTAATAAACTAAGAAACACTTAACAAGTGCCACCCACTCAAAACCTGAGATTCCTGTAGAATTATCGAAAAGGCAAAAACTGCTGTTATTTAAACTTCTAATAAAAATATAGAAAAACGTAAACTCTCATCATACATATGAGGCGTTTTATCAAATTGTCACTTTATAAAACTCCTCACCATTATTCAAAAAAATAAATGTAAAAGAGTTTTACGCTATTATTAAGTTTAACAACTGCTAAATTATTGAAAAAAAATTAATTATTGTTCAAAATAAGGATTTTTATTAATCTTTGAATTATTTTAGCTTCACTACGTTTAAAAAAATGGGACATATTACCGAAATTTACCTAATGGTATATAATTATTATTTAAAAAAGCCGCTTAATTCAATTGTAGTCCGCAAATAGGTACGGACAGCTAGTATTATCAGTAGTATTTATATATATAGTATAATCATTAATAATTTGTGTCCCGAACTTTTCTATATAAATTCGTAAAAGAGTAGTATTGTAAAAAAAACTGCGTATAAAATAACTGAAATAATATTTCAAATTTGCAATGAAAACAAAATGAATTTTTAGAAAATATATTTTTAGAAAATATGTCACATAATATCATGTTTTAATTGTACTTCCCCTAGATATCACGAATTTTTTGGCCTAATAATAAAGTTTTGAATACATAAATTTTGTGTTTTTTTAACAAATTTTATTAGGCTTTTATGTATTTTCATATTCATTAGTGACAGAAAAAAAAATTAATTTTTAGACAACAAACTTTGTTTGGGCCTTGGATTAAAATCATTTTGAAACAAATTTAATCAAAGTTTATAACGAGTGTTGTATGGCATAACGAAAGGCCTATACTATATTAAGGACTATGGTAACTAAACGAGGCCAGAAAACATTTATTCTAATTGGATGACGTGTGTTCCAATTAAAATCGAAGCTCATACATTTTATAACCCAATTCCTAAGTAAAATACAATGAACCTCTATAGATTTACAAACATAATCGATATATCTAATCTTTTTAGGGTTCCATGGCTAAAGGCAAAAAGAACTATTTTTCATTATATGTTCTACTAGAGCAATTGTTTTCTCAATCTAATCAATTCCTTTAAATACTTCCTAAAAAGCGTATGGAAATATATGCTCAGAGAGCAAACACCCGTGGCACCGGGCGCAAAACTCATTATTTATGAAAAGTTGAATGATTTGTGTTGCTCTATTATATACAACTGAATTAGCAACTAAGATCTGTTTATGTTTTGGCTCTTTTGGGGTTGGGTGCGGTGTGTGAATGTTTCTGCAAAGTTAGGACATCTTTTGAAATAATCACATGAAAATAAATTATATGCCAATCAGTCATTAGTGCAAAAGACATGAAGAAATACCACTAGAAAACAAACAACATATATATTTTAAATAGTGCATAATAGCTGATAAAAGCTAAAGATCAGCAATTATTAATTGTATAATTATTTACCTTTTGATTATTAATTATTTGTACACTTTATGATTATTAATTATTTGTACACTTACTGATTATAATTTATTTGTACACTTACTGATTATTAATTATTTGTATAACTGTTATTTCAGTGCCTTCAGTTTTCTGTATGAAGGTAATACGTTATTTTATCTATATCTAATACTAGTGTCCAAAGGTTTGTTATTATTATGTTCTTACTATTGATAAGTATTTTAACATTACAACATTCTTAGATAAAGAACGATATAAACTTATTAAAATGAAATGATAATCAGGATTAATTTTTGGACCCGGATCGAAAATCTTTATAAGTTAATATAATATATTTTACTTATAAAAAATATTGTCATTAATATTTTATAGCTATATTATTTTTTGCTATAATTATTTATAAAATATTTATTACAAACGTTCGAAGCAATATCTCTGTAATGAACATATTAGTTGTGTCTTTATAAAAAACAATTATTTTTATTTTCAAAAGCAAGAGACTTGATTCATAATAATTTTCAACTAATATGATGGTCTTCGGATCTTAAAGGATAAAAAATTATAAATTGTGTGTACAGGAGCGCAAGTATATCCAAAAGTCACATTAACTGTGGTGACCTAGTTTCTTCACCACGTAATTTTTTATTTATGAACTTAGGATAATTATGATACACGGAAAACAAAATGAATATGCGTTAAAAAAATACAATATATTCCAATCGAAAAGAGAATGTGGGTAAAATTAAATGACAGTTCAGTTGCGATTCTTCTACTCTTATCACATTAGTAATATGGATTTTTTCATATTTGAAATTACAAATTAGGAGTTTTTATTCGTAGGTAGATTTACACCATATAAAAAAGTTTAATTTAACTTATTGAAAATTATGGTTATGCACATTTACCTGGTATAATGTAATGCTAAAGTACGTATAAGCAATGCCCAACATTAAAGTAATAAGAATCAAAAATAGATAGTCTAATAAGGCAAAAGCTTAATTACTCGTATTATCAAAAACATTGTTTGGTCATACATTGCAAAATAATACTAACATCAATTTGAAAATTAAATGACAATTTTTTTTTACTCTTCTTACCCTAAATATCTTGTATACTTATAAATAAATGTCGGATTATATACTCTAATAAAATGGCAAAATATATTTTGTAATATGCTCTAAAGAAAGATCAAATATGCATTAAATATATAACATGAAAATGCCAAATTTATTTCTATTTTTGTTTAGTTTTCATTCAATAATTTGATTATATAAGCAACAATAAATTCTACAAATTTGTTGGTTCTTATTATAATAATATTAAAAAAATGATGTGACAAATTAACACAAAAATGACACATAATTCTTGTGACAGTATACTATCACATATTTTCTGGATTATCTAGAGTACGAGAAACGACCTCCCTATGTTAACAAACGTCATTGGACAGAATTTAAAATTTGGCGCCATTTCTGAAGATACTTCTTCATTTCTGAAGATTCTTTTATGCCGTTGATGTATGCGCTAATTTCCTTAATCGCTTCAAGAATTGGGTTTTTATTAAGAATAGCATTTAATTGACAACATATTTTTTCAATTGAAAATTAAACAGACTATTCAACGGACAAACATTTCAACAGACCTGTATCCAATTATTTTTTCAAATATTTGTATAGGCTTGCATAGCTGAAGGTTTTTTGTTTCCCATTTCTCTATGGCGTTCGATATGTTAGTAAATTACCCAACTACTTGTTTTATGGCCTCAAAATGCTCAGTATAAAATAATACAGCTTCCAACAAAGTGCCCCATCGCGTTGTTACAAGTCCTGGAGGTAGTGCTAGATTTGGTAATTGCTCTTTGTAAACTTGCACATTTTGTTTTGACCACAGTGCGACGGTGCTTTTAAAACATTTTCTCTGTAGAGGAAAATAATTTTTTGACATTCCTAAACTCTAACCTTGCCTCTTCTGCAATTCGATGGATTCCGTGGGCTAAATAAATGACATGCAGAAATTTTGAATAATGAACCGGGCAATAGTTAAATGGTTTGTTTTTTCTAAGATTCTACAGGCAACTATGTGTGAAGTAGATGTCTCCTTGGATGATTTCCCAACAATAAAATTTACTATATGTCATCCACATTAATATGTTATTTCATCAACTGATATCCAAAGCAAATTGTTTGAAATATCGGTGCGTTTTTCACTTATCGCGTCTTCGCAGACACTTGGCAGACGGTTTTTAGAATCGTAAATTCTTCAAATATTTTCTGATTTGTACAGTACTTCTTAAGACAATTTTGATATGCTGGGTTATTTATTTGATAAACAAAAACCAAATAACTCGTATAAATATTTATTGGATTTAGTTTTTTTTTTGCATAATCCGAAATATGAGTCAATATTTGTACGCAACTTGCAAAAGGTTTGTTTATTGCTGGTGCATGGGAAGCAGTACTTACATGTTAATCTATCTGATATTTTTTGAAGAAGATATTTACTTGATACAAAACTTGCAGAAAATCATAGTGCCATCAGTTGTAAATTAACCTAGGTATCTTTTAATCCAACTTTCCATTTATATCTTTAAATTCTCGTTTAAAGGCGGCATTGTTAAAATGAAAAAAAAAGTTGTTCGTAAATAAACAAATATTACGGGTAAGCGACTGAATGCACTATACGCACGCGAGGTAGAGTAAAATGCAGATGAATGTGGTAAAAAAACAAATTTATTCAAAACAATACAAAGCTCTTATTATTATTACATGTGTCTGTTATGGAACTATGGTTACCACTCCACAAGCTTTATGCAATAATTGAACAACATCATGTAGCTTGTAGGCTGTTTTACACAATATCTTATCATTTAGCTTCCTTTTTTTTAGCCCCAATTGGAATAACCGCAGAGACGATAAAATTGTTTTTTCGTCTTTGTAAGCTCCTTCCATAGCTCATGTTTTTTAACACGCTCCTCTTAATTTAAAGTTATCCCTGAGCCTATAAGGAACGAACTTCGAGACGACATAATTGATTTTAAAATTTATTATTGTTCCCAATATCCACATGATTATTCATATTTCTTTGTTTTGAGAACTATGCATCTTCAATGCTTTTAGCTAATTATCTAGTATATGACCCTCTGAACTATTAAAGAATATTCATTGATATTTTTAATCGCCTGATACCGGAATACTTCAATATCAGTCTTATCTCCCGAAAGATTACATTGTGACGTATCCTTAATGAATGTTTTTTGTATTACCATTTCTTCGTAATTGCAAGATTCTTGAATTCTAACTTCGTTTTATTAGTGGTACTAATGACGTTGATAATTTTCGTTGGTTGATGTCTTAGATATATTGTTAACAGTTTTTCACAAGTGTTCCGCTTATTTACGATGCTTTTTGTGGATATTTTTCACATCATATCTTGTTAAATATTGTCCATCATTAAAATAGGGCACAGTACGTTGATGGTTCGTGTTGCTTACAATTTGTAAAATATATTTCTCATAATATTTATTTCAAAATACAATAGGCATAAGTGATTGAAAAATTATCATGTTAGATTCTCCTCCATTAGAAGATATTATAGCTTCTAACGTTAACAAATCATTTGCCACATTAATAGTTTTTTTTCTGGAGATGCTGTATTCTAAGTGTCAAAGTGCAGTTCTAACATATGGATGTAATATTCTATGTTGTGCAAATACATAAGCTTCATTTGTAATTGGATAAATTTAACTTAATTTTTCATAAACAAAAGTTAATACGTTACGTCGTGCTGTTCTCCCTTCTGTTTTGTAAGTCAAATTTAGGATTATGTTTGTATACTAGATTATGTATTTCATTCAAATCGTCTGATGTTATACTAAACGTATTAATTTATGTCGATTAAATCGTCATTGTCTATATTATCGAATAAGGCTTTCACTACTACTCTTGATATATTAATTAATATTTTAAAATTTTTAAATTTCTTATGAAGATAATATACGGAAAACTTTCATTTAATCCATTTACAATTCTACATATAGGAGATGTATTTTTATATGGTGAACGATGTTTCACTTCCTTTCTTGTATTTAAACTTCATCAAGGTTTATGATTGTACTATCTCCCTCCATCGAGTCGTTGCATGTGGGCAGCAACTTTGGAATACAAGTTTAATTTATATAAATTTGCATGTCTTTACCTCGCGAATAATATATTACGGCATTTTACGCTGTGAAATCATTTGTTTTATCTTAAGGGTCTGTTGTATACTTTTTTACTTTTGTTTCTGTTCTTACTAATATAAAATTCGGTTCCTTCTTTTAGTTCCGATCGCCTTACGTCTCGCCAGGATCTTCGTGGATTACGTTTAATCGATTCTTTCTTAGTAAGTTTGATTAGTTGTTTGATTTGTTTTAAATATTGGGATGTTATATGATGTTTCGTAGGCAGATTTATTTTGCAGAGGAAATGGTATTTACTTGGCCTAAAGGAACATTCATTCTGTTTATTGTTTCTTTTGTATAGGAGTCTCTCTATTAATGTTGGGTGTAAGCGCTCTATATCTCCGTGAAACGTATGATGTTGTGTTGTTGCAATATAATACTCTATTTGTAGTAAAGCTAAGAATTCTCTCATTAGATCACCAATAAATTCAGTTTCATTATCTACAGTAATTAACTCTGGTTTACCGTTTAATTTTTTTTTTCATCAGCTCGTCCATTATGTTTTTACTTGTACTATCAGACAATCGTTCTACAAAAGCCAATTTCAAGAATAAATCAATTCCGTTAAATGTTTATTCTTCTAGTAAGCAAGTGTGTCCAATTGCTATTTGCTCATAGGTTTTTCGTAGGTCAATGTGAGGTCTAAGGGAACTTGAATAGTGTGTGGATTATACTTGGTTTCATTACATATATCGCAATATTTTAAGAATTTTGCTGTGTATTGTATAACTTTTTAAGTCAACATTTTTTAATCTGATTAATTAAAGCAGGATTTTCAATACATCCTTCGCATTTTTCCTGTGTCTCGCAAATAACTTTCAATACGTATTATTAACTCAATTCGTGGAGATTTAAACGATATAATTTCTAACGTTCGTTTTTAAAGTGTTTCCTATAAACTTCGGATATTTGTTTACCTAATTTTTGGGGGCTATTATTGCTTATCGTTTCCCTCCAAGATATTCTATAACAAATCTCTTAAAGTCCATTGGTGTCTGTAACTTTACATAGTAATCATATTATCTTCGTGGTTTTTTAATTATTATGACTTCGGAAGATCCGGTTTTCAAGTGAATACAATTCATTCTAGGTAGCGGATGTCTATATTTTATCAACAATCCTTGGTTTGTATCATCGAAATTACTATATACTATCATAGTCACATGTGAATTATATTGTAATCTTATACGCGTAAACGTAAAACGATTCGTGTGCGGTGTCGGCGAATGTGTCACTATGTTGGTGCAATATGGTAAAATAGTATGTCTCATGTGATACGTACGGATCAAAGTATATTTTGCTCTGGATTGATAGTTAAATTTAGTTTAGGCGTAGCGTCTCAACGGAGTATTTCGCTATATCTAAACTAATTGAATTGTTAAATTTAGTTTAGATATAGTGCCTAAGTCGTCTGAGAAGTCAAACATGTAAAACTCTAGTCGAGTAGTATAATATCCACAAACATAGTCAAAGCGCGGTAGATTCATTTTTTCTTCGTGTTCACTTATGTGCGGGTAATTTATGTGCGGTTTAAACTAAAAAAAATTCGTTAGTTTAATCGACTACTCCTTCGTCCATGTAATGTTTAGCTAACTTCGATCGTATAAATGATCTGGCACTTCCGGTGTCTATTGACATTCGCCTATTATCGTGTTATTTAATGTATGGAAAATCACAATAATTAAACTAATTTAACACCATTTTGGGTTTTTCGGTCCGATCGCCGAATTGAAAAGTTTTCATTTTGACTAGGGGTAGGTTCCTCATTATTTTGGGGGTCTTCTATATTATGGGGTTCATTATAATTTTCCGTGTCGTTTATGGATACTTCAAAATATGTTACGTACATTTGAGCACAAAATTCCATAAAATGTTCAATAAAATGTATTTCTATGTTAAACATTCTTTCGAGCAGCGCAATTCAATGGAGAAATCCATATTCTGTTGGGCTTGTTTTAGTTTTTGAGAGACCCTTGACGATAGATAAATACAATGTTATTGCAGTAACATAATTTGATAATTCCGATGAATTTTATTAGCATTTATTTGAGCTTTAACTAGATAACGCGGTATAGAATTATTTTGTTTTTAGTGCTAAGTTATTTTATTTGGCCATGAGTATTTGGTTATGAGTTCGCTTTTTTTCTATGTTCTCTCGTTTATTTATTCTGTCTTCTCTCCTTTGACTATCCTATATCCGTCACGATTTAGTCGTCTAATGTTTCTTAATTTTTATTTTAATGTGTTAAAAATAATTTTTATGACAGAAGAGTATGAAGTAGTTTGGGAACGAACTACTTCATACTCTTCTGTCATAAAAATATTGTAAAATTCTGGTGGCACGTATTTTATTAAAGTTCGTTGGGCTAAAAGCTCCATAACAACTTTGATTCCGTTAATAATTGATTCCCTTTGTATTATGATACTATTTATTTCACCTATGAAAGTTACTAATCTATCATCTCTGGGTTTTAAATTTTTAATCTCTCCGATGAGATACTCGACGCGAATCTTAAAAAATCCGAATCATTTAGTTAACACTTCTTTAATATTTTTCCATTTTAATTCACTATTCTCAACCAAAACGGTCTATAGACCCTCTTCGGCTACTGAAATTTAATCTGACTAATGATATGATTCCCTTTACCTAGCTAAAATATTAAAATGTGCGTTAATATTAATTTGCACTGGATAGTTTACTTTACCTATAGATAGAATGATAAAATGTGCATTCAATTAGTTTGGATTAGATGATATAAGCCAGTGATTGCTTTAATTCAGGAAGTTATCAATAAATATTTATTCTTAATATTCGGTAATTTAAAAAATACTTCCAAAAACACAGTGCATTCTGACAAATGATGTCTAGTAAAAATGATGGCAGAAGCTACATTAAGTAAAAATTCTGTTATTGAAATGCAATTTATGGTTCAATTTGCCCATAACTTAAACCAACACGTGCATTAAATTAGTTTGGACTAAATAATACACACCATTATTTCATAGGGTTTCAATATGAAAATCCTATTTCATTGGTTAAAACACCATTTTATTGACCATTTGTTTTACCAATCTCTTACCAAATTGTAATGTATACTTGTAGATACTTATGAACAAAGCTTGGTAAAATAAATACGACTTTAACAATTAATAAATAATTCCACCATTTTTGTGTAAGATCAAAAATATAAACATTAACATTTTTTAGCTTTTAAATGTGTTAAACAACGTGCTACACTATCTTTTTCTACACACAACAAAATAACAACTATATGATTTATTATTAAAAAATTTAACTATTTGTTGTGAAATTCAAAAAATATAAAACAAAACACAGTATGAACAGAAAAAATTATAAAAACAAAAGTAATGTAAATAAAAATAGTACAAAAAGTATATAAATGCGGTATATAAAAAATGAAAACGAAATAAGAAAAAACAATACGTATAATCACAAAATAAAATAAAAATAAAAAAATTAATAATCTAAAAACGTATTTCATTTATTTTTCAATTCCAAAAAAATTTCCTTGTGGATTGCATTGAGCTCGTCGTCTCTTTGTTGTTTCTATCTCATTTCATGCCTCATGCAGTTTCTTTTTAATTTGTCCGTCTGAAGTAACTGACGTTGGCTGATAGTGAACCGGATATCCGAATGCCGGCTCCTGCATATTGGTATATTCGTGTCCAAGTCCAACATGGTTTCCTGTACCTCACACTTAGGTTGACCTATAGGAATATCTACCATTGCGTCGGACGATGTTGACAAAATTTCCGCGGCTTCGGCCAAAACTTCACTTCTACTCGTTAATTGTTGCTCAGACGGATCTGTAGATAATTGACTCTAATTAATTCAATGTCAACTCGTGAATATCACAAATTTATAAATTTTAAATTTCAACATATTTTCGGATATCACCAGAAAGAAAATAAAAGTTCAATGGAAAGGTTCTTATATGAATTTTATAATTTTTAAAGACGATTACATTACAAACTGCTTTCGTTTGTAATACTGCTTCTTCGAATTCGAATAAAATCACTTCAAATAAATCACTCTAAAAACTTTCGGTGCCCGGTATATTAATCTGTTTCTGAAAAACACTATAAATAAAAAAATAATTGTATACTTATTTATCCCGATTATATTATGCACGTTGTTTACCTCGATTGAATTGCTGCGCAAAATCGTTTTATGGGACTTCCACAATTAGCCCTGGCGCTGTTAAGGAAAGGACGAGGTCAATTCGGATGTAATAGTAGCTATTCGCGTCTTCTCCACCTGTGGCTATCTGCTGCTGCCTGCCGTTGAAAACTTTCCTCTCTGTTTGGCTTTTATATTAAGTCAAAGTCAGCACAGTTGACTTCCTTTTGCCTAATGAAATAAATAAAATGCACGTTTCTTAAGCACATCAAAGGAAATTACATTCATACAAACAAATTAATTCTGTATTCATGGAACAAATTAGTTCCGACTTCTTCTTGGACGAGAGTACAGATCCAATAAAAACAATCTACAGAGATTTAAATTGTCATTACCAGCTGTGTGGAGAAAAAGCGCTAATCTATTATATTTATACAAAATCATACATTCGCATGTTGATTGTCCCTCTCTCCTCTCTCTACTCAACTTCAACACTCGACTCGAGATTATTCATACTACAAGTTTATTTACCTATTCTTATAACCCCGTAATTCGAATGTGCCTATTGCATAACGATATTTGTTCTCAACATCGTCTTTGTATATTTTTGAACCGAAATTATTAACATTTAAAAAGGAATTACAAAATATATTATTTATAAATTAAAACCAGCTACGATAGAATTAATGTTTTGTTCAGTATGTAGAAAATAATATATTTCGAAGTTAATACTAACTTTAATAACTGATCAATATAATTTTTTAATATATTTAATAACACAAGGATCCTTGAAAATGTATAGGTGAATAGATACTCTAATAATTTTATGCACGCATAATAAGAGGCTATAGTATAGTTTTATACTCTATTCTTTTTATTATAAATCTACATGACTGCAATTTGTTTTATGAGGGTTTCAATAAATAAATAATTAAATTCTATTTTCATTATAAACGTAAACATTTGACTGTAAAATAAAACAGCCAAGCAAACGACGCGTGTCGGTGAAGATCTCGATATGTCAACTAAAGATGTGCCTGAAATTAGCTGATTACACTTTTCTTTTTTAACGGTCTGAACTTCGTGCGCACTGAACTTTTGATTTTACTATTCATAAAATTTCATACCGGGCGCCATATATAAAAATGGATTCTTAAGGAGTAAACACCAATCAATTTATTCAGAACAATACAAAATTCTTATTACTTATACATATGTATCTTATGAAGCTAAAGTTACAACTGTAAAAGCTCTATGCAATGATTGAACATAATGTGGCTCAAAGGTCATTTTATACAATACACTGCACTTCATATCGTATTTCCTCTGTGTGTTTATCAGCTCCTTCCATAGGGCATTTCCTTTGACTCGTGTGAAGCGGAGAGAAGATACTACTG
Source organism: Druceiella hillmani (assembly GCA_039881145.1). Lineage (NCBI taxonomy): Eukaryota > Metazoa > Arthropoda > Insecta > Lepidoptera > Hepialidae > Druceiella > Druceiella hillmani. The sequence goes on along the minus strand of JAYKKI010000004.1, from coordinate 41,650,594 downwards.
TCCCGCGTGCTCCCGCAACCCGCCAACGCTTCCCGCTCGTCTCGCGTCTCGTACGTACGATGGCGGCGACGGCGATGCAGACTGCAGTTCGTCACTGTTCTCGCTAAACGATATACGTTTGCTCGTCTCGCTCCTACCGAATTATATACGATTGGCGAGAAAGAAATAAATTGTACAATAACGCTATAAATTTAGAGTTATATGCATTTGCACATACAAATATGCAAATGTTATGTCCTTGTAAGCATGTACGTTATTATAAGCATGTGCAAATGCAACTAATATTGTGTACTTGTAAACATGTACGAGTATGTTACATAGCACCAATATTATGTCTCGTTTACTCCTTTTGCCTCGCTTAAGCGTTACATTAGTAAAACAAGGGAATGTCCTCTATGTCAAACTGAAACTTATTTATTGCAGATATTTCACTTCAACACATTACAAAGCAAATGATGTATGTGGAATAGCATACATGGGTATAGGCTTGTCCGTGTATCGCAGTATCGAATATTTCCAAATTATTTAAACAGCTTAGTTTTGTATGATTGACGCTTAGTTTTGATATGATTTACAAATATTCACTTTTAATATGAATGGAGTATATATTTTAATATATTAAAAGTCACATATAAAACGTCGGAAACTTGACTGAGGAGATTGGAAGAAATAATCAATATCACGGTTTTTAATCCCCTGGAAAATCATGATTTTTCTAACTATCGATACATTCCTCAGGAAGTACTGAACCAAAACTCACCATTTTTTATCTTGTTTATTTACTTAAGAAAATATCAATAATTTTCTTTTTATTTGAAATTATAACTTTATCTGCTACCACACAACATTAACCATAAAGTATCACTTGTTATATAACACGAAGACAAGGCGCTTTCGAGAATACAATAAGCTACATAAACCTGAACATTCAAGATCACTACAAGAGCACGGATAATCACAGCAAAACTGCACTTCATTTCATAATATTGTACACATATATGAATCACTGTATTTGACTACCGATTTCGTCACTACCCGTAACGATACCGAATTTCCTCCTCTCACATTTATAAATATGATATGTAAATACTGTTATTCGTTTTACTGGAAGTTCAACCGTTAAAACAAATGAAGTTGAACTACTTCAATATCTGCTACGTTATTTCCGCTAGAAAGGGTGACAAATGAGATAAAAATAAAGCAGTTTGGAGAATACTGTCACGCCTGTTGTTTTGGGTGAACAGATTTATTAGTAAATGTAATAGACTATTGACCAACAATTATCTGACTAAATGATTCAAATAGAACTTTAAATAGTCAAAATTTCCGAAAAATTATTACTGTTTTTAAGACGATTGATGAGTAATAACAAACATATTGAATAAATTTCTAAAATCAATTCTTTTCGTGAAAATAGTATCAAATAATAATGAACATAACACAGTTACCTCAAACGTATGACATTTGATGTTGTAAATGTAAATATGTCAGAAGTAAGTGTAAATATCAACTACGTGAAAATTGTTAAAATATTGTGAAACATTATGACTCATCTATATCTATATCTATTAAATATTCCCTACCAAGTACTGAACTAAAAAAATGTCTGGATTTAATTAGAATAAACCTATCTTTTAACAATTTTAATAAAAATGGAATTTTTTATTCGACTAGAAAAAAATTTAACATGGCTAAGTAGGATGATTTTTTTTTAAATTTATGCATAATTTTCATAGATTAAATACTTACCTTTAGTATTATTATCTCATTCTAATTTATAGATATAAATTTTCATAAATCGACAATTCATCTTATTTATGACGAATTAGGTATAACCATAATTTGTTATAAATACTATTAACAACAATGGAAACAAAATTTTATCTTGAGACAAAGAAACAGAACACTAAAATTTAGTAATTCTTGGTGTCGATTTTTTCGGATTCCGCTCCGACATTTTTGTTTATGACGAAAACATAACTTAATTTTAAAAAAAGTATTCCCATTTTCATCATTTTCTCGTAGTGAAAGTCTACTCGTACTAAAAAGCTGTTTGATATTCCAAAATACATCGAGTATAAAAATTAAATAAACTTTAAACAAGCAAAGTTATTTTGTTTCAATACTTTTAAAAAACAAAATCACATTATTGTATCCTCCACGAAAGTTACAAAACTGTATATAACTGTATATATAAACTGGTTATATTACATTTTCAACAAATATTAAAATAATTCGTACGCTAATTTGTAAAAATAAATTTGCGATATTTTGAATTTTGAGTCATCTTTAAATCATTCAGTAGGATAACAAAGGTTTAGGAATTAAAAATATCTCCAAATATTACATAGTCTAAAGCTTTAAATTTAACAAATAGAAAAAATCGTGTATCAGTATTTATGAAATATTACTAAAAGTATTACAAGGCAGTTTGCAATTTTTTCTGGCCATAGTATGTTTAATATTGAGTCTATTTTATATTAGAAAGTTTATCTTCAAAAAGATTAATGAATAAAAATGTAAGAAATACCTGATTTTTCTAGTATTTTTGATAAAACAAATTTATAAAAAAGTAGTAAAACTCGCGCCAAGAGGGTTTGCAATTTAATAAAATTAATCGTAATTTTTGTTTTCATTTTTGGTAATCATATACAGGAGAACATAAACATAGATTAAAATTAAGCTGGATTCCGCAAAACTATTCTCTCATAGACCGTATTCATATTATCAAACAAATCATCAAGAAAATAATGGCTGTAATAAACCCACTAATTGCTTTTAACGATTTTTTAGATATTTTTTTAGCGATTTACGGTATATTGCAAAAAAACAATTTAAAAAAATAATAAGAGTTGGAAAATACGCTAAATGTTTGAAGATATTTAAATAAAACATATATCAACACTGTAAAGCAAGAGTCAAACTTCAGATTTATATATATATATATATATATATATATATATATATATATATATATATATACACATAACGATTCAAAGAGGATTTTTTAAAGACCTCTAACGAGATAAATTAGTATTTCTTTTATGAACAAAGATTTTCCCGTGAAAGCAGATAAAATCATATTATATTGAATATTTCAAAAATCGAACAATAAAGTTATATTCGGATAACATAATCAAATAATAGCACCAGTTGACTCGAAAATAAAGTAAGTTAACAATGGAGTATTCTTCGAGTGAAGTAAATATGTCAATATTTACTTGTGAGAAACTAATTAAAGCGTATAAAGAAAAGTGAAAATTAAGGAAGGTATTCGATGTGTTATTGTCTCCGTAAACTACAGCATACAATGGAAAGAATTATGGTAGAATAAGCAACTCCGAGCTGAGATAATGCACATATGACTTATTTCTTAAAAAAATAAACCAACTAAAATGGACACGGGCAGATTATATATTAAGATATAGATAGGAATAATGAAACATGGTTACAAAATGGCACCCAATTTATTTTACGCCTTATATAGGAAAACCACGAAGAAAAAAGGAAAATGGATTAAAGAAAAGAGTTGGACCAAAGTAACGAACAATAGTTGCTGATAAGAAACATCAGTCTTTCTTAGAAAATAAACAAAAAAAATGATGTATTTTCACAAAAAAGTTAATAAATAATATTAGTAGAAATAATGAAAATATTATTAAATAAAATAATTTTATCAAATTTTATGGGTTGGATACAATTAAATTAAAGTAATGATGTGCTTCTTTAAACCTTAGAATAAAACCCTTTTTTTAAATTCCCGTTTCAGATACCTTACATCGCCTTCCGTTTTGAATTATCTGTATTAATTTTTTTATAAGTTTCTATAACTTATTACAACACAATAAATAATTTCGAAAGTGTGTGTGGGTGTAGTTTGACATATTCTGTATTAAAGGGTTTTTCACAAAATTTTCATATTTTCAAAGTTATTGTCTAATACCTATTACAATTGCAAATTGTTGAAGATGGGTATAGTGGTCGAAAATAATTTTATCAAATTCAATCGCCTAGTGTCATTTTTAGTGTTCTGTATCTCAAAAGGAAACAAAGGAACGCTTCTTAGAAACGCTTGGAGATATCAAGTACTTAGCTCCACGGTCCGCTAGAGCTGTAAGAAAAACAAGGTTCTAAGTTAACGCAATAAAAAAAACTGAAAATACGGCCGTTTATGCCGTAAAGTTTGGCACTCGCAAATAAATCAAAACCTATAGGGTACTTCCCACTGATCTAGAATCATGGAGATTAGCAAGAAAAAACGTCTTACAGCATGAGTAAAGGAATAAATCCATAAATTTTTAATTTGTAGTTTTATTACATAAAAAAATATTTATTTAAAAATGCGCCTGTGAAATATGTAGTAGGCAATATAGTTTCGTTCTAAAAAATTTAAATTTTGTAAATAGTTTAATAGGAATCTGTATGATTAACGAAATTATTTATGGTAAAATTTAAACTAATAATATTGAACATTTATCTCGTTAGGTGTAAGATGGGGTTTTGAAACAAATGAAATACGCATTTTTTTTTCAATTTTGAGAGTCATCAAGTTTTACCATCGTATCAGAGTGTTTTAATAGCTAAAAAAGTTCTATCCTAGCAATATAGTAATGAGGGAATCAAAAGGCGAGATCGAGTTGCAAAGTTTGTTAGATCACACAGATTATCGGATCTTATAGTCACAGAAAATTGTTTTAAATAGTATTCCAATAGTGTCAGTAAATTTCACTTTAATTGAGAAATGACGTCTTAACGGTAGTGCGGGTCATAGCGGGTACAAACAGTCTTTTGTGGATTCTATTTTAGATAATGTTACTGGTTTATTTGTAAATTCCTACGTTCTTTTGTAATTAGTAACGAATTCAGAAAGTGAAACCAATATTTTGTGGGAAAATCCCCACCCCTCTTCTATGAGTTACTACACCTATTCGTTTCCAATTTGTGAAGGAACTGATCTAAGAATGAAGGAACTGATCTAAGTTCAACTGATCTAAGAATGATTGTTTGAATAGTTAGATATTAAGTTTGTTAGTAGTTTAGAAAATCTTGTAATCGTTTTTGTAAAAATATCTAAATGTAATTATATTACTTTGGTTAAAAAATTCAAAGTTTTTCCTCAATTTGGATGTCGTTTTTTTATTAATTATTTATGTCGTTTTTAATGTAATTTTCGTTTAAGGATTTTAAATATTACTGCCAGTTTATTTAAGGCAAAATATCATTGTCATTTTATTATAAATATTTCAATCAATTATGCTCAATATAAATTAACAAAGACACTGACACGTAACATTTTTACATTTACTAAAACTTTCTTTTCCTAGTCATTTGTAATAAAATTATTGGTAAATATTTTATATCATAAATATAATATTTTATATCATTAAATTAAGCAATAACACCATATTTTATTACGATCGTTTTAACAGAAATGTAATGCTTTATTTCACAATTATCTATTTTTGACCCCCACCTAAGGACTGTGTATCTCCGTGGATTGACGCGAATAAATCAAAGGAACAAACTCTCCCTATTATATATTAGCATAGATGCTCAGTTAACACTATAGTTTACATTTAAAAATATTTACGGAAACATTTTAGGAAAAGCAAATAAATTAATTGAATTGATTTTTTTTAATTTCGTTTATCCTGCGAAATTTCAATTAAAATACAAAATTTTTCAAAATTGCATGCAAGATAGTCCTAGAGATATTGCTGAAAATATCAACAAGAATAATGTTTTTGTATACAGGAACAAAGACATTAATTAATATCTTTTTTATAAAAAGCTCAAAAGTAAAGGACTTATTAAAGCATGTGATCTGAATAAGATTACTTTGTTTCTAAAGTGATTTTCTAATGTTTAGAAGTTAATTTCGTTGTTTGTTTAAGTTCCATTGGCAAAAGCAGCTTTGTCTATTTTTGTATAGGATGACATCTATGGCTTAATTTACTGAATCTGTCCTTTGAATGAATTTATTTTCAAAATATGGATAATACATGATAGGATAATTAGTTGAAAGTTCTTTTTATATTTGGAAATTTCGTAGCTTTACATAAATTTGCATGTACGACATACTCATATTTTTTTTAATCAGCTGATCACCGACTTTACTGCGTTGACCAAGTTATTTATAAGTTGACCAAGTTACTTACTGACGTCACCTCTTCATCTTTTTTGTAACCTAAATATCCACAAAACTTCCTTGTGTTAAAAAAAATTATCTGTAAAAAAGTACTCCATGAAACTTTTCAATTCCTTAACCCATAATTTTTTTTGAAAAACAAGAACAATATCTAGACATTTTGCTTATTTTCCTTGAATATCCATTACAAAAAATGTATATCCTATAAAATTATTTTAATCTCCAGATTTAAAAGAGACTAATTATAAATCCAATAAAAACATCAATGTATTTTTTACTATTTTTTACTTTTAGTCTACAAACGTGTATTAATTTATAGTTTTCGCGTCTTTAAATTTAGTACTCCTTGGAGGTTTAGTACTAATTCTATTTTGATGATTTTTGCCATAAGATTATTGAACTGAAACAGGTTTCCGGTGAAGCAGATATCTAGGCCTCTAGTAGGTAGTACCGATATTCTAATAAATTGTGTAAAATCTTAAGATACTGAATACATATTAAATCTCTCATATAACATTTTATGTGTCAAGAACTAACTTCCACTGCTAATTTTATATATCAGTCTCACATTCGATTCAATCCCTATAATAAGCACTGGATATACTCTACCGTTTAATCCTTTAACGCAGTAGTTTGATCGCGATGTTGACGTTTGCACCAACAGAATAGCAATAGCCATATGGACAAAATGGAATACATCAATTTTTGTCGGTATCACAATCTTAAGAAAGCAAAATAACACGCCGAAGAGAATTATAAAATTCCCATTTAGAATAAATTTCTAAAACGTAAATATGACAAGAGTCACCAGAAAGAAAAACGATGCACTACGTGAATTTGTTTCGATACACTCGCAAAAAATCCATTAAATCGCTGCTCGGTGAGACAGAATCGTTTCCTCGTCAATCAAACATCTTACCATTCAGCCCTACGGTAATGAATTTCCACAGATGATGCTAATAAATGTATTAATATGAGTTGCACAAGCCGAGAGGGAAATATTTGCACCCTTTCTTTTTCAAATAGTTCAAGTACATTCAGAAAATTTTGAAAAATCCGATAAATATTTTGATTTCATTTACGCTTAGTTGAGATAAAAATGATTCTAGAATAATTTAAAACATAAACGCAAACGAAATATGAATATATTATACACTACAGTGTATGCTATGAACCTGATAATCTGTTAAAGTACCGAAAAACATTATTTCTTTTAAGTATTCCTAAAGAACTATACAATCCAAATAACAAAGTTAACAAAAAAAACAAATTCTCGTATCGAGTTAACAAAGAGTATTTCAGCATTTTAGTCTTAAATGTATCTATCTTATCTTTACTAGTATCTTAAATTTCAGTTTGTGAAAAAGAATATTTATTCTAGACCATGTCAGAGAAACCACATATTTTACATGAGATGGGCATAAAAATATGAGGTCACTTTAAATGTTAGACTATTTTCGCAGTTCGTGGGGTAAAAGCATAAATTTATTGTCAAAGCTTACAGGTTGGGTGGATTTTTGGTTTCCTTTTTTGCAGTCGAAATTTAATAATAACAATACTGTATTATGTGTAAATATCCATTATGTGTAGTAAATTAAAATCTAGAAATTCCTGACTTCACATTGATAGAATAACTGGGCAGCCATTTTCACAACTCCTTAATTCATTAAGCATAAGTATCAAAGTGAAACTTATGTTTTCTATACATTAAAATTAAATATTAAAGGAAACTAAAACTATAAACTATATATCAGACGGTGCCGACCAGATAATAAGAGTTCATTAGCTCTCAGAAAAAAATTAATATTTTACTGTATTTCAATATATTTTATGTCTTATGTGACATTAAAACATTACTTCAGAAATAAAGAAGTACTTGCCATCAATGTGGTCCAAATTATTTCAATGAAGATTTGGTCTCGGAGGTCAGTATTTTTTTTAATGCCAAGCTCGGCTATTCTACTCATGTTGGAGACAATTATACTTCGTATAACCCAATTTCATCATTATTAAGTAAGTTACTTATATAAGAACAAACTAAAACTTGTTTTTTTCAATTTGAAATATTTCATCGAGTTTTTGGATGATTTTTAAATCAACTAACTTCAACGTTGAAATAAATTCCAATATTTCGGTTTTGAGCTCAGTAATTTTGCTTAACCTTTTGATAAATTTTAATATGTTATAAGCTCATTATGTCTTGCGTTAGACTATAAGTTCAGCGGACCCATACTTAACAATTTTGGAAAATTTATTATATAGTAAGCTTCAAATAGTCTACCTCAATTTGGTCAGTTTCTTTATTAGCATCCTACGCTACAAAAAGGGTACAAAAGGTAGCTACAAAAAGGTTGGAGAATAGACAGGTCGACTTTATATAATAACGGTTCTGTTAACTACGCTACTTCTGGATATAATGGCCTCCACATCTATTTTCTCGGTTTACCATACTGGAGAGGTGGTATTATGCAAAAATAATAAACACCTACATGATCATTAGTTTCTAAATCATTGAAATATCAAAAGGAAGGTAATGTCATTTATTACTGAGCCCCTTTAATAAATTAGTCGAACAAGTATTGCAAGTAAAATACGATACCGAAAAATTATCTTGGTTTGCATTTTTAAATCAAAACAATAGAAGCAGGCACTTTCAAAAGCGGGGTTATGTAGTATTTTTAGTTACGTAGTATCACTTTACCACAAACACGTCTGCACTTTTAATATATTTATGCGGCATTTTTATTTTCAAATAATTATTTTATAAAGAAAATATAATTTTTACATAATAAAGAACTACAAAACTCAGCTGTTACAAATGATAAAAAAAACAAAGAAGGCGGTAAGTTAGTTAAATAAAAATTAATTAATAATTATTATTTTGTATAAATTTTTGAGATTCTCCGTTTAGTATATCCGATAATTTACCAACTGTAATAAATTTTAATAACAGATTACGCGAGAGTGCGATGTGTCTCTACCAGAAGAACAAGCAAGGCGACATGTAAATAAATAAATTGTATTAAATATAAGTATTAATTAATCAAAATCAACTATGCATTAAATAATTTAGTCCAATAAAATAAAACGTGGCAGCTGTGGTAATATCTTAATTATAACCAATTTATCAATACCTTGTAGTAAAACAATAAAAAGTCTTTTGTCGAGTATTGAAAGCAGGGTTCAAAAAAAGTATTTTTTTAAAACAAATGTAAGTACTAAAACAAGTAGATTTAGACGTTCGGATACAATATAAACCTGGGAAAAATGGAGGCTATTATTTCTCGGACTTGTTTATTATTTAACTCTAACTTGTTTATTATTAGATTTTCTCTAAGTGTAATGAAAAATGAGAAATAAAACTAACTGAATTTAATAATGAGTTGGATGATGGTTATTTACAAGCCAGTGGAAATGTGCGATAATAATATTGATTACTTTGTTAATGAAATATAGGTTTTCTCGTTAGAGTCGAAAATATATCAAATTCATTTATGAGGACCATGTAATCAAATCGACAGCAGAATAACAGGTAAAATATCGCAAATCAACTATTTCAAACAATGAAGAAATAAAATTGGTTATCAGCATGATAATTAACCAGTCTGAAAAAGACGTATTCAAATTTATAGATATGGATGTCCGGCTTCTGAAACCCGATATAATGGAAGTGAAAACTACGCAGAATAAAAAATAACGAAATTACATAAAAGAAAACAACCCAGGTAAAATTTATATTTTTAAATAGCTTAATAGAAATACTACTACTCTTAAATTTTCATAAAAGCTAAATTTGTACTCAACCCCCTTAGTACGAGTTCCACTCGTACTGGAGTTATTTTTATATATTCGTGAAATACCTACATACTAAGATTTACGGTAATGTGATATATCGACACGGAATATTTAGAGAGCAAATTCTGCTAGCACATAACCGTCATTTTTGTATCTTTCGATGTCCTTACATTGTCATGCGCTTGCATGTATGCGTGCACAAATGCATGGGTTCTTGTATGCGTACAAATTTAAGTGGCAATATGATATTATTTTCAAGTATAAATATATTTGGGACATACTGCTTTGCATCTCAGTGTACGTATGCATGTACGTGAGAGAGAGCGAGAAAGACGCTGACTTGTTACCGATTCCTAAAATATTCAACAATATTTTATAAATTTATTTACGTTAGGTGATAATATTGCAAGTCAAAGGACCAATTAAGTACTTTTATTGCTACTATTTTATGTAAAATATAAATGCATTTCTCATTCAGTGGTTATTTATCACGATAAAGAAATGCACCACATATCGATAAAGAAATGAATGCCTCATTTAGATATTCGTTCCGGATCTGAATTACATAACTTCCATTCAATTATGATTCACACAGCCATAAACGAAAAACTTTTGATCAAAATTATAAGTTCATGATTTCAATAAATGAATATGAATTTATGTGACGTTAATTAACTTACATACGGACAATTGACAAAACATGCACGCAATTACTCCCTTTTAACGTATATATTCAAATTAAAATAATAAACAAGTTCGACATTAGGTACAAATTACAAAGTTTAATCTTAAACAAAGGCATCTTGTTTCATTTAGGGAAAATAACTTAAGTGAAATTTAAAAGTTTCAAACGCTACAAAAACAAAATCATTAAAATTCAATCCAAAGCAGTCTCATTGACAATTATTGGACGGATATTACATCACGTTCAAGAAACGTTATTTTCATCAGGAAGCAAAACCATGGAGTCCGATTAAGAGAGAAAGTTAACCTTTGTACCGTATTTCGTGGCATTTATATAAGGATTTTGAGTCCCTTTAATGAAATTTGTATTAGAGTGTTTTTAAATTAAAGTAATAAGGTTATATTTCTTTAAGAATCACATGCAAGCTGCTATATTGTTTATAACATATATGTGATCAAGGCTGTAACCTTATTTTTAGTTACTTGTTTTTGTTGCGATGAAAATCAGTTTCAAATTAAACTGGTTGGCTATGTAAATAGTAACAAAAGCTAGATTAACTATAAGCAGTCCACTTAAAAGTCTAAGATTTAATTTCCGCTTTTTTATAAAATATGTTAATTTTCGTCTTCAACTCGCACGTCACGTAAAAACGCATTTTATTATAATTCTCCATCACACAATTTCCATAAAACGCGCATGCATTTATTTCAGATACTCATAAAATATCAACAACAAAAAATAGCAATGTCAATTTGAAAAGCAGACGTTTAATATCAAATTCCAAGGGCTACTGAAGTACGAGGAATTATTCGCGCAAAAGAAAAGTAAAAATGAAAACCTTGATAAAAATTCAATAGAGAAGCTCTAGATCTTTATTACCACTTTTGGTTTAGGAACATTTTATAGAGGACGAAAGTCCTTCTTCCTTTATAACTTATTCATAATAAAACTGGTTTGTTTCCTTTGAAAGTAGTAAAATATTCTTAGGATTACTATTTCACGGACTATTATACATATTTCCACTCAATGATTTGATTTTATAGTCAAGCTTCAGAAATTCATACGATTATAAAAGTAAAGTTCGCTTTAAGAAAATAGTATGCCTGTGTAATTTGGAAAATAGATGGTAATATAACTACATTTTGACATCCAAAGTAAGTGTATTAAGCACAGTGATGAGTATGCGCTCATAGTTATGAGTAACCCTTAGAATAAATAGCACATTATACATAATACATGCACGCACACATACAATGCACGCGATTTTTTTCTTTGCGAGTTCTGCTTCAAATTTAAAAACAAAAAATAATCACTCCGAGCCATATCTGGATTGCGAGGAGGAAGGAATAGGAAAACTACAGTGAAGATTTATTCGCAAACTGCAGCCTTTTTAGAGATTATTAATAGTGGAGACATTGTGACCGGGACATAGTCATGAGGTAATAATTTTCGCTTCCATTTTTTCTTCATTTCATCACACAATTTTTAGATAAGAATGGCGGAGTATTCGCTGTTTATAATAGTATTACGTTCGCTGAACTCATCGCATTTTTGCCTTTCCTAGCGGTTTTTCGTGAAACAAAGCAACGCTATCCCTTTTAGAAAGCCCACGTCTTGCTGCTATTCTCCATATTTTTAAACAGCCATCACCAAAAATGATTTTTCCTAAAAGACAAGAGTTTTGAAAGTAAGTACTTTCACTGGCCGGCTGTCCCATACCTTAAATAATTTCAAGCCCTAACCAAACTCCTTCACCTAATTATTTCTACGCTATAAGAAGTTGAAGTCTCGACGTATATACCATACAAACGTCCTTTGATATAAGGGCGCAGTAATTCTTCTTTGAAAAATAGTGTAGTGATATTTTGATTCTAATTTCTTAACTTCATAGAAAAAACATACAAACACATCTCCCTCTTTATTCAAACCACGGTAAAAGTATGATTGCGTGTATTTGTCTGTCAGTTTGTAACAACATGCCTATGATTTTTAAAGTTAAACATTCATAAATTTTAAAATAAAAGTATAAGTTTACAACGTTTATCACAATAGTTTTCTATGATTGTACATTAGATTAAACAAATTGGAAGTAAATGACATATGTAAAAGCTTTGCCTATATTAAAATTATACCATGGAATTATTTTTAATATAATTAATGAAATATAACTAGAACTATATTATTATTTGTTAGTGTTTTTTTCTACATTATTAACATATTTCTTGTACAGAATTTCCCTGGATTTTTTCCTTTGTTTTAACTCCACACCAAATATGTATTATATATGGTGTACATATCAGTTAGATGTTATATATTTTTTCTCTCAAATGAACTATTTCATTTTTATCTAGATGTAAATAGTATAAGTCTAAAACTAGTTTTTTATCAATACTACAATTGAAACAAATGTACTTATAATTAGAAAAGAATATACATATATATATATATATATATATATATATATATATATATATATATATATATATATTCCATTGAATATTAAATCGAAAACAATGGTTAACGCTATACATCATGCTAAACAGCGTGCGCATCATTCTCTAAACAAAACGTTTTCCACGCAATTAAGACATGTATATATTTTTCAATGGATGTTATTTCATATGTTTGATTTCAAAAATAAAAGTTAAGTAAAAACCATAAATTACTTGCAAACTTCGTTAGGATGTAACAAAACTATTACTTGTTATGGTCTTAATCAATACATAAAAATAACAAATACGCGAACTTTATATGTATTTATCACATTTGCGAACTTTATATGTATTTATCACGTTTCATTCTTTATAAATACTTTTGTTAGAAAAATATAGCAAGAAAGTGTATATTTTAGAAATAAGTTAATGCTGAGAATTACTTTATATTTACGGGACAACCACTCTTTCTTACTCCACGTTCACCTGCCACCATTGCTTATACGATTCGTAATTACCTTCGCGTTTTCTGAACTCAGTGGCGGGGGCATTGCGCCATTTCGACTTGTTCTATTTGATTCGCAACTTTAGAAAATCGTAGAGTATTTGAGTAATCCACGGCCAGGTGACAATTTTTACTATTTTTAATTGTATTTAGTATTTATCACTTTTTTATTTCTAGTCATTGTTTCTATTTACTTGTCTGTTATTTAAATATTATTTTATCCCTTCTTTCTTATTTAACGTAAATACCAAGTTGTGAGTCGAGTCAGAAGAGAAAAAATTCTAATCCGAATGAGATACTACATTATTTTTAATAAAATGTACAAATTTTATTTCAACAATATTTAATACCCAGCCGTGAACTATCTAAATACTCCACAATCTTTTCAAGTCTCAAATCGAACGGAACAAGTCGAGATGGCGCAATGCCCCCGCCACTGAATTAAGCAAACAATCAAACGCGAGAGTAATCGTATAAGAAATGGTGGTAGGTGCATGCAGAATATTAAAGATTGGCTATCGTCGTTTTTTTCAATTTATTATTCTAATCTAGAAAAATGGAAAAATATTGTGTTAAACGATGTATGGGATTCTAAACTTGAATGAAAAAAAATTTATTTGATTGAATCATCAGACATGCACGTATGCGATCCCATAATATATATATATATATATATAAACATAATTTTTTTTAATTGAAACTAATTCTTATTTAGAAGATTTTATTTATCAAATTTTATATTCCAGAAAGTCTTTCCGGGCAGCCCAAAAAAAATGAACAATTGGCAAGATTGTAAGTTATTAATGCTTCACTAGGTTTTTAGGCTTTCCTATCTTAAAATGAAAAAACGGAACCATTATAAGGTGACTTACGTATTTGTCCACCTGTGAGTTTACAGCCGTTTTCCTCAGAAACTGCTTTACGTATAATTGTATGGTAATAAAACATATTAACCCGCACATATTTCAACACTTAGAATTCCTCTTATGGATACTTATGGGATGGCAGGTCATATTACGAACAGGGTATTTTTTAAATTCCTTATATAGCATGACGTTTATGTCGTTTGAAATGACTAATTTTAACGGTCTGAAAAATATTTTTTTTCATAATTTTAGGTCTATGGAGGTATACTGAAAAATATGCAAAAAATATGCTCCCCCTCTCTCAATCCTAAGACTACTGCACCTAAAATAGATGTTTTAGAAACCCACGCAAAGGTTGTAAGAAAACTCTAACGATGATTCAATATAATATCTTTACGCTGATTAAAGATATAGTAGGCGATATATTTAGTCTTTTCCATATTCTCAGTAAATTTTATCAGTCAAGTCACGCCACGCGACTTAGAAACTTTAAATTGGCGCTATAATGCATCTTATTAACCTATATATTTTGTAATATTTTTTAAAAAATATTCATAAAAGATTAAAGATGGGATAAAAGCACTAATTTTATGTATATATGCTATGTGTATAATTTGCTTCTCAGGCATAAACGAACATTTTTTTGCAATTTTAAATCGTATATATAAAATATATTCAAAAAACAAGCAAAAATTTAACATTAACCCTTTTTTCCATATCTATCGCATACATTTACCTTATGAAAAATTAATATTTGCAAATAGTTTAGTAGATATACTCTTAAATGTTTCTAACCATCTACATGCACCCAAAATCTTAGTGCAGATTTTATTCGTACCTAACAAGTGTTTATGTATTTGATATAAATTTGTGTGCATGTCATTATTTGAAAATATCTCTACCAAAGTTATATTGATACTCCAATTAAAATCAATCTTATTCAAGCGTTATATTGATACTCCAATCATAAAATAAAATCAACCTGATTATAACTAGTTTCGGTTTCTTTCCACTTATTCGACTATTTAATGCATTTTATTAATTCGTTCCAGTAAGTATTTCAGTAAGTGAAATCAACTCGTCCATTCTTTATTATTTTGTCCTTTTTTCGTTTTAATTGAATTTCAAACCGAGGTAGAAATTAAGAAAGACACTAATCTTTTTTTTTAATTTGTACACAAAATGTCTTAAAAAGAACTTTGTTTTAATAAATAAATACTAATCATACAAAATATATTTCAGTTCACGTTCAAATGAATGATTTAGCAAAAACATTTAATTCGGATGTTGTCAAATGTATAGAAGGAAATAGAGTTAATTTTTTTGGTCAAGTTTCTTATAGTGAACAGTATGTAGCTGTAGTTGTGTCTTTTAATACAGGGACTTGCAATCTTTTGTGCATAAATTTATTTTCAAAACAGATATTAGTTCCAAATTGAAGAAATTGAAATATTTGTATAAAGTCCTAATGACGCCATAACCCCCAAAGGGATAAAAAATAATGAAACCCGTATCGAAAGACTCTTACTATGGTGAGAGCTAACGGAAACCTGATATGAACCAAAAACCTTATAAGCGGCATGATCTAGGCCACAACATAGTCAAATAGTCAAATAAAGTAATAGTCCACTTTGGTTAGCTTATAGGCGAAATTTATTAAAGTTTCTTGGTTTCCCAAAGGGTACAAGAGATTATTAAATACGAATTTCATGAGTTAAATAGATTTTATACAAGAATGATTTGAACCATATGTAGTCAATGAAATAAGGAAAATAACAATGAATACACTGTACTCAAAAGTTAACAACACTTATACTTTTAGTTTGGGTCACTTTTAGTTTGCATTACGTTATGTTCGCCTCATGCCTCCGTCCCCTTTTGAGGTTACTACATATCATGTAACCCTTCCACACCACTGCATGATTCACTTCTGGTCACGCTTATCTCGCCAATGTATATACGTGTAGAAATATTTCATTAGGCGATTTGAAATATATATATTTGCTTTCTGTTAATGTACGTAAATATACTATATATTTGTATAATAACTACGCGTCGAGTAACTAGGCTCTTCTTCACTATTGTACTAATGTAATTGTTGTATTTAATATATTTGGCGTCAATTTTGTTGAAATTCGTTATTCACAACTAAATGAAACTACGTGATGTCATTGCGATGTCAAGAATCTTCTAATACCATAAAATACCTTTGCTAATAACCCACCTGAATATATTGTAATACAACGAAACCTAGCTGGTGGTATAGAACTTAAATAAAGTTCTAAAAATAGTACTACATCACATAGTTTCATTTAATTGTGTAACTGTTATACTAATGTAACAGAAATATGTTTTTGAAAATATTAAATTTGCATATCTTCTGATTTACTAAACAGATTCTGATGAATTAAGGTTACTTCAAGTCAACACCTATGCTCTTTAAAAAAATGCGTCTTGCTTTGTTCTATAGTTTTTATGTCATGCGTGTTCAAACATACAAAAATTCCAAAGAATATATTTTTGTGTTTTATTACGTTTATTATGTTTTCTGAAATCACGTGTTCGTAAATGGCTTTAATATACTTCAATATGTGGTGAAATAACCCAACGCTCTCTACTTCAAACTGTTAAACGATAAACTAACTGCAAGCTCTGATAGACTCTTTAATGGATTCAACCAGCAGTTTTGAGTGCAACAGATGAATTATCTCCAAATTTAACATATTTTAAAATATTTCACAAAATTTGGACTTACTTAGAAATATATTCATTTAATATGAATTGGCTAATCAAGTGGTATCAATAAAATAATGGACAATATAAATAATAAACAAAGAATGATTAATAACAAAGTTACTAAAAGTAACAATAATAAACAACATTTTTGTTATTTATTTTATTTACGTTAAGGAACTTAAACCAACAAATTTTTCTTTAAATATGACTTTTAATTCTTTCACAATGTATGCACATTTTTCGTACAATTTTAACTAAATAATATATCTAATAAAATGTATTATCATAGCATTTTGCATATTTTACTCGGATGAATGATTAAATCCGTGAATTTTTTTAATAAATAATTTTTTTTCCAACAAACAAATGTTTTATTTTTCAACATATAATAATTTTTCAATAGCTTTTGATTTCTATACTCTTCGTCCAATTTTTTGCCTCTTCCAAATAAAACGACTGGTCGAGGTCGTTAAAATAGACATTTGTTTGAGCGATGGTTTGGTCACCAGAACCAAATATCTTTCAATCGAATCATTTCTTCAAGTTTGCAAGCAGGTCACTGGGGCCGAATCCGGATAAAAAACGAATGAGGGAGCAATTCGTGAGACAATTCATGAAATGTCAGCTACGCAAGTGATCATTCATGAAATGTGCACTAATTCATGCACCATGTCAGCTAATCAAGTATACACTCATTCATTGTCCTGATAAAAGAGTACTTTATTCTTGGTCCAATGCGGTTATTTTTTTCTTTAATCATCATTAAACCGGGCTAAAATGTTTTCGTAATATTCGCCATTTATCACTTTATTCGTGATTTATCACTTTATTCGTGATTTATCACTTTATTCGTGATTTATCACTTTATTAATATTCGCCATTTATTACTTTTTATAGATAACCAATGTACATTATGCTGCATACATTAAAAAAAACTGTCGCAGTATTCTTGTCGGCGTATAGACTCATCTTAGCCTTTCACAACGCCAATTAACTCAGAGAAACCACCGATTTGACCACTCCTTAGTCTCCTTTGTGTTGTGATGAATTCACGACTCGTTCTTTTTTATGCTCTAAAAACTCGTCCTAATTGCGGTTGAATAACGTCAAATTCTCTTCAGAAAGATATATCACAGCCAAAAGCCCTTAAAAAGAAACGACTGAGCCAAGTGATATGCCTATGTCTTCGTCAATATTGCACACTTTTAAACTCCCATTGACCAATATCACAGAGTGGATTTTTTTTTCAATTATTTCTGGTGTAGTGTCCTCTATTGAGCGTACAGAATGTTTAGCGCCACTCGTGCTTATGCGACCACAACGAAATTCAATAAACCAATACTTTCTATAAGAACCATTTTACTTGACTATGGAAAGTCTACATGGTATTAATTAACTCAAACCAAAGGTAAGTCCCTTGGTTTGAGTGATGATTTTTTTTTGCAAAAATAATGCTTGACACACGAAATCTATTTTTTCCATTTCCACCAAACCATACTGTTACCTGATTTCAGTAGTTGTCGAATAGCATGTTGTTTTTAAAAGTATTGATTTTTAAATTAGAACACGACAAATAAATAAAAATCACGAAATGATTGGTCAATCTTCGTATATTTGTTCAAAAGTGCAATAAACAAAAGAGAACTTAGGCTGTATAAATTGTATACCATTTGATGAAAAATACCATATTAGGAACAAAAGTGAGTTTGACCACATAAATATCAAAGTGGAATTTGAAAATAAAAATTAAAAATGTGACCTATATTTATAATATTATCCTTTCACTTAATAACAGCCATATTTAAATTAAACTCGCTTTCTTTTAATAAAATTAAGAGTACATTTTATTTAAAATATTTTCATTCATATTCTTTGAGAAGGAAAGCCCAAAATATTTATAGGACAAATATAACAAGGATTTAATCATTTAAAATCCTTGGTAAGAAATAAATTGTATGTAAAACGAGAATTACAAACTCACTTTTACTCCGCACGCAGCAGAAGTGAATCTTATTATTCATGGAAATCAATAATTTTTATTGTTGAGGAATATCGGCGTGCAGATAAGTGACTGGTTCTGTTAATAAAAATATTCTAAATTAAAACAAATCAATATTTAAAATATGGCTAACGAGAATATATAATATAGGCGAATACATTTAACAAACAACCCTAAAAAATAATTGTTTAGATTTTTCTGTATCTAGTTTTCCTATAAAGCCCGAAGCATAAAATACAACGTGGTGAATATGAGAGGAACTCCTTAGGATTTGAAACGACCTAATATACGACAGTGAATGTTGATAATATATTACGAATTCATATTTATTTCACTTGTTTCGAATGACTAACGAATTATTGTTCTTATTTTTATAATATTATAATAATCTCATTCGACGCACATGGCTTTCGACGTACGTGGTGTCCTTACAACATTTTTCACCCCAAACCGAAGTAACCAACATAAGAGTTGTGCGCACTTACTTCACTATAAAGACCGATAAAGGTCACATTAAAAATACAAGTAGAGCAAATCCCTAGCGGAATTGGGTTCGCCTCATTATTTATGAAGATATTGGGAAGTGGCTTCTAACTTTCAATTAACCTAAGAAAATTCATGTTTAGCTGGGAGCTATCAAACTGTAAATAATTTGATTATTTTAATTATTTCTACGTAAATTATCCAATAAAATTCAGCTACGTTTTATTATTAATATTATATATATATATATATATATATATATATATATATATATATATATATATATATATATACATATATATATATATATATATATATATATATATATATATGTGTGTGTGTGTGTATGTGTGTGTGTGTGTGTAAATAAGTTGTAAAATGATAAATATATGGTAAGAATACTTATATTTTAAAAAAATTATATTTTTTAAAAAATAGATTTTATAAATTAAAATTTCTGTTAATCTCAGTGTTTTAGAGTTCCATATTGAAACAAGAAATACTTCTAATTTCGTCATGTACGTCATTCCATCTGTCACATCCGTACATTTTCGTCCATCCGTACATCTGTCACAGCCGCAAAATTTCGATTGTTTTGTAAGTAAATGTTGCAAGCATATGTTCCGCATATAAAGCTTAATTAATATTTGATAAAATATCGATTCCTAGAAAACATTTTTTATAAATAAATTGAGAACTCATTTGCCATTTTTCATTTTGGGGAATATAAGCTTTCAAAGTGATAAGCAATGCGTATCTGTCTAAACAGCTAAATAACTATTATTGCACAGCATTAGGTTCCCGTGAAAGTCCGTGGAATCGCCTCTTAGTAGTTCATCTATCTGTATAAATAATGCCATTTTTTTGTTCTATGTGACTTTAGATGAAAGGCAAGTAAACAATTCTTAATTATTACGAATTTCAGTGCTTATCGACGTTAATAAAACTAATTTATAAAATATCTCAACAGTGCTCATTTTTTTACAACACACAAGCCAATAATTTACCTTGCCGATCAGTTAATAGTTACTTTAACCGAACACGGTGGAAATGACGATACGCAGTTAAACTTAACGGGCGGAAATTTACAAAAATTATAAAATGCATCAAACGTGCCATATGTATGCATGATCGGTGGAGATATAGTAACGTTTTTGACATCAAAACGACCGCAATAGCGTCATTTCCTTAGAGAAAATTAGTTAAGGAATAACTCTAGCATATAAGACACATGTTTATCAATATCCCACACAGCACGGATGTAAACATTAAAAGATATTGAGAACTAAATGACAATATAAATACTCGCGTACAACGTGGTGTGATGTTCTTTCTCGTTTACGAACGGTAGGATAGCACCACATATGGAACTCTTCCAATTATATTATTACTCTTCACAAACAAGCCATATGATAATATATGCTTAATATAAACACGGTTTAAATCTTCACCAATATTAGACGTACTTTTAACAATAGTCATAATATTTTTTGTACACTGAGGGAGGAATATATTCTGCACGTAAAGAAATTTGTTCAATGGATATTCGTAAATATCTTCTAATTTGATTTATTCGTGAACATTCAGCTGCTGCACCGCGAAACAAACATCCAATATTTCGCCCTCGTTTGCAGACCCGTTAAACCACTTTACGTTTAGTTCAGTTCTATGCTATCACTCAATATAAGAAAATAGCTGTCGTGCAGTATTACTAAATTTTAACTTTTTAATAATAATTTGTTACATATACTGATATTCAATACTTTATTAAACTGTTCCTTTTTCTCATATTAATGCAAAATTACTTTATTAAGTCACTTATTATTAAATTTCCTCATTGCCTCTTATATTAAAAATAATTACTAATCCAAAATTTTAATTTATCTTTCTTAAAAAATATTTCCTATCTACTTTAAAAAAAACTCAACACACTTTTATAATTTAACTGATACGTACATTCTGTTCCAATAAAATTGACGTCGTCATACATGTTTATCTGCGAGCATATGAACTTAAAATTTTGCTTTAAGCAGGGATAATAGTCGAAGAAATACATTGAAAATTTAAATTTGAAATATATTGAATTCAAAATATAATTAACAAATAAACGGAAAACAGGTAAACTTGTTAATTCAGGTTAATGTCACGCAAATTCAAGGCTGCGATAAACCTTATTCCATATTTTCAACAAAATCCACTTTATCGAGTGGAGCGTACGAAGCGATGTGAATAAATGAGATTGAAAAGTTGTCTTATCCGATAAACTGATTCAACAAATTTTATTCTAACTGAATTTAAATAGAGAATTAATTTAATGTGACACTTTAGTGAAAAAAATGAGGTAAGAATATTTAAAATAATCGACTAAGGGAATATATCAAAGTTTAATTTCACTAACAATGTTAGCCTTTTCAGATGATTGTCGTGAACTTGACTTAAAAGCGGTATGTTAACATTAACCATTCTATTACATTATTGAATTTTCCAACCTTCCTGACTATGTTTAGGAAAAAATGGCGTTTTAAATAATAGTTATTCACAGTTAATTTAAAATTAAAAATAATGAAAATTAATACAAAAATGAAACAATAGCACTTTAAGTTATTTTCACGTAAATTACATATTTTGTTTGGTTTTTTTTCTCACCGAAATTATGTTGCAAACTAAACAAAAGGCAATATTCTTAAGAATTTAATTATTTATTTTGTATTTAGTCGAACACATAACCGTCTATTATGTGTTCGTTTATTTTGTATTTAGTAGCCACATAACCGAACACATAATCCAATCTCGTAATACGAACAATCGAATAATTGACAATGCCCATTATAGAACATATTACAATTTTTCATTTTGTCTAATATATTTTCGTAGATAGTTTTAATGGAGTTGAAGATTAAAATTGCACCCGGCACACGTAGACTTTTTTCAATAAAATCATTACTTTTTAATTATCCACGTGTATGAGCAATAGAATCATAAAAGTATGGTGTCAATCGGATAAGCCGTTTTTATACCTCACCTTAAAAATCAAGAAAGAGAACTTTTTTCTTAATAAAATTAAACCGAAAAATATAATCAGTTATTTCTATAAAATTTTAAATTAATTTTATATTACTGACACGATGCTAAATCCATGCAGGCATGAATCCACCTCGTCTTTTGTGTGCCCTGACTTCACTTAGGTCGCGTTGACTGATTTTGCATGTACATGCAACATGGAATAATCGAAGAATAAATGACAATGACAAAGTATTTACAATATATGATAATTAAGATTTCTAAACTTCCTCTGATAATTATATATAAAAGAAATCGAAATCGAAATACAAAAGTGTACATGCTGGCATACTTGTTGGAGCAAAGTCTAAGCAGGAGGACGTGGATAATGGCTTCAATTTTAATTAGACAAAAGTTTTGTGATGTAATAATTTGTTATCTAAATGAGGCATCGAAATATAATACGTAAATTTGATCCTGCCATTGCGACTAATTTGTTATCTAAATAAGGTATCGAAATATAATACGTAAAGTTGATCGCGCCATTGCGGCTAATTTGTTATCTAAATGAGGGATCGAAATATAATATGTAAAGTTGATCGCGCCATTGCGACTAATTTGTTATCTAAATGAGGCATCGAAATACAATACATAAAGTTGATGGCGCTATTGCGACTAATTTGTTATCTAAATGAGGCATCGATATATAATACGTAAAGTTGATCGCGCGATTGCGACTACAATGACTATTGATGCTATTATGGGTCTAATATGAATTCTGACATATGCCTGTTCTCTTCGAAAGGAAGTCACTGAGTACTTTTTTATTCAATTTGTGTCCTTTCTTGAAAAAAAATGTTCAGATTATATTTAATCAAAACATGCCTAAACTTCTTCACTAAACCTAAGCAATGAAGAAATACCCATAGAAAGATAAATAAAATTAGACCGCAAAAAGTAAATTAGTTTTCAAAGGGCCAGTAAATTAATTATTTATTTTAGAAACCTTTATTTTGGAAATTAAGTGAACCCAACTTGTAATCTTTTAATCTTTTTGATAACTTGTCATCGAAGTTTAGAATGTAGTTAAAACATTCAGAATAAATATGGCTTGTAAAAAATATAATAATTAACTAGTGAGATGTTAAACGTTCATATAATACGGTTATAGTTCACAATAAAGTGAAATTACGTGATGTAGTATTATTTCTACTTTCTTGAGGTTCTTTACCGCGACCTAGATTTCGTTGTATTACAACATCTTCAGGTGGGCTATTAGCAAAGATTAACTCTTAGGAACATCCAACAGCATTTATATGTTTCAAGTACAATATCGGAATCCCGGTTTGTGTGGGTTTTCTCACTTCTTATGTTAGTGAGTTTATTGTAGAGGAGCGGTGTAAGTTTTATTATATTTCCGAGAGTTATACGATATACAAGTATTTTAGTGAGGGTAATGAATTCAATTCTTGTTATTATATGAGGTTGTACCATGCAAATGTTCTGGTGTATGTAATAAAATTAAATGCAAGTTATTCTCGGTAATATATTTATACAAAAGCAAGGGTATCTGGAATCTGGGTTAATTCAATATGTCGCCAGTTTTATTTATCCATGTATTTATTTATTTATTTATTTCCTTCAATTCTTTTTTTTATTTTTATATACTTATATATTAAAGTTATAGAAATAGTATACTTATATATTAAAGTTAGTTAATATATTAAATGAACAACTAAATATAATATCAAGACCCATGCCTAATATCTTCTAGACATAATATAATTAGACAACATTGATTCTCCAGTACTCTTCAAATTGTTTCAGCCCAAATACATATATAAATATAACTATATAAATTTTTTTTTGACAATTGAAGGAAATAAATAAATATATCAATAAATAAAACTGGAGATATATTGAATTAGTGGTATAACCTTGTTCTAACTTCCAAATACCCTTGCTTTTGTATAGATATATTATCGAGAATAACTTCCATTTAATTTTATTACATACACCAGAACATTTGCATTGTACAACCTCATATAATAACAAGAATTGAATTTATTACCCTCACTAAAATACTGGTATATCGTATAACTCTCGGAAATATAATAAAACCTACACCGCTCCCCTACAATAAACTCACTAACATAAGAAGTGGGAAAACCCACACAAACCAGGCTTCCGCTATTGTACTTGAAACATATAAATGCTGTTGGATGTTCCTAAGAGTTAATCTTTGCTAATAGCCCACCTGAAGATATAATACAACGAAATCTAGGTCGCGGTAAAGAACTTCAAGAAAGTAGAAATAATACTACATCACGTAGTTTCATTTTATAGTAAATAATGAATTTCTACAAAATTAACGCCAAATATTTTCAACGGTTATAGTTACATATAGTGACACCTAATACATAAAGTGCAGATTTCATGTACGTATATACAATACTTTATTCTGACTGTGATAATTGTAAAATGTGGAATAAATAAATTTACACGGTTTTTAAGACAGACGTTCACAATGAATATTGTAATTAAAACTCTAACTTTCATTACTAATTAACGCGATGGTTAACCCAATATTTGTAACGTGTGTTATAGGAACCTATTATTCTAAATTAATTGTAATGGAATTACAAACTCATGCGAGAAATATTAGTTTAGGCATATTTAAAAAAAATTTTAATAATTTTTTTTATTCGCTGTATTTTAGGGGAATATTGTTTCTAAAATTTAAGATTTTCATAAATACTATTTAATATTATTATTAATAACGATAGCTTTATATATTTTAAAACTAATCAACCTAAGATTTATATGTTTTAAAACCGATTAAATAAAATATTGAAGTATCTAAGTACAGCTTCACAAAAAATAGTTGTCAAACAAGTAAAGTTATGGCAAAAGAATGATTCCTCTAAATAAGAATCGACTCCATTAGTTTTACAAAAACATTAATTTGAAAATTTTGGAGGGTATAAATAAAGCATATAAAAATATTTTTTTAGTGCCATGCGCTACGTAAATTTAAAGAAATTTGTTGTTGAAAATGTACACAACAACTTTCTCGGAAACCATTTAACGTAGAATTTGATATGGTGATAATATGAACCCTAAATATTAAATTCTCACCCAATAGTTGACCCTCAAAAATATTAAATAAACATTTTAGGGAAGGCAAATAATATTATAAATTATCTTTTTTTTTTAAATTCATATATCTCCTTGAACAATATGTATAATACCGGACTACCAACATTTTTAAACAACTTCTTAATTAGTAACGGTGTTACTATAAGTATACCTTACGTTTGCCGGAAAACCACAGCGATAATTTTATATTACATCAATTTTGAAATATATGCAACATTTTACTACAAGTTAATAATATTTTAATAGAAATATTTATCCTCAAATGTTTAAATGTGCCTATGTGTACGAAACCCTCGTTGTACAAGTCCTATCCCTACTTAACAATATTTATCGTTAAACATGCTTAACAACATACGTAACATACTAGACTTGCATTCTATAAAGACTATGTATTATGGACTGGTTGAATCAATACTAAATTATGGTATCATTAGTGTGGAGCAGCAATAAAAAGCCATATCGCTATTCCACTGATTACTGATGGGCTTTCAAGTACTTAACATTTGAAAATTATTTATTAGATCCTTACTAATACAAGTCTATAAAAAAATAATATTGTTTTATTTTAATGCCAAAAAATTTAAGGTTAGATTAATAAAATCAAAATTATTAGGAAATAAAATATTCAAAAAGCCAAGGATAATAGATTCTAGCAATATAGATTTTTTATTAGAATGCTTTGAGAGACAAAAAATATTTTTTTGTTGTTCGTTTTTGGTTATTAATTGTTTATATTCTATAATTCAAGCGAATGCTCGCTATGCTATATTTTTGACAGTTTGTATAAAAAATACTTGGGTTTTTGGCAGTCTTATAACCATCGTCTTTTTTCCAAAAATAAGATTGTTTTATAAAAAACGCTGGTGAACTTTTAAGTCTATTATAAAATTGCGAGGATTACTGGAAACAAAGTCCTCAATATATTTCTCAGCTACACGATTTGCATCCGAGCTACGGTGTTTGGGACAGTAGTTTGAATTTTTTTCGTTTAGCGCGGTCAAAATTTTCTGTTTAGTTTCCGAGGAAACATGTTCGTTAAAAAAATAAGCACAACAAGCTGTTTTGGCTGGTGACCCAATATCTTTTTTAAGATTATTATTGCTATGGTTTTCTTTAAACTTTCAAAGAATTTAAGCTTTTTTAAAATTCATAAACCATTTCTTGGTGCCAAATATGCTGCAAGTACTTGAAACAAGTAGCATATAAATTTTACAATGAAACCACTTATTTCTGTACTTGTTTTAACTTTTGATTTGATGCTTTGAACTGATCTTTGAGTATGAAAGTTTAGGCAATAAATATCCTTTGCAATCCAGCATGCACAATGAAGACCAGCTGGAGTTCTGAACAATATTCCTTTGCTAGGCACGCTTCTAAAGAATACAATTGTGAGTTTTAATAACTCCTTGTAATCATCGGCAGCTTGAAAATAATAAAGATGTTTTTCAGGGAAAAGAAATTATTGTATTTACTATAATTTCCACGCATCAGAAAGCGCCTGGATCTGAAAAGACTGTTTAATTTTAGACCAAATATTCTGAAACGGTTAAAAACAATCTATTTGGCCTATTTGAAGCTATTTTTGCCACATGACAGAAATAATATTAATATCTGTCATATTGCACCAAGAGAATACAATGCTACTGCTACTAATATTATTTCTGTTATGTGGAGGAAAAAGGCCAATCAAACTAGTCATTCATGTTCTTCTCTAATAGGACGCAGCTATTTTTAACCCATTGTTTACCGCGGTAGTGTTGCAATATACGTAATCACGTTAGTCGTTCATTTTCCAAGACACAATAGCTTCATGCATTGCTGACGTACACTTGTCCCCTGTTTCACGACTAAATTTAAGTACTGACAAAAGTTGATCCATGCTTTATCCCAACACTACAATTAGCAGACAGTTTACAGTTTGATGTTCTATAACATCTTCAATTAATTTACTATCCTAATAAATAGAGGCATGTCTGGATTGAAACATTTTTTCAAGGACTATGCTATTTTCTGCCTTTGCTTCATATGCTAACGACGAACGGACGTTGAATTTATGTTGAATTCCAGACATTTGAACAGCCAAAGTCAAAGCAATAGTTGCTTTTCTGTCATTCGGTTTATTAAACATTCATCGACGAAAATTTTTGTGCTGCGTTAATGCTTAAACAAATTTAAATTTATCGTCAAAGTTTCTCTGTTCATTGAATTATTTTTCATCTCTGCAATCATTGCTGATAATTGGCGATGAAAACATTCAGTATTCAGTAAGGCATACGAGCACGATATATTCTTTTTCTCTTTCTACTAATCAGATCTTGTTTTAGTCCTTGTCTTATAAAACACCATAAGGCGATGAAAACGTGGTAGGTGGTAACAACCGATACAAAGGTAGACACTCTCTCGTTTTACTAGTCTTAGTTTTGTTGTAGGAAATTGAATGGAAGCAGGGAGGGAAGTAAAACTGTAGAATTTCAGATTCAAAGTAAGTATTATTACGAAATAGCCACATGCATACATGTAAGTAACAGGTATCAAAATTTTCCCCTATTTTTAAAACTCTGACATGCAATAGCAAACTCTAAAGTTCGTTAAAAATTAAAAAAAAACAAATAATTCAGTTTTTTTCACACAATGAAACAAAATGGTGGGGAGATACAGTGATTTTTTCAAACGTCAAGAGATCAAAAGATTCCTAATAAATACATCTACATACACACACGCAGACTCAAATATATGTCTATATGTTTCTAAGTGCGTGCGTGCGTGAATGCGTGCGTGCGTGCATGCGTGCATGCGTGTGTGCTTGCCTGCTTGTGTTTGTGTGTGTATCAACAATCGACGATAACACAATCTCACAAAACGATAACAAGTAATGAAGGATTATTGAAATCCTTCTATACGGCATATTCTCTGTATAAATTAGAAACATTTATATATTTCCTCATACGCTGACAAATATTTGCAATACATAACTTGTAAAAAAGCTCATTAAATGTTTATCTTTCCGACTTACGTAAAACGGCACGCTTGTGTGAGTTACGGGTAATGAGGAAAATATCCCTATTCCATCGAATAATGTCAGTTATCTGACAAGGAAGTGCGACGCATAATGATTTGATACCAAGTTTTTACTCAACAATGTTTTTCATTAAAATTATTATCATAACATCATCGACCTTACGCGGGTATATACTTTATGTATATATACAGGTTTTACTTTTCCTCGGATCATTCCTTCATTGGTAAGTTCTCTCGCCATTCTGAATGTTAAATATTTTCGGTGAAAGTGAGAAAACCCAAACATTACAGAGATAATCATATTAAAATCTCCTGTCCTACTATTCTTAGTAAAATAAAACTTTAAAGGCTGTCAGGAAACATTTTTATAAAATTAAAATTATACTAAGAAGATATTCAGTTGACGATTTGTAAGATGCGACAGGACTTTTTCACAATTTTCATTACCAATGTAACTCTAAACATAATATTTCAACGTCAACTAAAGGGTTAAAAAGTTAATGACACACGTGCGGCATAATCAAAGCGATTAAAACATATAAAAAACATAGAAAAATACACCATTATATTTATATATCTTAATGATCGTTCAGAGTTATTTTAATTTTTTTTTAATAAAATGTTTTAACAGTGAACTTATTAAATATAATCGCCATAGGCAAAATCTTAAAAGTAATGAAATATATTTATATATATATATATATATATATATATATATATATTTATATGTATATATATATATATATATATATATATATAGATGTATATATATGTATATATATATGTATATATATATATATATGCATATATATATATATATATATATATATATATATATGTTGTATAAATAACTACAATGCAGGTATAATAGGAATCTATTTTTTTTATTGACAATTCTTTGGCGTGCAATTATTATAATACAGATGGCTGATTTACAGTAGTCCAAATACTTTTTTTAAATAGAAAATATTATGATACTAAATAAACATACGTTCCACAAAAATCAATATTTTCGGAGTTGAGCGATTTTTGTGCTTATAATTAGCTTTGATTAGACTTGATTTTTTCTCTTTTTAAAAGAAACTTGCATTTATATATGTGCTTGCATCATAGTTGTACTGATTTTTTATAAAAATATTGTAAAAAATCAGTACAACTAGAGATTTGTTATGATCTCAAAAACTATCTTAGGGTATGGTTATAGGACAGACAAAAAATCGTACTCATGCAACTATTACAACATCTTCAGAAATGAATATCATGTCACAAAGTCGCCAAATGCGAAATTTTTGCCATAAACCTAATTTTAACAAACTTTATTACTTTAAAGAAGTATTAAATCAACTCATATTTACTTAAATTATTCACCAATCAATGTTTAATAAATAGCCTTAACAGTCACAAAATGTATTCAGGTGAGATGACTCGTCTAGACAGGGCGCTTTCATGTTATGCACATATAAAGACGGAAAGAGGGCAACACACCCTTTTGTTATTATTTAGAACTCGTTTGACTAACTATTTAGAACCCGTTTTGTAGAAAAAGCTCCAGTCGTTTGATCGCCAGGATGGAACATATGAATACATATGTCCACATACAAAGACTGCTAAACCGTAACCTTTCTCTTCGACCCCCGGAAGTAAAATATATTATTACGCTCTATTTATAACCAATCTGGTAAGAGTTATGGAACTTCTGGTTTCGTAAAGGAAATATCCCTTGGGTATCATCAATTATTAAGAAATAACTTATAAGTAAAAAGTTCCAAATCGAATAACAATTTCAAAAACTGAAATTCGACTACAAAAAAATAAGACCAAGCTTTAAGGACAACATAAATTTAAAAACAATGCGGTAAATATTTCTCACATAATGTTATTTTCTTTCGTAATCGAAGGTCTGGCTGCGTGGCCCTATGAATTTTTTTAATTATCAATTTATTAAATTTCACTTTTTCAGCATATTTAATTCTCCATGGTCACTTTTATAATTAATTATTTCGCATAGACTAATTTTCCACTTTAATAATGCATTTGTATTATTAGTTTGGCGTACGTGCTCTCATTTCAATTAAATAATATTTTGCAGATTTAAACAATTTCCTTAGTTGAGAAGTTGACATACTAAATGACGTTTAAAAATTGTTTCTATTATTCAAAAATGTATTGTTATATGTTTTGTTGTATTTAAATGTTTTTTGTTCTATTACATTTCAAATGATTTTCAGATTTCTGTTTAGGTGCATTATACCTTAATTAATTTTATTATTTTTTTATTATTTTTTGTTTTATATTAACAAACACTAACAAATTGTATCTATATTCGGTTTGAACCAAAAAAAGTTGTCTAATGTCCCTTCTAACAAAAGGGTACTGGGCGTTGCAACGGCAAAGGATTGTTTAAACGTTTTAACTGCACGTTTTAATAATAACCTCTAATTACTATGGACAATAGCATTTAAGTTTAAACTCGAGGTTCATAGCAATCACCATTTCTAAGTTTCCTTATCATCGTTGGACACATAATGTATGAAATTCTTTTTCATCGTTAGAGACATCCTACTACTATTATAAACGCGAAAGTTTGTTAGGATGTATTTATATATATATATCTTTCACGCAAAAACTACATAACGAATTTTAATGAAATATTACAATAATATATATTATACATCATAATAATAAATAGACTGCAATAAACTCAGATATTGTGTGATTTAGCTATTATATAACGATAAGAATCAGATAAGTTTAAAAAATACCTGTCCTCTGAAAGTCTTATCTTAAAGTGCACTGCTTAAACCGTTAAAGTTACCCGAAGATAATGTAAAGTGAGATTGTTTCTCCTAAATAGTTCTAACTAAAAGTTCGCGACAACATATATCTAACTTTTATATGGAAGCCACTATAACTAAAATAATCAGGCATAAATACTATTAATTTGAATTCCTTTTTACAATTCACATTTTATAGCATTAAATTAATTATTCTCAAAATAAATAAATTTATCGCTTTCGATATTTAAAGTAGATAAATTTTGTCTTTTGCACTAAATAATATGGATAAATAGTTTAAAAGTTATCACGAGATGAATGACTTGAGCGGAGCGCTATTAAATCACGCCGATGATAGCTGCATGGGTCCGGAGCGCGCGATGAGTCACGAGCCATCGCCGAGTGCACGACTCGAAGAGGGCAAACGCGTGACGGAAGACGTCTTTGACGGTTGTGGTCATATTGCGATTTTTTAACAGTTAATTCGAATCGTATTCCATATAGTCGTAGTGTAGACATAATAATTATAATTTTTAGGTAGTATTCTAATTGTTTATTTTTGAAGTAAAACTTCTTTACGCACGCTTGACTTGAGGAGTAAGCTGGTGAATGCGTGACGAGAGCGTTACGAAAAGTGTGATCGGGATACAAGTTAGTGAAGACAGAAAGAGAGAGAGTTACGTTTCGTATATTACTGTAGGGACAAGAGAGAGAGGTGCGAGCACACATTTTCTTTCTCTCTTTCTCTCATAGCCAGTTATGTTTTTAAAACTAAAAAAAAACGGTCTTACAATATATTTGCCTAAAAAACAAAAAAATAATTATGAGGCCTATTCTCTCTGTTTACTCCGTACGGGCTTTGGTTTAAGCCAAGTTTGTTTTTGAGTATAATATATGCGTATAAAAGATTTGGGCTTTTGAAATCTAATTGAATTGTTAAGTATTTTCATTCACATAATATTCATTTGAAAAGCGAAATCATTTTTTTGGAAAAAGATCACCCCGCTTTTACTCCCAAATATTATACTGAATAAAAAACATTGCACTAAAGTCCGTACTGAGTAGACAAGGAAACAGTTTCGAAAATTAATTTTTGCTTTATAGTGCAGTATTTTGTAATAACCTGTTTTTTAGTTTTTTAAGCTATTAATTTATTTTTACTTTTTTGGTCATTTATTTTTGTTTTAAAACTGTAAAATTTTCTTTAAAATTTTGATAAATTTATTGTGTCATTATCGGTTCCTGACACGTGAAAAACTTTAAAGTATTCGGATGTCTGGAACCGGATGAAAATTAAACTGAAAAATTCCGTTCTTTTTTCGTGTTAAGCTAATATTTTTCTATTTTATAAAATTACTGTATTATCGTCGGTTTCTGATACGTGTTCAGGATTTTAAATAATTCGGACTTCTGAAAGTAGGCGAAAATTTAACTTTTAAATTCCATCACTTTTTAGTTTTTTTTAAACCTAAAAAATGTTTATATAATCTTTATAAAATTATTGTATTGTCATAAGAGCCACAAACAATCGCAAAGTTTCATGATGACACTATGATCTAATCGTTATATCATCATGAACTTCGACAATATATCCACTTGATCTCTGAGAAATGTTAGCTTTTTACATTGAACGGTCGAGTCACTTAAACTAGTTAAAAATAACTAAAAATCAATAAAATACAAGTATTTTTAGCACCATTTTATTTTTAGGGGTATTGTGAATTTAAATTTGACTGTGTGAATATAAATTTTATGTCAAAAAGCTACTGTCTTAAAGCTTTAAAATGTCATCTCGAACGTATAGATATCTTTAACAGAAAAACAGCTAAAAATATTAAAGTATAAAAATTACGAGACGAAATTTATATGGCGTTGGATTTCCTTCTTTGGGAAAGAATATTCTCATTAAGGTTGAGCAAAATCTAAAAGGACCCGGCTTTATCGATTAGACGATTTCACTCTTCTAACAAATGTGAAAATCGGTAAACATGTGTATGTATATATACATATATATATATATATATATATATATATATATATATATATATATATATATGTATATATATATATATTTATATATAAAATTATTATATAATAAATTAATCAGTTAAACACATATGCCATTATATCGTATATTACGATATATAATATTCAATTAAATATTATATACCGATATCGATTATATATCGATATATATATCAATATATACGATATATAATATTTAATTAAAACTGAATAAATATTGGTCTAAAAAATGCAGCATAAAATAAAATATTAAGTAAAAATGATAGCAGATATAATTTAAATCTTCACGTAGATTACCTACTTTTACACTAATTCTACATAAAGTATGAAAACATTTTCTTGAACTATTATATGAAGACTTCCTAACTACTGACTAAATCGATATAAATATGGCGGCTTTCGAAACTACAAACCGACACTAGACTACAAGTTTGTGGATGTACGCAGGTATCTTCTTTACAAGGGTCTATATTTATATAGATGTACTTGGATTTCCTTTGTTTTTTTAAGTATTCGCCAAAAACTCCATTTCGAATGCCACACTACATACGCCCATATTTCGATAATAAACGTTTTAAATATATACAACCGAAAACATTAAAATTTAAATTAAAAAACTACATTAAACGTCCATTTTTCTACTAATTTAAGAAACGACGTGTATTTTCTGTATTTAAAAACTGGGTTTTAAATCTTTATTTTTATCGTTAAAAATATTCGTCGAAGGCGCTACATATATGATATTAAACTTTCCGTATTTGGTTTCAATTTTAACTGCGAAGCTCGTTTACTTTTAAAATATTTTGGTGCAACAGATGGACGACAACTAAAAGAGACGCCTTTCGAAAATCTGAGAAACGTAGGAATCCTTACGCAACACTCGTTTTAGTAATAATATCTAAGAGCTGTTTTTAACGGAAGATAGAGAAATAAATCGGGACCTTAGCAGAAACGGGAGCGGAGTATATCTCCTTAAACACATGCTATGTCGTCATAAAACAACTAGACGAGAAAATGCAATATTCTCAGCTGTCGACGGTACAAACAATTTACAATTATTCCCACAGATTTCAACTTTATTATCGCGAACACTGGTACCAGCATTTATTACAAATTGGACTATGAGTTACAAAATTACGAAATCCCAAAATGAATGTTAATTGCCGCAGCCGGTTCAACATGCTTAAGATATAAAGAACAAGATCAAACAACTTTAATACTTCAAAAATAGAATTTAACGGACAATGCATTAAAATACATTCACTAAGTTTTTAATAATTGAATATATAATCGTAACACAGTGCATGTATATTGCACAAAGGGCGTTAGGTTAAGTATATACGTTAGTTCTAAGATAGTTATAAACTCGTATATAAAACTAACCGTCTTCAGATTATTTTTTACAATTTAATTATTGATGGCTATAAAAAATACTACATTTCATTAGAATAAAATTAAAGAAAAATGTTTATTTTGAATTTCAGCACATTAAAATGAATTTAATTGCAAGTAATTTGCAACAGGTTTATTTATGAAACATAAAACAATTATTGTTATCGGAAACTAAACTAGATAAATATAATCAATGTTACTGGGAACGATTATAATCGTAGATCATTTGTTGCTTATTATATTTCCTACGTACTTCTTTAAAAAATAAATGTTGCTGGCGATTATTACATTTTTACTCAATTAGAATAGATCGCTCTTTCTATATTAATGTAACAATTGTTATAGTATCTAACTCATGTTTACGATCTTAGGTAATGATTATATTTAACCTTATCTTCATTTGTCACGTGTTTACAGTTGAGAGCGGTGATGATATGTTATTAAAGATTTCAACATATTGATTGTTAAGTTAACTACTAAAATTGTGTCAAAATTAGTACTAGTGAAT
Source organism: Druceiella hillmani (assembly GCA_039881145.1). NCBI lineage: Eukaryota > Metazoa > Arthropoda > Insecta > Lepidoptera > Hepialidae > Druceiella > Druceiella hillmani. The sequence continues at coordinate 41,615,069 of JAYKKI010000004.1, read as the reverse complement.
TTTCTTAAATATGTCTCTCAAACATTTCTCGCTTTTTAATTAATACCGTAGAATAGATTATATAACATAACAAAATGTATTCACCTATAATAGAAACAGATGTATTATGTATACGTACAATTGAGATACCTGGCCACCGCGCTAAATTTCGAAAAACGAAACTAGGCTGGATTACTTCCTGTAGAACAGGGGAAAAATACAAAAATTCCGAAACAACTAATTGCATGATGATGCTCATTTTAATTAAATATTATGACAAAGTTCTGGGAACTTGAGGAGATGGAACATAAAGTTTTCTTGTCTGAAGAAGGATATAAAGTCGAATAATATATTTAGCAAAACACTATACGCGATAACAAAACCGGTCATTGTGGCGTTTGGTTGCTATTTAAAGATGACATAAATAAATTGAGCGAACTATATAATTTAGCAGAGAAAAAATTATATTCTCTTGAAAAAAAACTTGCAAAAAATACATCGTTGAAAGCAAAATATATCTATAATATGTGCGAAAACGAAGAGGATACGTTAATATATTTAAAATTCTTGTAGTTCTCTATGGAAGTGCATCTACATCTGACTCAGCTACGCACATACTAGTTCAGTTAGCTTACAACGAAAAGGCTAAATATCCTGTAGCCAGCAAAATTGTGAAACGGGTTTGCTACATAGATGATATAATGACGGGAACAAATACCTTTGGAGACGCAAAGAATAAGGGATGAATTGATGAAATTAACCGATTTCGGAAGAAGTGAATATCAAATAATGTAGAAATCGTTTATTCAATGCGAAGTAATCCATTAAATATCAATTTATTTGTAGGCAGCAGTACCAAAATGAAAGCATTGGGAGTTCAATGGAATAGCATTAATGATGTAACTACTTACAGGTAGGGAAGAATACGTAACTCCATAGTTTTGTTAGGACCCGCAGAGTTGCAGGACAAATTTGATGTAAAATTTATGGCAGTGTCATACTGAAAAAAATAAGTATCTACCAGTCGATCATTACGGCATGGTGTAATTAAAAGGCAGCCACTACACTTGAATGAAATGAAATTCACACGAAAATCGATTATTCAAAATGTAATTTGTATCGAAATATACGGTTTTGGTGATGCTAGGGAAAAGCTTATGACTTATATTTTGTGATTTAAAAATAATTTAATAAAAATCCGTAATAAACAATAGGGTCAATTGACAATAAAACAAACAAGGCTTTGACTGTAATTTTGAAAATAACTCAACGCGAATGTTTTCCAAACGAAATAAAACATATGTTAAAGGCAAATAATATTGACACGGAAAGCACGTTACGCACATTGAGTCCATTCCTGGACGATAATAAATCGATTTGAGTCAGCGGACGTTTAACAAAATATAATCTTTCAAATAATGGGAAACGTACTATCTTTTTATTGAAGTCACATCACGTGACTAATTTAATAATACGCGAGTGACACGTGATGAACATAGTACATACTGGAACTTTAGCAACACTCAACGCAGTCTGATCGAAATACTGGCCTTTACATGGTAAAAACTTCACAAAATCAGTAATCCGAAAATGTATAACTTGTTTTCGTATGAAACCAAGAGATTATCCGTATTTATCGGTAATCTTTCAAGTCATAGAGTCACACAAACACGTGCCTTTCTAAACACTGTGATGGACTATTGTGAATCGTTTTACATTAAAGAGAAAAAAATTAGAAATCACGGAAACGCTAAGGTTCACGCATGTATTTTTGTATATATTTCGACTAAAGCAATGCACAAAGAATTGCCGACTGATTTAGGAATATACTTTGTATGTTTGCGAAGATGTTTTGCAAGACGAAGCTATTCCGCTAATCTATACTCTGATAACACTACCAATTTTGTTGGAGCAAAAAGCAAAATAGACAGTGTGGTCAATTTATTTAAATCAACATCACATAAAGATACTAATGAGTTTTTTGGAAAATAAAGGAGTAAATTGGTATTTTATTCCTCTGCGATCCCCACATTTCAGTGAAATATGGGAGACGGCCGTAAAATCCTTGAGGCAACATTATTATAAAATAGTGCGGGAAAAATTATTGACATACGAAGAATTGAATAATTAAAATAAAAGTAATATTTAACTCACATTCGTGTGATGGGCGAAGATGTCCAAAGAATCGAAGATGTCCGAGAGATCTCTGTCCGAAGATCCAAAGGATTTGCAAGCCCTTATTTCCTAATACCAAATTTATTTAGTAGCATCCCTGATGCTATTCGATTATCTGAAGTCACTCAATTATATGAATTGCAACACATACAGCAAATGAAGCAGTATTTCTGAACAGGGTAATGTAAAGAATATTTAAAACAGTTAAATACCAGGGCTAAATGGCAATACAAGACGCTGATGGAAATCGAAGTTGGTGCAAAGGTTCTACTAAAGGAAAATAATGGTTAAAAGTTGGCTGGTAAAAGTTTTCCTGGGGAAGATGACGTCGTGCGAGTAGTACTAGTAAAATCTCGCTCAGAAACATATAAACGGACTATAACACGAATAGCTCCATTGCCAATAGAATAAGAACGCATTTCTTAATTACGACTATTGAATTCTATACTCATTTATATTTATATAAATGACAATATAAGAAGATGTATCATATTATTCATATGTATTCACATCGTTATACATACTTATTTAAAATAATGATATGTTTTTTCCATTAAAATATATTGTATTATTAATTTAATTGAAAGTGGGCGGAATATTAGAAATAAACATATATACTTATATAGAAATTGCTGTGTATTAAACTTCATATTATATTCGATAATTTATATTTTGCAATTTTATTTGTAATACTCGCATGTGCTAAGATTAAACATTTTTTTTAAAACTATTGTTTATAATACCTACTTCTCTAGGAAGCTAAACGTTTACAGAATATTGTTTTATTACATGTGTTTCTCTGTTTGTTGGGGTTTTTGAAAATATAATTATTTTATAGCATCCAATTACCAAACGAATAGTTAAATTTCTAAAGGTATATTGTTTTAAAATTAAGATTTACAAGTACAACTATTAGCCGGAACTGAGAATAAAAGAGGGCGCACCGACAAGGGGTCTAAGATCGTTTGTCGTAAAGCAAGAAGGGGTTTCCATGTAGCATCACACGCTTCACGTGTTCGCTAAATGATCACCCTACCATGATACAATAGCAAATTGTAACCAATAGAAATTTAGCCTATAAAAAGCAATGTGTCCTGTGTAAAAGTAGTATTCGATTGCCAACGCCCAAGGTCATTTTAATTAACACAAGGTCAGTTTCATTTTAATTACAAATAAAAATAAAATGTTACTGAAATTCGTATAATACTTTTAACCACGAATCGATGAGACTCAATAATTTGGGTCGCCAGTTAGACCTAATAATAATAAGATTAGAAGCTTCTACCAATACGCCAAAACATGTATGTATGTATATATATATATATATATATATATATATATATATATATATATGTATATATTTATTTATTTATATATATATATATATATATATATATGTATATTTATATATATATATATATTTATTTATTTATATATATATATATATATATATAAATATATATATTAAAAAATTACAACATGATATCTGCTAGTTCAAATAATCTTCTAATTTCCATGTAATTACCAATTTAATCACCCCTGCAATTAATTATGTGTAATCCGAAAGACTGTTTTTTTATGTAAGTCATTTAGTTTATCATAATTTTACTTCCTATACTTTGTGAAAAACGTCAATTGTCAGTTTGACAACTTATAACGTTTTATCACTCGTTATGCTAATTGATGAATTGTAATTTAATTGTTGGGAAAAACGTAATATGAACTTTGCTTTTGATATGCTTTCCATATTGAGCATCTCTTTTATTTTATCATGCTTCAAATAACGCATAAATATTGTTTTTTTTTCATTTTATTGTGAAACTTTACAAACAAACTTTTTTAATTAACATTTTTTTTAATTTCTATTATTCAAACTATAATATATTGTATCGATATTTACTACACCTAAGTTTTATGTGAAAAATTTTCATTTCATATAATTATCATTAAAATAAGTGAGCAAATTATATTTTCCGGTTGAGGTTAATTTGTGATATACTGGTTGAAAATAGTTAGTTTCTTTACTATATTATTTTGTTATACATTTCGATTACTTTTGAAAACAAATGACTCTGTTTTTGACATGAGCGATTGACTAATTCCATTTGCTATTAATAATAAAAACAATTTTAAATTCTAAACGTCAGCGTTTAAACATTTGTAGCTGACCAACTTATTAATAGTGATACGCTTACGGTCTAGATAAATAATAAGTTCGTCTTTCATTTTAATTATTAAGTTGGCAACTTATAAACCTGCCATCTCTGTACACAAATTTTCAACTTTATATATGTAGTCAATAAAATAAATCTTTAATTATATAAGCATCGTCGGTATCTAATACTTTTTGCTAATGTTCCATTATTGTGGAAATATTTGGGCCTTTGACGGAAAAACTGGTGAAATTCGATTTTGATAAGACTTTCGTCTTTAAATTTTCTATCACGTAAATTATTAGACAGAGAGCAAAACGGATGGTAATTAAATGGCGAAAGATCTGAAAAATACGGTGGGTGAAGTAGCATATTTCATTCAAATGAAAATAATTTTTCACCCGTTACTTTTTCTATGTGGGGTCGTTGCCATGTAAAAAAACAATTTTGCTTTGATTTGAAGGAAGTTTAGCAGTGACTTTGCTCAATCGTTCACAATAAACCTTAGCTATAATTGTACTTTTAGCTTGAAGGAGTTCCTTTTTAATATATCAATGAACAAATCCATTTATACCCCATCATACACTCAAAAATATATTTTGTCCAATATTATATTTTGGTCTGGGTATACCTTTTTCTCCAGCTCATAGTCACTGGGTTTTACGCTAAAAATTAACATAAGACACTTTAGCCTCTCGATGTTACGATGGGGACTCAGTAGCTTCAAGCACACATTAGCTCTCTACTGAAGCTGAAAGAGTGTTAGCTCATGTGGTAGCCAAATGGAATATTTTCTCTTCTTTCTCAAAGCATGAAGTTGTTTTTTATTGCAGTAAAATAACTCTGCCAAGTGACGTGAACTTAATCTGAGATCTGTATCAAAAAGACTATTAAATTTTTCTAAATCAATTATAGGAGGTTGTTTTGGATGATGTTTTTCGGACAGGTTAAAATTCCCTTCTTTGGATCTTTGGAACCAGCGTTTGGCTGTGTCGTGAGAGCATACTTTCACACATCGTTGTGTATATGTAGCACATTACTTTGCTGGTCTTTCGCCCTAAACAACATTTATGAAGAAGGGATCTTCTCAGTTCACTTCAAAATACTTACATTTTTATTTTATTCTTTACTCGCCGATTACCACAAACAAAAATTTCCATTAAGGTTGATGTAATTGAAACAAGAAAATAATTTGAATATCTTGCTATATTTTAACTGACCCTTATATAATATTTGGGATATTAAGAAGAAATATAAATTGTACAGAGTAAAAGAGATTTAAATTATAAGTATATATGTGTATATATATATATATATATATATATATATATATATATATATATCGATATATGTACATCGACAATGAAGTGATTCGCCGACTCACATTTAACACAGCTCTTTATTCTTTCTATCAAAATACCTAATAAAAATGTTGTTAATGCAAAAAATCATTAACAATATACACACCAGTCCCCGAACCCGAGTTTCGAATACCATTATGTTCCTTTATTTTTTCGCCTGTGTAACGCATTCGTACGTTTTCAACATCTTTAAATTACGTTGATATTGGAAACCAACCTTGTTATGCACAAATAGTCACATTAGTTTTATTATACTTGCACGACTTGCAGGCTATTATGCGTAACTGGTGGCCTCGGTAATTCGATTCTATATTTATAAATATTACATGTACTATTTTAGATTTAGTTTTTATTTTGCAATAATTTTAACAGAAATAAAAACTACGGATTTGATGTACTAAGCAAATATAAGCCTAGATTAACAAAATTACCTATTTAAAAACTTTGAAAATCACCATCTATCATTAAATAGAGGTAATTGATCGATTACACAGGTCTGCAAATTTTAACTTTTATTTTCCCTTTTTAGATTTGATAAGTGATCTTAGGGTATTTTGGTGGGCTAATTACGAATATGTAATTAGATTTCCCCCATCACCCTGAGTTTTTTGAAATACCCTATGTAAGAATAGCAAAAAAAAACAACTTTACTAAGTAAAAAATGTATATTACAATAAAAAAAAATTTTTTTTTAATTTAAAATTGTATAAATATGTTTAAATGACGTTAATAATAAATTATAAAGATTAAATACTTTGTGGTATCTTGTTTTTTTTCTTTATCGAAGCTCCGATTGTGAAATTTTCGCTCAAAACTCCGACTTGGACATCTCGTTTTAGCAACCAACAATAGACTGCCGTCATCCTATTATTCCATCTTCCCTGATAACGACGTTCTACCTCTTTCAAATTCTGATAAAATCTTTCGCCTTGCTTTACGCTTACAGCTCCCAAGTTACCAGGAACGTAGTCCAAGTGCTAATTGAGGAAGTGAAGTTTAATTCTAACCGAACATGCCATTTTTCCAAAATATTTATTTGTTTTCAATTGTTCACTACTTTCTTAAAAAAATTCCGTGCTTTTAGTTCAATTTCACTTAATTTTACATCAAAAACTTCTTTCACCAATTTTCTTATGCCCGGGCCAAGGAAAATACCTTCTTTCACTTCAGATGGAAGTGAAAAAAATTGGTATATACATTTAAAACTTTCTCCTTCTTTTTTCAGCGCCTTCACAAATTGTTTCATCATTCCCAGTTTTATTTGTAAAGGGGGTAACACAACTTTTCCCGGGGGGCTTAAATTTTCTATCCCAACATTTTTGTTTCCAGGAACTAGTTCAGTTCTCGGCGTCCACTCTTTCTTCGCCCCGTGTTCTCCTCTGTCTCTATTAATCTACCCTCATTAACACTCTTCTAACGATTTAAGTTAATTACGGTTAAATGAGATCTTCAACAAATGACCTAAAAATCCACCTTTTTTCCAGTACTAAGGGTATGTCATTTAGTTAATTACGTTATGTTTAACTAACTATTTATGTTGTCATATTCATTGTTGTCTACTGCAACAATTCAGTGTGTTTCTTTCCATAAAGAAACAATTCAAATAAAATATCAGTTCTTGCCTAGGTACTTTTGGCAAAAGAAAACTATGCTAAATACCTAAAAATCCTGCCGTTATAGAATTTTTTAGCATTTTTTCTTAATTAGCGCCCCAAAATTTATTAAAATCCGTCATCAAATATGAAAGGGGAAAATTGTTGTAGACCTGTGATATTAATACAGTTAAATGCTACTAAAACATAGCATTAAAATAATTACGTAACAGTTTATCTGCAAATTTATGCTGATATACTAGTAGCTTCAATTATATACAGAAACGTACTCATGAAATGTCCGTGAATCTCTTTCACAAGACAAACGTGTATTACTGTTAGGACATAAGCAAAGACACAAGTATTAATCACTTATTCCCTCCTTTATTAATTAAAATACGGATTGACAATACATTCTCGATTAGCGACACCGGTCATAGCTTACGACTAACTTTTTTTACTTTTTAAATAATACATGTGTTCGCGTTGATACTAGCTTACGGCCCTTCGTGCATCTTAATAATTACAATAACAGTCTGAACGGTATAATATTTGGTAAAAACAAGCGCCATCTAATATCAAATAATTATAATCGGCTGGCCACAAAAAATAATTTTAATTAACCATTCCCTCTATTGCAGGTGGCGAGTTCTATATTTAATCTTTGAAAGACAAATTATTATTTCTATTTCGTTTATTTTTCTTAACGGGACCAGGTATTATTTAAGAGCCAAGGCTTTGTTAGTATCATTGGTTAATTTCATATTTTTATGGTATAGTCGGTGTGACTTTTAGTTAAGTTTTTGTACGGAATTAATCTGACAATCCGGCAAGTATTTGGTAGCGCGGCTTTTTGCATATTTATTACAGGTTATGGGTTTTTGAGACCTAATATTTTTAAAGGATTCTGTAAATAAGTGGGCATTAGAGCAATTGTGAATAAAACTATAAGGACTATATATTAATATTTGTATTTTTGTTCAATACTTTATTTTTCAATATAAAATAAATAAACACATTGTTTAAATTAGTTTATTACACTCACCTTATACATTAATTTTAATCTATAACAATTATGAACACCATCGTCTAGTAATACTAAAAGTAGGTTATTTTACACAAATAAAATAATTTCAATAATTAAAGTGATTTTTCTATCAAATTATTTGTACAACCGATGTATGAAGGTCTCCTTCATTGCATGCCATTTCTTCCTGTTTCTCGCAAGCCTAGTCCATATGTGGCCTCCAAAACGCAAGATAGCATTGCATCGGTAGCAATGAGAACAGCTACGAAGATGAGTCTAGACGAACGACTACCAGTGCAGTAGACGTTCATGCTAGCATCCGTAGAGTGTGCCACATGACCCGCTCAACACCATTTTGCTTTACTGGCCAACTGTACCCCATGCTTTAGCTTGGTATATTTACAAAACGTCAATTATTAAGTAAGTCAATTATTTTTTATCTTTCAATATACGAGCCATACAGTTTTCGGATTCTTTCCTTGGTTAAAGCCCAACCTTGACAACTGTATAATATAGTAAGTGTAGCAATTGTATAAAATGTTGTTTTTTCACTTCTTTAGAGAAGCCGGTAATTTCTACTTAAGAATGCATTTTAATGACAAATATTTTGTCCGTGCAGTTTTGATTCTTCTTTATACTCCGTTGCTTTATTTATATATAAGATACTCTGCCCCAAATAAATATCGTATTCAATGTGGCCTAAAATATTTGGTCCTGTTATTATTGATATTTTTCTCCATTTCTTTACATCCCGAGCACATTTTTTGATTTCTGTATCAAGTTATAATTGACATCATCAAAGCGTAATTGGTTCAAGCACTCTCCATTTATTTGTACGAATTTTGGGTCGAAGTAGAGAGTCAGCTGCAAAGTATCTTGGGAGAAAGCCAACTTGTTCCTTTATTGGGTAAATTCTAATGTCAGTGTTATTCTTCTTAAGACTACCTGTGTAAATGTTTTGTATTTTGTTTAAAGTAAACTGATGGGTCCATAATAGCCAATATTTTCTGGATCACCGTTCGTTTATAATATGATAGAAGTCTTTTATTATAGGAATCTCCTAATCAGATGAAATAGTTCGGTATATTAAGATTTCATTAAATATATATCTAAGTATAAAAGTAATAGATTCTTATAGAGCCTTTAGGTTCATTTGTGATTCCTTCTTTTTCTGGACTTTACGTAAATTAAGGAGAATTCATGGATAGCCTTATCTGCTTCGCTTACCATGAATAAAGGTACCTCATTATCTGCATAGCTTTGGAATATAAGTTAATCTAGACTTGTACTTGACTTCTACTCCTAGAAGAAGTTCAGCTTGTAGTCGTTATGAATGGGGGAATCCATGTTAAAACAGTTTTTATACATATCTGTCGTTTCTTAACCGAATTTGAATTTTTCAAATCTTCCTCAAAAATATTTACACAGGTTTTACTTGGTTTTATTTTATTTTTCTTATATTCGGAAGTTTCTTTCTTCTACAAGGATCAAATTATATGGTGTAATGTATAATATTTGTTTTCGTTGTGTAAATTTTCTTAGTAGATATACGATTCTTTTCTAAATAGTACTGCTGGTTTTTTTCACGTTTATTTCACTTGTTATATTTTAGGTAATGATAAAATTGCTTCATTAATTGACTTTAGCATAGCTTTTCTCACGTTGCATATTAAGGATATAGTATTAGCAAACGTATACCTAGATACGTATTTTTCTCTCTCTTATCTTCACCATCTCTCTCTCTCTCTCTCTTTCATCTCCACGAGAGATAAGAGAGAGAGAGAGAGGGAAAGAGGGATGGTTTTAGAAGATGATCCTATAAGTTTTTGGTGTTTATGAAATATTCTATTAAGGTATTTCCGCAAATTTCATGTATATTGGTCGTAAATTGGTTATTGCTTTGAGCTTTTTGTTTGCCAATTTTTTGTGGAAGCTTCATTATTCATGGTGTTGTGTTGGATCCCCACGATCAACTTCGATTGGCTCTCTGTAATTAAACCCGTCGTACCAATCCTTGTGTTGATGTACGTGAGAGAGGTCCCTTAATACAACAAATAGAGATAACATCAATACTGTGCAGCCCATAGCAAATACTGAGAAGGTAGTGACCTATCGGCAGATTTGGGAATATTTAGGCATCGGTATTAGTTTATTGTAGAAAATAAATATGAGCCTTTAAGCATCAGGACGTTTTGGGCTAGGTATATAACCCATAATTTGATAAACTCAGAAACACCTTCGCGATGATCGATTCCGCAAAATGTTAGGAACATTCAACGGAGGTCATTCAAATGCTGTGTTCTACATCGCCATGAGTAAGGAACGCTGGACCCTACTGTTATCAATGCGAAACTAAGTGGCGGCCTGTATAGTAGTGTTTGCTTCTGAAACGTTTCCAAGGAAGTTGAAGAAAAGAAGAAGTGGAAAAAAGATGAATATCTCGTTGTTTGGGCTGATAAATTATTATTTAAGATTATTCTAGGAGGTAAAGAGAAGTAAGTAAGTAGGTAAATATCGGCAAGTTTTTCACCATTAAAATGAACTTTGTAATACTCGTTAATTTTTGTAGACGGTGTTATTAATCACAGTTAATATTGTTGTACTTGGTTAATTTTGCTACTTCTAGGTTACAATATTACACTAAATCGCTAAATAAACTCCAATCTCATTTAATTTTAGTAATTCATTTCACATAAAATTATATCAAAGTTGTCACTGTGTGGGTGAGCCTAGGTAGTTTTTCACTTTTTCCCCTCTCATTAGTCAAAAGTAAAATTTAAACATTCCGGTATTAAATTTGAAGTTGCTTCAGTAAAAGCTTTCGTTATTTTTCTATTTTCAATCAAAAATTTGTTGCATATTACGCTGAAAAGAGAGAAGATAACATGTATAATGTATATTTTTTAAAAACAATATTTTTAAAAAATAAAAACGAAAAATTTTAAAAAAAATTTTAAGAAACACTTAAATGATAAAAAAAAATAAAATGAATAATAAAAGATTACATTGAAAAACGGTTAGTAAGAATAAGATTAATTTCTTTCGAAGTAGAGTCCAAATATATATGTATATATATATATATATACATACATATGTATATATATATATATATATATATATGTATATATATATTTAAAGAATGAGCAAGATTGGAATGGAAACAAAATCGATTTTGTGAAAGACGAAAAAATAACATTTACATAAAAAAATACGAAAAAAAAATGCCACATAGTAAATAAAGGAAGAATAAGCTTTTAGAAAAATTCCAAAGAGATTTTAAAATACTGAGGGAAGGCGGAACGTAGCCATATTAAAATATTACCATGCACTTATTCTAAACAACAACCACGAAACAAATAACGAATAACAAAATAATTCTACCCGAAACGTATGTGGACAAACTTAGCTCAGAGAACAGTTAAATGTAAAAAGGAATACATAAATAAAATAACTTTATTTGCAAAAAAAAAACAATAAAACAAGTCATGGCCAAAAATATAAATATTTTTTCTACAAACACAAATTTTCCAATCTGACTATTCAGCTTGAGGAATAAAGACCATAACTCCCCGAAATACCTCTGGAAACATCTATATTTGCCCTATAGTGTAAGTACTTAAATATTTGAGAAAATATGTTATTATTAAATCTGGTACAATGTTTTGAATTAAAAATAATCGTGGCATGGCAACTAAAAACGATCAAATGTATTTCGTTATTTCTGAGAAATTGAAGTTAGATTTCAATCAAAAAAATTACAGCGTAAACATAAAATCGTTTATTAGTTCGTTAAGATGTGCAGTTATTTTGAAAATACACCATCTAAATTGTCATTATGATTAACGTTTCTAAATGTAGAAGCAAACATGAAAATAAATAACATAAAAATACATAACTATGAAAATGCTGCGTTACAAGTTGAAAATAATAAATAATAATTTTAATGCAAAGGACTTTTAGTGAAAAACTGAAAACCATCACGGAAAAAAATTGCAAGTGAAAATTTTGGATATGAAAGCAGAAAAAACTCAGAGGAAACTTTCTAATTGGATTTGTAAACGAGAAAAACTTATAATATAACATATACTTGGGATTAGACGTGGGATTATTTAGATAGAAAAAGGAAACAAAATAAATATACTGTATTATATATACCACACTCAGACAATTTATAATATATAAATACATAATTACTTTTTATATTGGTTACGAGTTACTAGTTATATTAGTGGCGGTCATCTTCTCAAGTTTTGTAGAAGTGCTTTCCATTGCGCTGAATTTTTTTGTGTTATGTCTTTGTTCACGTTCAGTATCAATTTCTTTATTTTTTTCATAATTATTTTAGTAGAGTTGGTGTCCTCTGTTAGTCGCAAAGGTTCGTTATCAATAGAGCTTCTCGTTTTCGTAGAAATAATATTACTCGACATTAGATGGCGCTGTAATTATTAATACAAAATGAAAATAATAATATTCCAAGTGGCCTCATATATAATGAATATCGAAAGATATATTTTTATACTATCTCAAAATATCTATGGTTCTATATTTTAAAGTTCCCTTTTATTTTATTACGCTACAACCACACCTCAATGTCTCCATGCACATTTCTAAAATTTCAAGTTTTAATCCTTTCACATAGATAATTATATTTATACCGATATATTCATAGACATTTTAGGTAAATATTAAATGTTATTACCTTCCTTTGAAACCACTCAGAACTACGAAGTATTTATTTTATGTTCTCACTAAGTTCCGCTCGTCGATCAGTGATCTTTTTAAAATCAGTTAATTTTTATAGATGGCGCTGTAACTCACATTCCATTTTAAAATAGTGAATAATGCAATTATTGTTTAGAGTAAATAGGATAGAAAAGGAAAATGATTAGAGTAAGTACATTTAGCCAAAAAAAAGTTTAAATAAAGACGATGAATATTTTTATTATATATGAATGTACTTAAAAAAATAAACAAAATTGCACGAAAATATTGAGCAGAAAAAAATAATCTTTTAGTAATTTCCAAGAGGAAAGATGAATTTCATGAGTTTTTAATTATTTATATTATTAATATTGTTAAAAAGAATATGTGTAAGGAAGAAAAATAGTGTACCAGGGACAAATAATTTGTATTTAATGCACTTTGCAATTGACATTTACAAAAAAAAATAATAAAAGTACAAAAGTAAAAACAAAGTACAGCGTCATCTATTTGACTTCTATTAGAAATTCAATTAGTTTTCTCAATTAAATTCAAATTAAAATTTAGTTTTTTTAATTTGTATAAAAACACCATGCCATCGCCCCGTGGAAATATATTAAAAGGTTGTACTATGTATTTATTACCCACGTAATATGAGAAATAAAATAGTAAGTAATTAATTAGCGAAATTTACGTTAACTTATGCACTAACATATAGAATAATACTCTCTCTCAAGTAAATATTTATCAAAATGATATGATATTGTACAACAATACCGTAAGAGTATATGTGAATATAGAGTTCAATCATTCAGTGCAAAATTCACTCAAAAAGCGATCAAGTTCCTGTCAGAAGATATATGAGGTAAGTACCCTAATCGTTTATATGTCTTTAATTGATCGATGCAAGTTAATCGAAATAATTTAAAAAAAAATTACTAATGAGATACCCAATAAGTTTCCGAGTAGGTTCTAATCAAATAGGAAATACAAAGAATTCTAACGATCATTAAAACCTCTTAATTCAATATCGTATAAGAGTACCTGAAGTATTCCGTCTAAATTTAGGAAAAATATTAAAACATATATTGATATTCTAAAAAAACGAATATCTTATGTAAAAGGAGAATCAACAGAGTAGACTCAAAACTATGCATATATAGCTTTGAGAAAGTCTCAGGGTATTATTTTTGAGGCACACCTTGGATTGTTATTGATTTTAATTACAAATACAATACAAAAGGTCCTTTTTCTTTTTTTCGTATATGTATTAGTGTTTTAGTAAAAAATTCAAAAAACTTTCAATGGAGGATATTTATTACACTCTTTTGTGATAGACCAAATCCATTGAGGATTATTGATGCAGTTGATTCTATTATGCTGCTCTTCCTCTTTGTTATTTCTGTTGTTCACACTATGTTTAGAAATTGACTTTATTTATTGTAACGATGAAAGAATTGAGAGTCAAATATCCCTTTTTCGTTAAAATAAGTAGAAATCTTGCGGATACTTTAATATTCCTCTTCGAAATGAAAGCCAAAATGCTGCTTTTCCGAACACAGTTTCCGTGGTACTCGTCATGAATTTAAATGGAAGTAGCATTTAGCGTATATTTTATTATTCCATCATTTCGTTCTTCACTAACGTCGCACAAAGTCTGTATTCTACGCTGAATTCCATTAATTTCATCATACTATAAAGGTTAGGATAATTTCTATTAATTACAATGAAATCATTTAATACTAAAATGTTTTTAACGTATCTGACGTGACTACCATTATAACTTGTGAAATAAGTATTGCTTAAATTGTCGTCATACTATCTCACTGAGAGCTGCAATAACGTACTCATATAGTACACCCAAAACGAATGTAGAGAAAGTCCTTTTTCTATATGCTAATCATCTATGCTCTAATATCCCGCGAGGATTAAGTCACAAAACCCCATTATATGAATAATTAGATTTTCGTTGGTCAGTAATTCTGTAAATTATTTATTAGAAAAATAAGAGAAAATATGCGATCACTCAAAAGTACGTCAAAAAGCACTAAGAGATAATTTAAGAAATTGAATTAAATAAAAACTGAACAGATATAGATTTAAATTGAAGGATTTTACATTTATTGTCAAAAAAAATAATGTGACTTGAATTTTGAAGATCAAATATCTTCAAAATTCAAGTCACATTATTTTTTTACATATTGAATATATTTTAATGAATTAATTTAAAATTTCAAAGTGGCATCGCTTCATGAAGCAAACATAATATTTTCTACGTAAATCATCTTATCATAATAATGATTGAATATCAAATAATAAATTAGTTTTAACTTTTTTCTGCTAACAACTGTGTAATGAACAATCAAAACACAGTTAACTCGCGCTCCGAGGTTTCCGCACTGTTGAATAACATAATCATAAAGAGTATTTTGAAACTATACGAAAGAAAAGAAAATTGGAAAACCGAGAAAAATGTTTGTGGCTTAATAATGCCTCATAACATTACATATTAATTTTTTTTACATAAAATAAGCTGTAAGATCTTCCTTCGTACCAAATTTGATGCTTCTAATTCAATGAATAAATAAATACTTAGATATTTTGATGATTGAATCAGTATCCGTGATATTTAAAAGACTGTGTCTTTTTATCAAGTTTAATTTGAAGCTACAATGTTTTAAACGATTATGGGCAATATTCTTATCATTTTATACTAATTTCACAAATAACTTGTTTCCTGTGGTCGCCCCAGAGAAAAAAGATCTATATAAACAGACTGACTGACGGGGCACGGATAACCAAGTAATTCTATGAGCTTCCGTTTTCTTTCATTCTGAGACACGAAACCCTAAAAATCTATACTTC
The DNA here is from genome assembly GCA_039881145.1 of Druceiella hillmani. Lineage (NCBI taxonomy): Eukaryota > Metazoa > Arthropoda > Insecta > Lepidoptera > Hepialidae > Druceiella > Druceiella hillmani. The sequence continues at coordinate 41,599,216 of JAYKKI010000004.1, read as the reverse complement.
AAATTAGAACTGGACAAAAATTACCACAGAATTTTCTTTCTAAAACAGTAGTTTACATTTATTAATCGTACTCGTAAAAAGTTAAGGCGGTTCGCTGGTCTTCTATATTTAAATGACCAGAAAGTTGGGAAGTGTTACATTTTTGTTTCTCAAATTTATATTAATGAACGTAAAATTTTGGTACATATACTAATCCTATGAAATTTTATTAGCGGAATATGAAATTTTCTCGAAAATAAATACATTTGCTTTTTTCATAAGCACTGTGTCAACCTTTATATTACAATCTACTGAAAGTTTCTGAAAAGTCAATTAATGTCAGGAGAAATCCACTTAATATTGCAACTATTAGCAATTGATTTTCAAAGCCATAAATTTAACCAAATCGTCTTTTGCTGAGGACAAAATTTATGGCCAATGATTAAGCTCGAACGTAATGTTCATTCTAGTTTTCAAAATAGTGTTAATTTTTTATGATCATCATTTTCTTTGCACAAATGTGGCTAAGTATGTCATTTATTGATTAATAGTATCAAAAATATATTTTTTGATACTATTAATCAATAAATAGACCTTATCAACGAATATGTTTTCAGAACATCAATGTTGTAAAAAACATTCTCGAACAAGGTGGAAAATATTACCTTGTAACTTTTTGCGTCTCATTTACTAGCAGACGTATAATATAACTAAACTAAAATGAGTTTAATTTTATATTGGTAATATACTTGTTCGTATAAACATTATTTAACATTACGAAACATTATTTTTTAATCGATTTCCCTATGTTCATTATTAATAATATATCTACCTACGTATCGAAGTTACATACAAGAAGATCAAAATACATAATCATTACATAACATTTCGCAATTTAACACAAAGTTCGTAACTTTAAAATTCATCGTAACGAAAGCTATTAGGTTCAAAACTTGAAATATGAACACATTTATTACAAATTTTGCGCTCTTTTTGATACGTTACTCGAAGTTTTGAAAATTTTAATTATCATCGACCTTAACTCTCATTAATATCTCCCTTTTCAAAATCAGTCTGCCCCTGACAATTTTTGAGTTGAGAAAACATCTATTTGCAATAAAACGCTAAGTCAATCCCATCATAACTTAACAGTGTATTTTTAATTTATTTTGGCAATAGCAATACACGTAAAAAGCAATCGATCTTGATTTTATTTTGTAATCGTTTCTAAAGAGATATTTTATACTTCATAGGTTTTTATTGTTATTTTTAATTCTTATTTACATTTATCGGAATATAAAAATATAAGGAATGTGCATGAACAGAATTTGCACAGATTTTTTTTTTATTTCTGAAATTTTTTTATTTTAAAGAGCTAAATTCTTTATTTATATTTTGCGGTTAAATTTATTTATTTACGAAATCATTTATCTATATATTACGTGTAACTTATTCACAATAATAAAGAATTAATGGGCAAAATTTAAATTAACAAATTAAATCTGTATACAAGTTCATAAGACTTATAAAACAAAACGTCGACACATTTCTGTAAATTTATTTTACTCATGACAAACGAACCATATTCTTGTGTGACCATTATCAGCTGGTTGAGCCGTTAACACCGCGGATGAATGGACAGTTCCGGTATTATTCAATTCTAGTGGGCAATGTAGCAAATAAGCAATGATTTCGTGAGCGCAATAAATTATCGGATGTAAAAAATGAAAATTTACTAAATAATACGGGAAAATATTTTTTATATCTTAACCCATATCAACTTTCTTTCTTCTTTCTGTAATAAAGAGCCTATTTTTACTGGCATCCTTTCTAAACATTATCACAACTAATTAATTTTATATCTTTAAACGAATTTGCATACACCATAAGAAAACCAAATAATAAAAGCCACTGAATTTTATAGTAAAAGAAACATGAAACATTCAAAACACAAGAATAGGAAAATAATAGGCCAAAGTCAATATCGTTCAAGTGACTCGAGCCGAGTAGCTCACGCGGCGCACTTATTACGTGGACATAAATTGAATAGCGGAGCTGTTGAAGGGTTGACCTTTTAGGTGCGCATCGCTAGTTACAAATATTATATCCAGGATTTTCGTCACCATGGGCATGTGAAATGCGCATGTAAATATATACGAGAGCAGGCTTTTGTATGAGCAGTCACATGGAAATATATTTCACATGCGACATCCAAAATTAATTGTAAATTACTTTAAAAAGAACGATTCTATTTAAGAAAATACATTTATATGTTCCATTCTGGAGATGATAAAAGAGAAGTAACTAACAATTAACCCTGTGAGACCTTCACAGGGTTAATTGTTAATTTCGTTTTCAGAATTTCAAGCATATTTAAATTTAAATCAAATATCAATGAGACTTTTATAGAAAGTTAATTTGTAAAACTAACTTTAAAATATCGTTTAATGCGAGTCTAGTGACAAATATATAATAAAGGTCGTAGTCATACGAAAATATGTGGGAATCGTGGTAATTTAGCACTTCAGTTCACGCGAACATAAAGAGAGTATATGTTTTTTTCGAAATGTTCTACATACGTATTTTATAACAAAATAATTTTCTGAATACGTCAATATATCAAAATAACAACTAGTTATTGTTGTTTATAAATATTATACACCTTTTATAATATGCAAGTTTTTTAAATTGTTAGATACTTGGTATCCGAAAAATATAATGTGGGAATTTTCTTTTTTAAAATATATGATAAAGAAAAAGCACGTAACAAAATAATACAAGAATTCTACTTAACTCGCTTAATGAAATTAAAAGGAACTCAAATTGCCCGCTAGACACAACGGGCAAGTAGATAAGCGTGTATCGGGTGATTCGAGCACTATTAAATTGTTTAAATTTTACTTAGTACATCAATTCCTAATGAGATGTTGTGGAGAGCGTCCAAGTACTAATTTTAGGTTTTTAACATCATATACCTTCCCTAATTCTTCAAGAAGCGTGTCTCAATTAGGTGTACAAATATATTAATTTCATTAAAATCTGTCCAACTGGTCAACAGATAAAAATGATTTTGTAGCGCGCTGATATTCTAGATGACATACCTAACGTTGATATCAAATACATTTTCCATTCCAAGGACCTCCTTTTAACAATATCCTACGACTAACTCGACGATCCTAAATTAATTACCAAAATGCCGAACCAAAATCAATTTGCGAAATGCTAACAGCTGCCAAAAGTATTGCTTAAGTACTGCCCCATGATGTGATATGTATTTATAAAGGGACGTATATATGTGGATACACATATAGATGTGTAAGTGTGTGTGTTCGTATATATATATATATATATATATATATATATATATATATATATATGTATATTGTATTTGTCTAGGCGCGTAACTGTCATTCCAGTGAGCCACATTTCAGAGTAAATATACTGGTTTCATTAATATTTCGTGATAACTTACACTGGAATTATATAATATAATAGTAATCGGTAAAACTACAATTCACGTTGGATAAATTACCCTTCTTATCCAACTTTGACCTTCAGTCTACTAATTTATAAATATGGGATTTTTTACATAAAATCCGCATTGTTAAATTTTTATATAAATTTACCCTCAGCAAAAAAACGATATTTAATTAAATCGGAGAATTTTTGAAAACTCTGGTCAGAAGAACAAGGGTAAAAATTAAGAAAAATTTTATCGTTAAAACAAAAATAAATTGAAAATTAAATATCTCTGTTCCTATAATTGAACAAGGATACGAAAGGTTACGAAAGGAAGAAAAGGCACAAGTTAATTAAGTATAAAACCGATAACCGTAGAACGAAGTGCTTATATAAAGAGTGTTGCAGGATTACGGCTTATATGAATGAGGAGATGTAGAAAAGTTGCAATAGTTTTTTCAATAAACATATTGACTTGATCTAACTGTACTGAAGTACAACACGCTATTTGGCGAGTAGCGAAAATGTCGATTTATAGAGTTAAATTGACGAATTTATTTGAAGTAATGCATCACTTTTAGACGTTCACGAAAGAAGGACACGCAAGAAGTCCAAAAAGAAACTACGTAACTGTAAATAAAAATTCAAAAGTAATGAAGTAAAATACATTTTTATTCCAATACGCATAACAGAATAACACTTCGTACAATCTTATGAACTCACAAGGTTACTATATTAGATGGAAATTATTCATCGAATAATTTTATAATATTAACCACCAAAATTATTATAAACCTTTCTGGGTGTTCTATGTAAAAGCACAATTCATCACTGGCTTCGTAATACGAGAAAAGACAAAATTTAAATATCTAGGGATCAACAAAAACCGATGTAGCTTAAACTATGTGGACATAACCGATTAGAGGCAACTGTAACAATAAATATTATTCTGCTAATCTATATCAATACTAAAATTTAAAATTTTTTGCTGATTTCTTTAAATTTTAAAGATATTAATTCAAATTGAAAAAAAAGCGAGCCAAGAATCAACATATCAAATTAGTTATCACAGAACTGGAGTACTCCTACAAGATACCTTATTAGTTATTGTGAAAAAAATTTGTTATTTGGAAGCAGAAAACCAGACTCGTCAAAATTGTTTTTAAGCTGTTATATGTTTACTTTTTATTCTTAACCGCATAATCACCAAATGTGTCCTTGAGTTCAATGGACTCAAAATATAAAGAAACCCTTTTTTTATTCATCACAAATGGTACAAAGAAACGTTCATTTCAGTAATTGTTTTATGAAACCAGACTAAATAGAGTAAGTATCGATACTGGTATCCGAACCAATTCCACATACTAATTAATATACGTAAAAAGAAATTGATTAACAAACTGAATGAAATTTGATACAGAAATAATCAATGCCCTTCATAAACCATAGAATAGTTTTTGTCCCGAAAACTAACCCAATTTCCAATACTTAACTTTTTGTTTGCTTTCAAAATTAAAAAGAATGAAGTTGGGGGTGAATTTGACATTTCACGACCTTTTAATTACTGCTGAATTGTACATAAAATTGACACAAAAATATAAGCTTAAGACATAAAATCTCCAGGAAAAAGATTGGACAATACAAAAATCTTAATTCGAAGGTGGCCCAGCTCTACACAAGAGTTTTACTTTTATTCCAAGTGTTCGACGCCTTCTTTTTCACATTTAGATATTATGTGAATTTATTATTTTCCATCATGTAAATATATTGACTAGTATATTTCACAGGCGTAAAGATATAATTTTTTTTGTAAAATTTTAAAAAATTCTCACAACTCACTTGAAATTGGGGTCTTTTAAACAGAAACGAGCAATGCTTCAAATAATTAGTTCCGAAGTGTATCAAGGTAAAATTTGATAGTTATGGTAAATAAAACCATCATATTATTATACACCGAAACATATTGCGGAATAGCTGTCGAGAACGATGTTATATTTTGTTACTATTATTACTTTTGAATAATTTATTTGTTGAATAATTATACGACCTTCCTGGAAGTAAAAAATTAAATAATTTTTTTTACATAGTTAAGTAATAGACAAATAACATATTTCCACGCTACTACATCCAAAAAGCAAAGCGTCACTTCAATCGTTCAATCAGAACTTTTTACATGCTCGTCAATGAGGGTAGGTGTCAATGAGGGGAGGGTTACTCGGTAAGAAATAATTACGTTGAAATATAGGCAAATAAATAATCTTACGTGGAAACAAGTTACATATTTTTTTTCCATTACCAGGTGAAAATGAAAAGGAATATAAATACAAAACAGAAAAATGTATGTCCTGTGAACGAATAAAATTACAAACTCTTATTATGGTGAAATAATCCGCATTTTAACAACAGTTTGACCCGATTCATTATCATTATTAACAGCCTGTCTCAATCCAGTTATAGAGACAGACCTCTCCAATGCGCGTATCATTGGAGGTCACACCCATAATCGCCACGTTGGCCAGGCGAGTCGCAATATGTAGCTTCTCGCATCAGTGACACTGTTGCCAATTCTTGGTCTCTGGAATTTTTGCAACGCAATTTTCAGGATCACCCGAACCCCGCTGGATGGCTGGCCAAGAATTGGAAGAATACAGAAAGCTTAGAAAATGTTGAATTCAGCTCTATATTTTTAACATAATAAAAATATGTTTCTCTACCTGACAGAAAAAACTTATCAAGGTGAGAAAACGTTATATTCGTTATTGCTATAATTTGAGCTTCATTAAATTCCGATATATATTTTCCACTTTCTCCTTGTACATGTCAATAACCATGAATATGCGGTTAGATTTTAAAAAGTTTACGAAGCACTACGCTGTAATGGTTAAAAATACTTTTTAACTGGACGATGTACATTTTCTTATTTATTTCTGTATTTCTTCATTAAATACTTAACTAATGATTAAGTAAGACTATTATATTAATAGTTAATGTGATATGATTTACCATTACTTGTACAAATTTGTGAGATTCTAATACGTATATTTTCACAATATGTATTAGAACCTCACAAGTTTATGCAAGTATTATAATATTCCAGTATCGATTTAATTTAATTAAAAGTGAAGCGTTTGAACTGGAAGTTGTCCTGAAATTTTGGGTACAGTCAGACAAAATCTGCAAAAAATAGTCAGGAAACTGTTTATGCATGAAATGAAATAACATACATGTGAAGTTCGCACATGTGACGGACGGTAGTCGCCGTTTTAACTTGGTACCAGACAGGTGATTAGCGCGGAAAGGCGTATCGAGCTGATACGAGAAACGGTCCACTGATGACTATTGTCATTAATGGTTTTTATTGTCAGAGTAATGCACTTTTTACATTTATTTATTTATAGTAGCAAATATAAGAATAATTCTTAAAAAAAAAAAGAAACAAAATCCAAAAGAAACAAATCTTGTCAAAAAACATAAATTTAAGGAAATATCCAACACCTTCATGACAGACCACATACCGACTTCAGAACTGGGTTTCAAAAAACCTTGCAATTAATTTAACAGCCACGGAGAGAAAAAGACGTGTCAAGACGTTACATATTTTATACAATAGAAAAATTTGATAAGAAGAAATATACAAAAAGTAGAACATTAAGAAATTGAAAATGAGTAAGTTTAGAAGAACACCTATAAGTTAGGGAAATGTTAGGAAATTTAAGGAAGTTGAATCACCTAATACAAATTTTCTTAAGATGTTGAACGAACCAGATACGAGAAAAGAAGTCGCCGATATGGCGAGGTATTAAATAACCAATTTTAAAATAGTTAATCTAGATTTCAAACCCGTAGAAACAATTAAACACGCGCATAAATGCACTCACACGCACATGCACATCCTCATAAACACGCACGTCCACACATATAAGTATATATATATATATATATATATATATATATATATATATATACGTATATATATATATATATATACATACAAACACATACTCATGTGTTTGCAATAATAATAATACACTTAACTATAAGTTATAATAGCCTACTTTTTGATCATCTATTATTGCATTCATCAGTCATAGAGCAGATGTAAATTTGAAGCGTTGAATTCCAGTCTTCTAGTAGATATATATATATATATACATATAATATATATACATGTATATATATACATATAATTTTTATATTAGTTTTGTGAAAAATTAAATAAATATGCCTAAGCACCAGAGTGTGATACATACGAATCATACAAAATAAGTGTTTTTAAATTCATTAAAATATTTATATATTTTTTAATTACATTTATGTGGTCATTTTAGTGGCGGCATTCTCGATTAAAACAGTTTTTCTATTTCGCATATAACCAAAACGAAACCTGCTACATACTCTTCCATAATAGGTATGAAATATAAAGGTAAGGATCCATGGTATAAAACTAGTTACATTTATAAACCATGTACGTCTATATTACCATATCGACAACATCGATAAATGAAGCTACAATAAACTTTATCATAGTTCGTTTGGCGTGAAACCCATGGTAACGTGTATTTAACAATATTTACGAAAGCATACGTTATACTAACGTACAAACGTCGTTACAACAATAATGGAATGGATCAGAATCCAGTACTTTTCTCGAGCTCCAATATAATATATGTATATATAGGAAATAGATTTGATGAATATTTCAAAATATATAATAATATTTTTATATATTTTGAATCTCTGTTGGCTATGCGCAAATAGCATTATATAGTTAAAATGAATTAATTTAGGACAAAGTAAAAGAATAACAGTGGGAAAGCGATGTCGATTTTATTTTAAAAAATATTTTTGATATTAGCGTGCACAACGAACTTAAAATAAGGCTTGACGTATCTTTTTTATTTATTAACCAACTGAAATGAAATGAAGCCTAAATTATAACTCAAGCTAAACTAAATACCTCGCCGAAAACCGTATCCAAATCAGTTTAACCGTTGATGAGATTACTGTGCACAACGAAGGTGCGAACAAACAGAAAAATAGGCAAAAATTCTGAAAACTGTTGTTTTAGGCTTACTAGCGTGTCTTACAGATTACCACATTTGACTTATGTAATGCAAAAAATATAAGTAATTTAAAATGGTCTTTTTTATCCTAAATATATCAACCTTTCAATGTTACTTAACCGAAATTTAAACCTAATTTTTAGGTGTACCCTATATCTATCCGGTCGAGCTTTAAGACGATAGATAGAATAACCACTACATGTATGTAAGGTATTGAAAAAAACCTTATGATTGTGTGTTATACAATTATAAAAGAATTTGTTTAGTTAACGATAATATTTTTTTCGATAAATTAAACGGCCGTTTGACGAGTAGGGATGGACTGGTGTTCTGATTGGCTGTAAGGGATTGCTCTCGTAACAATATATTTAGAGATGATACAAAAAATATTTATTTATTTCTGATTTATGACCCACTTTTAGTGTATTTTAGACGCTCTAAAACGAAATATGAACTTTATATTACAATTTTTGACTAATTTCCTTTTCCACGACTCGCTTGCCAGGCAAGTTACAAAGATATGGAGATCGATAAATGGCACAAGTACTAAACCTAATAGCTTTCAATATTATATATGATAGATAATGTATTTTTTAACCTTATAATATCTCCACATATCAGTTTCAATACACACGCAAGCGAAGACAGAGGCGAGAAATTAATACCTTTAAAAAGTGTATGTAAAATTGTTTTTGTAGTATGAAACTATGAAGAAAATCAGTTTTTAGTAAACTAATACTATGTAAAATAAGACGTTCTAATTCAGTCAAGTACTATTACGAACTAACGCCTTATCTTTTATATTTAATTAAAGTCTAACACTTAAGTATGAAAGGTTAAATATTAGTATGTAAGAAAATTTGACCTAATCAATTTCATAAATTATTAACTACTAACAATAGTAAAAGTGCTAATTATGGTATGTTCTAATATAAATGATATCATATAAACATGTGATTAAGTTATCTCAAATTCTGTCTCGTGTGAGAATAATGTTTCCACGTCGATTACGCCATATCGATCGGAAGAGGAAACTTCTAATATTTATACTACGGATCACAAAAAAAGTAAGCGGAGCAGAAATCAAATAAAGATATTTGTATTATCTGTAAACGTCGCTCTTGGTTTGAAATGAAATGTCTTTCGAGCGTAGTTATTTGCTTTCTAAAAGCAAAGTGACATAAAGATAGTATAAGCTTTTATATGAGATTTTCAAAAAGAATATTTGGGGAAAATTTCTGTTGATGTGGTATTTTTATACGACATTTTGACAGGCTGATCAACGACAAGCTGTTTGATACTTGAAATAGAAGATTCGTAATTTAATGAAATATGAATTTCAATGTTTATCTTTTAAAAATTCACGGAAAAATTATGCTGAAATAAATTCATCGTTTGACCCTTTAATTTTCATTAATTTTTTTATTTGTCTTTTTTATGTTTGTTCATTGATATATTTAAGTTTGGTGATTAATTTTATTATGCGTCTGAATCCGCCTTGTACATTATGAATGCTTTTCAATACAGACACATAAGTAAGCATAAACGTATTTTTGTCTTGACAGAACATTTACGCACTTGATTATGAAAATATTTATATGTTTATATTACTTTTATCTTTTCTCGAAATTTGAGAAAAAACTGTGAACATTTAATTTTCTTTTCTTTACTGAAACCTAGCGTTAAATACTAAACATTAATTAAAAATATCAATGCATAATATTTCTATTTGTTAGTTGAGCCGAAATAATCAGTTAAATATAATTTTTATATTGTTTGGTAATTGATAAACAAAATGTTATTTTATAGTCATGTATTTTATAGTAGCCTATACCATTCTCTGGCACGCCCTGCCATATCCGTGCAAAACTATTGACTATATCTGTGTAGAAAGTTATATCGATTTGTTGCTCTGCTGTGACGTGAAAAGAGAGCAATTAAACACACTTGAATTTTTAATATTAGTTGAGATTATTATATTGGTTGAGATAATACTTTTTGGTTTGAAAAATAACTAATATCATTTCCTAACGCGCCAACCATCTCTATGTAAAAAATGACGTCGATTTGTTGCTCCATTGCGACGTGGAAGACGGTTATAAAAACACAGTATTGCATTCACTACATTAGGGTGAGATTTTCTAGAACGAAAAGCAGTTTGTAGCATTTCCCGTTTCGTAAACTATCTCTGTGCAACATGTCGATCTGTTACTCCATTGTGACGCGAAAGGAGGCCAAAAGAAGATACCCTTGCCTTTTTAATATTAATTGAGGTTGTAATATTAATTAGATGATATTTGACGGGTTAAAAGCTTATATAATTTCTCGACTCGCCAACTATCTATGTGCAGAAAATCACGTTGCTCCACTGCGACGTGAAAGAAGGACAAATTTTCGCATTTAATCCATTTAACACCGCGGCTCAGCGTACACTCTCTTCTATTTTCTGGAAAATTCTTATTTGAAACAAAAAAGGGCACAAAGGGTATAAAGAAGCAACGTCGCAATGAGCAACCACGAATAGCCGTGAGTTTTGAAACGAAGTGTAAGTAAGCAACAGAACCACACTCTTTAATCCCCAATTCAGAGGAAATATTGTTGCTTTCATTATCATTTGTATTATAAAATTACTAAAATAAAATTTTAATATTCATTTTCTTTTAATCATTCTAGATGGCTTTACGTGTTAATTTCTCCCTTAAGTTTTTAACTATAATTACTCGAGCGATTTCAATTTACTTAATAATATATATATATATATATATATATATATATATATATATATATATATATATATATACACACAAGTATATACATTTATACATATTTTTTTCGTTACTTAAACTGTTAAACGTAAAATTGAAAATAATAGACAAAATGAAACAAAATATTTCAATTATGTAAAAATTTAAAACCAATAAAAAGGAAACTGCCTGAATTATAAATAAAGATTTAATCAATTTTTGTAAGAGATGTAAATACGCCTTTAAGTAATGTTCAAAAATCATGTTAACACTTCAAAGGCATAACTCGCAAATGATCCTCGATGCTGTGAATTATTGAATTTACCCGATTTATTTAGTACGTGATTACGCCGGACGTTTATAGTGGCGCCACTTTATCGTAAAGAGTAAGGCGTGGTATTTGAAAATCATTCTGATTTTCTCTAAGGTCATGACGGTACTCAGCGCCTTAAGTTTTAATTTTAATTTTTTTTTCTATTTTCAAACTTCGTTCGCAAAACATTAGACTTCAAGTTACGTGGAATCCAACATTCCCTCTAGGTTTATTTTCAGACATGGATTTGAAAAATCTGAAAATTTTCTAAATTGTATTATTTGAAATTTCGAATGAAATATTTTCGGTTAACTTAGACGAACATTTTCAATAAATATACATATTTTAAATTATTGATGTAAGCCATGCTGTATAGCCACGTGAGTATTTTATACATTTTCGGACGCACACTCGGCTCAGATAATTATTTTGCTACTTTGCACGAACGATTATATTCTTTATGTATGTGTGATGTGTGTCTTTATGTATTACATTCTTTATGTGTGTGTGTTTATGTATATTCTTTATGTCATACAAATAATATATTCTCACATTTGATGACGCCAACAGACTGATTACCAACATTTGCAGTACTAGTAAATCATAATATTTCCGTAATATAATAATGTATATATTATGTTCATATTACTTTACATTTATATTTCGTATAAAAAATAAAAGAAAACGTAATAATACACCGAATCGCCGATGTATTTAAATCAACGATCACTTAAGATTTAAGCAAGGAAGTCGTATGATGAATCCTAAATATTTCACTTCACTTAAATATATAGACGATTAATTCAATACTTTCAACTTGTATTTCATTTTTTCAATTATTAAAGGTGAATTAATTCCTAGGAAATAACGCAAAAAACTGCTTTTCGTTACAAAGAATTGTTTGTATCACAAACTTCCTAGTTAATCATAACCACCGTATATGGACTTTGCAAAGCATAAAACAAAATTATTGCATTAATAAACTCATCTTCGAACATATAATATGAATTCATGTTAACATGCTGCTCTAAAATGGACTAATTTAAATTTTATTTCATCCATGTTAGAAAAAAGTAGACCAGTATCCTTTTGAAAAATTTCTCTTGGATGACTTGATAGAATTGATAGCCCCTTCCAAACCGCATTCACTTACCACAAATATTTCCATAAAATAAATGAACTAAAACACTTGTATTTTAAATAAACTTGTAATGGTTAATATGATCCAAAACGTCGTATCACCTAAAAATATAATCTAACCAAGAGACGAGTAGTTCGAAGTGTTTTCGTTGCTATTGTAATGAAATGTTATTACACTTTGTCAATAATTTCGATTGTGACAATTTTGTCATTTATAAGATAATAAATTATTTGCGTCAATCAATAAAGCATAGGATAAAACATAGGAAAATATGGGATGCAATTCTTGAATTAAAATAATTACTCGTTGTAAAAAATATTTTCAAACGCTATCATGCGCATGAAAATATTTTATAACCAAAATTCGAAGTGCCACTTACCTAGTATGCAAAATAGGGTCCTAATTCCAAAGCAGCTGAATATTTAAAAATTTAAAACCTCTAAAACATTAAATATTCCATATCTGTATACCTCTGTAACCTGCTATCTGACTGTGCTGACTCTTCGTATATCTCAAAATAAATAATTGTTAAGTATCAATAAAACCCACACTCCATCCTCGGTAGTACTTCGATACACATTTATGCGCATACAAATATTTAACTTTACAGAGTATTTCGAAGAAATAGCTTAGAAATATTAATATTATTTTTCATAATGTAAATATATATCGTTGCCATGGTGTGTTGGGTTGATCACAAGGCATACGGCCTTTGACGATGCGGCGCACCGCGGCGACCCTGGTTCGATTCCCGGCTGTTCGTCGAACGGGACTGGACTGGTGTTGTGGGTGGTAAAAAAATTAAATGCTGAACCAGAACTAACATCAGAGTCATTTAGTACTTCAAAAAATATTGTGTTTATTTCGCCATACACTGTAATGTATGCTGGGATAAAATGTGTATCAGGAAAGCTTTAGTTTGGGACATTTTAGCATAATAGTTAATGGAACACTTTGGTATTAAGGCGAATATAACGCACGTTACCTTATACGACTTAATTTAATTTCCGGGAAATTGATTTTTGGAAAATATCTATTTTTCATTCTGTCCATGCGAGGGTCTGAACGGGAAATTTTTATTAAATTGGCTATAACAATGTACGATGAGCTAAAGGTAGTGGCAGTACAATTGTCTAAGCTTTAATGGAGCTGTCGACAGAACCTACATAAAGCCATTGTAATATTTTAATATTTTGAACTCTAGCCACTTTTATACAGTACATTAACAATGTTTTCGATATTTTGCACAGTCGTTTCACCAAAAACCCTGTATAGAAAATGGTTTATGCGCATCAAATATTGAAAGGATACTCAATGATTTTACAGAATGTAAAAAAATATAATATGCTTCAAATTTGTCAACGGTCCGTCCATTTATTAGTAAAAAATGATCGAAGCTATGTACGGTGCTCGTAACTAATAAGTCATAAAAGTCAATTAATTATTAGACAAGAATTTTCTTGCCATTGTATGAATTGCATCCCCGGTAAAGATTAAAAGAACGTTAATCCAGTTAAATATACTCATTGAAAAACGTTTGAATTGCATAACTTTTATTAATGGACCTGGTTCATACTTTTTACTTACACTTAAATTAGACAATAGCATGTAAACTTTCCTTCTACAAAGTTATTCATATCAGGTCCAGAATAAAAAAACCTACTAGTACCCCACTTGCACTTGCGCTAATATTTCAAATAATATTTAAACTGCCGATAATTCAATAAGATTATTTACGTCTGGTTTTATAATTGTAAAAATGTCTTCATTTAATTATGGTTAATAGTTGTAACATAGGATTAAAAGTTACACCTTTTATTTAAACAAAATAATTTTTATTGAAATAGCAATACTTAAAAGATCTTTAGTTTATCCAAATCTATAGTTAAAAAATTTTAAACGATTCGAAGCTCAATATTTTGCAAACGGATCTGAAAAGTGATACCTTAATTTCTTTTGAGAGACCTTTCCAATGGCATTCTACTTATAAAAGAAATTTACGAATGCTTAAAGGAAATATAGTTTAACATATATTTTCCAAATGCGGAATTACTTTCTCTTAAGGTTATATACATTTGAAATGATATGGGCTTGATGAAAATATATAAGAAGTTTATGTGTCCTAAAAATGATAGGCATTTATGACAGTAAATTATGTGAAAATAATAAAGATCTAAGCGTTTTGTAATTCATCTTCTTAGTGGCCAGTTTTGAGTAGGTTACATTTGAGAGTGTAACCTACTCAACCGCCTTCAGCGTAGTTCGCATACGACTATGTTATTCGCTAAACATATTTAATATTACGAATGGCACTTTAGTTTAAAGAAAAGATTAGTATTATGAGATACTGTGTTTTTAAATTATGCTTTATTTTCATTGTTTTCACAGTTTTATATTTACAATAGCCATATTCAATACATTGCAATTAATCTTAACGGCCACAAACAGCTTTGTTTATTAATTGTTACGCTGTAGAAAGTAATTTAGAAGGCAAACATTTGTATTCTTTTTTGTATAAAATATATTTGTATTGCATATTTTTATATATTTTATTAAATTTAATATATTTTGTTTTATAATATACTACTGAACGTTCAAAACAATTACAAGTGTTTTAAATAAAGTTATGTTAATTCTAAATATAGTTTTAACAACAACTAATTTATTTAAAAAATGTAAAGTAATATAAAATAAAAACTTGAGAGGTGTCAAGGGACACCCGGATGGAACGAAGTTCCTTTCGATTAATTAGTGAAGGAATTGTAATAAAATTTTATTTCTTTGAAGTTATAATAATAATTATTTTTATTATTTTTTATTATTTATTATGTACAAAAAACCTGTATACACTCAACAAAAATAATCGTCGCGACACCGCACTGTTCAATCCGAAATAGAAAGACGAAACAAAAATAACTGGCTCGCTTTCTATGAGAGAGAGAGAGACAGACAGAGAAACACGCGCACGCCGCACGGCTTGCAGCGCGCCCGCTAGCAACTATAGCAAAAAGTGTCGTTACAACTTTTGGTCTTAATTTTTTCCGTCTAGCCCCCTTTCGCAACGCGCGATAAGGAACTTCGTTCCAATTGCGGTAAAAACATACAGAAGATGTATAATTAGTGTTAACTGATCAAATAAGAAATATCACTTGAGAGACGTTGGTTAATACGCTCAAATGCTTTTTTTGTAATATTTGGATTGGATTATTTGATACGATTTTTCCCACTGTTAAAATAAATTCTATCGATAGTTTTTTTAAATATGTAACTTTACAATATCACGTATGTTCTGACGACGGCCAGTTTAATCTTATGGCGGATAGATAGAAATTCTTCATTTCAACAACATGTGAAATACCAGCCAAGTACATTTTAAATACATTGTGATAGGATAGAAAAGTATAGTTTTAATTTAAACATCACGAATGGTAGAATGCTTATATTTGGTGGTTAAAAAAATGTTTGTATTACTTCACACTTTCGAACGTAATCTTAGATATATTGTACAGTACATTTCTAGTAAGGACTAAGGTTACAGGTATATACAGGAAAGCCCATTGTGTAAATGGAGTAGAGTACTTATTTTTGTGGAATTAATATTTCTTTCAAATGACTTGTTATGATGACTTAATAAAAAAATCTGGATTATTATAAATAGGCCATTCTGTATGTATTAATAAATATAATCCAACTTGTAATGCGCCTTCAATATTTATATATTCTATTTATTTCCTTCTATGAATAAATACATTTGGCGAATTTATGGCCACATGAGCAGCAACAGTTTGATCTTTAAAAGAAGAAACAATTAAAAATTTGTTTATTCTCTTCTCATCGAGATCCGTTCAATAATATTGTACGTGATTGTTATATCGATACGATAATAAAGTTTTGATTTAAATAAAAGTTCTAAAAAAACTTTCACAAAAATGTTTTAAGTGTTACAAAGATTTAGATTATTTTATAATTTTCTCACGGAGTTACAAATAATAATACATATCGACTTTCTCGTAAAAGAACTACTGAAGCTTTGAACAGATTTGGTACATAAACCCTTTTCTGATTTAATGAAATTCCAAAGATAATATAAATTATTAATGAAATAATTATTCAATTTATTTCATTAATAATTTGGTGAGATTACGTTTGGTGGGTAAAATTTTGAGTTAGTATGGGCGCGAAAAGCAAAGCAGAGGTAATAACCAATTGACGCTGGGGTAAAGCTTACATTATCAGAACATTTTAGTTGTTAAACAAGTTAAATAATATAGAAGATATCACACATTTAAAAAAATATTTACCACAAACCGTAGGCTAATAATTCATCAAATTTTTTGTTTTATCTTAAACCTTGTTCTTTAACTGATTTTTAAAATGATATTTTCTTGATCTTTTTTGTTACGTATAAACATGCTTATGTATTTATATATGTATGCATATATATATATATATATATATATATATATATATATATATATATATATATATATATATACAGGTTTACTGCATATCATTTCAAACTTATTAGCTTAAACCACTTCGGCCGTCTTAAATCAATGTTGCTATTGGAAACTGTATAAAACGGAAAAGGTTATAAGATAACCAACGTGTTATAGCATTTGTTACAGAAATATCACCTATGTTACTTACCTAAATACACGTGACGAAAAAAACGTAGTGATTTAATTCATTGTTGAATCGGAAAAAATTATCTGCATTATTCCCAACTTCCAAAACCCAAATTCCAACAAGCATTATACTAAACTCAATTTAAAAAAATAGTGAACAAATTGCCTGTTCTTTATATTAAATAACCTGGTTGAAAAGTTACATGCTTTCAAATCTGCTATTCGATAACTAAAACACACACTTTGAAAATAAATAAAATGTAAGGAAAAGCAGATATTGCCCATTGTGTGATATGCCGTGAAATTAATAACCAATTACACAAAATATAAGCCTATTAATTAATTTTTATCAAATGGTGCTTATTTGTACATAGATGCATCGATCGTGAAGCTACTTTGTCCTGTTTTGCAAATAAATTGTCTCAATAATTCATTTCCATTTGTCAACAAGGGTTTGTTAGTTTCTAGGGATTATATAGTGAAACAAGCACATTTATAATTTTGAGATATCCATTATTATATCCAAAATATTTAAAATACTCACCAATACGATATTCGTGCATTGGAGAAATACGAAACAATCGTTATTCTCTTTAATTATGCCATTCAACTAGAAAGGCAGTTATAAATCTATAACAATGTTTATAGTTACATTTATATTAATATTTTAACGAAATATACTGTTTATACATTTTAAAATAAACCACCGAAATTCACAGTATAGCCCAATTATAAAAGTTATACTGTTAACCACTAAAGTTTTAAACTAGGAAGTTATACGATATCCCCAAAATTATATTCTTTACTTAAACTTGTAAACGGTTGATCCAATATTTTTAACTTTAGGCGTGTAAATATATTAGATTTTCTGTTTTTCCTTTTTAAAGATGAATGAATTTCTAAAAATAATGCGGAGAAAAATTGGTTTTCATCTCAAAGAAAAATTTTATTTTGAAAATTTCCCTATTTAAATATTCGTTATGTTAATGACAATATTAAAAACGAAATAAAAAAACTTGCGTACTGTAATATTCAAAGCAATGTAATAAAATTATTTTGAATATATAGCAGTAAACTCATAGCAAGCCATATTCGTACGGTAATCTTATAAAATCTGGTGACCTAAATTTTAATTTATGTGCGTCAGAAGAAAGTGTATACTTTTGAAACATATATAAAGACCTTTTGAAAAATCTCCTTTGGATAATTTGAAATTAATAGTCTCTTTCGAACAGTACTCTATTATCAAAAATATTTCGGTAAAACTACTAAAGATGAACGAATATAACTTGTATTTAAAATAAACTTGTATCTGTCGGATTAATATTAAACCAGAATGTTTTAAGATTTACTTAATAAAATCTTACCAAGAATCGAGTAGTACGAATCGGCTCTAAAGGCGCTTTCAATTTTTACATTGGACTTTTTCAATAGTTTCGAATATGCTTTTATACCTGGTGTCGTGAAAGTGGACATCACGCGGGAAAATAATTAATATTATATTTATCTGTAAGTAAAACCAGACCAGCACCAAAACATCTTGAATGTGACAAAATATTTATATCAATCAATATAACATTAAATAAAAAACGTGAGCTATAATTATCAGAATCACAATAATTACATACATCCCCATATTTTAATGGCGGTGACAGTCTAAATATGTCAGCCGTCATTTAGAAGGCTTTTCAAGCTGACACACGAAGAGTTTTATAAAAAATTAAACTTCGAAGTGTCACTACTTACATAATACGTAAAATAAGCTACTAAGTTCAAAGCGACTGAATATGTATGTACTTGAAGCCTTAACTATTAGAGCACTAAATATTTAATACTAGCTGCATTACCGGGCTTCTGGGTATAATATTTTCGCTTTTATTTTTCCTCTAACTTGTTGTTGTTCTTAACTTTCAATTCCACGCACAGTTTCTTGATTCATCGTAAGTCTCCTTTATCATTTTTATTAAGACAGTATGCATGTGTAATAGAGCCTTACAGAGTTAGAATTCATAACTGGTAAAGATATGTATTCATATCAAGTGGTTTGTTCATATTTAGAAAGCAAGAATTCCCTGCATTAATTATAAATGTTCGTTTTCTGCATATACATGTTTATACATGTTTATTTTACCATGTATAACTAATACATAAATTAGTAGATACAAAATAAAGCAACAAACGTTATCAATTATCGATTACCCAAGACGAGTACACATTTTATGGCTAGTATCCATGATTGTATTTTTTTTCAGTTTTGATCCTCTCAGGCGTAACAAATATGCTACTTAGTTTTAATAAAGAAGTCTCAAAGAGTAACCGAGAATGCTTTGAATTAATAAATTAATAATGTAAGCTATTGGTTTGAACAATTTGTCATACAATTTTTCCTGTCCTACTACATAGGATGACGATTTGTGTCATAAGATATAATATCGTAAGTTTTTGCCATCACATTTAGAGGTATGCTTCCACAAGTTCTCCAATATTTTTAACATCTTCTCTATACCTATCCCATTTTCTGTTTGAGCACAAATATACAGAGTTTTTATTCATTGCAATTATATATAATAGCTTGGGCCCACAATATGCTTTTGTTTTCTCTATGTACTCAAAAATCTTACAATTTACTTTTTCTGATGAATTCCATATTAATTATAATCATACACCAACAGGTCATAAAAGACAAATATATCTAAAAAAGATAGATCTATAAAAGTTTCGATCCCTCCCCCCCAAACTCGATATATAAATATTGAAGAAAATTTAAAGTTTCAGAACGTGTAGCGTGCATTCTTTTGATTAATAGACTTAGACTCTCCCATCTGCTCCCAAATGAAAAGGTTATTCTTAAGTTCATCAACAAAATACAAAGTAAATCAATGCAAAGCAAAACTACTTAAAAAGAGGTTAAAAATATCACCTCATTAGACTACATTAAAAAGTTTGAAAGCTTACTTTTTATTTGAAATTATAAGATAAGGATCAGTTATTTGACCGATACATACTGATATATCTCAATATGTGACTTAAACATTCGTCTTTCTAGCTTTTAGAATTGAAGATTTTTTTAAAGATTTTTAAAGTAAGGTACACACTACACTAAAGCTGCATTTTCATAGGCAGCATATTCGTTGTGTAATCAATATAAAGTGAGTAACACACATATACATGGATGTTATACTTCGTTACTGTATACTAAATTACGATGTAAATCAACTGAGTGCAACAATATAACTATGTATTATCTTTTTTCTTTGATATGAAGCAAACATTTATTTTTGCTACATGAACAAGAATCCATTAGCAAGTAAAAAATACATCAAAAACCACTGAGCACTCTATATTCTCGGTTTTCTTTTCAGTAACTTACGTTGGAATGTTAATTAGGTCATAAAAATACCAATCGAATAACTAGTATCTAAATATTAGTTAATATGTTATTAGTTAATACTGTTCGCTGTTTTGAAATTACTCCTATATTTTCCATTATTTATAATAATGCCCAGGTACCGTCTTGAAAAATAATTTAACGACACTTGTTTTATTATTGAATATTTCTTAATTTTACTTAAGTTTGAAAAACGAAGTAGTAGACAGTATAACTGGAAACGTAACTTATCCAGCCGTTATTACAAATTTGACATAAATCTGTTCAGGAATGGATGACTTTTTATGAGTTATGAATGATTTATAAACAACATTAGACGTGGAACATAGGTGATAAATAAACTTGGAATAATCTATGATGTTTCCCTTAATCACACACCCTGACTCTTTCTAATTCTTTGTCTTTACTTTTCTACACTGGCATAAATACTTTCATTGCATACCTATGTTATCTAAAAGTTTTGAGAGATTTTAAGTAAACTAGGAAAGAAGTTAAAAGAAAAAAAATTAGAAAATACTTAAAGCTAGTAGATGAAAGTATCAAGTTCAGAAAAAGCACTCCAGATCTTTTATCGAAACCATTAGGTACTTGTATTCGGAAAATAATGGAAAAAATAAAATAGTGAGCACTAGTTAGTAGCTTTGCTGAGCTTCTCGTCATATTAATAATTTTATAATCAAAAATTAATTTTTTATACCTTTCCATTTCCATATTAAAAATAATACGCAACAGTTCAATAATCGTTATAATAATTGATGTCCTAGAATTATTTTTTAGTAGCGTGGCGATGTATCCCTATCAAGTACGTTATTAGTCTGTAATTGATAAACTTCATGTTCCTTTTTTGACGGCAACACATGACAAGGGTGTCTGGTCGTCACACTCTCTAACTGTCTCTTTGAAAGACGTGATGTCATTCAATGAATAACTGTCGTTTCTACCAATAAATGCTTTAACATTTACTTTTGTTATATTGTCATTTAAATAATGTTTCCATTAATAAACATTTTTAGAATTACTTTTTTTTTCAGTTTTCGTCAGTAACCGTGACTAAAATATTTACATAACTAAAATATTTATATCGGCAATAGAAACAAAAGTAATAATTTACAAGGAGTTTGGCGTATTCATAATACAATATATTTTATGAAAAGATGATAACTTAGCTACACAAATAAAATTAATATGCGACACTTTTCGCGTTTTAGCAGCATCGCATTGTTTAGACGGCCACAATACCTATTGTTAACGCATTCCATTCTCATATATGTTTTTATTTCCTAATGCTTTATCCAATTCTCGTAAAAATTAATTCAATGAAATTAATATAACAAATTTTGTTTCATTCAGTCATTCAACTGACTGCACTGAATAAGTGGTAAAATAAAATTATCAATCATACATTTTAAATTTGTTTATAAGTATCTAGTAGTTATTTATAATACAACTCTCTTTATCTATAGTTGATGTACTTTATTTGTGTTGTTTCTCGTGATACCCAGAACGGAGTCACATTCTTTGCACGAACGCCGATGCAATATTGCCATCTCGACCTGCATTGTTATTCTCCGCTACTCTGTCTTCCTTCCTATGTGGTGAGCTAATTATTTTCTTTCATATGCAACGAATTTTTTTTCCAATTAAAAACAACAATGTTATTAAAAACAAAATAAAATATTATTAGATATTATTTTTCTTTTTTAATTTAATGTTTCATAAACATATTTTTTCTACCGGCTATCTCAAATACGAATAAATCATGGTAGCCTAATACACTATGGATTATTCAATTAAACTGTTGATAAAGGCAAATAGAAAAATAACTTGTAAGTCTATTCAACAACCATATACATTTGTACTTAAAAAACTTCTAGTTGTTTCGATAAAATCATTAAAATCTAGTTACTTTAATTATATCTAAATTCACGTAGGAGTCTTTTTGTAAAAAAGAAAACTTTTCATAATCTTATAAATTCAAATTACACTTATTTAACACAGAGTTACTGCGAATAATATGAAAGAGTTCATATATATATATATATATATATATATATATATATATATATATGTATATATATATATACATATATATATATATATATATATATATATATATATATATATATATATATATATAATATATATATATATATATATATATATATATATATATATATATATATGTGTAGTAAGTTGTCAAACTAATAGCGAATTACGGTGAATAGGAATATACAAGTTTATCTAAGAAAGTTACAAAGACAGAAGAAAATGTGAATTAGAGTACTTAAATGCAATGAAAATTGCTATATCCGTCTAAAGTGCGCAAAAATTTTAATAAAAAAAGAAAAAGTATGTGAATGATCTTCATGAAAATGTATAAGAAATTTGCTTGTCTCAAAACTGATAGGCATTTATAGCGGTAAATTGTCTGAAAAAAAAAAAGATATGTTTGTTTTGTAATTGCCCATCTCAATAAAAAATTTAGCTGAGAACAGAATAATTTATGTAATGGAAACTAATGTAAGAAAAATATTTAAGAAATTATTTACTTGAAATTGTAATATTTTTCGGAGATGATATCGATACATTTGCTAATATAAAATTCTTTCTTCTAAAAATAGAAATTTAAGGTTTGGCCTACTCAACCGTTTGCAGTTTAATTCACATAAAACTTCGTTATTCACTAATGACATTTATTATTTTTTATAGTATTTTTATTTACAATAGCTGTTTTCAAAATACTACAATTAATTATTACAGCCATAAATAGGCGTATTTATTCATTTATGCTATTAAAAGTAATGTCTAAAACAAAAGTTGAGTTTTTTTTTATAAAATATATTTCCATGACAGATTTTCATGGGTTTTATTAAATTTGTTGTACTCTGTTTTACGATATATTATTAAATAGTAAAAAGTAGTATACAAGTTTACTTTTAAATAAAATTGTATTAATTCCAAAGATAAATATTTTACCAAAAATCATTTAGGTGTTGGATTAAAAAAAATATATTTAACTTTTTATCTCTAACTAGAATTTATCTATCGTACAAAAATCGTCAAAAAATTTAATTAAATATAACTCCAGTTAAAAAAATATACGGGTGGGTTATTATTAGTATTAATTGACTAAATCAAAGATATAATTTGAACGACAACCCGATAATATGTATTTGGACTGTATTTTTTGGGTGAAATCATTCGATTAAACGATTTTTCCTACGACATATAAATTCAGTCGATAGCCTTTTCAAAATTCGAGACTTTGCTCTTTATTTCATTTTAAACACAAATGGTATCATGTATACTCTTCTTCTTTCTTTTGTGGCAAATAGGTTGAAATTTCTCATTTAAATATTATAAAAACCAATTTAGTACGAGTTCGATTCAAGGATTCATACCTACATATTTAAAAAACGTACATTTTCATATTACGGAAATTTATCTTCTTAATTTAAACACCATGAATGGTTGAAATTTTAGTTACCGATTAAAAAACTCATCTTTGCATTATTCTATACATTCAAACCGTAATATTTTGACGTAATCTTAGTATTTAATTCATAGAAAATTTAGATTAAGACTTAGATTCCAGGTTTATATGTATTTTAATTTTCAAAATTGATCTGGTTATAAAAATTGACCTAACTTCTTGCAGGTATTCAATATTTAATTCAGACTTTGAATTATTTAGTTGCTTATTCAATTATTTGCTCTGAAGTATTATCAATAACATTATTTTTATTATACGACAATATTCATGTGGCATGTGGATTTGACCACCTCACATTAAAGGAATCCACATACACTAGATGGTGCTCTTAAACCGTACACCAAAAATGAATTAACAAAAATTTGCTAAGAGTTTGCTAGGCCAATATAAGTACCTACATCATGAATACGCCTTCATTGCCACTTTTCCGCAGATTTACCTCACCTACAGTTAATTTCCTTCTTACTAACAATAATAAATTACCATGTCTTAACGACCAACGTATTATTTTTGCAGAACTAATGAATATGAGCCTTTGATTAAGCATTTGATCATTGTGTGAGTTACTAGGTCTTTATTTTCTTACGAATCAAAGGCGGCGAATATAACGATAAAGTTTGTCAAAAAAAAATAATCTTTAATGTGGCATTCACAGAACCGTTTAAAATCTAATAACATAAAATTGCAATTTTCAATACTTAAAAATAGCCAATTAGTTAACGTATCTCAAACAGGCCAATTATTTACATTTTTATTTATTTCATTTATTCTTAAACGCTTATACATATTTGTATTGACGCGTCTCTCTGAGTTATGGTTGTATGAAAATCATCCATAATTTATTAATATTGTCGTTCAATCGTAAAGGCACTTCGTTAAATCAATAGGACCCTGCTGCGTAAAGGGATTTTTAAGAACGTGTCTTCTCTCCGATGTTTTAGAATTTTACAAAGACTAAATTTAGTTACACTTATATTAGAAGATAATGTCATTTATATGTTAATAATAATCAAATCCTTAGAGTTAACTGCAATTTTCAAAGTGATAAGGGTTTCATTTTCACTCTTAATCACTTGTAAAATTTTTATTCTCATGAAATCGAGACCGATATTAAAAATTTAAATAAAGTACGCATAAAATCTCTGAAGTAGTTAGTTTTGCACTGTGCACAGATCGTATTATGTTACCATAAGTTATAGTAAATTCACGGGTATACAACAAATTAAGTTGTATATCGTTAGTCGTACTATATGCAACGCTTAATTTTGTAGATATATTAATCTTTCCCAATTAAATTCCATCATAGCTGCCAACTTTTTTTTAATGAAAGAGATCGTATAATTAGACTAAGCGACAGAAATTAGTTTTCTAAATAAAAAAAAACAAAATTACAAGTGCAAAAAATACTTAAGTGTGTTTATAATAATTAGGAAGAATTGGGCGAAAAACCAGGAAATGGAACATGTATAGATGTACGATTTTTGCAGAATGATATTATGTACAATATGCACCAAGGAACTTCTATACACCTCATAGATTTTTTTTTATTCTTATATATTTACTCGTATAAGTTTTTTGTAAAGTATTAATAATTAAAAGAAAATAATTCTCTAATACCAAATTTCAAAATATTACAGGTATAAGATGGCTTTAAACCAACAGTATAAATTTTTAAACTTTTAGGCACCACGATATTTCTTTTTTGTACACCTTAATATCAAGAAACCATCATTTCGTCATATCCGACCGTAAGTCTTAAACTTAATAACTTGGTCCTTTCTCATTTTAAGTCAAATTTATCACACAATATTGCAGGTATGTGTATTTAATCACTAAAATAATAGACGAAAAAAAATTTATGTGTTATTTTATAAACCACGAAAGTCGTTGGCAATGCTTTCTCCCTTTTTCCGTTCTATTTTCTCAACAGAGTATTAATAAAATATCTTTTAAATTCTTCTTAAAAAACTTAACTTAACTTAACTTTAAAAAGAAGTATTAAAAAGTAATAAATAATTAACTCAAAATAGTTAACACTTATTCGAAATAGATAATTTAGTTACTTATTTTTAAGTCGGTACAAGTATTGTTGCTTTTATCCTAACCAGTAGCAAATATATTGAATCACAAAAGATTTACTACCTACTGTTAAATGGTTGGAGTATCTTCTACAACTATTTGGCATGTCAAAAGTCAGCCGACAATGTTTACTCTGCTGCAAAAGCAACTACGTGTCGAGTGTTCACGTGATGCTTCGATCTTTGTAAAGAGGAAAATTATAATATTTTGAACCTAATTTGTGTCGTTGACGATATTTAGGTTTACTACTGTACTTTTTCTCTTTCACTCAATCTCATTTTAGTTTGAATATTTATATTTATAATTTTCAATATCATTCTTTAAGCTTCTTTATATATTCTATTTTTCTATAATTTCTTTCATTATACGTGTCTCGAAAGTCTGTATTTTACGGAATATCGTTATCACCTCATAAAAGGTTACGACAAATAAAACATTTTCCGCATATTTCAGAACTAATTTTGTTAATTACACAAGCTACATTATCATATAATTAAATTCTAAAATACTTGTAACTCAACTGTTTTATTACTACGCTAACTTATGAAAGGCTGGTATACAAATTGACTTATAACTTATAAACTATTGGTATACAAATTGATAGAGAGCGTCAAGAACTAACTCTAGTAAGGTTCCAAAAACACAGGTAAAGAACGTCCTTTCTCTATCTGCCAACGATCTCCTCATTAATGTCCCACGGGAAATCAATCTTAAAAACTTACTACTAAACAATTAGATGTACATCCTTCAATTACTCTATAAATTATTTTAAATACCTTTAAAATATTTTTCTACAGAAATATATTTCAAATATACATTAAAGCACGTTATAGAGTACGATGTATTATATGTGATGATGCAAACTTTTTTCTTCCGACTTAATTTACATGGTATCTTTGAAACGAATATTTTTAAGGAAAGAAATATCCAATTTTTGTGTGGAGAATTTTCTGATATTAAATTTTTGCATTAACTATTTAATTCGGAAAATCAATATTAATCGTATCTCGATTAATATCACGAAAAAAAGAAAAATTGACCCGAATTCATTACATACATAAAGCTCCAGATGAAACTTATTGAACTTTTCAAGACGTCATTTGGACGTGAAAAAAAAGATCTCCCCAAAAATCAGTGTTTTTTTATATTTTAATAACTGGTCTAATAAATAATTGAAAATAGAGTTTACGACATCATGATTGGATTGCGATTTCATGATAGGACTTAGTCAAATTTTTGAATCAGTGCAACTTAACAATATTAATAATGAAAAAATTATAAAATAAAGGATGCGCCAAGAACATAGTTGTTAAACAAAAATTATCGGAAAAATAAAAAAGTATGTTGATATCTTATCCACATTTAAATAATATCTAATATAATTACTCTTACTTTTCACAGCCATATCCTTGAAACCTGTCATAATACAAGATATTAAGATTTGTCATATGGCATTTCCATGATTTTTATGATATCAAGAGTATCGTTACATTGTTTAACTCTTTAGTCCGTAGTATTCTTGAAACGGATGCGGTAATCTCCAATGAAGCTGCTTATACCCTCATGTAGGATAAATATTAAAAAAAAAATAGATTTCGTAGTAGAAAATGTATAGGTATTATCCTCAGTAATCCCTTCAAATTTAATAATAGTATTATCCCTGAAATTGGATATCGTTCCCTTCCACTGCGATGGTATTTTGTTTTGATCATGCATTTTTTTCAATTATTAAATCATTATGTTAATAACCCTTGCTCTTATGTTTAGTGGCGCTTTATGTTCTCGGTTACTACATGAGAGATGTTGTAATTTACTTTACCTGTCTATAGCGTGCACGAATATCCTACAATGTCCATCTGTCTTTCGCGCACTACCCATTCTAGATATTTTTTCAGCTATATTGATCGCTTCAAAAATGAGGTTATGGCGTGGTTTAGTAGTTCAGAACTGTGAATGACATCGTCTAAAGATACGTCCCTATATTTAGACGATTTAATGTGAGGTAAGTGGTCCTCAACAAATAAAAGTCAACAAACTAGTCTCTACCTTCATGAAGGTTTTCATTTTAACACAATTATTTCTTTAAATAAACTTTACATGTAATAAAACTTTACAATAATTTTTTTTCGGAAAAATGATTTAGGGGCACATAATAAAAGTAACAAAACACTAAAATATTAATATTAGGATTTTGTCTCTATACGTTTGTTTATTTACCTGCTTATCTGTTTGTGTATTTATTTGAAGATGCGTTACATAAAGCTACTGACTAAATTCCGATGGACTTTTTTTGAAAAATTTAGAAATTTCCTTTTAGATTTTATTACATTACCCAAGAAGTAACATTTAGATTTTATTACATTACCCGTCTGAAGATAGGCAAAATTTAATATTTCCAAAAATTTTCCATCCAGTTATATATAATTCATCAAAATTTTGATTTAATGAATGATATATAATTGGATGGAAAATTCAACGAAATAAGCAAGGTAGGGGCTGAAGTGTGGAGTAGTGCAAGAGGGATAGAGGCTTAAGTAGACAATTTGAATACGGCCTAGATGTATGAAGACATAGATGACATTGTTGGTCATCTTCCGTGAATAAAATTTTCCATGTTGTATGTGCTCCATATAAGCTTATTTTGTTTCTATAATGTGATTAAAACTTGAATTTGTTAAAATTGTGCCTAATTTAATTACTTTACTAGGTTTAATATTTGGCTGTTTAAATTTAATTGTTATTCTTTGTAATTTTACTCTTCATGCATATAAAAAAATTATAGAATTATAGCTTAATAAAATTATAGCTTATCTGTATGTTAAAGGAATTTACGAGGAATTATTTAGTTTCCCCTAAATATGTGTTTATAAATTCCGTGACAAAAAGTAATAAACAAATATTATTTTTGGAATTTCTGACTAATTCCAATTTTGTTTTCAGAGGAATACAGAAATCTACTAGAAGTAATATTTAGTTTTTATTTAATTGCAATAAATTTATTAAAAGATTTAATATTTTACGCAAATTTGATATTAAAAATTTATTTACATTGCATTAATATGATAACAGCAACAACAACAACACAACAAAGAAATATTTAGCTACTAGAAATAGTAATTATACAAATATATAGTGTACCTACATATAATTATTGAATATTTGTTCGTTTTTATGTGAATCTGTTTATGGGTTCGCGCAACACGCAAGAAGAACCAAGTGGATTTCAATGAATAGACGAATATTTTTAACACTTGATAACGCTATTAATTACAGTGTGGGTTACTTTTGTTAAAAAAACTTCACATGTCATGAAAGTATTTTGACAATACTGACCTCGGTTCATCTCGGAGGACGCACGCTGCGTATTCTACTTTTTGTCTACCAGACTCATACAAGTTAATATTTATAGCAATAAAAGTTCCGGTATTAAAATAAGTGCAGATTTGGCCAAAGCGAAAATTTTACAAGACGTCAGATAAAACGAGAGAGATATTAAGGCATTCGTGATAAATGAAAATTTCATAGGAAAGGGATATAAAAGAGTTCTTATAAGGGACGCCGTTCCTTTAATTGTAATAGATTTGGTCATATGAGAGTGGAATGCAGATCCAAGCAAAAGTGTGAGAGAAATTCAAATTATGAATACCCAACTGACGCTACTGCTATCACAACCTCAATAAAATATACCGAAGTATGACACATAGAGCCATACATATGATAAAACGTGATTATATTTTCCATGAAAAAAGAATAGTCATCGTAACTCAGTGGCAGGCATGATGTCACCCATCAAGACAATAAAAGTAGCAGATGACAAACCACTGCTGGTAAAGGGCTCCGGAGAAAATAGTCTTAACTTCTAAAATGACGAAAATCAGTGCAACAAAATCGTATTTAAAAATGTATCAGTAAGTCAAGACGTTGAAAATGGTGGTCATGTAAAATTGAACAATAAAAGTAGGAAAAGATTGGAATGTTGGGGTTAGGTACAATTATATTAGTCTTGAGCAAATTTGTTCGAAGTGATAATCGTCAATTTGATTTTAGCAACCTACTAATTATACTCATTCAAATTCATTACTGAAATTATCCTGTGCAGTGTGCAGTTAACAAACTATTAATAGTGTAGTTAACAAACTATTAATTCTCTGTTCACCAAGTCTGTTCACTTACGCCACTCATTTCTAAATATGCACTGTTCAATGTTAAGAAAGTTATTTGATTCTTTCAATCAGTCTAGAAATATCTTAAAATATGTAAAATATGATTTGTTGCATGAAAATTAAATGTACTTTTTTTAATTTTTATTTTTTATATCATTCTGATATAAAAACCGCATCGATCACTTTTCCTCAATCAGTTTTTATATGGAACAAGACCAATTCAATCAGTTTTTATATTGAATAAGTGTCTAATACTTCCCGTATCAGACACTTATTCCATGCAAAATCATGTTAATTTATTTTGAGACAGATACCGATGAGCTACAAATATTCATATTAATATTAATAATTCTTGGCTAAGATAAAAAATTATGGTGAAACACTTAAATTATATGATCAAGTTAAGTCACTTCTCTAACGCATCGAAGTTACATACAAGAAGTTTCAAAATATGTAAATATTTAAATTTTAATAATAGGAAATCAAGTCTTTTCAAAGTTTATTTCAATATCTAATAGTCTTTTTAACCATACTCTTAAGTATTTCACTCGAAACAAATTTGTGATGTATACATTTCGACGATCATGTAGATTATTAAATTTCATAATGATGACGTAAAACCGCCGTTAAACTCCGAGTAATTTTAGTGCAATTTAAGTATTTGAACTTTACAGGTTCACGATACATATAATTTTATTACTTCACATTTTCAAGTCTTTAATACATGGGATTTGATATGTTAACCTTTGACTCGATACCTGTGATAACATATATGAACTAAAAATTAAATTTCAACATAAATGTTGGTTTTATGAAAGTCGCCCGGATATTTATTACCCATACGCATATGGTCATTTCGAAACTTATATAGAGCCAAATTATTCATGGATTATTCATGGTAAAATGTCCCAAAATTTCTTCACAGACTTATTTTAAAAATAAATAACATAATGGCATACATACATATACTCTCGGAAATAATAATACTAGAGCTCACAGTAATAATACATATGAACCAAAAGGAACATGCATACATCACCGCTCAGTTCACCACTTGATTTATATTCGTATAAACTAATTGTGTCCATTTCGTTAGCGCGTATTAAGAGAAATAAAACTGTAACTGAGTTATTAATTTATTTTCTATACATTTAATTAATTCGATATTAAATTAGTATACATATAGATACATAAAAGAAACCACATTTTGTAGTTATAAACTAAGACTGTAACTCCAAAATTCATTATTACGACTTTTTTTGGGTTTATAGCTAACATATACATATAATTTCATGCAGAATTGAAGATCTTTTATCTGATACCATATTCGAAGTTGAAAACAATTAATATTATCGACCTTATGACCTTGGTTCGTAAATACGATATTTCGAAATATTTCTAATTTGTCTTTGCTAATATCACATGTAATATTAAAATAAGTAGTTTAAAACTAAGACGGTAACTCCAAAATTTATTATTACTATATTTTTTTAGGTTTATAGCTGACAATATATATAATTTCATACAGAATTGAGGATCTTTTATCTGATACCATATTCGAAGTTTAAAAAAAATTATTATTATCGACCTTACAACCTTGGTTCCAAAATACGATATTTCGACATATTTCTAATTTATCTGAGCTAATATCACATGTAATGTTAAGACAAATCATTAATACAATATTTTTCAAAATCTATCCAAACTCTACATTTCGATAAATAAAGCAGGCTCTGCACCTGCAATATCTGCAATATTCACTATACTTTGATTTAAATACCCAATTTTTTTAATAAAATGACATTTTATCCTCCATAACTTTATTTTAATTTTTATTTAGCTAATATAATTTGAAGCGCTTTTGAGTTTTGACTTCAAATGAATTCAATACATTAACTGGACTATTGAAAACCTTTTGACTTAAGTCACATAGTAAAGAAAGTCAATATGACTGAAGAAAAATAATTATTTTTTCTGTCTAAACAAATTAACCGTGACTGGCATATATTATCTTTAATTCTAATTTTTATCTTACTTCAATTAAAGTGAGCTTCGTGTCACAAGTCTAAATAATGTCAATATTTTAATTAAATATAATCATTATATCCATCCTCATTCACCTTACATAACGAAAATTTAAAAAATAAGCTAGTAAAACTTTATTGACATTACTATTTCGATTTTTACAGGTAAATTATTAGTAACGATAAAGAATTATTGGCTTAATAAAATGTTAACTTATAGATTTGACCTTATACAGAGAAGTACCCAAGAATTATAAACGAAAACGACGACAAAATTCTATAAATTTACTTTTGCTCACCATGAACGTGTTAAAATCTGATGCAAACCCAATCAGGCAGTCGAGCAGTTAAATACTGCAGGAAACTGAACAATTCCGGAATTATTCAATTCTATAGAGTGGTATAAAAAAAGGCAGTGATGACGTGAATACAGGGAATTATCAGATACAAAGAACGAAAGTGTACTCAATAATGCAAGGCATAGGATCGTTCATATTTTAAAAAATATCAGTGTTTTTAAACCTCATCTTCCTATTTTCACCGATCTTCTTTCTAAACATTATCATAATTAGAAATTTATATATAAAACATAAATTTCCATATACCATAAGAAAAACCAAATAACAAAAGCCATTGAATTTTGTTTTAAAGGAGATTTGAAAATATGAATGCAAAAATAGGAACAATAGCTCAAAATCAATGTCACTCAAACAACTCAAACCGAGCAACTCACTCGGCGCACTTATTACGTGGGCATTGTTGTTATGTAATTTCATTGAGACAAATTAAAGCGCTTCAATTTAATTTTTGTGTGCGCTTGTGTGTACACACGGTTGTGCGTTCGTGCATGCATTCATGCATGCGTGTGCTTATAGTAATTGCCTACAATCCCTATTGCCATTTAGTGACCGAGGTTACAGTGTTATCAGAAAGTACACTTTGACGTAGTATGTCATCGAATTAGTTTTTAACAAATGGAATTTCACCCAACAGCAGCGAAATGCAAGTCAAAGCAGTTTAGAATTGTAAGTATCGTGTTTACATTTTAACGTATTATTTTTAAATTTACCGTTTTCATAAATATTTTATCTTTGTGTTTCATCAATTTTAAGTGCAGAATAGTATGCGGAAAGAACAATATATCATAGTAGATAATTAAGCACGTGATATTATTTTAATATATAAATAAAATACCTAGCTTAACGAAAATCATGTATACACATTTACCTTTGTTATTCAACTTCAATTTTCAATCTTTTTTTTTAATTGCTTTCATTACATAAATACAAAAATTTGTCCACAGCAAAACAATCATATTAAATTTAATCGGGGATTTTTTTAAAACTCTTGTCTAAAAACATGGGAATAAATTAATTATTTAATATATGGAACAAACAAAATTCACTAGCCATTAAACAGTACTATTGATAAACACGGATAGGGAAGGTAGAAAATAATTTTATCGAAAATTTTCTTCCCTTATTTAAAAGTAGAGACTAAAAAGAATTTAAATACCATTATGAAAGTTAGAAAAGTCATCTAAAATTGGTATGCGTAATTTGGGAAAGTTTTATATGAACGACACATTAAATAGAAAAATAACAAATTTCTAAGTATAGGAATATATAAGAAGGAAATTAATAATTTATAAGCGTACATAATTCTTAAGCATAAAACCTGTAACCATACCTTGAAGTAGTTATATAAGAAGTATTACAGGACTGCGGCTAATGTGAATAGGGAGATATAAAAAAGATGCAGAACTATTTTCAGCAAATATATTGGATTTCTTTACGGATATACAGTATGCCACTCAGCAAATAGCGAACGTGTTGACTTAGAGTTAACTGTGCAACTGTGCTGCGTACAGTAAGAGTCCAAGCAAAACATTTACGAGCTACTCGAACTTGACTAACAGTACATATTGACTCGAATTTTAGTCATTCCGATACAATGTCAGTTACGACTACAGTCTGCATCATTGTGTAGACATTGGCAAAATGGGTAAGGTGTGTGGCCATTACGGTGCACGAAAGTTCAATAATTAGTACCAGAAATATGCTGCACAAATGGCACAATTAATCCACCACCTGAACTTCTTTATCATTGCTAACCGAACTTTCTATTCTAATTAACTCAACCGAATCCATCGATTGCAAAATATTCCTAAATACGATTCGCCGTTTCAAATAACACCTTTTAGAGCTGATAAATTATTCAAAATTCAAGGGCAAATATATCATCATATAGGTTAACTTCTACTGGTTCCCGACGCTGAGCATAATTTCTAGCAAATCTACTTCATGAGCGACGATGATTCGTTCTAGGCACAGTAATGTCGTAATCTTTTTTGCACTTATTTTAAACATCAATTGATAACTTGGCAGCGGATAATTACCCAATCTGTATAGGAGCAGACAAAGTACGAGCCAGACAGCATACTACAATGCACCTACTATCGATGACGTAACAATTATTATAATTGGAAAAGAATATGATATAATCCTTCAACGATGTAATAACATAACTGCACGTATCGCTGAAATATATAGATCTTAGGATACTTTACAGTATCTCATATTTTTTTAAGAGTGGGAGGATGAATATTATTTCAATATTGTTCAAACTAACCTAGCCAACGGGTAATTACATTTATTCGTAATTCCACACATTGTGTCATGTAAAAAAAATTATATCTTTCTTATACCTTCTTTTATTTTATTTCTTCTTACAGGAGAAAAATTCAATAAAAAAGTGTCAGCAATGAATTAATTTTCACACTGTATTACGATGGCTGAACACAAAACAAATGATATTCTGCAATGCCGTCGACTATTTTAACAATACGTGATTGACTTGTATGCAATGTTATCTGAACGTCTCCTCGTCATTTAATTAAAGCAAAAATCGATGCGTTCATAGGAGTAATTCATTTACTAAATGCGATTGGGAACGATGGAAACTTCGGCAAAAAGGTCATACTTCCAGCAACCTTTATTTTTAGTCCGTAACACCTACTTTAATAGGCACAAGGCACAATGACATATATGCGTTCGTTCAAACGCCCCTACTTTTTCATTGGATTCACATGAAGTCCAGCATTGGACGCAATAAAAGAAACTCTATTGGACGATCAAGCTCAATCCGATCAACACGATGTGACTGAATACATTTTGTAGCAAAAACCCACGAAATTTATGGGCCATAAATCATCAGAGTTTTGATGAAATAGGAAGCTGTAGGTATCCCGTTAAATAGCAAAATTGATATTGTCACCAAACATATGATAACAATATCAAACAGTAATTGATGGACCATACGGTGCTATGAATCCACAATCACCATGCACGGCAGATAACAAATGCACAAAAAGTATCACAGAGAATTGATTCATGAAACTCGCACTGGAGATAACGGCTATCCTCGATACAGATGCGGCAAACCAGATTTTGGTAGTCGCACAACTACAACCAGAATGAGAAATGGAAATATTGAAATCCATAATAGATGAACTGTACCATATTAGCACTTGTTTTCAAAATATTTCAAGCACACATCAACATGAAATATTGCAATTTATTCACATCTATGTACAAATACGTCAGGAAAGTCAGCGATATGGCAGTATTCAGTGTCGATAATCCCGATGCGTCCACAGATGAAGTTATTCAGTTTCAAACAGGTCGATATGTAAACAGCAATGAGGCTCTGTGGCGTATTTTGAGTTTCCCATTTCGCAATCTATCTACCAAAAGGAAGCACGAAATATTGCTTCTTGCACCAGCGCATATAAAACTAACAAAATTTACCGAGAATAATAATAATATTAAACCATTTTAGGGCAACATTTTTAATGCAATTCTGAGAAAAATTGAAGACATATATTTAACCATCAACAAGGAAACACTCATTCAACTTGACATGACCACACAACAATATTTTGCTTGAGACTTTCATGATCAAAGTTTATTGAGAAAACAATAATTCTATGAGTGTATTAGTGTGCACTTGCATTCATTTATCGGAGCATACAACTATTAGTTGCAGATCAAAAATTGGCCTGCGATACAATTACAAATTCAGTGGCCAATAGTACAGACTGTTTTCCCTTGATGCGCACGGCGGCACCGGAAATAACGTTCCTCATTAATTTGCTGTTAGCTCAAATTCGCTCTTAAAATGGAAATGTTTTGGCTCTTTCCTCATTAGGTATTATGGCTACATTATTGACCTTTGGACAGATGGCGCATTCGGTGTTCAAATATACATTTTGCCCAAGATACATTTTGCCGAAGGTCAAACATGTACTATTTTTAAAAGGTTCTGGTATGGCCGCAAACTTGAAAAGTAATTGTTTGGGATGAATGCAACACGATATATAAAAAAGCGCTTAATAAAACTGTTTGATATTTACAAACAAATGCAAAACCATTTGGTGGAGCTCTCATTTTATTAGCAGGTGACTTCCTACAGACTCTAACAGTTATACCAAAATCAACCAATTGATGAACTCGACGCTTGCCTCAAGGCATCGTATCTTTGGAGATACGAGTATGTACGGAAACTTGCATTAAAAACCAATACCAACATACATTTCGCAGTTAAATATGTTGGCTATATTTTTAAAACAACTATTGGACATTGATAGTCTAATAGATCAGTTAATGCCACAAGGTCAATCGCTTGAAACGTATGAATTGAATCTGGAAATCCATACATTTTACATAGTCAGTTATATGTTGCATTCTCGCAAGTGGGACCACCAAAATTCTTGCGAAAGAAGGAAAGACCAAACTATTTTATATCCCAAAGCACTCATTAATAAATTTTGTCTTATTTACTTTATTTAACAAAAAAT
Organism: Druceiella hillmani; assembly: GCA_039881145.1. Classification (NCBI taxonomy): domain Eukaryota; kingdom Metazoa; phylum Arthropoda; class Insecta; order Lepidoptera; family Hepialidae; genus Druceiella; species Druceiella hillmani. Next base: position 41,561,884 of record JAYKKI010000004.1, on the reverse strand, counting down.
CGTTGTCTTTTATATATTTCGTACATGTAAATTTGTCTACTTTGCATAGCTGTACCTAAAATTCTCACATCCATCAACTACTCCACACTCTACTTCTTACAAAAAAAATAAAAAAAGCAATACGATGCATGCCGGACATTAACTACTACAGAATAAAAAGACAGTGTTGCGAAACTGCAGCATAGTTTGTAAAATCTATGTTTAATTAAAAACTCGGTTGATAATCCATAAGAACCAAAGGGAAACATGTAAAATTAATGAAAAGGATAACAATTATTAGTTTCTATTTCAAAAAATCGAATCAGATGCCATGAAACTTATTTCTCAGAAAAGTTCAGTATTTTTTGTAGTATTGACGATATATCTGCTTGTACTACCTATTAAAACCTGTCGTCAGTTCTTCTCTCGTATTAATTTCATATTGAAAGTCTGTAACTAAAATATAATTTTTGTAGAATTTCAAATGTAAAATTATACGTAAACAGCTTATAATAGATATCTAGAGTAATATGGGCTGCATTTGTGGAATACAACGGTGTTAAGGCGGAGAATTGATCACCTCCGAAGTGCACCTCATCCGTCGACATTTCCTGGTAGTTCTAATTATGTTGTAAACCATTAGTAATTTTCTATATATGTGATATAATAGATAAATAGCACACGATATACATATTTATTAAAAGATATTTCCAAAATTGTGAACATAGTAAAAAATAGTTGTTATCATAATGTATATGTTTTGATATTAGTAAGAATATAATCTCAAAAATACTATTGTTAACATTTATTTGTGTCATCAAAAATATCTTTCTAAGCGTGACGAAATACCCAGATACGTATTTAACTTTCTCTATTCGGCTTTACATCAATTTATCAAACCCACTAGAGCAACTAACGGGATTATTTGATGAAATTAGAAATATTAGTATTTACAAACTTCGTAACATCTCTTTTCAAGTATAGCTTAATTATATTTAAGAACTAGTTAAGTTTTTATATCAAATTTCCTTCAAATTTGTTCAACCGCTCTAATATTACTATTTTCTTATAATACTCAATTAAAAACTAGTAACGCTCTAATGATAGAAAAGATTTGAATAAAATTTCACTCAAAAAGTAATCAACAACCTGGATGGAAGAGTTTTAATCTCGAAAACTAACACATTTTCCCGGGTGTAACTTTTTATTACTATCCAAAATTAGCACGAATGAAGCTACAGATTAATTTAGTATTTCGCGAATTTTTAATTACGGCTGTCTATATTGTACGTAAAGTTGACACAAAAATATAACTTTGAAATATAAGATCTCTAAGATAAAGTGTGGAAAATACAAAAACTTTAATTTAAACATAGCGAAGCTCTACAAAAGAATATAATATTTATTTCAGCCCTTCAAACCATCCTTTTTTTATATTTACTTTCCACTCATAATTAATATTATCTTTATGGTAAAAAATTATTTTTATTTAATCCAAAACATAATATGAAAAATACTCTCCACTGCACTGATAGACTGTAGCTTATAACACAATCAGATTTTCAACGGGACGTAAAAAAGTATTAAATCAGAGGAGCGACAAATAAAATCTCGCTGTAATATATCAAAAATGACGTTCACTTAATTAACGAGTGAAAAACTTAACTTTTAAATAGAAACGAACGACGCTTCAAAAAATTAATTCCAATATCAACCTAAATTCGATGGTTATAATAGTGTTATGTTCTGGATCTTATTGCAGAATAGATTATCAGAACAATATTACGTTTGGTTACTAATATTAGTTCTGAGTAATTTATTTGTTAAGTAATTATACAGCTTTTCTGAAAAAAATTACAATAATTCTTGCATATAATTAACTAAGAAAAAAATACACTGCTGTATACAAAAAAGTAAGTAATAAAAAAAATGAATGTATGAAAACTGTTTACACACTTATAAGAGCTTGCACTTAGCTCTTAGAATTTATTAAGTGCAATAATAAGTTATGTTACTCGCAAGTTATGTACTCTGTAAGAAATACTTACATTTTTGTTAAAATACAGCTCAAATAATTTTAACTTGAAATTACTTACAAATGTTTTTTCCAGCTATGAAGTGAAAACCAATACATCAAAGCTAAAGTTTCGTACTAAAGTTTCTTAACATGATACTGTTATAAATGTGAAATTGATGCCTTTTAAAACCTCAAATTTAGATGCACTTGTATTATATTGGAATTATTCACAGCTTAAATTAAAATTAACCTTAAGATTTTTCTTGTCCACCAAAAAGAAAAACTTGTCAAAGTGAGAAAACGTTATATTAACCATTGCTAGAATTTGAGCTTCCGTAAATTTCGATATATATTTGACACATATCTATATATGAATGACTATAGGCAGGCAATAAAATTTGCTATACCAAGTACCATGTTATAGTAATATTTGTTTACTATATACTTCAACTTGGTAGTAAATATTTACTTTTTTACTTGCACAAAATTTGTGAGGTTTTTACACGTAATGTTTCGAAGTATTGTAAATAATTTACAACAATATTTTTGAATCGGTTTTTATTTAAATTAAATGATAGCAAGGCTCTGAAATGTTACTGCATGACAGATTGCCTGGCCGCCATTTCTTTGTGACTACTTTGTGTCAGCCAGGTGATTGCCACAAAAAGCGCGTCGAGTTATGTGAAAGAAACGGTCCGCTGATAAATATTTTCTTTAATTGTTTTTATATCCAAAGTAATGCACTTTTTATATTTATCTAGATATAATTGCAGACTTGAGAATAATTCACAAAAGAAAAAGAAAAAAATGAAAACAGAATTGGAAGAATCAAAGGAAAAAAGAAATATGTTTAAGGAAACTCGCTAAAGACGGGAACCTCTTTGAATATAAAAAACTGAAAAAAGAACGGAAAGAGATTTGCGCTTCTCGGCAAAAAGCATACATTGAAGGAAATATCCTATGCTTTGGTAACAACCCACGCACCGATTTTGGAATTAGGCTTCGGTATTCCACAAATCCTTACAAATAATTTAATAGGCGACAAGAGAAAAAGTCGTGCAATGAAGGTAAGAGAAAAACTTGACAAGAAGAAAAATAAAAAAGGTTAACATTATACAAGAAAAATCGAGAAGTATTAGAAAATGCTAAGAAATGGGAGAACGTTAAAACACTTAATACAAAATTTCGTAAAATGTTGAATGAAACAGTCTCGAAGAAGATCTGAAAGCACTATTTAATAACCAATTGAAGGTTAATAAGTAAATATTAACACGCACACATGCGCATACGCGCTTAAGCGCCCATGCGCTCACTACACATGCACACGTCTCACCTGCGCTAAATCGCACGCGCCCATACGCGCACTCATAAACACACGCGTACCCACATGCACACGCATGCATATACAAATAAATTTAACAATTTGTTTATACATATACAAACGTATGACCATAAGGATTAGAAAAAAGGAAAGGAAGAAATATGTGTGAACATTGAAAATAAATAAACAGCAATATTTGTTTAAATACCTTAATAACTGTAATTATTTTATAAATAATATAGTATTATTTCTACTTTCTTTAAGTTCTTTACCACGACCTAGGTTTCGTTTTATTACAACATCTTCAGGTGGGCTATTAGCAAAGATTCTACATCAAGTAGTTTCATTTAATTGTGAATAATGAATTTCTACAAAATTAACTGCAAATATATTCAATATTTTATATATTTGAAAGTTCCGACTACTTCAGTTTGTTGAACAGTCATAAATGAACGTCTTTCGTCTATTTTTACCTAACTTTGGAGGATATATTACTATTATTAAGGAAGTTGTCATATTGAAGAATACCGACTATTCCTTTAAGCGATAGATTAATCTCGTAACTTTGCACGTTGACCAAATAGAAAAGCATTGATGGAATCCTATAACCAAAATCCCCTTTCACAAATGGTTGTACGTGGCGGACCGTGTAAATAGGGTTTCTTTGTTACGAGAACAGTGTTACATCGATATTCGTGATTACCCTTTATAAGTATATAAGTATATTTTTATATTATACATATATTGGGAAATTAAGGCAGGGTCAAAACAATAACTTTTATTTTTTTATGTTTTGTTATTTTCGAATTACAAATTACACAAAGTGTACTTAATCAATATTAAATGTATTTTATAGTACCATTTCTAATACTATTAAGTGAACTCTGCACTCATTTTCAACTTTAGTGGTATTTGGCCCAATATAAAACTCATTTGCAGTTGGATACCTAAATATAACCCATAATTTTATTAGAAAAATACTCAACTTTTTTTCTTTTGGCAATGAACTTGGTTCCTTTACCATCATCCAAATGAAATTGATGCCAAGTTTCATTTCAAAATCCCGAAATTTCTCAAAGAAATTTCCCCGCTATTAACTATTAGTTTCAGTAGCCAGTTCATTGGTTATCTATTACTTCATCTATCAGTCGCAGAATAGATATAAATCACAAATATTTATTTCGAATCTTCAAGAATATACATGACATTTTTATTTTGATTGATTCAAAAATTAAAGATATATGATAAACTGGAGACCGTATTATATTTACGAAACCTACAAAGTAAATATGTTAACAAATATTGAATATATTTGTCGTTAATTTTGTAGAAATTCATTACTCACAATTAAATCATTATTCACAAATGAATCTTTGCTAATATCCCACCTGAAGATGTTGTAATACAACGAAACCTAGGTCGTGGTAAAGAAATTAAAGATAGTAGAAATAATTGAATTTGAATTTTACAATGCTTTTAAGATCCAAAATGGTGGCGTCTGTCTTGAAAAAATTGTCACTATTTTCGATTGCGATTTTGGCTAAATTTAGGGTGCTTCATTCGAATTTCACAATGTTTTCGGAACCAAATTACGGCTTACATTTCTTTTTAAATTAATCATCTCTATATTCGATTCCTACTTACGGTAGGAGTTTATACCTAAATCCATAAGTTGGAAATTGTGGGAGCAATGAGGGGGGAACGACAAGATGATAACATTGTTTTCTTTGGCTTTTTCGTCAACTGCAATATTTACATGTTAACAATGGTTATCGAGCAGTAACAGTGCTGGCTCTTCCTTAGTGGATTTCGCGTGTTCGATTATATGATCCATAAAATCTAAAAATTCTTTCTCTGCCATCCACCCTGAAGAATTGCCAGCTCTGACGCAATCTGGAGGTCCACCTCGTATGAACATTTCAGAGTATTTGGGAAAAATAAACATCGGGGGAATAAAATTACCTGCAGCGTTAGCGGCACAGGCAAGTATAAGTGTTCCCCTCTCAGCTGATGTGAGGGCGCCAACTTGCTTTTGACCTCGAGCAGCAACAATTTTTGGTTTTTGAACGGTTGTGACCCCGGTTTTATCTATGTTCCACATTCAAGAAGCGCTAAATTTGTATTTTTGGAGAAGGCGTTGATATGTTTCAAAGAAAGAATTAACGTTAGTCTTATTAAATGATGTTGCTCGGCTCATTGATGTCACTTCTGGAGTCCTTAAAGACAGGTGAGGATTTCTGCGTATGAAATTTTGGAACCATTCCGAACCAGCACTGTTATTTTGATGCCAAGAAGGGAGAATATTTTTAGCACTAAGTTGCACAGCACATTGGCAAACTAGCTTTTCCTTATTTCCATAGGAAGTAATCCAAAATATATTTCAGCGCATTTGAGGATATAGAAAGACATCTTACATTCTTCTTCTCCTGTGAATACTTGTCAAGGCTTGACATAATCAACTATTGGACTTTCATTATTCTTCTTTTTTTAATATATTTGTAAAGAGATACGTGACATAGACCGAAATTTTTACTCGCCTTCCGAGTACTACACTTGTTTTCTAAAACTTCAGCTGCAGCTAACTCATATATCTCCTGGCTTTGTATTGCCCGCTCTGTCTTTCTCTTATACACTCTCATTCTAAAAAAACAAATAAGGTATATTACATCTCAATTAACATACAGCAATATGGGGGCAAGTTGTAACATGTTACAACATAACCCAAGATTTTGTTACAATTAACCCTAAGGCATAGTTCTTAATATTTAATACGTTAACTATTAAATCAACTTAGTAATCTCGAAAACTGTAACACTACATCATATATAGATAAATTTTAACACTTAATAAAATACAGAAAGCTTAGTCTATAATTATAAAGTCAACCAAAAATTTATGAAAGTAAAATTATACGTTACCTGCCGACAATGGAACGCTTGCACACACCCATTCACTGCGCCACCTGGAGGGACACTGACTGTGAGGACGTGACGCGGCGCGTTATAACGATAAGATTGAGTCAAAGAAATACGTTAATAAATTTTAAATTTCTAGTGAACAAGCACCGTTACTACTTAACTTACTTTACTTTTAACCGTTACTTATTACAGAAAGCCCCTCGCTCCCCTACACTATAAAATTATAAATTACTTTTTTATTTTATCGAAAATATTTTTAAGGGTGAAACTAAGCCCTAATATCCATTTATTTGATATGTGTGCTATTATCTAATACAATAAAATCTGTCTTTAACGCGCTTGGCTATATTTATTTTTTTATTTAAGCGCGCTTGGTTATATTTTTAGAAACAAAATGAGATTCCTAGTCCTACTTCATATTTCATGAAATTTTCTGAAATGGGATGGCATAAATAATACTTATTTGTTTCAAATTCTTTTTATGTCCGCTCATGTTATTTTAGACGCTGCCAAACGAAATAAGAAATTTGTGTATTCTGATCTTTTTTCCACTTTTATTTTTGACAAGTTACAAAGGTATGGAAATTGAAGCATATCAGAAGTGCCATCGCAAAAGCTATAAACAGCCCGTAAAATTTACATTTTTCTACTCATAATACCTCCACATACTATTATTGTTATGTTTTGTATGCAAAATTTTATATAGGCGCGAGTAAATACACAAGGACAAATTAATGTCCTTTAATTTCAAGTTGTTTCTGTAATCGGAACTATAAAGAAAATTAATTTTATTTTAAGCAAATACTTTGTAAAATAATATGTTGTTATTTAAGTAAGAATGTAAAGAGTTTAACAGTAACTGAAGTATTAGTTTGTGTTATTTTCCGTGTCATTTTCCGAAATGAATGATACCACTGAACAGTGTTTTATTACTATAAATACAATTATTACGAGTCATACTACAAGTTAAGCCAAATGTTATTACGAAAATGTTAATTATTTTGTTAATTAAAATCTAACCCATTTTCCATGAATTAGTAACGATTAACAATAGTAAAATTTGTAATTATTGTATTATTCAAAATAAATTATACAGTATGAAGAGGGATAAAATTATTTCAAATTCTAACTATTATTAGAGTACTTAATATTTCAAAGTCGCTTATACCATACCGATTGAAAGAGAAGCTTCTAATATTTATGTTACAAGTCAAAAAAAATTGCGTGGCGAATAATCAAATAAAGATAGCGTTGTCAAGTGAAAGCAAAACTGTAAACATCACACTTTATTTGCTTTCTAAAATTAAAGTGACATAAAGATAGCATAAAGTTTGTTACACAGTTGATATAACAACAGAAGGTATTATAAAGTACAGATAAAAGTAATACACATAAAGTATAGATGTTATACGTATAGATATTGTATTACTTCATGTATTTACCGTGTCATTTCCTGAAATGGCTGGTCGTTTATATTATTTCAGCGTGGAAATCAGTTTCTAAGCATTTCAACGATACTGTGAAAAAAGTCTAAGCGAAATAACTTTAAACCTTAGCTTTATCATTGCCTTTATGTTTTAAAAGGTAAAAATAGAATGCTGTGAAGAAGTTGTTTATTTTTTTCACAATTAATTTTTTGCTTTTATCTGTTGATATGTTTGATGTTAATGATGTAATTTCGTTACATTTTTGTATCCCAACTTTGTAAATTTTAAAGGCTTTCAATTCAGACACACAATTTAGCAAAATAGTCTTTATGTTTCAAGGGAGCAGTTACCTAGTTTATTACAAAAAATGTTCATATTTATATATTATTTAAGTTTTTTTCCAAATTAAAAAAAAAACTGAAAGCTGTGAAAATTTAGTTTCCTATTATTTTTTAACGTCTAATGAGAAACGATAAATATTTATGAGGTAAATCATGGTAATACAAATAGAAGTTTTCCTGGGTTTGGAATAAATGGCTTCGTTTTTCTGAAACGTTTTACTTTTCCTTTAGTTAAATATTTTAATAATTCTAAGTAATATTTATATATATATATATATATATATATATATATATATATATATATATATATTATATATATATATATATATATATATATATATATATATATATATACACAATGTTTTTTCAGATGTTGCATGACTTGTTCCACTGGGACCCAGTTTCATTTTTTAAGGTTTCTCAGTTTGCCTTCGAAGAATTCGCGCGGACGGTCACAAAAATTCGAATGTACGGTCTTCAAATGACGTTCCAACTTTGCCGGTTTTAGAGCGTCATTACCAAGAACTGTTATACATAACACGCATCGAGGTCTAGTTTCCCCATTTATTACTATTGAAGTAAAGCCCAATTTAATATAATTGTCATCATATATTCTTTTTGGTGGCATTTTTCTGAAAACAGAATATTTGCTTATAATAATAATTTATGAGATACAAGATTTTACAAAAAATATGTTATGATCATAAGCTTTTATTATAGACAGCAGTGAGCTTGAAAAATAAAATAGGTAGTATACCGTGCTAATCAAAACGTATCAAATGAGCCTAAACACTTCTAGGATCCTTATCAAGTAAATATTTTAGTAATTCCTATAGTCAGTTTCCATAAACGAGTAGGTACTTATTACAGTTTAATTATACCTGGGTCAATAATAAATATCAGTAGTCATTTTTTTTACCTATGTAGGTACCTAAGTAAGTATATGCTAATTTCAGCTCAATCAATCGAGCATAACAGTATTAATTATAATTCGGTTGCAAACGTTACATACCTACTACCTACCTACATACAAAAGATTGCAGGCAAGTTAAAAAAACACTGAAACTGGCGTAGGTAAAAAGTTAATATAACTGTTGTTACTTATATTTTCTTTTTACACATACTTAGGTAGGTACTTAATTTCACAATAAGTAATTACTTGTGACATAGCTAAACAAAATATAAGAAAGGATCATTTTACTTACGTGGGTATTTAGACCTGGATTAATTATTAACTAAGTATTAATATCCTTCGCAGACCAACAATATTTGCCTTCGATATCGAACTTTAAAACTGAAAGAAAGTAGGTAAGAAAGAGCTCATTACATTACTTCGAACATTCGCTACTTGAGCACTATTGAACTATTATCCATCACTGTAATTAAAACAAAAAGCGAACTGACGACTGTGACAGGTCAAACTGAAGCGCGCGCCGCGCCGTGCTTGTAGTATGTACTATTCACTCTGTCACACGCATCTCTCTCACACTCACTCACGCGCCTCGAGTCGCAGTCGGGCGTTGACGCGCTCGGGTAATGTGTTGAATCTTGTCATTTATTTATTGGCATGGCTCGCGGACCACTTGAGATGCTTCCAAGGACCACTAGTGGTCCGCGGACCACCGGTTAAGAACCACTGGTCTAGTACAACGTTTTTAACATAGGTAAATTAAAATTAAAGTCACTTCATTTAGGTAGATCAGTAAGCGAATATGTTTTGTGTATTATATGTTTTAAATGAACTCATTGTATTGCTTTAAAAATTAAATTAATTAAAAACGTTGTACTAGACCAGTGGTTCTTAACCGGTGGTCCGCGGACCACTAGTGGTCCTTGGAAGCATCTCAAGTGGTCCGCGAGCCATGCCAATAAATAAATGACAAGATTCAACACATTACCCGAGCGCGTCAACGCCCGACTGCGACTCGGGGCGCGTTATGAGAGAGATGCGTGTGACAGATTGAACATTACGCGCGGCGCGCGCTTCAGTTTGACCTGTCACGGTCGTCAGTTCGCTTTTTGTTTTAATTACAGTGATTGATAATAGTTCAATAGTGCTCAAATAGCGAATGTTCGAAGTAATGTTATGAACTCTTTCTTACCTACTTTCTTTCAGTTTTAAAGTTCGATATCGAAGGCAAATATTGTTGGTCTGCGAAGGATATTAATACTTAGTTAATAATTAATCCAGGTCTAAATACCCACGTAAGTAAAATGATCCTTTCTTATATTTTGTTTAGCTATGTCACAAGTAATTACTTATTGTGAAATTAAGTACCTACCTAAGTATGTGTAAAAAGAAAATATAAGTAACAACAGTTATATTAACTTTTTACCTACGCCAGTTTCAGTGTTTTTTTAACTTGCCTGCAATCTTTTGTATGTAGGTAGGTAGTAGGTATGTAACGTTTGCAACCGAATTATAATTAATACTGTTATGCTCGATTGATTGAGCTGAAATTAGCATATACTTACTTAGGTACCTACATAGGTAAAAAAAATGACTACTGATATTTATTATTGACCCAGGTATAATTAAACTGTAATAAGTACCTACTCGTTTATGGAAACTGACTATAGGAATTACTAAAATATTTACTTGATAAGGATCCTAGAAGTGTTTAGGCTCATTTGATACGTTTTGATTAGCACGGTATACTACCTATTTTATTTTTCAAGCTCACTGCTGTCTATAATAAAAGCTTATGATCATAACATATTTTTTGTAAAATCTTGTATCTCATAAATTATTATTATAAGCAAATATTCTGTTTCCAGAAAAATGCCACCAAAAAGAATATATGACGACAATTATATTAAATTGGGCTTTACTTCAATAGTAATAAATGGGGAAACTAGACCTCAATGCGTGTTATGCACAACAGTTCTTGGTATTGACGCTCTAAAACTGGCAAGGTTGGTACGTCATTTGAAGACCGTACATCCGAATTTTTGTGACCGTCCGCGCGAATTCTTCGAAGGCAAACTGAGAAACCTTAAAAACTGAAACTGGGTCCCAGTAGAACAAGTCATGCAACATCTGAAAAAACATTATCTGCATCGTTTGAAATTTCAAAATTGATTGCAAAATCGAAAAAAGCACACACAATTGGCGAATATCTAATGAAGCCTTGTATGCTCAAAATTGCAGAAGAACTTTTAGGACAGGAAGCTCAAAAAAAAATTCGTGAAATACCACTTACAAACGACATAGTAAAGTCGCGAATTCAAAAAATGTCAACTGATATTGAAGAACAAGTTAATGACAAGATAAAAAGTAGTCCTTATTTTGCATTACAATGTGATGAATCTACTGACGTGTCGCAATGTTGCCAATTACTTGTGTATGTTCGATTTTTGGATGAAAATAAAACTTTTAAAGAGGAGTTACTATTGTGCAAAGAACTTGAAACGACGTCGTAATAACTAAACATATGGAGAAACATGAACTTATGTGGGAAAAACTTGCGGGAGGTTGTACAGATGGCGCTCCTGCTATGCTTGGTTCCCGATCTGGTCTTGCAGCGGTTTTAAAAACCAAAAATCTATCTGCAATCACGACGCACTGTGTTATTCATCGTCAAGCATTGGCAGTCAAAACACTCCCGGAATGCTTTGCTCTGACGATGAAAACAGCTATAAAATTAGTTAACTTTATTAAAAAGAGTGCATTCAATACTCGTCTCTTCAAACTGTGCAACTGTGCTCTGATATGAACTCTGAACACGAAATTCTGCTTTTCCACATGGAAGTACGTTGGCTTTCCAAAGGAAATATGCTGTCGAGGTTGTACGAACTAAGGGAGGAAGTAAAAATATTCTTAACTAACAAGGAAAACAAAGAGCTATTGGACCAGTTCTGTGACTTAGAATTTACAATTGGTTTTGCTTATTTAGTTGATTTTTTCACGAACCTAAATAAATTGAACCTTCAACTGCAAGGTTCAGGAAATTTGCAGTTGCAAGGCATGAGCAATATATTTGCTCATGAAGACAAAATCAGGGCATTTATCGCTAAAATCGACCTATGGTACAACAAAATCGAAAGCAAAAACTTTTCTGCGCTTACGCTCAGTAAAATTATTGACGTACAGTGTGCCGAGGTTAAACAAAAAATGCAGATGAATATATTACTCCATTTGAAAAACTTAAAAAGTGAATTCATTCGCTACTTTCCTGACTGGGAGGACAAAAGTATTCAAAAACTGATTCGCAATCCTTTCATTATCAATGTTTCTGAGGTGCCTGATGAACTTCAAGAAGAAGTTGTTGAAATGCAATACGATTGTAACTTGAAAGATACATCTGAATCAGGGATTATTCTTGAAGTTTTTTGGAGTTAAAAGACTATTTCTTTACCGAAACTTCGAGACATTGCTCTTCGTTACCTCACTTTGTTTTCGACAACATATCTATGCGAGCAGGGGTTCTCGGCACTTTTGATTATTAAAAACAAACACCGAAATCGTTTGGATACCACTGGAGACATGCGTTTAAGCTTTAAGCAGCACTGCATCAAGAATCCATAAATTAGTAAAAATTATGCAAGCACAAAAATGTTATTAAAATCTTTCATGATTTTTTTTTTCTTTTTTTATTCTATTAGTTATAATTACATTTTAATGAAATATTTGTGCTTGCATTGGCATGTCAATTTAGTTTACCTACTTTAAGAAAATAAACTGGTTGCAGTAATTTTATACGTTTTTATTTGTTGAAATCTAAAAGAATACTTTATTTTTACTTATATTTATTTACTGAACGTTACCTCCAGATCAATAAACCAACTGGGTGGTCCGCGGCATAACGAAAATTTTGTCAAATGGTCCCTCAGGACTAAAAGGTTAAGAACCACTGTACTAGACCCTTGAGAAATGTTTTTCTTTGATGACATGGAATTAAAAATTTTGTCTAAACTGCACTTCGTTACAAGAAATATTTTGATAAAAGAGACTAAAAAACTTGAAAAAGAGAAGCAAAACTTGTACTTGAAATAAATTTATAACGACAAGTAGTTGAAAATGGCTATTAATACTGTAGTAACCAAATATCCCCATTTTGTTTGCCGTTCCAATTTTGTTAGGTTTTATGATTCGTCCCACGGAAGACGACAATTCAAAATTGAAAATATGTTAACTAATAATTTGTAAGCATCAATCTCACTATATTTCAATTTTTAAATTATACTACTAACTATTGAATATCGTTGTTAAAGTTATAACTAGGGTTGTTCCACGTAACAATTAAAACCTCCATTTTTTTCAAGTCTCGATTTATAGACTGTTTAATGATTTTTCTAATACAGCGCCAATTGTCTATGCTATATATATATATATATATATATATATATATATATATGTATATATATATATATATATATATATATATATATATATATACAGATATATATATATATATATATATATATATATATATATATATATATATATATATACATATATATATCTTCCATATTTAACACTGGATTGTTTCAACAATTTTAAAAATATTAAATCAGTAAGTGTAAATTATTTTGCTGTCGTATAAAATAATGATAGCTTAACGAGAAATAATTACTATGATTTTTGTCTACGTTTAAAACTATGATATTTAATTACAATAATAACTTGTCAATAACATCTTGAATATAACAAATTATTTACGTTAAACAATGGATATGATTCTCAGAATCACAATAGTTGCACACATTCAAACAATTGAATCCAAAGAAAATATAAATACATTACACTTTAAAAAAAAACTTTTGATACTGACGTATGAAGATTTTTTTTATAACAAAATAAACTTCGACAATTCACTATTTATGTAATATGTAAAATAAGCTAGTAATTCTAAAGAGAAAGTACGTTTATGAACTTTGATGTTTAACCATTACAACAATGAATATTTTACATTTATTTCATAAGGAAATACATAGTGATCGATAATCGTCTAATAAAAATATTTCAACAATATAAATAATCTTTAACTTTGGCAATCAGGTATCATAGCATATCGTACTTTATTTAAAGAAAAATACCTTTATAAAACGTAAAAGACAATGTAGGCTGACTACTCTTTAAAACAAATACAGTATTTACTCACTTTGATAAAATTCATGTCTGACTTTAAATAAATAATTGCTAAGTACGGGTAAAACCCACACTACCCCGACGGTTCATACACCCTTATGCACATATAAATATTGACGGGTCATAGCATTTCTATTAAAATGTATACAAATATTAATATTATTTTTCACAATGTAAATACATGCCTGCAACTAACAAAAAAAACTAACAGTACTTTTAGAACCATTTGTATAGTTTTCTGACAAACATTAGGTGGACATCTAATAACTTTGAATTTTGCAGTTTTTGGGGCCGGGGTATTTTGTAAACATTTACAATAATATATTTAGAAGTATATTACAAAAAAAATTTAAAGAATACTTTTGGAATTCTCATGACTCACTTTTTCAATTGATAACACAAAAAAGTAGCAAAAATATACGGCGTAATAAAAGTAAAACGCCGTATATATATACATATATATATATATATATATATATATATATATATATATATATATATATATTATTCAGACACTTTGTGTTCTATAAATCACCGGTTTTATTTTTTTTTGAGAAATAACAGTTACATGTAGGTTAATAGATTGTATTACTATGTTTAATTTCTAAGATCTACGACAAATAGTTTTTGTGAAAGACGGACGGACACATGAGCTATTTTATAAGGGTTCTATTTTTTTTCTTTTGAAGAAGGAAGCCCTAAACACGATAATGAATTATAAAATTACTTAATATAAATATAACATATTAAATTATTATATTAGTTAACAAACAAAGGTGCAACAAATTGTATGAAAAAGAGATACAGAAACGCTATGAAAAAGTAATATATCCTGGCATTTCTCTGCAAGAATTACATTAATCCTATTAGCTAAAAAACCCCAATTTTACTACGTATTATAAAAATGAAGAACATAGGATCAGTTAATTTAATTAGGTACGTCTATATTTTTCGCTATTTTTTAATATTTTTCTTAAATTTTATAATTCTTCAAAGTTGTATTATAGGTTATTAGAAATTATTTAATTATATTCCCAATTTGAAAAAAAGAAACATTTTTAATCCTTTAAATCCACATTTCAAAGTAGCGCACACATATATACGTCAATTTATTTTTCATCATCATTTTTGAATATAATGCAATCGAGACACCTCACTCAGAAAAATGTATTTACTAAATTTTAATTCGACTCTCACTTTAGATTAGTTTATATAATGTATGCAAATATATAATATTTAAAGCATTTATACTTAAAAAGCGTTAATAGATAAAAGTAAGTATAATGAAAGTAAGTATAAAAGGAAGAAAAATGTAAGTATAAAGAGCGAGAGCAACAAGGTTCCGTTTAAATTTTTCCGGTGTTGAACCCTAATATGACCTTTCTGATCGTTAATGAAACTTATGAATGTCAAATATTTAATATCAGCCCACTCTCTTACACAACAATCGAAATCATTTTAATTATCTTACAAGAATCGATAAACTAGCAAATAAGATACCAACAGCTGGTGAGCATTTTAGACTGCTGGGTTTCTTTTCAATGAGTTACTTCAAAATATTAACCAAGTCGTTTTGCCATTAACTTCGGTATTTCTTAACTTAGGTCTCGTAAAGAATTTAATAACACTTATTTGATTAAATTCAAAACATAAATAATCCTTCTTAATAGTTTTACTTAAGTTTAAAGAAAAAGGTAGTCGAAAGTATTATCCGAAATGTGATTAATTTTTCAGTATTTTCATTTAAATTCGTTTGAACATTGTTTTTCAATTATCTTTTCAAGACTACATATTTTACATTTAAAAACAAAATATCTATTATTTTGGCTTCAATATTGGCTCCTGGGTTCTAAACAACTCTCATTTATGCAAGTAAGAATAATATTTATGTAATATTTTCGTTTTCTTTTTGTTGAAAAATAAAAAAATTATGTCATATATTGTGACATTTTCATTTCAAACTAGAGTAGTATTCTAATTTATGTACCTCTGTGGACAATTTCTCTAGTAGAAATAAAATCAATAAAAATAAAAACAAAGCCTAGTGACAAATCTGATTGGAATAATCACTAAGCTGTTTCGTCTACAAAATGTTTTACACTACATGAAATTGCATTATAAAATAATAAATTGGTTTGAAAAGGGATATTTTAAAATCAACACTTTCTTCGTGATATGTGATCATAAACAATATATTTATTTGAATAAAATTTTCTGATTAAAAAACCAATCTCATGAATCCATCAAAGGAAGTAATTTAAAAAAAATTCAGTATGATACTAGTTAGCTTACAACGACGCTAAAATATTACTTGAAAGCATTGGAGCGAATCGCAAAGGAAAGCATAATAATTATTGATGTATAATGGCTAGGCTGCAAATTTTCCATATGGAAAATATAGAAATATAGACCGCAAACTCAGACAGAAAAACTGAGAAGAAGCAATGTTATTTTATGATTGAAGCTTAAAATTCGAGTCGAATGCTAATATTTGAAAGTTATCTGAATACCACTTTATCCTCAACCCTAATGTACTTTACACGTTTTCGTCGATTACAAACCTCTGAAAGAGACTAACAAGGGGATCATCCCTTTATCCTCAGACCAGGAAATTCATTACAGGATTGTAAGGCTGATGAGGTGTGTCATAAATCTTTCATAAAATGATTGGTGGTGAGTAGTAGTTCTAAAAAAATTACAGTACCTTTAAATAAAAGAAAGATACAATTAAATGAAACTACGTGATGTAGTATTATTTCTACTTTCTTTAGTTTCTTTACCACGACCTACGTTTTGTTGTATTACATCTTCAGGTGGGATATTAGCAAAGATTAACTCTTAGGGACAACCGACAGCATGTCGGATTTTTCCATTGTTTATGTTAGTGAGTTTATTGCAGGGGCGCAGTGTAGGTTTTATTATATTACCGAGAGTTATACAATATACCAGTATTTTAGTGAGGGTAATAAATTCAATTGTTGTTATAATATTAGGTTATACAATGCAAACTTTACGTTATATGTAATAAAATTAAATGGAAGTTATTATCGGTAATATATTTATACAAAAGCAAGGGTATTTGAAAGTAAGGACAAGGTAATACACTAATTGTACATTTCTCCGGTTTTGTGTATTCATATATTTATTTCTTTTAATTTTTTGTTTTTATTATATATACTTATATACTGTACTGTAGTATCAATGTTGTATATTTTTATGTTATATTAATAAAGCAGGAGTAAAACGAATATTTTCAATGATTTTATTCCGATTTCGTCAAACAATTTTACAGAATCGTAGAAGACTACTGGCGAATTGAAATATTTTGGATAGCAATATGGAACAACGGATACACATTTTTGATAAGGAAACTTGACAGATCGTACAATTCGATAGAATATTATCCTGTAGCAAATATGTGTTCTTATAAATGTTTAAAAAGAAAATGTAAGAATATATATATATATATATATATATATATATATATATATATATATATGTATGTATATATATATATATATATATATATATATATATATTTGTATTTCAATAATTCAATGTCGGCTAAACACATTATAAAATTACACGCCTTAGTGAATGCACAGATATTTTATATGTTGAATCTGAATTTTTATAGTAACTAAAGCCCATAAGTATCGAGTGATAAAAATTTGATGTGAACTAATCAACTAGTTCATGAGTGTCAACTCTTTTTTTACAACAAAACTAAAAGCAAAATAAGTTTGGTAATTAAATTTGTAACAACCTACAAAGCATTCATTTATTTTTCTTTATATTGCCATAACATTATAAATGCTGTCATTAAAATTATATATAATAATTTTAAGACATAATATACCAGCCAGAAAAAAAGCTTTGCTTATAGATGAATACATCAAGTTCTGAATGTAATAAGCCTTCTTCGATATTTCCTCAATTTTTGTCTTTTATATTTTAAATGTTCTCGTTCTTTGATTTGTTTTTATTATATTTTTGGTGTAAATGTGGGGTATCCAAAAAATCATGCACGAAGTAATTTTGGTAGAAAACACAGGTTTTTTAATTAAAATGATGAATTTTCTATTGATTCTTAAAGTATATAATTCAGTATTATGAAGCGTATCGGGTAAATAACCCCACGACTTTCCTAGTACGCACGCATTGTTTTGTTGAATTTTCTATGACTGTTTTGAATGCCGCTTAATTTCATTGACACAGCGCTCAATTTACTCCTTCAAAGCGTGGGGAGTCATGAACTTGCTTTTATAGACTTTACATTTCAAAAAAACTCAAAGAAAAAAATCTAACGACTTTAGTTCTCATGAATTGGGCAGGAAATTCTAATACTGTACGACCAGGAAATAACTCTTGTAACTAATCGAATTGTTTCTCGAGCTTTATGGAATGTGGCACCGTTTTTGTTGACACCACATATCGTCCACATCCATATCTCGCAAGTAAGGTACAAAAAACTGGTTTATCATATCATTATGGCAAATCATTATTGCCTGACCAGTTGCATTTTAGGAGAAAAATAGACCAACGATACCTCCAGCTCAACATCCGTACCAAAAAGTGACACAAAAAGTCACCAAAAAGTGTCATTTGTTTCTCAATAATCATTCGTGGATTTTTTGAACCCCAAATGCAATAATTAACCAAGCCATCAAGATGAAAATGAATCTCATCGCTGAAGATGATGTGATTAACCAAGCCATCAAGGTGTAAATTAATCTCATGGCTGAAGATGATGTCGGTCGAAAAATCAGCAACCACTTCATGTTGCTCCATAATCAATTTGAGGAATTCGTTCCGCTATTCCTGACTTTTTGGATTCTCAATAACACTCTCAGGAACAGCTTCGACATTTTTGCTTCGATATTGTTAAACGACTGTCAAAGAATATCAAGAGTGTATAAGATCACTGATTTATTCAGTTTCACTAAATTTGTTAATAAGTGTTTTCGCAGTTGATGAAGGTAAATTACTATTCTGGCCATATTTTGTACGAAAATTGCGTATTTTAGTTGCCATACTTTCATTATTTTTAATATAATGTTTAACAATGAAAATGCGTTGTTCTTTTGTATAGCTCTCAATTTTTTAAAACTCTAAACTGTCAGCTGACATGCGGACCTTTTTTGTTGGCAAAACTTTACAAATGGCATGATTTTCAAATCTTGTGCGAATTTTGGGACATCTGTTATAAGTTCCTTTGCGGATACATTATGTCTATTAGGTGATTATTTTATGCTTACTTTAATTTGATTTATAAGATCCTTGTATTTTCGTTGGATTTGTTTAATTCCTGTTTTGTAGTTTATTTTCAGCCCTGTCAAATTATTCATTACATTCTTTTTTTTCGATCGAGATTAGTTCTTATTACGGGTACCCGAACGATTTCCTTTTTCTTTGCATCTTATGTGTTAAAGTATATATGACTCGTAGTAATATTTGGTCCGTACTGATTGTCGATTCAATAACTTGAATATTGGCAATGGATTTTAGATTATTTGTCAATAAATAAATAATTTTGTTCGAAGTTTTTCTATTCAGGGTAAGCTGTCAATCAAAGATATGAATGTCCACTGTTTCTTTGATTTCTTCTAGAAAAATATAATAAGTATCTAGAGCTGGTTTTCCAGATCATATTCTAGTAAAGTCTCACCTCTGTAATTTATTATCCCATATCCCCACAAGCCTACAAGTTTGATGTTTTCTGGAGTAGGTTACCTGATTTTAATGTTAGAGTGGGTGCACATTAGCAGACAAAACATGGCATTTTGTTTGCTGACAGGAACCGGGCCCGGCATTTTGTTTAAATTAGTGATATGGAATTCCAAATACTTTGCAGAATCGACTACTCATGGTTCAATTCTTTTAAGAATTGATTCTTTTATTCCATCGCGTCGCGTGTCTTTAAGGCCAGCTCTGCATTTTCAGACATTGTCTTGTCTGGATTAATATCTTATCTGGAGAAGACAAGAATCTTTTCTGGCGCATATTACACACTATTTACAGACATTCATAACACAAGAGGATGACCATTTCTAGTATCGATTTTAACAGGGGCACATACACTGGCGGCGGATAGAAGACATTTAATTGTCATGGTTTTATTATATCACAAAATACAAGTTGTCGGTATTTTGGTGGACTGTATTAGATACGTTCTTTTAACTAATTACAGACAGAAAATTACAAACGGAAATTCATGAATACGTTCCTGGAACTATTACACGAAACTGAATTTTTTTAATCACCTTCTCATATCTAAGGTAACTTTCGGAAAATTACTTTTGTGTGTATTTATCGATACAATATGCAATGTGGAGAGTCTATATCTCCACTGGAAATATTAACAGTAACTCTTAGGTTGTATTACAGTACCGTCTCAATAATTATATTACTTTATTAAATTAATTGACAAAAAAGGATCTCCATTCAAGAGTACACAAATATCATACACGAGACACATCTTATGTATAATATGTATAGTACGCGCAATAGTTGAATGTAATCATGACGTCTTAAACAAATGTCTATCCTATATCCGAAATAACTTTATATATTTTAACGACTATTATCTTACTTCGAATGCATTCAATCGCATTCTAATGCCTTGAGAGTTATGTAGGTAAGTCAATTAATTTGTATGTTCCATTTACGTACTAATTTTAAAGATGTATGTACTCTGATGTACTATAAAAATTCAAATTCAAAATTTATTTATTAGGATAATATAGTCCATGGTTTAGTATGACATAACTATACGGTTTGGTACGCATACAACACTGGCTTTAACTTAGATCTAGATCTACCATATTCTAATTAAATAGGTAATATATATGACCTAGCACGTTATGCCTAACGTACGTCTTACAATGTGTGCAGGTCGCAACTTGAATATAGATGAGAGTAAGCGGCGTGCATAGGCCAGATGTCCCTCATATGCCCATGTCGGATGTGGACAAGCCATCTTGTTTAAACACGTCACGAAATTCTATTGTCTATCTTACACAAGACTCATATGCTTATAATGTTTACAAATAAACTGAGTTTGACGAACGAATAAAGTATTATTAGAAATTTTCTTATAAAGCATAAGACAATGTTTGATAATGTGAAGCCGGCCTAACACAAACGAACGAATCAGCGAGCTGAGTAGAATCGGTCCTCCGCATCACATGGTATCGCCGAGTTCATTATATCGATTTGTATTATTTTCCATTTTGTTTTATTTCCACGGTGATGGTATTACAATTTTCTCATTCATTCTGCTATTGCTATCGAATAATAACTGCACTAATCCATACGTTGTTCGTAGTAAATATTTATTCATTAACACTCATGGTGACGCTACTATTTACTTCGATACACCGATAGAGACACGCAATACTAATGGTACATTACTTCGCGGCATATAGTTTCGAGAAATAAATAATTTTTCTTGAGCGGGATAACTAATTATCCGTTATTGCAACAATAACTACTTACATTTCCCCACGTTAACCTCAAGTTAAAAAACTATTTAAAATTTTATTATAAAATGAGACTGTCCACGCACGAATGTGCTATTCAAACAATCGTGCTCGGACTTTCTCGGTGATTATATGAATTAGCCTTTACAGGAGTAATTAATTGTCTATGAAGTGGATAGTGACTTGAAAATATCGGTGACAAATCAGTGCGACGAAATCACCGACTAATATTTACGAATATGTTTATATTTATACCATTAACAGTTTAAGTTTGATATAAACAAATACAGTGACAGGTCACCTTTATATCGATATTATTTCTTGCTACTCCTATAAACGTCCTGTCGTTTAATTTCTGTTTATGTGGTTAATATAACTTTAAAAGTAATAAAATAAACATTAAACATGAAACAAATAGTTTAACCATTATGTATAATAATATGGTACTTCTTTTACATAGTGATTTATTTTTTAGTCATAGGCACTCCCAAATAAAAACTTAACTATACATATAATATTATCATACATTTGTTCACCTAAACGCATAACTGTTGTGTTATGCGTTTAGGTGAACAAATGTATGATAATATTATATGTATAGTAAAGTTTTTATTTGGGAATGCCTAGGACTAAAACATAAAATGTTTCTCATTTCTGAGGTTATATTCTTATTTTACTTATTTATTTATTGTTAATTTCTTTTTCCAGAAACTCTTTTATGCTGCACTGAACTTGATAAAATGTAAAATTTTAATTTCTCTATTTCATTGAAATGATAATAATTATAGGCGTTTTAGAATCAGAATTTGTTTGGTAAAATATTGGAAGCAAATGAATAATTAAGTTTTCTCCTCGACCAAATGTATGATAATTATTATGTAATTACCTTTTTTATTTATACTTATAAGTAGATTTACATATAAAACCTTAGAAGGCAGAATGAGAATTATTGTTAAATTACAAATGTTTTGTGAACTATTGTAATTTAAAAATATTGTCTGTTAATTTCTTTTTGTTTCTGAATGCAACAGGAAAAATTAGTTATTTAAATTTTCCTATTGTAAAAATATTAACTATTGTTAAAAAAATTTTCTAATAATGTGTCTGGGCCACTTGTTCATTAATATAATTTAATTCAATTGTATGAATAATTTAATTTAATTTCAATTTATTTAAAACAATAATGAAAGCGGAGAAGTCGTTCGAAACCAAATCCATCCGACTCTTTCCCGGTCCATTTATGCTTCCACTGTGCTGTTTGTTCGAAATTCGCGGACGTTCGTTGGTGAAATCCATAATCGCTAACATATAACTATCATTATGGTGACAAAATAACTGCTTACTTGGTTCATTGTAACAATGACGAGAATGCGACACAAAAATGACAAAATCACTATTGGTGACTTGGCGTTATTCGAAACAATGGTTTGGTCGGGTCAACTTTACTTTTGTTTTATTTATTATTAGTTAATTATTGTTGTGTTAAAGTTCTTAATTTTATTTATGTACCATTCCTTTTTATTACTTGAAGTTTAAGTTCCTGAAAATTAAAAGGTGTAGTGTACATACTACAAAGGTGTAGGTGTAGTGTGATAAATTGTAAACGGAACTTTTTCAGTTTTTTGTAAACCATCATTATGTAAAAGAAGCACCATATTATTAGGTACAATGGTTAAAATATTTGTTTCATTTTGAATGTTTAATTTATTACTTTTAAAGTTTATATTAACCACACAAACAGAAATTAAATAAATACGATAATGTGTATGTGAACTAGCTGTTATTCCTCGATAAAAATCGTAGTGTACGTTTCTTTAGGTACAATTGAATTTTTATCAAGGAAATGTTAATTCAATTCGATTTTCTGTCAGTTAAAGATGGATTATGTTTAAAAATAGATAATAAATAAATATAAATATATAGCCAAAATTAAAACTCAATATTTGTCATCTAAACTATTATTTGCATGCTTTCAATCGAGTGTGTAGCTGATTATTTCAAAATTTTAGTTCTGAAATGGCAGAAGTATTTTCGTCTTCATCATAATTAGCTCCAGGGGAATATGCAGATAATCTATTTGTAATTAATAATGTTTTAAATGAAATCTTTAAAATAATTTCATGTAAATATTTAAGTTCTGAAGTCATGAGATGTTAATTTGTCACAAATATTTTGTTCTAATGGATCTAATTGTTTAATAACAACCAATGTAGTGACTAGAAGATAATTTCTTTACTATAAAAATACCTTCGAAAGGACTGAAGTTTTTGATCCATTATCCAAATTACAGTAGAAATATACACATAGTATATTTATAAATTGCATATTTTATGATTGCCTCTACCAAAAATATTTTAGGAATAAATTTGTTTCTTTGTTGTTATACTGAGCTTACATAAAATTAATATTATATCATCATTTATTTTAAAAGTATCTGTCCCTTTTAATATTTTCGGTGTAAGTGGATGTAAAAATGCCTTCTTAAATATTGCCGCATAGCCAAAAGCACTTGTTGGTGGAATTAAATAATATACATTGAAATATTTGTAAAAATTAACTTGTAAAAGTTTATGGCGATATAAAAGGATGCAAAATAATTGATATCAAATCAATCAATAATTTTTTGTTTATTGTAATTCACTGCAAAATGTGTACGTAGTATAAAACAGTAAACTTTACATGCCTTTACATTTAAAATATTTGCAAAAAAAATAATTGAGATTAAGCATAAGCATTATATGTTATGATGTAATTTATGGATTTTCATCTGTTTGACTGATTATGTTTATTTGTACACGCATCACGAAAAAAACTATTAAATGAATTTGTACGAAGTTTCTAAGTGAAATATAATGTATAAATTTGATTGTTACGTTTTTTTGAATTAGCCTATTAGATAATAGAACACAAAAATAATGCTTTTAAAATTATAATATATTCACCTTAAGTCTATTTACTTCTTCACGTGTCATGTAAAAACCGCTAAAGGGATTTCAATAAGGTTTTCACTAGTAGGTTCTTTAAGGTCTTAGGTAAAATATTCATTGCAAACGACCAACTAAAAAGAAAAGGTAATAATTTCACATTTCAACACATAGCATTTTTAAAAAAATTACTATTCTAATTATTAAAATAAATAGCGTTATATAAGTATATTAATCTAACACATACGTAATGTTACATATGTACGTGAATTAAACTTACCATAACTTTAATAATATACTAGCTGACCCGGCGAACTTCGTATCGCCTCAGAATTAATAAATGTTGTGTTAACTTATTAGCTAAATTAAATTCAATTTTTTACTAAGATAAAATGAATATTCAAAATGAATTAATATCAATAAATGTGCAAATCAAAATGAAAACTATTTTAATTAAATTAAAATGACAACTTTGTAGTCATCACTTGGCATGCGATCTAACGCGGTGATGAACAACCGAACCAATGAATGATATTCATGAAGTAATTGCTGCAAATCTTGAAGAACTTCTCTTTTTATTGCCGATTCGATCTTTTGACACCGATCAAGTTGTTCCTCCATGCTGCCCAGGAAGTAAATTTAGATGAATTTATGCTGTGTATCTTCAAGCGGTTGCAATAATCCAATTCGATTGTGAATTTGGCCTTGGATCTATAAAGTCAAAGGCGAAGTTAGATTGATTAAATTATGATCACCAAAGGAAAATAAACGTTTTTTCTCTCTAGCAGAAATTACCTTGAGTCATTTGGAGACATCCCTTGTATCTTTGAACGTTCGACAGAAAATGTCGTGATTCTGGTATTTTGGTACGAAGTAATGAATGCAATGGCTCAGGTGGCAGAAGCAAGAATGGCAATTTCATCTTGCCACTGAGAGAGCACAATCCAGACGTTTCTCCAGCGAACTAATTCAATTCACCGCAATGGTCGCATGCAATATCCATTGGGCCAATTCGAAGGAAGGGATGCGAGCTGTAGTCAATTATGCAATCGTATTGAAATGCTACTCGATTCAAATCAACGCTTGATGATTATTACGTTGTTGATCTGTGCGACAAGCTCGACGATTTTTCGTTGCCAACTGTGCTGTGCTGTTTTTTCTGGTTCTTGAATCGGGCCATACTTACGCGGCGCTCATCCGGTGCAATTTCTTGTTCATCTGCAGTGGATTGATTCACAATATTCCTAAGTCGAATTGCATTACGGCTTTGTTGTGAAAGGTTAGACTCTTAGCATTATAAATAACACTTTAAAATTAATCACATAAATTACATAATGAAGCAATTGATGCCCGCACAATCACAAATATCATAACCTCACAAAGTGAACATCTTCATAAAACTTAACATAACTATTTGAAAACACTCTTCGCTAATGAATTTCAGAGAAAATCGTTTAAAGAGAATTAATTTAATCGGATTCAAATGAAATAACAGTCGAAAAATTAGTAAGAATGATTAAAAACCAATTATCATTTTCATTCGTGTCTGTCATTTATGACATACTTTTTTCCTTTTTTTTCTATCATTTATCATATATAACGTTTTATACACAATTAAATTATTTGTGATTTTTTTAATTTTCCAATGCGTGAAGAAACTTTTCGAAGCCGAGAAATAAAAAAAATATTCAATAAATATATAATAATCATATAAATTTTCAATGAAATAAAAATATCAGTCAATCCGTTCTCGATACATCATCAAAAAAACCGTTCCATACAAAATGTAAGGGAAAATAAATTTTCTTCATAAATTTTTTTTCTGTGAATTTTTCCAATGCTTTAATACTTATTATCCTATTCCCGACAAATACAAATCCAAAAACACAAAAATCAACAAAATTGGTCCAGCCGTTCTTGAGTTATAAACGGTGTCATTAACACAACTTTCTTTTGTATATATAGATATGTATTTTCAATGAAAAAAAAATGTCAGTCAATCCGTTCTCGATATATCATCAAATAAGCCGTTCCATACAAAATGTATAGGAAAATGAATTTTCTTCATAAATTTCTTTTCGTGAATTTTTCCAATATTTTCATATTTATTATCCTATTCCCGACGAAGACAAATCCGAAAACACAAAAAAAAAATTGGTCCAGCCGTTCTTAGTTATAAACGGTGTAATTAACACGACTTTGTTTTATATATATAGTATATATATATATAGTATATAGTATATATATATATATAGATTCCAAAAGTTCGTGCGAATGAAGTCGCCGTCATAGCTAGTTAATAATAAAACAGGAAATAAGTCTTTTTCAAAATATTTTTGTCCCTTAATTTATAAACAGTATACACACACACACACATACACACACATATATATGTTGATGGTTTCTTGGCATTGCAAATTTCTTTGCATTCCTTTGGATAATATAATCAGTTTATTTTTAATGTTTTTTATTTCTTAATTAACTAAAAATTCTAATATCATTATGGACTCTCAGCATAAGAAATCTTGTGAAAATAGAAAATTACTACTGTAATAGATTTTTCCATATCAAACCAAGTAAGGTGTTCGGTGCGTCTTGTCGTATATCATTTTTATAATGGTGCGTAGCGCTCGCGTAACGTGAAATTATGCTAGTGAACTGCAAAACGCATAAACCTTTGCATTATTTTATAAAAAAATATTTTGAGAAGGCGATAATATTCGAAGAAATTATTGATTATAATCGTGTTTATTTTTTTCTCAGCTATCCTTAGAAACTGGTTTATTCTACCAATTCAACAACACACTAGGTATATGTATATATATAAAGGTTGTCGTCAAACTACGCCTCAAGAATGAACATTTGCTAGTCGCAAAATACCAATACACGCATAGCGACGCCGCTTGCTGGCGTACAACAAATTTATGGTATATTCGCAATAGACTATAAATTTGTAACTAAAATAAATATACGTGTTTTATATATCATTTATTTGATAATCAGTTTCATTTATTTTGTTTTATTAAAATTATGTGGAACAACAAAAATAATAATAGTATTATTTCAGTTTTAATTCCGATTTCATCCGTTAACCAGGCCAGCTGACGAGAAACACTCTGTACAAGGAATTTATCTTGCACATGCGACTTCATCGAGGCATTAGTAGCTAGTCGATCATCTTCATCCTCCAATAATATAAAAGACAAAAGAATAGGACAACCGCAAGAGAAATATTTTTAGATTCATTTAATTATTTCATTCTATAAGTCCTAAGGAAATCACAAACGACTGAAACCTGCTCTTTCGTGACTCCCGTGAAAACAGATCTCACTCATAAATGAGGCAAATTAAAAAACAAAAAAAAACATTATATAGTCGCTTGAACAAAAATACGAGATTACTTACAAATTATTAAAAATCACGAAAGATTCTAATTACTAAATATACCACGTTTCCTCATAACGCTTTTCCTTTATCACCATAACATGTGCGATGTCATGTTCAACTCCAAACGAGTAAAGTTTGCTTCAGTTTCGCAACATTCTCTAATTAAAATTAAATTTATGTGCCAATCTTTATTTTAAAACACATTGTTTTATATTTGTGTTTGTTAAAATAAAAACTTTTTGCTTATTACTGACTTTTTTTCATTTCCAAAATATAAATTGTAAACAGAAATGGCTATAAAAGTGTCGGGGCCTCACATGATAAACTTTTCATCATCTTTCGTTTCTCGCTGTCAAAACCTTAGCTCTGATGGAACGTGTTTAATGATCTCTTTATTTCATTTATCTCGATAATCGATAGTCCACCAATTCTGAAAGTATACACTTTTTATAAAGTTTTTCTAAATATAATTCCATGATATTTTTCCAGATTTGGTCATCCTTTGCAATAAATTCATATGTCCATTTATCAGTACCAGTCCAGACCGCAAACAGGTAGACGTTGTGGTCAGTAATACGAAGCTAACCTTTGTGAAAAATCACGATTTGAAAAATCACAATTGATAAAACCACGGGTGCTTTCTGTTGATATAAATTTTACCGCAATCGTATTTCCAAAACTCATTATTTTGTTTTATTGCCTCATCTGGATGGAAATGAAAACTAGATAATTGACACTTAATTTCTAGAGTGGCGTCTGCATATTGACCATCTGTTGTGGCTCCCAAAAAAGAAAATTCATTATGAATGAATAAACCGCACTCCTCAATGTTGATATGTAAAAGTGTTGCTAATTCACTATGTGCAGTATATTTATTGTTTTTTCCATGTTTTTTTTATTACATATGTTTTAAATCATTCACGTATAAAATCTGTTTAACTAATGAAATGCAATTAGTATTAACATGTATCTGGTACACAAACCAAGAAGCTGTTAATAACTTCCGTCTACGCTTAACTAAAGTGGACTAACAATTTGATGAATTGTATTGCGCTCTATATCATGCCGCTGATCAGGGGTCAATGCCAATTCTGTCAGAAACTCTTTTTTTTGTTTTTTTGTATACTCCATCAATCAAGTCTAGCTTCTGACAGCTCTCACCATTGTATAAGTATTTTTATAAGTGCTTGGTTTTTTAATCCTTTTATATTTCTAACATAATTGGGATTTCTATGAAATGTTTCCAATTTCATTATTTCAGCCTTTATTAAAAGACTTCGGGGAGTAAAGTTAACCCTCTTTCCTCCTACATATTTGGAATCGCGCGACTTACAGCTTTCCGCTTATTCATAATTATTCGTTTCGTTGCAAACTAAACTATAAGAATGAAAAAATAATCTGCAACCGATGTGAGTTTTGTGGAAAACAGCATAAATTGTCAATTCGGTAACTAAATTCTCACTATTACGCATATTCACACATACAAGAATAAGACAAACAGAATCATCACCAAATAGATGACAGAGCCCATTAATAACTTATCTTTTTATATTATCAAGTTTTTCAACAAACGGTATATTTTGACTTTTCCAATGTTTCATGGACGAATCTACATCCCTAATTATTCTTGATTAGCTTCCATGCTCTCAAGGAAGTGGCTATTTTTGATACAATTTCCAACAAGGAATTACAATAATTACGCAAGAAATGGCTTTTATATTATATTTTACCTACAGTAACATTTTTATAAGGCCGGGAATTTCTTACAGTGGAATAAGTGCTTGAGTCTCCATCGGTAATTAATCGTGAATATTTAAAGAAATTTTTCAAATCCACTCGCAATAATGGCTGCCTACATTTTATTTGAAGGACAGATATAATTTTTAAAACAGGTTTGTGATGAAGGCTCAATGCCTTTGTTGGAAGACCGAGAACACTAACTTGTTATATATTACTTATTTTTCACTCCTAAATAACTAACTTTTTTACTATGGAGACCCATAATTACTGCGTCATCTGTAGAAGTGTTATAATTGGTGCCATAAAACCGTTTAGGCTAATAGCCATCCACTACTACAATGATCATTGGTGCTATGCTTTCATCAATACCGCCGATGGATTTTGCATATTCTGCTTCTTCTCGTGCCGCCTCAAATACGCAACGATCTACTGCCTGTCCCACCAATTGCTAATGGTATCATGACAAGAGTTATATCATCTTTGAGACATGGCCGGAATATCGGAATGGCTTAAAACTGTATTTAAATGTGTAAAACTATACTATACCAGCAACAGCTTCTTCTTTGTGTCCATTTTCTCTGACATTTCCGTATTACTTCTAGATTAAAGTTCCTATAGCACATTTCGCAAATAAGTTTAAAATTCAAATATAAGCCTGTTCCCGTTTCTTTTGCATACTTCTCTTTTCGATTGAGGTTCATCTCAAAGTATGTCTACTAATAATGAAAAACTTTTACAATAAAAAATCTAGGTCTACTATTATTTTGCCTTTTAAGTTGAATATTATCTCATTAGTATCTACTGGTAAATTGAAAACATGACGTATAAATATAAGACAACTAAAATGGGAGTAAGAATTTAATAGTTCTAAAAAAGGGACTTCCAATTATTTAAGATCTAATTAGTTAAGAGCCAGACTATTATAAACCAATATGTCCTAAAATAGAAACATATTCTAGAATAATAAATACGTTCATCTTATATACCGTGACTATGTATATCAATAAGCCGACATTGTAGGGGTGACAAATAAAATATCTCTCACCTATCTTTCAAATAATACGGCATCACATATGGAATGTTAGAAAATGTCATTGTACTTTAGAAATTAGGCTCAAATATAAAATCTATAATGAATATATATATATATATATATATATATATATACATATTTACCTTTAGGTTTCATCTCTTCCTTGTCCATACATGTAAGAGCCGCGGCTTTTTAAACTTAAGTATCTGCAAAGAAAACAAAGTGGATATTCATTTATTTCTTAATAATTGATAATTAAGAATATTCTGTACATATACATATATACATATATATATATATATATATATATATATATATATATATATATACATATATATATATAATATATATGTATATATATATATATATATATATATATATATATATATGTATATACATATTTACCTTTAGGTTTCATCTCTTCCTTGTCCATACGTGCAAGAGCCGCGCCTTTTTAAACTTAAGTATCTGCAAAGAAAACAAAGTGGATATTCATTTATTTCTTAATAATTGATAATTAAGAATATTCTGGTACTTCTTAAAAACAGGACTCGTGGTGACGTTTCATTCCTTTCCATATATTTGAAATTAATGAATTAGTAAGATTGAGAAGGGATTAATTTGAGTATCAATATAACGCTAGAATAATTACGATAAAGAAAGTATAGAAATATAACACGTACACGTATTTGCAGGAAAACCTTCAAACACGAGTAAAACTTGCACTACGAGGGTTCTGTACGTATAATTTCCGTACATAGACAGTTATAAACACTTGAAAGCACATAGTGTTTCTATTAAACAACACTACTTTACAAATATTTATTTTTCATGATGGTGTAAAAACATCGATTTTCAAAAAGTACAAGATCTAGAATAATCGCCATAGTTTTTCCTGTAACATCCTAGTCATAATTTATCGATGCTGTTATTTTTGGTTGAGTCGTTTCTGAAATAAGAGTCTAAGATGTCAAGTAAAAGGCGGAAATAAGATGTCAGTTTTAAATATAGAATTAAAAATCATAAAAAAATTTTTATGTTTTCCTCATAACCAAATTATATACACAATTTTAAAAATTAAGGCTTTTTCATTTTTGTATGAATATTAAAAAAAATACCTTATAAAAATATTGAGGTTTATAGATGTATTACTATGTCAATCTGAAGTTTTTGCGTTACATGGTTTCTGAGAAAATCGATTGTAAATACAATAAAACGTAAATATATTACCGTATCTTTCATAGACGTAAAAAC
This sequence comes from Druceiella hillmani, assembly GCA_039881145.1. Lineage (NCBI taxonomy): Eukaryota > Metazoa > Arthropoda > Insecta > Lepidoptera > Hepialidae > Druceiella > Druceiella hillmani. Next base: position 41,529,971 of record JAYKKI010000004.1, on the reverse strand, counting down.
ATGATCCATATTTAAAAAATTATGACAACTGAATTATCGCTATAGGTTACCTAAAATATTTACGTGGGCTTCTAAAAGCTATAATTTCAAAATTTTAGGTTCAGTAATTTTGGAATTAGGAAGACGTGTGCGGCACATATTTTGCATTTTTTTTAGCGTGTCTCCAAAAATATAATACATAAAATTATGAAAAAAACTTTATAACTAATATTTTAGAACGATATCTTACACAAAACATAATATATAAAAAAAGTTTCTAGTAATTTGATCTTCCCCACGGAAATTTTCACATACATATTTTTGAGTGTAAGCTATTAAAATATGTGTGAAAACTATATTTTCCTTTACTAAATATTTTTCTTTTCCTTTTTTACCATCGAGTTAATCTAAATAATTTTTTTTTAAAAAATAAATAAGAGAAAATGAGTATTTTACTGTTGTTTTTCGTATTTCAAATTAATCGAAGCGAATCCTCTAAAATTACCCCTTTTAACGATTTTGGCGAAGTTTGAAATGAGTTGCAAAAAGCCGACTTTCGTGAAATAAATATATGAAACCAATAAAAGGTAATCTTAACATTAACATTTGATCTATATTTTTGTATCCAAATTATTATACTAGATATTCCCAGAGTTTAGAGTAAACTTGACCAAAATGGAGGTTTTTTATCAAAAACTTAACCACGTTCTTAAATGCTATTCAAAATCTCAGCACGTTAACCAGAGTATCGAATGCTGAGAACTAAGTAATATGGAAAAGTACTGCAGAGTGAAAATTAAAATGACAAAGTAAATTAGGTATCATCTGCGATGTAAAGAAGATTAGAAAAGAGAAATGATAAGATACTAGCAAGAAAATGTAACGGGGTTTCTTTAGACGAAATAGTGAAGACAATTTTTAATAAAGAATTTAGCACGTAGTAGAAAGCGATAATCTGTTATCGTTGTTATCCATAGATCTAGAATTTAGATTAAATCAAGAAGAATTTAGTTTAAAACAAAAAAAGAGAATAAAATGATACGGGCAAATTTAATATCATCGGTCATATATTCAAATTACTATTCGCATTATGTATTCATTGGATCACATAAAATAATTTAGTTTCCTTAAAGATTCGCTTTTCTAAAATTAAATCATTAAGAGGAATACAGTTCCACAATCATGCCCACTACCAATTGTATAAGCTCTTTTACGCAGTGAAATATGACAAAAATAAAAATGTTAGCAATTCATTTTTTGGAACTTATCTTTATATCTCGTGTGATTAATTTATGGTGTTTGGTCTGAACCAAATAGGATTTTGATGGAGCTTATCTTTTTAAATGATGAATAGTAGGGAAACATTAAATTTAGAAAACATTAACATAGATGTAGGCGAACAAAACGAGTTTCGATATTTTATTCGTTACTCGTGACCATAATACCGCACAATGGGAAGTTACACAAAATGATTTCAGAAATAATTCCCATTTATTGTATATTTACAGGACGTAAATCATCTGGCGATACTTGCAGTTTCTCAAAGTTGTTCAGAAAGGAACAAAAATAATAATTCCTACGTATAGTACAACATTTCCAATTACGTATATTTATTGTTTTAATTTAGTTCCGATCATGAAGGAATATCTTTCAAACAGGGCAAACAATTTCATGTTGAAATACAAAATTGGGTGAAATTTCATTTTCCCGGTAAATGGTTATCCGCATAGGAAATTATTGTTTTTAATTAAAATGCCTGTTTACATTCCACGTTAGGAAAAATATTGGTATATTTTCCATTTTATTTTTCTTGTTTTATTTTCCACATGTTGGGTCCGGGAATGAGTTGTTAATAAAATTGTATTATTGCACTGGCAGTATTAACGACCAGGAAAATCCCGATTTTCTTGTTTATTTTAAAACTTTTATGATTGCTTCAAGATAAATTGTCGGAAAATATTACGAATAATCATTATTATACCCGTTTTAGAAAAAAATTGTGTAAAAAATTTAATCAATTATTTCAATATAGATATTAAATCAATTTTTGAAGGCTGGTATTTAAACATTTATGAGAAATGTATATATTGGACCACCAAAAATTTCAAATCCCTGCCCAAACGAATAAGTCCTCCAAAATTGCATTGTATAAGTATCTGATAAATTTTATATGTTTGGAAATAATTTGACTCGGGAAAATTTTATTTCTTACCATTTATTTTTATGAATGCTAAACAAATATTAACCGTATTTTATTTTATGACTTTTAATTAAATAATCATAACTGAAGCAAAATAGATAATTATCGATTGTATGATTTAATTCATACCAAATAGATTGTTTTTTCCAAACACTTGTTACTTATGTATTGCTTCATGAATTACATTTACATACATATTCACAGTGGCAAAATAAATATTATTTTCTTATAATGTTACTACGCTACAATTTCAAAATGAACATGTATATTTAATGAGTTGCAGCGGTGGTATATGATACAGATACTCATTGATAGGTAATAAAAGAGATGTAATAAAATTCATATGTAAAATTTATTATATTAATAATATCACAATAAATAATACTTGAACGCTTGCGATTAATTCATGGAACTTTAAGTATCATTAAAATTACGATTTAACAAACTCTTTATAGAGAAAAATACAAGAATGGAATGTATAAATAGAGAAGGAATAAAACATTTACTGAATTAAAAGAGCTTTTTGGATATAACTGGTTCTCACTCTCTTTCTCTTGTCTCTAATAGAGAGACGTTCCTAGTCTCGGAAGATGGTTTAACGTACAAAAATACGCCGTCCTCTCTACCTATACGCAAACGACGGAATAGTGCGTGTGGGGTAACGGGATAAAGAGAAACGAACGTAATTTTTGCGAGACATTAATATAGTTTGATTTCAGTTCGATTAACTCAACCCAAATAGAGCTATAGCTTTTGTATTAATTTTTACCATTTTAATAAACAATATTTGGTGAGCAGTAATTCATTTTGGAGCAAAAGGAATATTTTGTTAAAACACAATTATCCCGCTTTACGCATATTTGTTTTGGAACTTAATGCGTTAATTTATGTCAGCTTTATTTTAGTATCGTTTTAATTTATTTAGAGTAAATTTATTTTTCTTGGCGCTTAGTATTAGGATTTAAAAACTATTTCGTGAACATTTAAAATGTACCCATTCGTGAATACGTATGTAATTTTTTATCTTATTTAATAACAATCCGCAAGAAATAATATCCCATTCCATGTAATAAAATACAAATGCATGTGAACCAAAAACATATAAACAATACTCTAGAATACATTCCAATCAAATTAATGATGCTTTACTCAATAGATATATTTTACCCAGGTAAAACCACCGAAAATGTAGTCACTATTAATTCGATCTCTTTTTTGACTAGTGTGGCATTAATAGTGATTACATCAAAAATGTAGTCACTATTAATTCGATCTCTTTTTTGACTAGTGTGGCATTAATAGTGATTACATCAAAAATGTAGTCACTATTAATACCAAACTAGTAAAAAAAGAGATCGAAAATATGATTTACCGAGGCCTACACAGTCCAAGCAAATGGCCCATGGTGATCAACATCCCACATCCTAACCGAAAAGAATGATGATCCACGAAATTTTGCCTCTTCAAATTCTGAAGAATGTACCCAGATTATTACCAATCCACGTCATACCCATAAAGAACGACTATCTATATTTTTTTTATTTATTAATTTTATCAGTACCCGTTTCAGAAATATTAATTTGAAGACGGTCAAAAACTATTAATTCATATAAAATAAATACATTACTGTTCTTCTCTTAATCTGCTTAATCTGCATTTAAGCTAATCGAAGGGCAAAAAAAAGCAAATAACTTATAGATATGCAATAAGGGAAACAAACCCGAAATAGAAGACAGCGTTCGTGACCTTGATATCATTTTCGATAGTAAACTGCATTTTGGTTTATAGAACATATAAGAACGGCCAAAGTTTTGTACGATCCTAAATTGAATAAGCTGTTGTTTTCTGAAATAAACTATACGCCACTTATTTTGACAGTATTAAGAATATCCAAAAAAAAATTTTAAAAGCTCTTTAGTATCATATCGACGGCTCTAAATCATCATGTAAAATATTAATTAATAAATACAAGTATGATGCTCTCTGTCATACATGTTCGTTATTAGATTTGATAATTATGTCCAACATGTGTCAAGGTAAAAAGTATGACTAAATTAACTCGTTGCCGTCTCCTAATTCATATCGATAACACTCGAACTAATGCCGATATCAAAGCACCGCTATGGCGGTTGTGTGAATGTGTACAATAAAGAAACGTTATCTCTTGTCATCACGCCGCCAGATTAGATCGAATATGAAGAACAGGCGTCAAATTCATGCACAGCCGATGGATCAGTCATGTCATGTACTTTTCGTATTATTTAATTTATTGTTGGCCCAAATTAGTTAACTAGAGGACCTTACATAAATAACTTATAATGTATAATTTCAGTCTTATTTAATTGATAAATTAATTACATGTATTTTCCGTATTAATTTTATGTCACATTCAAATGAAATATTGCTTCGCATATTTAAGTCAACAATTACACATTTATAACTATATTTTCTTTGTTATTTGTGGAAATGTTAGAATACAAGTTTATTTCATGTTTTGAGTTTTTAAGTTAAGTAAATTTTTAATAAAAGAAGGTGAAACGGAATTATCAAGCATTGACACTATCTTCTAAAAACTGCACTAACGTTATGCCCGAGGAGCCAAACAACATTAACACACGGATTACCTAACATATTTCTCAGTTTATACGACCTTTTACGCACATAAAAGGGAGTAAATGCCCCAAATTAACCTACAGCCAAACTAAACTAATTTAACATTACCGGTCCAATTTTTAAACCTGCACTACACTACTAGCAAAATTGATTGAAGTTAGACGAAGAGAATAATGTAGAGAGGTATTTTCGATCGCTGTCGGTTTTTTGCACCCAAGTCAAAGGACTTCGCGAAGTTACACGAAGCGTCTCTTTACACTACTCAGCACAATTCAGTTTGCAGATAGACGTCGTACTGTTTACACGTGGGTGCATACGGGCGACTCACGGTTACTGAACTCCTTGCGAGGTTGAACGAATGTGCAGTCACGTAATTTGGACTGCGATCAAGTTCGACCAGCACTTTGTCGAGGTAACTTCGCGAGTAGTGTAGAGGGCATACTAACCACAGCTACAAATATACAAGCTAACTTAGATCACAAATACGTGCAACAATTACGAAAGACACTCAAGCCGTGCATACCTACACAATCGAATTCGGGGCCTCGGCCTATCTTCGTACACAAACACCTTTTGACTTGCGAAAATGTATATTTTCGGAAGACACAACGCGTCAAGAGTACATAACAACCACCATACGACGGTCCGCGTAAGGTGTTAAAACAAGATGACATCATATTCTTACTATTATTAGAGACTGCCTGACTAACAAGTAACTTTATAGATCGACCACTTGAAACTTGCCTATATACTCAGCGAAGATAATGACCAGCCGTCACCAAATACTAAACAATTCATTTTAGTAACTCGCTTCCATTATTAAAAAACCAAAAATTTTACCGATCGATATAAAATCGATTCATGACAGAATATAACTTCCATATTTTCTCGCGCTAAGAATTTAAACACTTTCTCTTTAAAAACTGTTAAACACGCACCAAATATTTGAAGGACTTGATGACAAATTAAATCAAATATGTTTTTGTTGCATAAACTCTCGAATAAACTCCAATCTACTTTAGAATCGAAACTGACCACTGCAAGACAAATGGTGCACGACGAACAAGGACAGACACACTCAGTCATTGTTAACGCCTTGTTTGTCTTATAATAAAATTTGTACTTGGAAGTAGTACATATTTTCCAACACAAGAAAGTTCGAGCAGCTACAGCTACTTAACGAGCGGCTAGATTTTTCACGTCAAAACTACTTTAGAACCATCTATTGATTCTTATAGAACTTGAGTGACGAATATTTTACAATTATAGTTTTTCACCGAAAATTAATGCATGGCGTGAGAGCTCAAGATAGTTATTTTTTACACAATGGCGTTTACAAGTTTCATGTACAATATTTTAATTCAAAAGTAATTTGTATCTTATATCTATTAAACATCTTTACTATTTTAACGAAATTTAATCAATGTGAAGATTTTCAAATAAACAGCATTATCAAATCAAAAAAAAATAATGGACGCTGTAAGCAAAATGTCTAGAAAAGAAATAATTTTGTTTCCCTATCCCCATATTAATTTATTTTAGGAATTTTTTTATAATATATTTTAATTATAACCCTTCTGCATAATTATCAAAATTTTATTTTATTTTAAGTTTCAATTTTGAAATATTTCAATCAAAACTTAAAATAGTAACAGATTTACGATTTTTGTATTGAGGCCAAACTTATTTGTTCATGTATAGTGCAATTTGAACGCAAAATTCTCCCAGCATGAAATTAACTTGTATTGATTAAAAGTTGAGGATTATTTAGTGTAATAGCTATATTAATTTATTTATATAAATTACATTTAAAATATCGATATGGTGCGCATATATATTTTTTTCCGATATTAAGGTATTATAAATACCATTGGAAGTAGTTAGTACTGGGATAGGAAAAATGTTCTGTAAAAATGAAATTCCTTTTTTCAAGTTTTATTTTATGAAACATTTACCACTCACTTGAGCCCCATTGTATGCAAAATATATGAAATGTATCCCCACACTTTATTTTTCAAAAATAGATTTCAAAAATCTGAAAATTCTAGATACCAGCGTTTCATTAAAGCTTTCAAATCAATTTGTCTCAAATGAAATAAATTCCATAACAATTTCAAAAGATGTACAAGTACATAGTTCTACTTTATACGTGACTCACAAGTGCACGACGACGAAATTAATTCAACGGTAAAATTTATACTAAGAATCTCATAGAAATATGTTACGAGATTCTTAATATAAATTACTTATTTCCGATAAGATTTATTGATGATTTTTGAAATTGAAAATTAAATTTATATATAAATTCATTGATATTATGTATTATCCATTGGTGTAAATTCATTTAATATTGTTAGTCAGTAATTTCGTATTCGTAAAAATATGGCCAGCAATGATATAAAAAATTCTGGAAATAACATGATTTTTTGTAAAAATTAAGAAATAGGTAATTTTAATAAACGATATTTGATATCAAAATGATATATTCTAGATAATTAGTAAGACCATTCTTCTTCGTTTTATAGGGAAAGAGTTTGTAAAACATTTTCAATACTAGGACTTTTCACATTTCTTGATGTGCCAAATACATAATACAGAAACTACGAGGTTTGGAGAAGATTTGAAGATTAGAAGTATTAAACTGTTGTATTCCAATACTATTAAAAATTTACCGAAATTTTAATTGTAACAGATTTTCAATCGTGTAAAGATGTAAACAAAATATATTTAAAAATATATGAATGGTGTACTTCGCACGAGAGTAAATATGAATCCACTGTTTTGCAAGCATATTTTTCCTCACGAGATATTTTAAAGGGCCAATTTCTCACATCATTGTTTTTTTTTTTGTAAATGAAAAAACCCGAATCTATCCCTTGGTCGGTAACCGTCTTCGAGGATGAAAATTTAAAAAAATTTAATATTTTATTCAGTGGAGCTATCGTATTCAATCGTCTTACTCGCAGAAAATTAAACGGAACTTTAAAAACTATCAGAAGACACTTTTTCAAAATTAATGTCAATTTGGCAACGTGTAACATCTTGTCAAATGTCGTGATGTTAAACTAATTGTCACTTAAATCTTGGAAAACATGCTACGTTCGCTAACCATAAGACGGTCATCTATTTTTTGAAAGAGTGCAGTTATCGTTGTCATATTTTTATCGATATTTTGCATTCCCTATTGAAATTCACTTATATTTTAAAGAACATCAAAAAACGGATATCAATTTTATAATCTATTTCTTCCCATTTTTCCATAACCGATCGACTTGCAATTTGACATTTGTGTATTATACGTATGACAAAAAACTCTCGAAATATTTTTTATTTTACAGTTTTGCGTTGTTTTTCAAACCAATCTAACATTCGTTTAGAATTGTTTCTAATATGGAAGTTAGAATCTAAGTATTAGTAAATTTTTACCATAATCAAACTTTGGCCTAATTAATTTTTGGCTAGTCACATTTTGACGTCAGTCCATCCTATACAAAAGGCTTCTACTTTATGACTTATATTTATTTTTAGTTCCGTCAAAAATTGGTTTTCGAGTTCCGTCAAAAATTGGAAAAATTAAAACGAAAAGAATTGCGGACTTGAAAACAATGTCCCTTTTTATAAATAACTCTACTTTTATTTAATTTTTGTATTATATATATATATATATATATATATATATATATATATATATATGTATATATTTATATATAGAAACTTTGATTAAACAAATGATTGCATCCAATCCAGTCCATCCAATCAATCCATTTCAGTATATGAATTTATTTGTTCTCTGTTTTTTTTATGCTCCTGTTACACCATTAACCAATTAATAAAAAAAATGTGGCCAAATTATTATCATAAACCATACTTTTGCAAGTGTCTGCCTGATTTATCCGGTTGTTAATGATGGTGGGTTATTTTAATGGGTAATTATGTCGTAAATTTAAGCATGTTAATTCTTTCCATGTTTGTTTTTCAACTTTCTAAAATCATGTAAAAGTGCTTTGATTTATGTTTTTTTTCCTATATGAATGCAGTCGTGTAACACTTTGCTATTGACATATGTATATACAATGTAAGGTTGTTAACGAAATGTTTGAAGAAAAAAGTTTAAAAATTTCGTGCCTTTAAATTAATTGTTTAGGTTATATTAGGTTAAAATAAGAACTCTGTGCTTTCTTTGGAAATATGATAAATTCAAAACTTAGAAAGAACCAGAAAAATATGAATGAAATAAATTAGTAAAGAGATGCTAAAATATATATGGCGATCCGTAATTTTAAAAGAACTATTCAAATTTTCAACAATTTTACAGGAACTTTTCTTTTAATTTTATACCCCTTCCTATAATATTGATTTAAAAAAGCAGACTTGAGTTTGTTTGATTTTGAAAATATTATGAAATTATTTTTATAATATATAGCGCAAATTAAAATAAAGATTTAAACTTTAATATGATACCATATTGTTAAAATCGAGAAGTAATGCATCATTTCTACCAAATATACTAAGTTTATGCATCTAGATATTTATCACTCTGAGTGCACATTTTGAGCCTTGGTTAAGTCCTCATCTCTACATATTTTGTAGGCACTTGAGAGTAGAAACATCGAAAACTTGTTAAGATATATTGATAAATTTTGCTTAGAAATATCAAAATTTTATCAGGATGAGAGCTGTATTAAATAGCAAGTACTATTTGCAGTCCACTTTAATAAATTCTCTAAAAACAAGCTTCATATGGGAAATGTTTATATGTGAAATTATATAGGCAACACCAATATTCTAATTCAATTGTGTCAAACTTTAATGAAAACAACTATATAAAATTAAAAAATCCACAATGCGAATACGTAAATGGACTTCAAACCAAGAAGGAAAGAATGTGTGGAGAAGGTATCCAACACATTTTATAAAGAAGCCTAACTCGCCATTAAAACGTATGAAGGGGAGAAAGGAAATACAAAGCCGTATAAAGAAAATTAAAATATAAACTAAATGCTTAATTGACAATCGAGTATCCAGTTAATTAAGAGAAATACCAGTATAATAATTCAAGCTACTTTTATTATTGTCCGTTTTTTTTAATTTAAAATTTTTTTGAACACACTATCGTTCACACTAAGTGTTCTATATAGGTAAATAAATAGAACACTTTCTTAATATAAATATTTCTTATCTATAGGATCTCGTGAAAAAAAGTAGCTGACCTCTTTCTAATTTCGGCTTGCTTACGCAGGAGCGAGATAAAAAGTTTTTGTGCAATTTACTAAAATTATCACGATTTTTCATACATAATTGCACTTTGTTTTGTCAAAAACTTGTGCTGCCTTCATTCTATAAATATAACCTGCAAGTAGATATTTTTATTGACTTTTTTAAATAAATAACTCATATTCCTATTTTTACAAAAATACGAGAAATAAACTTATATAACCATAAAACTTCTAATTAACGGGATTAAATATTTTGACAGACACATAGGGCATTTTGTACAATTCTAAACAGTGAAGTGTATTAAGTGTATAAAATTTAAGTGTATACAAAATTATTAAACAGGTTTTGTCAACGAATAGAAACACTCATCATTGTAGAAAAGCGTAAATATTAATATCTCTTGTAAGCAATTAAAGGACAAGCAATTTATGGTTACATGGTTTATTTTTTTTTTCTTTAGCCGGGTGACAAATATTTAAGTTTTTTTTTCTAATTATTATTTATCAAAAAAAAATTCAACTTAAAAAAAATGATTACAAATTGGCATTCCAATTGTTTCTCAATAGTACCTGTGCGATTCTATGCACTTCTTAACCAATATATTATCAAAAATTATAAAAAGGTACCTGATTTGTCTTACTAATAGGTGGCTACGGATACACTAACAGATTTTCTAAAAAATTTTGGTGAACAAAATTTAACTTTAAAATTAATTCATATGGACAGAATGTATAACAAAGTTATCAAAATGTATACTAAGTACAAAAAAATAATATAGATTTTAATATGACTTGTGGAAAACTTAAGGTTATATCAGATTTAGTTATTATTAAAAGACTAAATAAAAGTAGTTCCAATTAGTACCACACGTATACAAAAATTGCTTTGCGCCATTTCTACATACTCTAATTTACCAAAAGTGGTCTAACGGTAGAAGATTTCAATAAAAAACGTTTCAATTTGGCTTTGCAAATGCAAACCCATTAGCCAACAAATAAGATGCGGAGTCTTAGTATGCAATGAAATACATCAATAATTACTTTACATAAACTTGTTAACCGGCAATTTTCTCTTCGCTGATGTATTTCATAATATTTAACTGACTAATAATTTACATAATTCATTTATAACAATTCATAAAACGGGGATTGTAGTATCGACGTGTAGAATATGCTGATGTATATTTATTATTTTGGAACAAGTCATATGTGTTAAACTTTATATTAATCCCTTGTTTACGAGTATATCGGCTCTCGTCATATGGCCATGATTATTTGTTATAATATACTGTTTACTATCTATATTATCTCGTCATATCTTGCTAAAGATTTACTACCACACTATTATTACGATTATTGGATTATTGTCAGATTATCAAAACACAATTATTGTTATAACACTGATACCCAAACTTTATATAAAACGCAAAAGTTTTTATTTTTTTTATTATTTAAGACACACACGTCTTACCATATTACTAAGGAATACGTGATTAAGGTTTGTTAATACTTTCTAACTTTTTTCTCCTGCTAAATTAGGTATCGACTTTTATAATCCATTTCGTTAGTCTAATTCAAATTAGACGATAAATTTATTAACAAAGAACGAAGTAAGTATCCTTAAAATACTCAGCATTTTTTTTGTCTTATTATAAATTCCATTCGTTCACTTTAATTGTTAGTTTATTCTATCAATAACTATTTAAAAATAAACTATTAAAATAATACCAATATAAAGGAAATTGTATCCTAAAATATTGGAAAATTGCCTTCGAAAGTTTATAAGCTATGATGAATCATAAGCATAATAATAAAAAAAATTTAATTAGTTTTTCGATCATAGTAATGCTGTTTACCATTACGACTAAAACTAATTTACTTTTAATATTACTATTTACAAACGTGTTCTATATAAATTCTTCCAAATAATTGCATAGAAAATTTTAAATCATGCAACAACCATAAATTGTTTATGTCCTTTTATTGTTTACAAGAAATACTAAGATTTAAGCTTTTCTACAATGATGAGTATTTCTACTCGTTGACACAAAACTGTTGAACATTTCTGGATTAATTAAATAAAACATCACGTGGAATTTACTAAGTCATACAATGAACTGATTAGGCCTTATGTTTATTTTTTCATTTGTCTATAAGCGGATATCATTATTTACCAACATTAACACATTAACACAACTCGTCACATAATTTTACCCCATATACATTTTATTCAATTTTAACGTCGAATCCCTTAAATCAAACTAGGGTATTTAAAAAAGACTATGCTTATGAGATCAAATAAAATATTACTCGAAAAAATGCATAAGTGCAGTTTTAGCTAATAAACGTTCCACTATATTTAATGACAAAATATTAAGTTTTTATTTAAGTAATAATTGAATTGGCTGCGAATAATAATTGAATTGATTTGGCTGCATATAATTAGACGAGTAAAAGAAATTTGAACTTTTAAAAACACGTTTATTATATTATACGATATTTAAACTCTACCTGAATATAATTTTATTTAAAAAGTCTCATCGAGTGCTTTGAGCCCCAAACGAACTTTCTCAATCTGAGTATTATTTTATAATGAGAACAATTAATACTAGGTACCAAATATTCACTATTAACTTTGTAAAAAAATACCTATTTATTTGTCACAGAAACAATTAATGCGGCGCTTCAGGTATTCATTGGTCTCTTCATTAAAGCATTAAATAATATTGATCTATATTTAAGCATTTAAATATAATGAAAACAATTAATGCGACTCTCCGAATATTTATTGTTCTCTTTGTAAAAGCGTTACTTTATTATTTTATAATGAGAACTATTAATACTACATTCCAAGCATTCCATATTCTCATTATAAAACCATTACCTAGTCCTTTTACGATACAAATAATTATAATGCACTCCAAGTGTCTATTTTTGTCATTACAAAACATATCCAAAAATGTTTAAGAAAACGTAGTGATTTTAGTTGAAAAATTAAAATGAAGGAATCTCGTGAATTGAATCGTCTAGAGTACCAAAAAGGATAGGAGTAAGAAAAGAATAAATTCTAAATGAAATAACCTCGAAAGAAATTAAGAGTAGTTCAAACATGGTTGCAAGTATTGCAAATATCGGTATATGTACATTTTTACCAGTGGTGTCGTGTCAAACTCGAATCAATGCATTTACCTAGAACTAAAGCATTAGTGGAATTTCCTCGAAGACGAACACGCAATGGATAGTTTACTAAAAATCTGGAAGTGTTAAACAACAATTTCAAAACGTAAATTTAGAGTTCAAACATATATTGAAGTATAAATATCCCACAGTCTAAAATTTAAATAGAGCGACTTTAATTTTTACAAATTTAGGATATTTGGATTATAAAGAACTATTTGTAAATTTTTTAATAATTGTAAATTTACTTGACGTAGTCGTATAAATATATATATATATCTATATATCTATATATATATATATATATATATATATATATATATATATATATATGTATATATATATATATATATATCTTGAAAATACTACAATGTTAAACTTATAACTAATATCAAATGCTAATAGACGTTTACCTCAGCATGGTTTACTATTTCCTATTATCTCCTAAATATTATAATAAATAGAGTGAATTTAGCTCAAAAACACTAAACGTTTTGTATTTTATCTACAATTATAATACAATAGTTTATTTCGTAAAGAATGTCGAATTCTTATCAATATATTAACCGGGGCCCATAGCTTGATATGATGACAAAACAGAGGTTCGAATATTATTAAAAAGTTTGACTAGTTATCTCTATTTTGTCGAATCTTATTTTTGTAATTTTATTATGCAGTACTTAAACTATGACTACTAAATTTAGACTTTTAAAAAAATGGGTTTTTTGACGTAAACAAATTTGAAAAAATGTCAGTACTATCGCTGTAGAGAGTTTTCAAAGAGTGCGCTGTTCGATTTTCTGTTCACTTAGCAGTTTAGTTTCGACGAATAAAGAAGTAAAATATATAAAAATTTCCCAAAGAATTCCATTCCTCAAGAATTTGGTTTATAGCGCAAAGCAAGCTAAGTAATAAGTGATATGTGTGCGACGATTGGTAATGTTTTATATATATATTATACTTATTGATCTCTCCTTCAACTTCTTTCGGGATGATCTCATTAAATTGAAAATAAAGTAAAAAGCCTGTGTGAAATAAATCTCGGATTAAATTTGCATTGTTTGATAATTTTTTTTCTACTATCATGTTAACATGCTACAAAAGAAAAAAAATCGTGCTTTAGAGAAGGAAGTGAAAATATTCTTCCGCATAAAGGAAAATAACCTTGAACTTGAGAAGAAGGATGATGTGTGCATGGAGCTACTGGGTCTCTAATATTTAACTTGGATGAAATATCCTTCCTCATTCATCGTACTCTTCGGATATTTGATCAACATATGCTTCTTTCACTATTTGATCACTCAAGGAATGAAAAATTTAAAGATCCAAATAATCTTAAAATTGAACTTACTCACATTTTCAGTCATAAATCGAGAGAATTCTAAAAGGAAGAAATCTAGACATACGCTAGCGACAATTGATGTATAAACATGTGCTTATGCATAATAACTGAAGATTGATTTAATTAATTATATTTGAGAAATAAAACAACTCTGCAAATTGAGACCGCGGGTTTTATTAGCGGCCAACATGATAAAAATTAATTATATCAGTTTATAAACTAATAAACTCTAAATATTTTTTTAAAGAGAACTATTTGTGGCAAAACTCATATTATCTAATGTATAATAGTTATACGAGAGGCTCCGCAGACCTCTTATCATTATTATAATATATTTCATGTATCCATCAAACTCAATACATAAGTATCAAGTATAGCGTTTAAGATATTCAAATTAGTTATACTTTTTTTTGGATTTCGACATAAAAACTATTAGACTTATTCTTTAGAAATATACGAAAATGATTAATTTTGACCCATGTTAGTAAACATTGTAGAAGTCTATCAAGGACGTACGTCTTAAAAATTAAATTTTGACCCAATAATATCCCAAACATACCACCAAAATTAACAGACTTCTTATAATGTTTACATATCACAAATAAAAGGCAATAGCAGTATTTCTGCTTATTAGGTCATTTTTTTAGAAATAAAGAACGGATTTTGATGTAGTTTTCATTAACTGATGATATATAATTCTGAAAAAATGAATAACTTAAGTAGTCATGGTATCAAAAGACAGGATAAAGAGCAATAAACAGGTAACTCTAGTTTTAGAATAAATTATAATGCCCAGGCCATACAACTGATATCAAAATAACATAAGAATGAAATTCAAATCTCCGAGAAGCATATACGAGCTTGGTTATAGTATAAGTTTATTAAAGATAAAATAAAACAATGATCACATAATTTATTAATAAGAACTAGACCTCAAAGAACACTTGCGGCATATTTTGCCGAATACCAAACACAATTAATTTGAAAAGTGAGTTGTTTAATCTGAAATCAAATGCATGCTTATCTTAATTGTTTGTTTAAAATGCATATAATTAATTACTCTTATTAATTGTCAAACTGAAAGGTTAATTTAATATTATAACCAAGTACGGAAACGATAGGTTGTAATGTAAAAATAAACTTTTTTTTATTGCTGAAAAGAAATTATATGAAATTAACGCTGCTTCCAGGTGCAAATAAATATACTATGCTGCAATTTTTATCAAACTTTACGGAAATTTACTACCCATCAAGCAAATATATTTTTATTCCATTTCATGTATTGCACTATATTTGAAGTATCAATTTCTTCGCACTTAATCTACTCGCGTCCATATTTTTATTTATTTCACCTACTATCTCTTTATAACTAGGTATGCTAGAAAATTTACTACTTTTGTGGATTCTACAGCCACGTTCCATTTATTCCAAAGCAAGAAGGAATTTGCATTCGTTAGAGCTTATCTCATACAATTATAAGGCCATTGATTAAAATGTATGATGAGCTTTCATGCTTGTACAAAGTGTGTTCTTTTCCATCAAGTTTTAAATCGTTTTGCATTTGCCATAGTTTAATAGTCCTGTCAAATGGGTCAAATGTCACATATTAGGTGAAGCAAATTGATTACATTAGACCGACCATAGTAATTTATATCAGATTCGATCGACACAATTATAAGCTTCAGGAAGAAGTGATTTTTTATTCATATAAATGGATTTATATAAAACTACAATTAATATTTCAAATCGTAAATATATCGTCGACGTTACGAATCTAAAAATACTCCGAAAGTTAGTTAAATCGATCACTGATTACATTCGAAAAGTCAAAAAATACTAATTTTACTAATATTATTAATCTGTATAAAACATTCAATTTTATTAAGTTATAACATTTTTACTCGATTTAGATATTTCAGTAAAACAAGTTTTAAAAGCTTATTACGCCATAATTTTTTTATGTTGACGCATATTTAGCATCATATTACGTTCAAGTAGAGACATTATTATTATATTTTATTAGACCTATAGTTTAAATTTTGTTAATTATATATATATATATTATCATTATTATTATATTTTATTAGACCTATAGTTTTAATAATGTTCGTAATAAAAATTATGTAATTAACAGCCTATTAATTTGTGATGTACTAGATTAATCAACTAAATAAGAGATCAATAATATACGGCCAGTGGGGTTTTATTCTTAAGGCATTTTAGAAATTCGTTCATAGAAGTCGATTTACATGAATATTTTAAGGCGGATAGAATGTTATAATGACCTTGTCTTTTAACGATATGAACTTCCATTTATTCATTAAACTATAAAACAATTCGAATATCGAATTTTATTTGAATGTAAATTATTAAATATCAAATTTTTTTAAAGAAATATTACTTAATATTCAAAAAGATTTTTTTTTCTTCTTATGTATCTAATCCTCGTCACGATCTTCATCTATAAAACTGCTAATATTTTTTTTGTTAAAAAGCACTCTAAGCTTTTTAGATGGTGGTGGAATTCAATCTCGATAATTACATTTCTGTAGAAATCTAGATTTCTGTCTTCATAATCGAACACTTCGTTGTTAAACTAACAATGTTAAAGCGCGAATCGCGCGGGAAAAGCTCGATAAGGGCGCACCGACTCCAAAACTCTCCAACAGTAGTAGTATTTTGCAAATTTATTTGTATTCGGAAACGATATTGTACTGCAAATATTCCAACTGAGTACTCGTACTTTTATTTTATTATATACTTTTCTGTGTACTTCCTATTCGATGGTTATTTGAGGTCGGTTAAATTTTTTTTTCCATTTCTAGTGCCTGTTATATTCTACGGTACTGCAATAATATCGCATTTAAGAAATCAAAAGGGACGTTTACAGTATTTGATGAATCTAATTATATTCATATACATCTACACATATACGCGCTTAGATACATACGTATACACCGATATATAAATCTCATTCCCACTTTTGGCCTCTCCGTAGTTAGTGCATTAAGCCTGCATATCCATTTACATACTATATTTTCGCCTATTAATATTCTAGTTTCTATATATATCTATATATATATATATATATATATATATATGTGTGTGTGTGTGTGTATATATATGTATATATATATGTATATATATACATATATATATATATATATATATATATATATATATATATGTCAATTGAAAAGAATCCATATTCGATGAGTTTTCTCCTCATCACTGAAAACTTCCTGTCACCACTTTTTGGCTCCATCATTTTGACAGACTGACGTGACTGTGGGCGACATAAATCGGTATACCGTCTTTAATCATGATAAAATTTTAGATATTTTATTAATAGATTATTATTAGACCCATATCATCCTTACCGAATTATGAGACCTGTGCTGGACTTTATTGAGGAATTCTTTGTTAGTATTATACCTCAAATTAATTTTTTTCTTATTACGAATTTGTGCAAAAATAAACGAAAATAATTTCTGTAGAAATCTAAAAAATTTCACTCTAATTCCATTTGGACATATTGCAAATAATTTTTATTTTAAATTGTTCAAATTTGTAATAATTTCCTAACGTACCTACTTATTTTCAAATACTAACTCAAATACTGACTCAAATATGAAGTTTCTTTTAAGATTTATATTCGTATTTTCCAAATGTGTTATGACATTTCGAGACATATTTGTTTTATTTTGGACTTAACTAAATTAGGTTACCGTTATAATTTGAGCACAAAGCATACGATTCTTACAGGATTTAAGATATTTAGGAGACTACTTGTATTTTAAAAGTTAGCAGTTAAATTTTATTTATAGTACTATATTCTGGAATAAAATAATATCGAATTGTAGAAACCGTCACATATTTATTGTAAATAATGTCATATGTTATCGTTATTGAAACGCAAACATATTAAAAGCATGATTTTTCTGTAAATGTACGCAAATGAATAAAATAGCTAGAAATAAAATGGCAATAAGAAATATATTATTGTGAGCATTTACTCTGAACTAAAAATAACGATTGTTTAACATTACTTTACATACTCGTGAACTACACAACAGCAACAAGTACAACACTGAGTAATGTATTATGTTTTTGGTTTACAAGTGCCTTTCAATTAGCTCTTAACTTTCAATTACAACTACCAGGAAAATAATGACAAAGCATTGCAAATATAATAAGAGCTGCGAAAATAACAAGGCGTGGATCGTTAAGACGCGGAATCGACAAAGTAACATATTGCCGACTATTAGAAAAGAAAATGAATAATAAGTGAGGATAATGAAACAGAAAATAGAGAGGTATACATAATTTCATAAATTCGTAGATCTGCCATCTCTACAAATTCCATGAAAAATAGTGTGAGAATGTAAGAA
This sequence comes from Druceiella hillmani, assembly GCA_039881145.1. Lineage (NCBI taxonomy): Eukaryota > Metazoa > Arthropoda > Insecta > Lepidoptera > Hepialidae > Druceiella > Druceiella hillmani. The sequence goes on along the minus strand of JAYKKI010000004.1, from coordinate 41,511,053 downwards.
AATTATTTGCATCACATTATTCTTTGTATTCTGAATTTAACTGTCCGTTCACTGATTTAAAATACAATATTTTTTTTTTATTTGTCAGTACAAAAATAATTGTTAACGATAACCTGCACTGGAAGATACAGCTTGAGTTTTATTATTTATTTTTTTTAATTTATTTACAAACTTATTAATTGCTAGTATAGTAGTAGCATTTTACAAAAATCGTTTTTCCAAAACGCATTTTTTGTTTCAATGTTCATCTGGATGTAAATTGAAGCTAGATGGTTGGGACTTAATTTTTACACCGCTATCTGTCTGGCTCCCAGGAAAGAAAATTTAGTGTCAATGAATAAACAGCGTTACTCAATGTCTATGTGAAAAATTGTTGTTAATTGTCTGAGTACAATGTGTTCATTGTTTTTCGAGGTTTCATTGAGGGCACATGGTTCAAATAATTTAAATATAAAATTCGTATTTACCGTCTTCAGTACACTTTGTAAATCAGTTATAAAAAAGGAACTCTTACTAACTTCCGCCCAAGCTCTAGCCAAAACGGACTAAATTATAGTGAACTGTATTGAGCTGCGTATCACGCCATTGTTTAGAAGTCAATACCAAATTTTTCGGAGACTTTTTACGCTTTTTTGTAAACTCTGTCAACCGTATCCGGTTTCTTATAGTTCTCACCGTAGAAAGAATATTTTGATACGGGTTTTATTAATTTTTCTTCTTCGTTCCTTTCAAATTTCTAATATCATTAAAGCTTTCACGAGATGTTTCTTATTTTTGAACCTAAATTCATGCAGAAAAGGTTGTAAACAACCTGTATTAAAGCTACTAAAGCAACTGCATTTCGCTGATTATAAGAACCTCCGAGAGAAACGCTATAACACACTTTACGTGAAATATATTCACTCACGCCTTACGTAAAGGCACATATATTTTTTTATTTGGTACTATCTTAATAAATATTAATTATTTTCTCACCTGATCGTGTCTTGATAAAGCTATATCATTGAATATATTTGGCGTTAATTTTGTAGAAATTCATTATTCACAATTAAATGAAACTACGTGATGTAGTATTATTTCCACTTTCTTTATGTTCTTTACCACGACCTAGATTTCGTTGTATTACAACATCTTCAGGTGGGATATTAGCAAAGATCTTCGCTAATATCTTTGCTAATATCCCACCTGAAGATGTTGTAATACAACGAAACCTAGGTCGTGGTAAAGAAATTAAAGAAAGTAGAAATAATGCTACATCATGTAGTTTCATTTAATTGTGAAAGCTATATCAATTTCATTGTTTCATTATAGAACTCTAAAACGACATAATTTATGCGAATATACATAACGTACGTATATGTAAATATAAACATTATGTACCTAAACATATTTAAAAGATTCAATTTTTCATAAATTAATTAAGTACGTTCAAATATGCAACGAGAGTTAAAGCGCAATGTACAGTGAGCGTTACTTACAGAGTGGTTCTGCTTACAATGCACATCCACCCCCTTTTTTGCAAATCCATTTTATGAAAAAGGTCTGCTGTTGCACGATATGAAAATGTTTATCCTTTCCAACGAGGGAAGTCTTAAACAAAAACTTACAGAGTAAACCTTTTTTTTCAAATACACCCATTGTATGACCAATTTCGTTTAACAGAAATTTTTTTAAACTAGGTTGGGCCACGGTTTTACTCGCATGGAAAATAAAAAATAATGGTAGAGAAATTTAAAACTATCTTCTTGTGAAAAAATTAAATTTTGGCGTCGAAAATGGCTCATAAACAGAACTGAATAAAGGGCGTAAAAGAAAACATACATGTCTACTACACTAGGCAGTGTGTTGACGTGATGTGTTATTACATACTTTAGCTTACGCTCTTAACCATAAGAGCGTGACTTTTTTAATTACAATATATGGGAAAAACAAATATATCTCCTTGACATTGGCGATGTGTGTACAAAATTTCATAAAAATTGATTAAGTACTTGGGGCGCGAAATTAATAAAAAAACAACCTCTCTTATAACATTATGATTAGGATAAGAGCAAGATTATTATTGCTGCCGTCTAATACATTAACCGTTTTTCTCATAAATACGTGGCACTATGAAAACTTGGAATTCCCACTTTCATATGTTTTGAATCGATAAATTGTAACAGTAATATTACTTTAATATGGTGTTATTATAATATCTTGCAGCTTACAAGAAATTTGTGAAATTAAAAAAAAAATACTGTGAAAGAAAATATATAAAAATTGAAATGAATGAGAATATTAAGCTGTTAGATTGAAAGCAGTTTTGAAAATGCAGTTATTCCTGGTATCTTTAAAAAAATTAATGATGGACCACAATATACTCCAAATTAAAATAACGATTCTTTGAAACGTAAAATACATGAGTAATCGTTTTAAACTTGATGCTAATATACTGATTACTGTTTTATATAGCAGATAATTTAATGCATGCTACAAAGTAAATATCACAGTAATATAACAGTTTCGGTCAAAATACTACACGATAACGTTAATCAGTACTATCGATCTACTGTTCATTTTAAAAAAGGAAGACCGATAATTTATTTACAATAATTTCAAACAAATACATAATTTCAGCGCTGTAAAAATATATTCGCACACTGGATTTATAGTGAAGAAATTAACATGGATAATTATTTTGCACACAGTACACCTTTCTTTCTAATTCTTTGCAAATGGAATAAATTTGCCCAACATAATTTAAAATCCATCGAATATACGTAGCTAAAACATAGGAATATTATTGAATCAGAAATTAATTCGTAATAGAACAAAGACTCATTTCATTTGTCGTCGTATTATAATTTTCTACATAACGGACATGTTTTAACTTGAAAAGGTCTATTCGCTCGTTAAGTATAGTTATAGCCAGTTAAAATTTCTTGTGTTGCAAAATACCATCAAATTTCAATCCCTCATGTCTACAAGACTAATAATTATGTTTTATCAATGGTTAAGCCTGCAGCATATATTTGTCCGTGTTTGCATTACAGTATTTGTTTTATCTATGACGTCTTTACACTTCTAAAGGTGCATGTGAGTGATTGTCGCGAACTAGCGAACTGTCGTAAATATACTCAGAACTATAGAGAATGCTAATTAGAAGAAATATCGCATCAAAACCCAAGAAACTCATTGAAAACATTGAAAAGAAAATGAAAAAACGGTTCAAAGCGATTACGTAGCTGGACCGTCAGTCATGTGGTGTCCAGCGACAGTACAAATCTCCACGTATCATGTGCAGACATTGTTGGAAGACATGACAGAAAATAGTGAGATCGATGGCAATATGACAACGCACGATGAGAATGTATTGCGATCTCCAAATATCGTCGTATTGTCAAGGTCAGGCATCAATGCGCATAGTCAATGGAGGGTGCTACGGTAGACCATGATATAATTAAGCACGAAACCGTAAGTGCAATCGAGGGTCGATATGCTGTAGATCCGCTTGACTCTCGTTGAAAGACGCACTGAAAACATATTTATTGGACGAGGGAAACCCAAGTGTATGCGGTCTCCATCATAAAATTACGTATTAATACAAAACACTTGATATGATTTTATCACGACGTTTTCACGAAATTCTACGGCGCGGACCCGAGCTGCGCATTTCGATGTTTCTTCTTTTTGTCGAGACCCTTAAATAGTTACCTAAAACTAGTAATATATTTCAATACGAGATTTTGCTCAAATTTATTGAAAAATTTTTAAGATATTTTTATTTCAGCTAAATGGCATTTATTAATAATAAAGAGACAGTGCCAACAAATTATCAATATTAAGTAGGCACTCTAATATTATTACCAGTTTGTAGCTAGTTAAAAGGTCCAAACTTCTTTATCGCATTTTATTTGATCACAGGTGATAAAGAAGTTAAGATTAGAAACGGATGAATATTTTTTCATAATATTTTCTTTTTGGTTTCATATTTTAGCTAAATTACACCATCGTTCATTTTAATTCAACGTCAGCATTTAAAATGATCAGATCGAATCATTATCGCTGGTTAGAAACAATGTTAAGGGACTTAAATCGTTTGAATCTATTGAAGAATCTGAAGGGACTTGATTGTTTGAAAGACCACTTAAATCGTTTGATTCTGTGTAAGATTCAGCTCCAACATCCATGTGCTGTTGCATAATGTATTTCTGATTTCCTTACTTAGTGTGGCAATCTACAGGATAGTTATAGCCTGTAATATTTGCATCAGTGCTTACTGTGAATATAGTTTTCAAAGTTCCTTATAGAAAGAACAAATAAAAAATTACTAATTTTGATACCTATTGCTTTGCTAATAATCAAAATCTCTGGCCCACTTCTAGTCCAGTTTACAACATGAAAAAAGTGGTCAAGGGTGAGTTAGATTCTTAAAATAGCTCAACTGCGCCATTCGATGGGAGCAATTTTTTTTTATGGCTGTGAATATAATAACCAGTTTTCGATAGCCTATCCCCTCTCTCCTCTAATTTGGCAGTTATTTTGAATAGTAAGTGTATTTTCCATATCTTAAGACCAAAAAAAACGGAATCTATATAAGATTATCCACGAATTTGTCCTTCGTTTCATCGATCACAGCGGTTTTTATAAAAAAAAAACAGTTTGACTCAGAAATTGTAAAAAGACATGTAAAATAACCTAACTCACACATACCTCAGTAGTTAATACCCAAAATTGTTTTTAATACCTCCATTAGGGAAGGAAGTCGAAGTATTCCAAATAATACTTAAAGCACACCATTTCTGTTTATATCAATTAAAAGTACCATTTACATGGAATAAAAAACATTTTATTTTTGAATTTTTCTAAGATTATTATAGAGATATTGCTAAAAACGTCTATAAAAATTTACTTCTAAATCGTTTAGAATTGAGATCTGTCTTTCATGAGAATTGCGCTGGCTATATGTCCGGATTACTGATCAAGAAATATCTCAAAAATCACCTACATGTTTTTACTATATAAACATTGATTCAATAATAGTTTATAGGACCATTAGCCTTCCCATGGAAACAATTCAATAATTAAATATTACAAAAGCTGTGAAAACGGCATAACCCACAAAAGTTCAATTATCAAACAATCAACAACGAAGCAAGCGGGACAAGATGTCTTAAAATAACTATTCAATGTTAATTAAAAATTTAACCGGTTGCGAGGATTATTCCCAGCTTAAAACTTATCTCCGATACGGAGAACTATGAAATTGTGTTGAAAGTAGTGACTATCGATTTGAAGGACGACTTGAAGTTGAGAACAAAAATATTTTACTAATATATATGACGCCCCAAGTTCATATTCAAGAAGCTCAGACTGTTAAAGAATTCTGAAATAAGTTAGCACGTGCTTTTGACGATCCAGAACTAGTACACCGAAGTGGGTTTCTTTAGAGATCTATGTATGACAACACTTGCGGAATGTCAAAATATAGAAGACTATGTCAGCAGAATAATTACATAAAGTCCGAAATATCGCATTCAAATCAGGCAATGAGTGGCTGGAGACAATGCTACTCTCAGTTCTAATAGACTCATGCAAAATCAATGATTATAACAATCAAAAGTTCTGTTATGAAAATAAGGGCGGATTTGGTCAAGGGGAAGATTCACGACAAATAGAAATTCTAAAGAGAAAAAACATGATTATCTTTTATATTAAAAAATGAACACTGCGATGTGACAGCAGATAAGGCGCCACCTGTCAATACAATGAAAATAGCAGACGACAAGTAATTGAAAGTGGGCTCAGGTGAGGTGAGACAGGATATTCATAAAACAAAAGTTCAGTGTAATAAAATTGTACTTAGAAAAGTATTAGGTATACTAATTAGATACAGCAACGAATTTACCATGAGTAGGCCAAATCCTTAAAAAAGGAGGTCAAATATTATTAGGACAGGTATGATGAGAAAGGTCGTTTGATAAAGAACAAGAAAAATTAATTAATTGCCACTCCGAATCTAGTCAGTGGCAAGCGCCTATATTTTATCGGCATTCCACCGTCGTGAATACAAAACGCATGCCAAAAGGGAATAGAGGTGCGGGAAAAGCAATATTTTGTCATAATCCGTCGTAATGAGAATTTATGCCCCAATAGACCTGATAGAGTCCAAGTACACATTGAAGTCCAAGTACACACTTCTGAAGACTTCTAAAACATTCAATGTCAACAAACATAACCGTAGACTGCAAGTCTAATATAGAAGATACACTTAAGAATGAGTTTTCATGAAATCAAAGGGCATATTTACCGATGCGCAATGCTACACCATTCTTAATGTGGGCGGTAAAAATAGATTATTCCGTAATAAAATATTATATATGTATTAAAACCAATGTAAATGATAAAAGAAAGTATTATTTACTTATTTATTATATTATACAAAATATTTATCAATAATTTGATTACAAATGACAGAAACATTTAAGTAAATGTAAAAATGACACATTTCAATGCATATGATAATTAATATTAAGCACAATTAAATGCAAGATTTGGTCTTAAACAAATTTAGAGTAATGTCTACTATTCTTAAGCAAAAATGACATTAAAAAACGTGAATAATAGAAAAACCACATTGAATTTGAAATGTTTTTGTTTAAGCAATATAATAAAACTACACTCAGATATTCTTACGAAACCGATTACGAGATTTACGAAACTACTAACAAACTTGATACCCGACTATTCAAAAAACTCTTTTTCTTTAAGAGAAGCTTCCGTAAACTGATAACGAAGAGGTCTGACTGTGAAATTATTCAATTCAATAAATCGGTATTAGTATATTCCCGATTATATTTTTCGAACATGGTCTCGTCTAAATTCTTTCAAATTTGTATTATTAACTTCGGCACCCTGTTCAGGTAAGCCATGTGCTAGTACTCGATAGCCATATGTTAGTACTTTGTGAACTGAAGCTGAGAGATTCTATCATGAATATTCTAGTACCAAAAGTCGCGCGGTTTCGAAAACCGACTTTACTACATGACTCTACATTGATGTTGTATCCCAAAGGTAAACCTTGCAAAATTGTAGAACTACGTTCAATTAAACCTCTGTTTAAGGCTGTAATTTTGTCTGAAACACCGGAATTCCAAAAAGAATACCATAATCATATTGCTAGGATAGCAGTTTTTCTTGGCTTTTAAAACAATCAAATACAATGATAAAACTTTACTAGAAGTATTATTACTATTAACAAAGTCCATTATTAACAAACATGGATTCGTAAGCTTAGCTTCCACAAAAGGTAATAAAACTTCTTAGCTCTAATACTTGTCGATGTTGACGTATTCAAGTTGTTGAATAATGCACTAAATCCTAAATCTAAGATAATTCCATTAATCATCTACGATTCGATCTTTTATTAAATCTTCTTATCACTAAAATAAAATATAAAATATACGCGGTGGACCAGAGGAAGGCGTACTATTTTTTTTATAAATTGAATTTATAATTGATTGAGAGGTTGAGCTAAATGTCATTCAGATTTACATTGCTCATCAGTTGTTGCTAATTCAGCACACTCAATAACACTCACTTAGTGTTGTCAGCATACTTTTTAAACATTCTCGATCTGTTACAATTCACAAATTTATAATATCTGTTGACACGTTTATACAAAGTAAGCACACGTTTATGAAAAGGACTAATGTCTATATTCTCTACATAATCAAAGTTTTCTAACAGCATTGATAAAATACGTTCGTATTTTTCTTTAGCATGTATCGTTTACGGAATTTCATAACTCGAAAAATACGTCCTATTAAAGGATCACTGCAGTGAATCACTTGAAAAGAAAAACATAACGTTTAATCAATATTGTAAAAATCTCGAAAATGTTTTACGAAAAACGTAGCCTACGAGTTAACATAAAGAGCCATAGTACCCACAGGCTATGTCAGACTGTGTCGGTTCATGTATCTTATATTAAACTATACTTATATCAATATACAAACATATTACAACAATTGCGCATCATTGCTAACAATTGTGGGACCGAGAGACCAAATTATGCATTTTTAACTCAAATTCTAATTAACCTTCACAGCACAAAAATATTTCAAATACTACAAAACATATAAAAAGAAAATATATTAAATATTGCAATACATACCATGACCTTGGATTTCCATGTCACAAACACACAAATAAACAAACAAATAACGACATATATTATTGCAAAGATGAGTCACTGACAAGCGCGCGATATAAAACAATTATTAGCGACGGTATTTATATATTTTCGGGTAGATTACTTACCGTACTAGTTATTGAAGTAGTTAAAATTGAGATTTTAAGGTATTAATTTTTAAATTATTACCTATGAATGGAAACCATTTGCGACGGTGAGAATGGAAATTCCCACACTATCCAATATGATGGTTCCAAAGAACAAAAAGACGCATTCCAAGACAACCGCAGAGAATATTTACCTATGTTAAATTAAATGAATTAAAGTTTTTTTGACTTCACACCAGTATGCTCACGATAAATACTAAAATTCGATTTTACTAGAAGTAAAATTGATCCCCATGTAAGACAACAATGAAGTGACAGTCCACCTGAAATTATAAATACTGCAATGGTAAGTAGGACCGATATCGTGTTCTCTGTAACTCGAATTGCGATATTTGGGTAATGCGGACTATGCAAAAAGCCAATCAAATCAGACAGACACCTAACAATACACACATTCCGCAGGAACGTAGCCACTGTCATCTAGTTAGTTATTGCCAACAAAGTATGGCCCTATCTACCGCCAAAGCAGAGAATACATAGCAGCCTGTTAGGTTACCACAAAAGCGATACGACTGACACGATCATTGTGTGATCTAAGTAAATTTAATGAAAAAGACATGCTTATCAAAATTAATAACCAAAGTACTATAAGTGCAATTAAAAAATAAGATTCTAAAAAAACTATTTTTCTCCTTCAAAGTATTTCTTAAGAATCACCTACGTGTTTCCCCCAACTCAATAATAATTTAATAAAAATGATTGAAATTTAAAATGTTCATTACATACCAACCTCAGTGACGCCGGTTCATTCTTAATTATCTTCTTTCTAAGTATCTCGTCGGAGTTTGGCAATCGTTATAACTACTCTAATCTTAAATGTATCTGCTGTAAAAAATTCCCTTGATATATATCCATATCAATCTCTTAAAGTGCGCAGCCATAATATCCTTCTTCTAGGGCCTTCCAGAAAACACCAAAGAGCTAACCAATGAAATCTTTGTCTTCCGTGATATGCTCCGATCCTTCCAAATTCTGTTTAACTGGGATATCGCATTTTTGACCATGCGATGCCTCCTGATTTCCTTTTCGCAAGAACCCGTGTTGCTGATTTAGCATCGCCCAGATAAATTAAATCCGATTACACTATCGCAAAGAAGTGTCGTCACATAAATAGAAGCGTATTGAAAATTACCACTAATCAAACATTTATTCAAAGTGGGTCTAAACGACTATAAGATTTCCATAGAACGTGTGAGTTGCTTGATGAGCTAGAATTAGACCCACATCTCTATGTTGAACTAAATGAAATAGAAATAGATATACTTTAGAACACCGTTCGTTATTTCATCGATTATTTTAGCTGAATAATAAAATAATGTATTCCATATTTTCCCTTTAAATCTAAAAAATTAAGTTGATAACATTAAAAAGTTGGGAGTTTTTTTCTCATTTATTACGAAGGCCTCTTAAAATTCTTAGTCTGTAATTTAATTATTACTTTATTCATTTTACTTTATTAAAGCCAACATTGATGTTGTCAAATTGTAAAATTTTATCCGATGACTTGATAGTTTAAATAGAATGAAAATATTCTTGTGTTTTCATATTATTCCTTATGGCATAAAATGTACAAATAATATAATATTATCAATAAAATCGTCGATGTAAGCATGATGTTGTACATTACCGTATATACTTAAGAAACCTGTAGGGTACTCTTAGTAACTTGATGAAAAATGGCATCTATATATAATAAATAAATATATATAGTAAATAAACAGTAATATAATAAATATATAGTAAATAAAATAATATATATAGTAAATAAACAGTAAATTTACAATAGATTTATTAATTATTTTCCTAAAATATTTGAGATAAATAGCTAAAGAAATGCATTTATAATATATGTACAATTATTGTCTAATTTACCTACAAAAATTATTTTGCTGACTGTAATTCATTTTTAAATTATTTTAATTAACATATCGTTTAATTAAAATTTTGTAAACAAATACAAGTGTGGTATACTAAAGCCAGAAAGTTAGGCTGATTACCTAAAAAAGTTTAAAACACGGAGCACTAAATAATCCTTCTTGCACACGGCCGCTAATACAATTGAATTCCGATCTTCACCGTCCCGAATCTTGATTGTCTCTCCTCTAGGATATTCAGGATATATTATCTTGAAAGCTTGTAAATTACAATTAGCCTGCCATCAAAATCTTTACAGAACACATTCGCAAAATTATCGAGGATAAAGTTATTCGATAAAAATGGCACACATTTTCATTCTTCCTCACACAAGAAGATATCTTCCTCGATGATGCAAAATCGCCCACAATAAAGCGTGCCGGCAAATTTCTCAAAATAATCTTTTAGATAATGATTCTTTCACTTGTTTCGATCTCTATTAAAATAACTACTAAATGACACTGAAAGCGACCACTGAGCCTTAGAGCATAAAAACTAGATCTCGCACTGTTTACAACTAATTTAATAAATTTAGTAATATTCCAACAGCGTTATTTGGATTACGTTTGAAGAGTACAAAAGAACCATTTACTTTGAGCACTAATGTGATTCAGGAAACAAAAATTCTACATAAATATTTACGCGTGTGTATTTTCCCACATTTAATCGATCCACAAAATCTTTATGTGTTTTCAATGAGATAAAGAAGTTATTTGCATAGTGGGTTTATCCATACGAACAGTTGCAAATAAAGAAAAAGGAAAACTAGGGTTAGTTTTGGACAAAAATTAAATTCGAAGAAAGACTGGGAATATCTTTGTTATAGTTATAATAGCTTTGTTATAATAGCCCACCTAAAGATATTGTAATACAACAAAACCTAGGTTAATAAAGTTATAAAGAACTTAGAGAAAGTAGAAATAATGCTACTTCACGTAGTTTCATTTAATTGTGTTTAATTATTAAGACTGGGAAGGAAATCATTATAAAGAAAAGATCTTTGAAAAATGTTAAAAATTATTATTATCAACAACTAGTTAAAACTAATAGAAAACACTCGCCTTTTTTGTAAAATATTTTTAGAGGAAAATATCTTTACCGCCGTTCTCTGGCTGTGGAGTAACATTTGCAGAAAAATATCACTTAACTTCACGTTATGTCATCAGTTTTTTTAATTACTGAGTAATCAGATGTTTTCATAAAAAGAATTACTTTTAAGAGTTGGGGAAAAATTTGCAACAATTTTGAAATTAAAAATAAAACTGTATGTATATATTCATGTATATATGCATATATACGATATATCATGCCACCTCAGACGTAGATAAAAATGTCACATTGCCTTATTAATTTGGGTTTTTCACTCAAAAATACCTTAATAACAAAAACACCTCTAATTCATCCACTTATTACAGGAATTTCCGTGTTTCTTCTGAATTAATATTTTTCTTAAATTTAAATGAAATATTTTATTTTCTATTTGAGAGTTATAACTAATGTTTTTTTATACTTATTTAGTACGAAAAAAATTTGGTTAAATTAAACACAAGTTGCAGCACCATAACATTCCCGAAAATATGTACTAAAGATTTCTTTAACCTTGAGTTTTACTGGCTATTTCTCCAGATTTCTCACCAAAGAATACCTCAACAATCACCCACGTGGTTCCATTAACTCGAGGTTAATTAAATAGCTTTCCAAACCAGTAGCCTTATCGTTGAAATAGTTTAACTTGTAAAAAACAAGGAAGCTGTCAAAACGACATGATCTACGAATGTGCAAATATTAAACTACCAATAAAGGAAACAGGCAACAATGTCTTCAAATAATTCACTAACATTGATCGAAAACTTAACTGTTCCTGATAATTATTCCATCCAAAGGTTCACCGCAAAAAATAAAGAAATGTGAAACTATGTCAAAGGTAGGGAAACAATTATGCAAAAAATGATGTGAAAGCGAGAACGTAAATTATTTTGTCAATCGATACATCGCTTTAGGTTCCTATTCAAGAAAAATATATGAAATAATCTGGCACGTGCTTTCTACGATGCCCGGCTTTTACGTTACGTTGGATTGTTTGGATATCTGTGTACAAAAACTCTTGCGATATCTCGAAATATCGAAGACTACATGAGTAGAGTAATGACTATGGAACAAAAATTCTACAGTATCAGATTTCTTATGGACGTGTGGAGAGTAGTTAGGAACGATTTTGCTCTCGAGTCTCCAAACCGACGATGTGCATATTATATCAAAGCTTAAATTTTACAAGACGTGAAAATAACTAACAATGAAATAACTACAGAATGTAGAGCCAAACCAAAACAAAGGATAAGCTCAAGCTACAAGAATTTAAATTACGATTCTGCTTTCAGAGCCTAAAAAGAGTAATAGTCTGCTTCCAGTACCTTCGTGCATACGACAAAGTAGGATTATCTGTTTCACGCGGGTACCAATAGCCTTAGCAACTAAGCAGTGGGGATAGCGTCACCTATAAAAACTGTAAAAGAGGCATATTATCACTTTCGATGAAGGGCCCTGGTCAAGTGAGCCTTGACGTGTGTAAGATAAAGGTCGGTACAATCAAATCATACTTAAAAATGCGTTATATGTGCCAAATTTGGCAAAAAATAAATTTAATTCAAGAAAGTGAGGTTGTATTGAAGGCTCTATCGCCCTTAAGCTATCTCCCTTAAGTTTTCAACGTAATATGGAAGATTATCACTAATTTTTTATTAACAAGTAAATGAAACCTCAATTAAATTTTCCGGAGCTAATAAAATGATAAGCTCTAAAGTCTCTCTCTCTCTAAGTGGACTCAAGTAAAATTAATCTCCTAGAAAATATAATTTAGTATTATTCACTTAATTTAATTTCTTTTATTAATTACAATATATCAGACGTATTATAACATAAATTAATTGTCGATAAGTTTAAAAAGTACGTAAGGAACGATTTGATACAATTAAAAATGCCAATAATATTTCAATATATGATGTTAATTTGTCTGCTTTTACTATAAACAATGAAAGTAAAAGTAATATTTTTTATGTATGATAATAAAATCATAAATCTTAAAATTAAAGTTGGTTTTAACAGAAGATATCTAATAAGTGAAAGTAAAGGATAAAAATTACTCGCAAGAGTATTAAAAAGATCCTTAGCTGAGCCAAGGGTTCTTTTTTGCACTTGAAAATTTGGCCTTTAACAATTCCTTCAATTAGTAATAAGTGTGTTCAATATTACATCAAACACTTGAACTATCGCATGTAAAATATATAAACCATTAAGAAATACGTTAAGAATCAGTAGTCGATTTACCACTTTGTAGTCCTAAGCCAAATATGACAACACTTAGTTATAGCAAGGTCAGATTCTTTATCAGAATATTGGAATTATCAGATGCTCAAAAATTACAAAAAATTATGTCTAAAATAGTATCGTGACGATAAATAGTGTACACTTTAACCATTGCTCATCATATTATCGTGATGGTACAATATTAATAACAACGTTTAAAAAGTTTAACTACTGACTGTATGTTCGGGAATACTATTCTTGAACACACAATCGATACGAAAGATTAAATTAAATAAGTAATTACATATACCTTTAACCAAACGAGTGTTGTATTTTTAACATCCATATCCCTTTTTCATTATCGATTTTCAAGGAATTTTTGTCCCTTTTATCACTAAATAGTAATTTGTAGATCATTCTCGACATTTTTAAAGTTATCTGTGCAATGTTATATGTACAATGTAAAAAATTATAATTAATAGACATCTAAAAATATTAGGCTTTCATATTCATGTTTGTTTTACACACGTAAAGATTGAAAAAATAAAACAGAGACAATCGAAGATATCTTTCGTAATTATTTTTATTTTGCTAAAATTTTGAACATACGCATCCACATGAAAGACTAAAGAAGGTTTTCAAAACCGCATAAACATATTTGGCACGTTTAGAATGGGCAACACGCAGTTGAGCGCTGTTGGAAGCTATCTAGCCGCTGACTTTAACACCATATACGAAAAAGGTTGTTTATAAATTGTATTTATTGTATGTCTATTTCTTTTACGATATAATTACGTATGAAAAAAAGGAACTGGTCTAGACGTAATAACTCTAGTCATAATTTAAAAAAATAATTTATTAGTTTACCCACATTGAATTTAATTAATCCGATAAATACGATTTAAGCATTATTTCTATACTTCCTCACCTATACACATAAATGTTTACATGACGATAATTAATATCGAACGATAATATACGAAGTATTTCTTAAAATTATTACAAATTAATGTCTACTTATTTTGCTTACGTAATACGCTTTGTAGCTACGTAATACTAAGATGTCTAAACCAGATGTTGAGTACAAAATTATTATATTTAACAGTGATTGGCCTCTGACTTTTACAATGATATAATTGTTTGAAGTTATCGTCTTATATTTTAGCGTTAGCTTCTGTTGAAAACACCTAATTAACAATACATAATTAAAAGGTCGACCTTATCAATAACCGGCTGGATCAATTTAGACGCGAGAGTAGGTAGGTCGAGTACTTTGCTGCTTCAGTAACATGTCATTAGTTCTAACTTATTAATTTTCTATTTCTGTCGGTGATATAACCTAGACGAAATATTGTGCGCAATAACGTAATTAATAAATTTCTAATTATACATTTATTTCTAAAAAAGGCAATTGATATATTAGTTTATTTTACTTTTTATAAAAAAATGAATTGATAACTAAAATAATGATTAATCATTTTTATTATACACAAAAACCATTTTTTTAAATTTTTACATGAAATAGTTTCCAAGGTATTTTTTAAAACTTCCAGAATGTGTCTCCCCTCTATTTTCAAAACTACTATTATTGCGTATTATTACGCTATAATAGTAGTTTACTATTATTGCTTATTATTAATATATAATATCACATGTCTTTCACGGACCTATGAAGCACTACAGATATTATGCAATGTAAATTACATAGTGAAAAATAATATTTGTATTTGTAAATAGTTTAGTAGAAATAATACCTTCAAATTATAAAGAAAGATATCTTTAAATTTTGACACTTCCTTAATTGCGAACGGAACACCTAGTGTGAGTTTTGTTTTTACTTAACAGGTTTTGGAAAATTTGTTTCCATCTCTACCACGACTGAATTGAATCCGTATCGTTTATTACATAAATGAAACTCTTCAAACATAGATCTGGCAAGTCCCTGATTATCATTGTTGGTAGTTAGAGCTTTCCTCCTAAGATTTCGATCTTGCACTAACAGTAATTTCTTGATTTTAAGGCGAACACACTTTTTACAGCCGCTTAGAATTTCTACCAATTCACGCGGTTCAAAATATTATCAATATTTAAATAGAATTTGTCGAAATGCCACGTGTCTTTAAATGTTGAAACTTTTAATCGCAGCTAAGTGTATACCGAATCCTCTATGTGTAAGTTCTGTTCGTGCTTGACAGGCTTTTTTAATACTTAGCTTGCTAGCATTTAGAAATCATTATTTGTATGTTTACTCGTAGTTGTCCACAAAATGAGTAGCCACATAATTATAAAACAAACTTGCTTTTAACAGGTTCCAACTCATGCACCAACCCATTTTTTAATTTAATGATCGCTTACTTAGTATTCTATTGTCATCATTATACGATGGCTACTGACATGCAGCATTGCAATATATATAATGCAACTAAATTAACATCATAAAGCCCACTGACGTATCCACTCAGGAATATAGACAATCCACAGAACGGCTCCCTAATATGCGATTATATTTCGTTCTTAGTATAAATTGACTTCCTTCGTTAGCTATGTACACCTGAAGTCCTTCCCAATAGTTTACCATATGTTACACAACGTTTCATTTAACTCTGGAAGTAAGTATACTTATTGAGTACAATACCACCGTAAAAACATTTAGAATAACGTGAAATATCGCCTGTAATTTGAATTGTCTTACGGTCGCATTGTTGAGTATCATTATGTTATACATACTCGGTTCCTTCCCCGAAAAAGGCTCTATAGAAAGTACGTTTTGTTTTGTTATACCCGTCTCATTTTACGGTAGAAACATGAAATTACAGTCTTAAACATAGTATTCTCTTCAACAAATCCAACGGTTTTTAAGGACTTCTAAACAAACCATTTATTATGTCATAAATTATTCATTCACTTATAAAATAAAATGCCTCTTTCAAAGTCAGAACTTAGTTCCCAAAATCAAAACCAAAGCGTGTTTATATGATCACAAAAGAATTAAGCAGATTTATAATCATGAAAATCGTATTTAACCGTCAAACCTACTTTCGATATATGGAACTTGATAGATATAAAGTAACATAAACTTTGTCCTTGTTCCTAGCCAATAATTTTCAGGTTTCCGACTTCTTACTTTATTAGTATTTTAATTACTATATTTAAACCATATATTAACTTTCAACTTCTTCCGACAGGAACCGATAGATTTTAATAAACTTTCAATGAATAAGTTATGAAATTGGCGTTAAATATTTTGGAAATTAAAACATATACAAACTTGGGATTTAATGTTTTAATGAAAATTATGTCATAACGTAGCGTTCTGCCAAGTGAATAAAAAGATATATATATATATATATATATATATATATATATATATATATATATACAAAGTTGAATTTTAAAGGTAATGTTTTGTCGTACTAACGAAAATAGCTTCACCGGGCTAAAGATATTTGGTTTTGTTGTCATAGGTTTCTGCTGTATAGTATTGTATAACTTCATTCATTCAATATTTGCACTTTCAATTTATACATAAAATTCAAAACGTACACAACACACGAAATGAAAAAAAACTTGATTATTTTTTACCCCCAAATAATTTTGCGTCAATATTTTCAAGTATTAACTACTGATAATATATTAACTTGCTTCATCATTTTCAATTTCTGTGCTAAATGGTTTTTGATAAAAATTTCATTGGTAATATCTTACATTAATATGTTATTGAACTCAAAGGTGGCTAGCTAGGAATAGCGTTACGTTTTGATGCGGACAACTTTCGGCGATTGGCCGTAAAGTGTTTTTTTTTCAAGTAAAATATAAAGCGAAGAAAGCGAAGGGTGCATGTGAGGATAGTGATAATAATGTTTAAAATAATGAAACTGACTGAATCTGAAATGAGCGATAGCTCTCTACGACCACACTGAGGTTTACATATTGAAAACACGCATGTAACTATAGCCCTTTAACTCATGCACAGTGTTATGCAATAGGCGGCTCGCTAGTGCATCAAATAAATAATGAAAGATTTCACTTCTCTTGTCATTGAACATTTCCGAAAAATGAAATTCTTCCAAAAACTTGATTAACACGTTTTTTCTCAAAATTAACTTATTTTACAACACAAAGTTTCTTGCGAAATATTTTAAACGAAAATATAATTTAAAAAAAATAAAAGGTTCCCCCAAGTAAAGTTTGCAAAAGTTTTATAACATGTTTTTTATTAAAGTTGTCTGTGTATTTGTTATTGATTAAGGTCGTAACGAGTAATGGTTTTGTCATATCCGAACGAAGTTTGCAAGTCATTTACCATTTTCGCCTTCATTTTTATTTTTGAAGGCAGTCGTACGAAATAACAGCTATTGAAAAATCTTTAAATTCGATAATTGGGTAAACACATTTTCATTTATAGGATGAAGTATCACATGTACATAGAGTTTGGTGAAAATTTAAACATTGTTTCGATTTTATCAATAAATGAAATAATTATAATGCTCTGCGTTTTTACTAAGGTTTATGATTTAGCAAATATGTAAATTGTTTCCTTTTGCTACAAATATATTTATTTCAATTATAGTGTCGATAATAAACTAGTTTAGAAGTTTGACAATAGCAAAAAAAGTCACCAAGAAAATACCGTACAAGAAAAACATACATTTGTTTGTTATTTATATAGAAATTGATAGTCACAAATAGCAATATAATTTTTGTTACATTTTCGTTAATTAAAAAAAATATTTAATTACTTTTCACCATATTCAACTACATTCAACAGTTAAAGTTTCACGGTATTGGTGTTTGTACACGTGTCGTGTATTTCCAATTAGTAAATTTTAACACAGAAGTATTGAAAAGTATTTTGTTAAACATGATAAAGAGCGTAAATATGATTAGAAGAGCATTAAGTAAATAATATAATGAATGTGTGAAAAGCCGACCTACATATATTTATACATATCTAAATATCTAATCAAAATTAAGTGAAACTACGTGATGTAGTATTATTTCTATATCACCTACTTTCATTAAGTTGTGAATAATAAATTTCTATCAAATTAACGCCAAATATATTAATTATTTAAATATTTATTCATAGACAGGCGATCCTCTAATGGTTTGGTCTGTTATAAATAAAAGCTCACAAGTCATAACGTGTTTTGCAATATCGTATGATAAATAGCATCATCATTCCCGTATCTATTAATCGAATCCAAAAAAGTATTATTCACACTTTTAGAATAGGTTAAATGAAGAGTAATGTGTCTCTTTTTAGAAGTCAAAAATTTAGTATTGAAGATTCAGTAAATTACTGTTTAGCAAATGATTACTACTGGCGCAAGCCAAAGAACCTTTAGGTGGTCTATACGGCGTGTCTTCACCTTTCTATAGAAAGGTAAATGGGTTTCGGTTAGGCAATGGAACCATTGAAAGATTACATGACGGTTAGCCAAAGACATGACGGTTAGCCAAGGAATGTGCTCGCCCTGGAAATTATTGATTTCATTAAAAATAAGTTTTAAGTGATAGCCGCTTAAAAATATAGAAAATTGTAGCAAGACTTAGATTTTATAAAAGCGACGAAATTACGTTTTGAGCACAAACTGTCGCTCGGAATATCAATAATAGCAATATCGTTGATGCAGATTTCAAGGAATGCAATATTAATTCATAGATGCCAAAAGCGTGTCAACACATTAAATATATATGTACATATATATATATATATGCATATATATATATATATATATATATATATATATATATTTATTTATAAACGTAAACGATACTATAGACAACATCTACACGGTGAAACAAATAAAGCAGAAATACAAAGAGTACAGCGAAATGCCATATATAGCCTTTATAGATAATAATGAAGCATTCTATAGCATATGCCAAAAATTTATATGGAAAAGTCTAGCGATTCAAGATATACCCGAAAAATGCATCAATATAATCAAAAACATATAAGTAAATAATAAAACAAGAATAAAATGGGAAACAAAGAGTCCACAGTTCCAAATAATAAGAGATATGAAGGAAGAGGACCCAATGTCTCCCAAGTTATTCTTCGCAGTTCCGGAGAACATATTCCGTAAATCAGATTGCACTCATGTGAGTCTTAAAATCGATGGGAAAATTTAATCATCTCGGATTCGGGGATGACATAATCCTATTGGAGGAAAGTTCAAATAATCTCGAAGTAATGATCCGAGCTCTCAGCGGAGAAAGTGTTATTGACAATGGACACAACAGAAACAAAATTACTAACTCAAAAAAAAGAATGATTAAGATGGATGTCCAGTCACTAAAATATGTAGACGAATACGTTTACCTGTTAGTAGAATGTATGAGTCATAAGGGTACCTTTCCTATTTTTCAACAACGTTGTTAAAACCTTGTAAACAGACCCACCAGCGCGCTACTCTGGGCAATAAGTCCATTTTGCGATCGGTAATTTTAAGTGCGTTGCAATCTGTTAATGTTATAGCGCTTTGACTATTGCCAAAGCTTCGAGTTCGTAATGGTGATAGCGGCATTCTGCTCCCTATGTAGTTTTGCTAAAGCAGGCCACTACTCTCTTGCATTTATTTGCATGTTCCTGCATAAGGATAGCACCGTATCCTATGCAGCTAGCATCAATATGCAGCTCAGTGGGAAGTTTTGAGTCTAAAATTGCAAGCACTGGCTCACTAGTTAACCATTCAATAAGATATTTTCGAGCATTTTCTTGCTCAAGACTCCATACAATGGGCACGTGTCAATCGTGCGATGCAGGCTGTTTTAGTTGCATAACTGGTAATTTATCGGCGAAAGTAGCTTGCTAGGCCAAGAAATTGACGCACTTGCTTTATAATGGATGGTAAAGGCGACTTAATCCATGCTTCAATTTTTTTCCTTCCCAGCTACTCAATTTCGGTTATCAAAAATGTGCACTTCTTTAAATTTATTGAAACACCAGAATTTGTAAGTGTTTTTAAAACTTAACGTAATTTCCCCATACCCTCTGACACCGTCTGAGATCAAATTAAACATTATCGTCGCTTCTTTTATAAATTTATTCAGGATGTTACTTATAATCCGTTGATAAACTATAGGGGGTATTAGCAAGGCCGTAAGGCATTTTTAAATACTCATATTGGTCTTCTGGTGTTACAAAAGCCGTCAGATTAGTAAAATTGCTTTCCATCGGAATTTGATGAAAGCCCTTCGTCATATCAAAACTTGAGAAGTATATACTTTCACCTAAACGATCTACATGATCCTCAATTAATGACAATGGATAACGATCCATTACAATAATTGCGTTAAGTCATCTGTAATCAACGGATATTCTATCCGTACCATCCTTCTTTTTGACTAGGAGAATCGGGCTAGCGTAATCTGACTACGATTCACGAATGATACCTTTACGTAATAAATCGCTAATTACTTCACGAACACGCAGCTTCTCACAGCTCTTCAGACAATATCTCTTATAACTATGACCGAAGTTAACTCATAATCGAGACCCTTTACTATAATCAATTTTAACGATGAGCGTTTAGCATATCCAGAATATGTGTCATAATTATTCGAGTTTTTACTCATACCATCAAATAGTATATTAACGACATCGATCGACCCGTAACCCACCCCCACTGAAGGATTAAAATTAAAAAGGTAAAAATGGTTTGGTCTTACTTTAGTTAAAACGGTTAATGTGCCAATTATTCTGTCCGTTACGTCCCCTTATACTTCTAAAGGTGTCTGCGGCGGTGTACTTGTGGTGTGTGCTGTCGAAGATTCGTCATTGACCAACGGAATACTTACACCGATTTTATCAAAAGATCGTGGTGGTGGATTCCGTTCCACAGGAATGCGTTTCAAAGACTAATGTTTCTAGACGCGTCACTATTGCACGTAACTGCTCTCTAATTTCCTTATCCCATGCACGTTCGCGCTTGGAATGCTTATGTCTTGAACTCGACCACATATTATAACACTAAACTATTTAAAAAAAATATTTAAATAACTCAAACTACTTGACGGGACATTCAGAAATAAAAGGCATCGAAGGCCAACCCACTTATCATATAAGAAATCAAACAACGGGAATAATAATAAAACGAAAGTTATAATAAAATGAAATTAAGGGAACAATAATCTGTCAAATATAACATGACCGATCGCTTCGGGAGTAACCCAATAGTGAATGAAACTAATGAAACTGCTGTAGCCGCATGTCGCAAGAATTTGTTTAGGTGACGGCTCAGGTCTCATCTTGAGTGGTGGTTCCATCTTTTTTTTTTTTTTTTTTATCCTGCGATCAGTCATTAGAACTATAAGCAGGTAGGTTGTGGTATGTATCTTGTTTGGGCGAATATAGGGCCAGTGCCCTTAATCGCTCTAATTATGAAGCACGTCAGCTCTCTTGGGTCTCTTTATCGAGTTGGGCTGCAACAGCATGTGCGAAAGTGGGTTAGGATGGAATGTCAGACGATCTTTGTACGTGGCTGTGTAGCGTTTTGCTTCGTCTACGATGGTTGAAATTTGTAGGTATTCGTGGATTTCCGAATTGCGGGAGTACCATGGTGCACCTGATATGACCCTAAGTATATTGTTTTGGGCTCTTTGTAGGCAGAGTATGTTCGAATTACTGGCCGATGACCACAGTTGAATCCCATATGTCCAAATGGGTTTTATTACGGAGCAGTACACTCTTAGTTTGTTGCTTAGGGATAGTGCTGACTGTCTTTCTAGAAGCCATAGCAAATTTCTAAATCGAAAATTGATTTCGTTACGCTTATTTTTGATGTGGTCTTTCCATGTCATCCTTCGGTCCAGATGAAACCCCAGGTATTTGACGCAGGACTATTGCGGTAAGGTGTTGGTACCTAAGTTGACTGCAGGACAAGTTGCACGTCTCAGAGTGAACGTGATGTGGTGAGATTTTTGGGCACTAGCTCTTATACGCCATTTGTTCAACCATTTATTTGTGTCATCGAGTTGTGCCTGCAGCAATTTACTTGCCTCTTCTGGACTGCTATTACATGCGAGAAATGCAGCATCGTCAGCATAGGTTGCTACTGTAATATTGGGTGTCTGGGGTAAGTCATTCGTGAAGATGTTGTAAAGCACCGGACCGAGTACCGCTCCCTGGGATACTCCTGCGTGGCAACTATACAAGGAAGACCTGGCGTCACGGTGTTTTACTCGAAACATTCTGTCTCTAAGGTAAGAATCCATCAAGGGGTAGAAAGAGTGTGGAAGTGTTCGCTTTATTTTGCATAGTAACCCTTTGTGCCAGACCCGATCGAATGCCTGTTGGATATCCAGGAAAGCAGCAGAACAATATTCTTTCCTTTCCAAACAGTCTCGTATAGTACGATAGACTCTGTGTACTTGTTCTAGGGTCGAATGTTGCTTGCGAAACCCGAACTGATGATCTGGTATGACGTGATTGATATCTAGGTATGCATGTATCCTAGTAAGGATTATTTTTTCCCACAATTTGCTTAGAACTGGAGTCAAGCTGACAGGACGGTGTGATGATGCATCGTTGACTGGTTTACCGGGTTTAAGGATCATAACTACCTCGGATATTTTCCAAATAGCAGGGACATGTTTTGTTCTGAAGGTTGCATTAACGAGGGTTACCAGGAAGACAATACATTTTCTAGGAAGCTCTTTGAGTACCTTCGGGGTGATCAGGTCAAATCCTGGAGCTTTCTTCGAGTCCAAGCTGGCTATTTCTTTGGACAGCTCCTTTGGGGAAGTAGGTCTTATCGGCAGACACAGCTGCAGGTCCTGATTTAGGATCAGATATATTTCAGGGTCCTCAGGGTTGTCAGATCCGTTAGGTTTGAAGACATTAGCAAGATGACTGGCGAAGGTCTCAGCTTTTTCTGGGTCTGTCCGTGCCCATGTATTGCCATTCCAGATTGGCGGTGAACATTGTTGGGGCTGTGGCATATTCCTGGTAGCTTTCCATAAAGAATGAGTCCCATGGCCATTGGGTGACATCTTTTCCAGTCTTTGTTTAACTGCAGCGTTAGTGACATCAGCAAGAAGAATCTCTTCTATTGCTTTGTTCAGTCGCGTTTTGTCTTCGCTGTTACGGGAAAGTTGCCAAACTCTACGAAGGCGGCGTTTTTCATAAATTGTTTGACGGATTTCAAACGGAAGCTGTGTATTCGCAAATGAATGCTTCAGTGTGGGTGTGCTTGTCCACGCTGCCACTTGGATCAGGTTTGTAATGTATAGACATGCATCGTCTACATTTTCAGCAATTTTTAACGGAAGTTTGAGAGTGATATTTTCGTCGAGATATTCTCGGAAACCATTCCAATCGGTTTTAGCGTTAGTTAGATAGGAGCTATGGGTATCACGGGGTATCGCAATAGGGCTTACAGTAAGAAGTATTGGTGTGTGATCAGAAGATCCATCTAGGTTTGACTCGATTAGGAGATTTTGATGACAAATGCTTCTTGTGATAAAAAAGTCTATAAGATCAGGAGTTGAAATGGTTGAAATGGTTGCTAGATTGTTGATCTCAGTACTACATTTTAATTCTCTACCTCTCGTAGTTGTTAACCTAGATCCCCAATGTGTGTACTTAGCGTTCCAATCACCACCGGCTATGAATCGGTTTCCTAAAGCTTTGAAAAACTCCGTAAACATATTCTCCTTAATGGTGTGACGCGATGGACAGTATATTGCTGAGAGGATGAGGGGTCCGGCACGATCATCAATCCATACAGTTGTAGCTTGTAGGTACTTGGTTTCCCAAGACTCGAGTAGGCAATGCTTAATGTTTTCCTTAATTACTATTGCCGCACCACCATGAGCTTCCCCTTCGGGGTGTGAAGTTGTGTAAACGCAGAATCCACGAATGCATATGCGTGATCTTGATGTTGTGTGAGATTCTGATATAAGGCAGGCGTCAAGCTTATTGGTTCTCAAAAACATCTCAAGTTCTTTAGTGTTGGGAGCAAGTCCGTTTATGTTCCGCGTGGCGATGTGTAGAGAAGTAATTTTGTCAGATTAGATATCAGGGTAGTTATAAGTCCCAGCAGGGAACCTATTTGTTGAATTAAGAGATCCATTTTCTCACTTTGTTTGGTAAGTATATCTTCTAATTTATTAGATTGTTGGTGAGTAGATTGCTGTGTTGTTGGTTGCCTACCTTTGGCAATATCGGCATAAGATGTTTTGTGGGTGTTACTATGACCCTTAGTGTCAAAGTTGGTGGTAGTTGGTATGTTGATAACAGGTGTTTGAGAGGGTAGTCTAGCGCGAGAGGCGAGATTCTTGGTCCTTCGAGCTAGTATTTCTTTTTATATTTGGCATCCTTTATAATTAGCAGGGTGGTCGCAGCAGCATAAAGCACACTTGGCTGGAGTTGTCCTATTCTTTTTGCACTCTGAGGTTTTATGGTCTTCACCGCATTTCACGCACCTAAATGGTCTCATGCAGTTATTTTTGGTATGACCATATTGTTGACAGCGTTGGCATTGTACAATGAACTTTGATTTCCGGGGACCCTCAATCTTAATTTTTTGCTGTTCGATAAATGCAATGTTTTTAACGTCAGGATTGTTAATGCTAGGCTCGATATTGACGAAGAACGTTGAAGTCGGTTTCTTTTCGGGGCCGTATCGTGCATTAATTATTTCACCTCTGACTTTGTTGTTGGTCGCTTGAACTGCCTCAACAATAGCTTCATGAAGTGTGAGGTGATGCAAGTTCTTAATGACAATTCGGTAGCATTTGGAGTCCTTAGGCGTAAAAGTATACCCTATAAGCCCGTTATCTCTGAGGAGATTGATAATTTTCTTATATTCTTCTGGAGTTTTCATTAGCACGTGAAGGATATTTTTGGTAATAATTTTGAGCTTATAATTATCTTTTTGGCTAACAGTTTCAATTAGTTTTATTAACTCGTTGACGTCTTCTATACCACTCAGAACTATTGGTGGTGGTTTGTTGGGTTTCTGAGTTTTTGAAAGGGCAATGTCATCATTTGGATCAAGCGGTAAGTTGCTAAACCGGTTCTTATTTACAATTCCATTAGACGGTGGTGGAGAATCGTACATTTTCCTCTTCTTATTGCCACGAGGATGTTGCCATATGGGTGGGGCAGGATGTTGAGAGATATATTTTATTGCTGTAGTTTCAACAGGCAACAGGTCTGATTCAGGTTGTTTTTTTGAAGTTGTTGACTGTCCTCTGCTTATATCAGAGAAGGATGATGATCTTTGCCTAGAGAAGTAGCTTTGATGAAGTACTTGTTGTTTAAGTAATTTCTGTTGTGGTTGTGATATTGTTTCTTGTTTGGAATTCATATTGTTCCCACGAGTAGGGTCGATATAATATGTCACTCACAGGGTAACGCCCATTCCTGTGAGAGGGCACTTTTCAACGATGTGAGCCAGTTTCATCGAGGTTTGCGCTAGAGACTGACTACCTGCAGCCATTCATCCTATCGGCACGGTCACACCTTAGGATTAGGGCTATTTTTTCAGGTTAAGAGGTTGTCTTCCTCGCGACCCAGGCGACCAAGCCCAGGTCTCCGTTCTTGCGAGACATGACCACAAGATTACGGGTGTGGAGATCATTTCCTACCTCCAACATAAGAAGCTGTTAGGCTTGCTTAGTAGGTTAGTTGACCGCCGCCTACGACTTGGCGTTTGTTGTTCAATTGGCACCACCCGAGGGGCACGTGTAGGGTTATGGTTAGGTAGCTCCTACGGACGCGAACAACATTACCCCTCCATCTAACAATATATTTGTATATTTACGTATATATATATATATATAAATAAATATATATATATATATATATATATATATATATATATATATATATATATATATATTTATATATATATATATATATGTGTCAATATTGTAAGTAGGCAAATCCTTTAACTTCGATTATGTATACGCTATGCCATATAAAATAGCTCCTGGCTTACTTCGGTTTTATAAGTGCCCAATACTAGTATTATCCAATAATTGTGAGAAATCTCACTATCGAGGCAAATCGCAGACATATTTTCATAGATCGCTAGGATTTCTAGGTCTTTAGAAAGCACATAATTTACTAAGTGATTGTACATATTTACGCGGCTGTTAATTATTTCAGGACTGGATGAAAGGCATTAAAAAATGATAAATATTTTTTTTAATCTGTGAATATGTATGATTTCGCCATACTAAAATATTCTTGTTCAAATAACTTGAAATCTCGTTTGAATCTCCTGTTTATGCTCTCAACAGGTCACTTTCCACTCGTCATCATCCTTGCCCGTTAGCTTGAAAAGCCGTTAATTGTTCTACTCCTCCCTCTGCAGATTTAGGAATAGTAGTAACCCTCAAATCAGATACGTTATTTCCAAATCCTCGGTCTAACTCGATCATTAATTACATAATCGAAAACCATACCTTCATATCATCTGGAGGCCATGCTGACTAAAGGAATTCTAATAAATCTACCATCTGTTCTAGAGAATTCAAAAAGAGTTCAAGGCATGTTTCGTGGACAATATATTTAAAATATCGTATGAAATAAATTTTCTGGTGTATACATAAAAGTCTAAGATTTTTCAGTACATTTAGTTTAAAACGCTTTGAAATAGCCATTACTGGGACTCTTGTCGACCAGAGGCTTAGTCAAGTTTTTTTTACTCGCGTACTCAGTATGCACTAAATCATAATAAAAGAAGCAGTCAGGTTCTTTCGGGAGGCTGGTAAGTCCACGCGAAGTTCAAGTTCGGAGAATATACAATTCCGGTCATGATGGTTGATTTATCATTCAAAATGTGCTAAGAAAATGACTCTCTATATCTATTGAAACTTGTAACCGATTTTCTAAATTCATAATTATATATTAGAGAACGAATAATTAAAAGAATATTGGGTGAAGAGGCCTGTATGCTTTTAGATGTACATATATGAACCCCAAACTTATTTCATAACATCGAAGAGCCCTACATCATTTCCCTCGGGGCCATAGTATTTGGATAATTACACAACAGAGAAATGTTCTTTTATTAGATAAGACAAGAATTTCATTAGAAAATCAAGAGTATCACCGTTATGTGTAAAAGCTCCCCAATTAAAGATTTGCTCCATATATTAAAGTGAAAGTTACCGTGTCGGGTCAACTATGCAATGAGGTGGCCCTTTTTGTGAAGCACGCATAAAGGTAGTAATCTTCGAGAGGGGAGAAATTAACGTGCAATAGTATTCGAAGACGTCTTAAAATAAATATCACGCCTTTAGCGCCATTTTCCGGTAAGAATTTTATTTTAGTGTAGTATTTGGAACAAACGATCCACATCGTGTAATTAAACGATTTCATCATATAATTTCTATTCACATCAGTAAATGTAAATTATATGATAAAAAGGTGAATTTTTTAAGGATGTTTGTGTTTAACATCGAATTTTATTGAACCTCATTCTAAGTGATCAATTTTTGAAGTATCACCAATGCATAATCAACCGATTATAAACCTTTCGATTAGTGTTAATTAATGGTGGTGCGGAAAAGTTTAAATAATTTATAGTTTTAAAAAAGACTTAAAATTTACCCTTTTACTAGTAAAACGCTAAAAAGTAGCAATTAAATATTTTTTTGTATAAATTATTATTCAGAATATTTATGTTGATTATATATGTTATTTGTTGAATGCATTTGTTTTATTTATATAATAGCTTCTTACCCTTTTTGTTATTATGTAGTTAAATGTAATGCTAATGTAATGCCTGGTCACCTTTTCGTACATACCTCAATGTGTGGGATGTCATTGAATAGGTTTTCAATAATAACGGGAGTATGTTATGAATACTTTTTCGATACAGGAAACCTTTTACGAAATAGATACCTTTACGTAAACCATTTTTGTTGAAGTTACCTGACCCTACTAAACCGACGGCTAAACCGCTATTTTTTTAATAAATGAAAACATATGAAAAACAACAGTAGTAAATATAACGAAATTTAAAAGAAAATTATAACAGATAATTAGACCTTACTAGTTTACGAGTAATAGTCGAACAACTGATGTCATGTAGTCGAGTATGTAAAAAGTTCATACAAACTCCATACAATGGACATTTAGTACAAAAATAACTTCATATTTTAAAATGCATATTTACTGTACTTGTGAAAGACAAACTAGGCAATATATTTATATATTTATTTGATGAGGAATAATATTATTTAAATATACTTCATGTTTTTACGGCGGAAATATATGGAAATATATGGTTGCAATATATTTACGTTGTGAAAAATTAACATTGGAGAAAATTTAATGGAAATACTATACATCCTTACATGTTATAAATGCCGAAATGTGTAAATAACCTTCAAAGGACAAGTCTTAATTGCACTAAAAAGGTTTTTAGGGTATTATTTATTTCAACCCATGTAACCTTTTTCAGCAAACAATGCGCACCACGCTTTTATATATAGTTAACGTTAAGAAGTGACGAACTTATTATAACAAAACATCTTTTATGTTCTATTGCTAGAAGCCCACTGAAATCGTGATTCGAAAAGCTGTCCCACACTGTTATCAAAATCAATATCAAAACGGTGTTCAAAGTAGAAAAGTATTGTTTTTGAATTATAGTTAAAGGACTAAACAGTAGTTTAGTCCATTAATAGCAAAAGCGTGTTTTTAGTTCTTTTTTAAACTATAAATTATTTTTTATTTGTTACTTCTAGATTAATTCCAGCTTTTACGAATTATGAGCGTGATCCCTTATCATCTTTAACAATTCATTAGTATCGCCAGGTATTGCGCCCATTAACTTTAAGCAATCCAACTCCTAAATCTAAATCCCATTTAGCGGCTTCACTTAACTTTTGTGCTGGATAGAATACGGGTTTCATACATTTTGTCACACAATAAACTTACCAGATTATCTCAGTTATGCAGCCAATATTGATATTGACAAGATTTTTCTCTTTACCAATGTTGGTTCGCAATATAATAATATTATATTGGCATACTCAAATATTCTAATTTATATCATTAGGTATGATAGTGTGCAAACTGGTATTTTCAAGGTCGCGCATCGTATAAATAATTTGATTCTTGGCCTTTATACAATACATGTCAGTATATGTCAACTTGTAAAATTTGAAACTCTGTTCATTCTTATTTGTAGTTTTTTTGTAGTTGAAACTCACCGGTGGTATTTATCGAGATACTTTCTAAAAGTGCTGCAAGCGTTTCAGTCTTTAACTTCTCAACTCTCAAAGAATTCAAGATGTCTTTATTTTTGTGGTCTTTATTTGTATGTGTTCTTTATTTTTGCACATTTTCAGTGAGTAAATAATCTGAACTAAAATGAATTTAGATTTTAAAATCTAAACGTTCGTACTGTCAAATTGTTTGTCGGAGTTATTCAACTAAAGCAATATAGTGCATCTATTATACATAACATTTATTATAGCACCATGAATACACATCTTATCTATGAACAAAAACTCTAAGTTTTCCCATTGCTGACACATAATTCTCAATTTTGTACCTGTGAGAAGGGGTATATTTATAATAATGCGATCTTTTTGCACTGGTCAACTATATAATGTGAAAACGTGTTACGTTTCTATTTAGAGTACCAACCAGTACTTCCTACATTCCATAGCATCGATTAACTTGAGAAGGTATTTCCAGTTTCCACACCATTTATCACGAGGGTAGTCCCTCATGACTCTCAGTGTTGTTTTTTATTTAGTTGTGCTTGTATACTCTATGTAATATAGTTAAACAACCGTCTTTGGTTCACATTTACAGTCCAATATACAGACCCACACTTTCCATAAATTATATTACGTCAATTCGTTTTCTTCATAGTTGATGTTCGCTGTGTCCAGTTTTTCAAGGGTCTAAAATGTTTGAAAGCACTTTTAGCTACCAATCGTGCTCTTGGTTTTATTTCGTACATTCTTTGATTACCTTCGAATAATATTTCCAAACTCAGAAAGTATTTCTTGACAATTTTGTCTTTAAGTAAAAAGATGGATGCTGAAGTAAGAAGCTAGAATATAAACATTTTCAGGATTAATCGAAGCAAGAAATATGGCACTATAGCTACCATAGGTTACATTTAGTATAGTCATTTCTGGGTTGTCGGTCAACGTGACTAGTTGCCAAAGTATGTCTCATCCGCTTCGATTAATGCTTTTTTGTATTTTACTTTCTTTATTTCTGTAAAATTATTAAAAAATATTGCGAACTTGGTTACGCCCCTTCTTGATAATACATACTTTAAGTGTTGCAAAATTTCTGCGCTATTGTTAAAGCCGTTAGACGACTGAACGATCCGAGTGGAGTTTCACTACATTCCTATCATGGAAAATTTAATCAGCTCCTTACTATCTTACGGTTCGTCATAATATTGGTGAATATTTTCAATGACTGTTTACTTTCTTCACTAATTTATGCAGTCTTAAACTCTCATATTTGGATTGTGAGAGAATTGAGGTCTATCGCGATTCTGAAACTCAATGATGGTGTATTATGAAAAATGTCTCACCTTGGCGTTAAAAATATCATGATTATCTTATAAATATTCGCAGAACATAGGTCTTCATCAGGTTAACCTGCCATAATTGGCAAAACGTTACGTTGGTCTAACCAATTTAAATAGTTTGAACTAAAAGTTGAAAAGTATGTCGATTCGTCGTTTGAAATAAGAGGCCACTCAATATAGTTCTCATGTAAAATGAAGTTTTTAGAAGTTTTCAATGCTCCGTGTAAGCTTTCAGTCGTTCCCTTTTGATTTATTACCTCCCTGCTGCAATCGCAAGAGTGCTTTTGCTCAGTAATATTCAAATATTGACAAAGTGTACTTTAAAATTCGTTACCAAGCGTTCATCTAAGATGAATTGGTTGCAACCAATTCATCGTCGATAAACGCTTTCATTCCATACAAAAACAGGTGATACTAAGCAAATTCTTCTGCTTCAACTTCATGTGTATCGTTCAAAAATGTTCGTTCAATATACAAAAAATTGGACTAATTTCTAAAAAATACCCAATAAAAAGCGTTCTTAAGACGTACGTTAAGACTTCTACGTTAGAATATTGTTTCCGAACATAAATAAATTCTTGTAACAGTGTTGCACGCCTGCATATACCTATACATAGTACCCCAACCGACCGACCAATATCCTAGTTGTTTCATAACGTGAATATCTGTGCATTATTACTGACCAGTCGGCTAATCTTCTGTTTTTTGTTGTTTTTTCCTACCCACTTACTATTATTTTAGTCGCTTCAAGGATATCTATGCTTAATTACCTAACTACTAATTTCTTAGTTGCTTCATGCCTTTTTATGTAACTGTATATACTTACCCACCTATTTACTTTCTTATTTTTTTACTTACTTCGATAAAATTAAAAACGAGTCTATGTTTCAAAAGTGTCCTCTTATTACTGAAAAGTTCCTGTCACTAATTTCCGGATCCATTACTGTACCCTAATTTTGATAAACAGCACACTAATTTCACCGTTGGTTGTATCAACACTTTAAAGACTTTATCATTAATCCTATATCAACTAAACTCGATTATGGAACCTGTGCTACTCATTGTTGAGTAAATCTATTGTGTACCTTCAATTTCCATACATCATTCATCAAATTTTTCATCAAATTTTCATGGGTTTACATTGGAATCCATCTTTCCAAATAAAAAAAAACATTGAAAAATTACCGGAGATAGGAGATATATCCGAGAAAAAAAAAGAAAAAATATAGTCGTGTTGAGAATTATCCTTTATTTTAAAATAGGTTAAAACGTTATTTTTTTGTGCAGCTTTCGCGGAACTTCTAATTTCATTGTCTTCAGTAATTCAAGTTATAACAGCAAATTTATTACAAAGGTTCAGATTAACACAACAATTAATCATGTATGAAAATATAATCATCCCTCCTCGTCCATCATCAGACTCTTCTGGTTACAACATGTAACCATAAGTTTAAATCTGAAATGTCAATTCATCTTTACGCTAAGCTAAAAATGCAATGTGTTTAGTTTAAATGTACGAAGAATATTAATCAAACGTTAAAAATATTAGTAAAGAACTGTTTCAAAATGATTAATAACAACCTAAAAAATACTCGTCAAGTCAAGTAGATACATTGATTCTTCATTAGTTTTGTACGCTCAGCAAGGTAAGACAAATCCTTTTTATCAAATGGACTTATGAAGCGACGTGATAAAATTTTGTTACTTTGAAAATTATCAAATAATTTTATATTTTATAATTTAAAGTAAAGGTAAACATATATTAGTAGTAAAGTAAAGGTATATTAATAAAAATTCAATCTAAATCAGATTGAATTTTTTTATCCTCTCTTTATATTACAAAAATATTGACAACACGGCAAATATTTATGTATGTTAAATCTGTAACTTTTCAAGATCAGACAATGCGAGATATTTACTTGTTCATTTTGTTTATTTTCCGCAAAAAAAACAGAAATAATTACATTTAACAACAACAAGACTTTAATTTATCCATAGTTAAAAAATAAATATAATACTGGCCTCCAAATTTAATAGTTAAGCAAAACCTTCTAACACTAGTTAATACATCTCCCTCGGAGTCAAACTCACTTCATGTCCTACTCGATTCTCCAAGGAAGATAGAGACTATTTCCAAATTCTACAAAGCGGGGCTCTTGGGTTTGGGCCGCCTCTAGTTACAATTCGGCTTTATGCGCGGAAACAATTTTTTGCGCATTATTTTCATTATTTTACACTACGTTTGGATTTGATTTAATGACTTTTTCTTTACATTTAATCTAGTTCATCTGTAAGTAAATTAAAAATTATGAAAACCAAATCTCAGTTGAGCGATATAAATTAGCATCCGATGACACAGTTGATTGTGGGAAAATAAGTTCAGAAAAACGTCGTGCAATGATATAATCTTAAAACATAAACTATATTATTTCAAATAATTTACCTGGAATAAGCAGGTGTCTAAGCTTTTTTGAAATTTTATTAATGTTGGACTCCAGACCTTTATTAAAAATCAGCGAAATGTGTATTTTAAAAATATCTCTTAGAACTGACCGATTAGAAATTACCAATTCCGTACTTCAACCTTACGACAGCGTTAAGCAATTATAAGACTATATGTAAAAGTATCGACGCCAGTCTTTATTTTATTATGTTGACCACTAGACAAAATTGGGCATGATTTCCAATTTGGCCTTTATTCTGAGTTTAAATGTTTTAATGATTATTCTCAATAAATGTCTTTATTGAGAAGAAATATTTTCATACGTAAAGTAGCAATTAATTCGCTTTACTTGTTTTTTCATTGTGGGCGATATTCATACACGATACGTATGCTGTATACATACATATGTATGTATACAGCATACATATCGCATAAACGTAGTAATACACGATATATATGTGCATGCGGTACTACACATACATATCGTGTATTATTAAATGTAGGGTGCATCTAAGTGAGATATGTAATTTTAAGTAAGCCAAATATTAGTTATATACATATAATATTGCTAAAAAAAAATAATAAACAATTTGGCGACATGTAAAACTTCATTATTTAGTAGTGAAGTATTTGAACATGAAACATTTATTAAATAATATATTTTACATGCAAAAAAAATTTAATTATACTTGTAATGAGGCAGATAAAGTATAAAATAATAAATACTTTTTAAATCCTCAACCCATCATTCGTATTAAAATTGGAAGAAATTTATTAATATATTTATAATATTACAACAATAATGAAATATGAATAAGTTTGTAGCCATCAAAGTTAACACAAATATTCGAATAAAAAATTCGTCTTGCCATCAATATTAACATGCAAATACAATTCGAATTTAACTAAGTTATTAGAAATAATATCTTCTTTAAACACACAAATTAAAAATTCTAAATGGAAAAATACATAATATATGAAAATACATAATTTAAGTTTTATTTCAATTTGAACACAACCACTAATCGTTATCATTTATACTCGGCCCGAGTTGCATTTTAGGAAAAACAATTTAAACATATTAATGTTTAGCTTAAAATATTTTATATCATTTTCATTAAATTACTAGAATCTTGCTAAAAACTGGGACAAATACGCGATGATAGTAACAAAAAATAAAGAGTACAATGCAGTTTTTGAAATAACTTTATTTTGTGAAGATTAATTTTCTCACTTCTATAAATTCCTTCGTTTATAGTTTATAGTCTTTGTTTTAACAACGTTGTGTTAAATTTTCATGATAATTTTACAGAACACAATTTCTGTTTAATGAAAATTTACTATAAATTTATTACGTTAGTTAGTAATCCTCAATTAAGGTTTTAAATTTAAATGTACCGAAATGTGTCAATATTCCTATCACACATATAACATAACATGTAAATTTCGTAACAACATGATAATTTTAGTAATTTTAAATATTACTAGTTTATTTGTTTCTAGTTATTTTGGTTCACTTAGACGATCATTGTATTAATTTTTAAATTTAAAAAGTTTCCTAAAATATCAACTAGAGATGCATGCCATTTTCCTTTGTATGTACATTTTCGATCGATCCAGATTGAAACCATATGATATAATACTGGTTATAGTATAGAATAAATAGCCACGATCCTTTTCTCCAAATATAGTGTGGATCGATCGAGTAAAACACTTTTTGAATATATGGACAATTCGTTTATTATTTTCTTAAAATAAAATAAGGTACATGTATAACATACGAAAAGCATAAGATGTCAGGGTACTAAGTAATGACAAATATAAACAATATTTGAACTGATAATTTAACACATTTTTTTATTTTCTATAGACTATTCTTTTTTACCAATTGCTTTTCGTAATTAATATAAAAATGATTACATAATGGATGTTAAAAACCATACTTTTAACTTTTTTGGTGCCTGTACTGAAACTGTAGTGAAACGAGAAATCCTTCTAAATTTGTCACATACCTCTGTTCACCCATTCATACATTTGTCGCTGCATCATGTTTCCGAATTTCAGACTTAAATTTCGCAAGTAAATATTGCACGTATGTTATGATATGGAGATCACAATTAATATGGTTATCGCGTATGTATTAATCTCAACAATGATTTTTGAAATATTTCAAATAATTTAATTTTTTATGTATAACTATTATTGGATAGCGTTATAAATCCATGGAACTCTATGGAATCATCCCTCGGTCATCAATCTATCAATATAAAAATTAGAATTTCTTATTCAATTTGATCATCGAAAATCGAAACTAAACAATTCTTAATCACTGTGGATATTAATTGCTATTAACATCAATATTGAAAGATATTCCAACTCTGCATATTTTATAGCAGCACACGTACCAATAAAAAATATTTCTAATCCTTAGAGAAATCGACAGCCATAATCTATCCGACCGGCTACCAATTACGTGAAGCGATCTCAGTAAAAAAGGCGATACGATGTATGTGTGTATGTATATATGTATATATATATATATATATATATATATATATATACATATATATATATATATATATATATATATATATATATATATATAAATATATATATATTTATATATAAATATGTAAATACAAATTCACGAAAATTTCCCATATCAAAGCAGCTACAATAGTATCTTTTCCTTAGAGGATATTAAAAAAAAAGGAACCATGAAATATAATTAATATCTTTATCAATATCTGGCATAGCACAGAGGTGAACATTAAGAGAAGTTGAGAACTAAATATAACTCTTCAAATAACAAAGTGTATTTATACTGAAATGAAAACAACTATTTTGTTAATGAATATTTTAATTCAAAGATAATTGCGATTGACCGTGTACTCGTATAGGTCCTCCAACTTGGTGCATTCCTAGACAGGCTCATTTGCAGCCTCGTTGAACCGTAATTCATTTAGCATTAATATCAAAACTTTACCTAGTGTATAAATTTGATACGTATGACATATTAAATATATTAACAATATTTTAACTCAAAAGCAATACGTATTAAAGTGGTTCCCATCTCACATTGCTGCATAATTATTGTGTTACACAAATCCCTGTTATTAAATTTCTTTATTGTGTGTTATATAATTAATGAAGATCAATCCAATTTTTACCAACTATTGCTTATTTTTTCTTCCTTGATAAATACATCCTATCCAATCTTAGGAAACAGATTTGAAGTAAATAAAGTTCAATCCACATCTTTTTATAATTTAAATGAGACGTGCATTTTTTTCAGAAAAGTTTACAACTTCCAGACTCCAAATTTTTATCAGAAAAGTAGAAATAATACTACATCACGTAGTTTCATTTAATTATGAAAAAATACTTTTTTCATCCTATCATAACGTGGATTTAAAAATGTTCTCAAAAGTAAGTAGGTTGTTAGCCAAGGACAACTTTAAAACTAAAATTTATATAAAGCCCTTGTAGACTTTATTGATTAGGTGTATATTTTCAATTCGGCAAAAATTACCTTTCTAAATGTCTTTATTGAGAAGAAATATTTTCATACGTAAAGTAGCAATTAATTCGCTTCGCTTGTTTTTTCGTTGCGGGCGATATTCATACACGATACGTAAGCTGTATACATACATATGTATACTTATGTATGTATACAGAATACGTATCGTATAATCGTATAAATTTGAAGTAAATAGAGTTCATTCCACATCTTTTTATAATTTAACTGACGCGTGCATTCTTTCCAGAAAAGTTTACAACTTCGAAATGTTCGGCTGTATGCGAGGAAATAAGCGTAAAAACTTAATTTAGACAAGCGTAATTAAAGGTGATATTGAAAATTTACATGGTGTTTGACGTGGCGCGATTTCCAAGCTCAGATAAAACCTTACTCAATATTTAAATCAAATCCACTTTCTCAAGTGGAGCTCACAAAGCGATGTGGATAAACAAGTGCGAAAAAGTGCGAAAAGTTTTCTGGTCAAACAAATTTCATTTTCTACAAATTGATACATGGAGTAATATTAAGTCGGCATTTAAGTAAAACAAAGACGACTAAACCATTTGTAAAATATGGATAAAGAAAATACATCAAATTTAATTTTTCGAACAATATGACATATTTGAATAATTATCTGTTTTTAAGTAATAGTAATCGCAGTCAATCTAATAGTTTGAGAAGCAATAAGCTCACCATTCTAGTGTGCCAGTGCTGGCTCATGTCATAATGTTTCCACCTCTTTCTCAAAGCATGAAGTCGTTTTTCTATTTCTGTACGAGAAAAGTAGCTCTCCTTATCTGTAATATATTTAAATAAGGCTTCTCTATTTCTTAGTCAGAAAGGTCCTTTTTTGGATTCTAATCAATATTTGGATATATTATTGGAAGTCACACCTTCGTTCGTTCATTTTTTGCCTTGAAAGAATGGATGAAACAAGTTCTCTTCGTGAAAATTCCATATTTTGTTGTATTATGTTGAACTTCGTTGCCAACTGAACAAAAGACGAAATGCTCTAAAAACCAGAAATACTCGATAAGTTTAACATTACAGAACAATTGGGGAAAAGTAGCG
This sequence comes from Druceiella hillmani, assembly GCA_039881145.1. Taxonomy (NCBI): domain Eukaryota; kingdom Metazoa; phylum Arthropoda; class Insecta; order Lepidoptera; family Hepialidae; genus Druceiella; species Druceiella hillmani. Next base: position 41,472,928 of record JAYKKI010000004.1, on the reverse strand, counting down.
GGTTTATTAAATACCAACTTAATATTAACGATATTCTCGAAAGTTCCATTTATGTGTTTAGTTGAGTATAGAACTATATTTTAATATCAGCAATTCAAATAATCGATTATGGACATCCTGAAATGTCTATTCTTTCTATCAATTATTTTTTCCTGCGTTATTTTAATGTAGCCTCAGATTCAAAAAATTAACAAATCTATTTTCAATTTCTTTCACTCAAATCATTATTGTTTATTACTTACACGTTTGAATAATACATTATACACTTATAGATATTTACTTATCTTAGTGCCGTCAAAGTATTATATCGATTTTCACAAAACATTGAAATCCAACAGCACGCATACTACTATCCATTTAACAATTAAAAAATCCATAAACAATAAACAACGCCTAAACAAGAAGATATTCAATATAAATAAGACAAATAATCTCTGCTATCAAAATTTCTCAACTACATGATACATTGGACTTTTGCAAATAAATTTAATCTAGCAATTGCGACCATAAAACGCTAACTATTAATCGCTTTTATACTTACGATCTGAATCAGTTGCACCGCTTATATAGAAGTCGTACAGCACATTTCGATACTCGAGTTATGTATTTGAAATATATTTAGAAATATTAATATTCGTCTAAAAACATACATAGATACATAGACATACATGTGTCCTGAAACCTATCCATTAAAAAATATTTAATAATAAGTGAAATATAATTAACTAGAAAAAAGTAAATTAATTTTCAAATTACCAGTCAATCCATTATTCAAACTTTTATATTGGACGTTAAGTAAAATAGACTTATAGACTAATGGGTAACAGCTTGTCACCGAAACTAACAGTGTAGTTGAAAATATTTCAATGAATGAGTCGATTGTTAATAATACCTTCAACGGCATTAATTTTTCCAAGTACGACACAAGTACTATGAAGCTTACTTTTATCCCACTGAGATGTCAAATAATATAATATAAAGATTACAAAAGTAAAGATGTCGTGTGCATATCAATATATAAACGTCATTCTGACTGTGATGATTGTGTAACATGAAGCAAATAAATTTATACGATCTTTAAAATGGATGTTTCTAATGAATATTGTAAGTGTAACTCTAGGCTTCATTATTTATTAATACAATAGCGAAAACATAATAAATATAGCATGTATTATAGGATTGTATTATATCAATTAAATAGAAACATGATAATGCGGGAAACAGTAGATCAGGTGTATTCATTTTGAATTGTAACAGAGGAAAGAAAAAGAGGAAAAAGAAATAATTTGTATGCAAATTTTTAAAACATTTCGTTACCTATTTGTATTCTAGGAGAATACAATCAATATTGTTTGAAATATGCTTCAATGTACAATGGTGATTATAGACTGTTTTATTTCAGAATTACTTTCAAATAAGACAACTCTATCTTCAAATACGATGTTTATTAAACTCGTCTTTAATAATCCCCCAGCTTTCCCCCCACACATTCTCAAAAAACAATCGTATTCCTAATTTTCGTGAGTAAATATTTGATTATAAGCGTCAAACAAAAATGGCTGTCAGTCATCTTTAGTATGCAGAATGTTATTTTCAATCACAGGTCGTTGCATCTTAACAGAAGTGTTGAGCGGGCGACTCATTTTTTATTCAAATGGATTTAATACTCTAATTTTATGGTTTCAAATAAAAAACGAAAGAAGAACCATTAGTTAATTTTTGTAATTTTAGTATGGTATTTGAATTACTTTTAGATCTAGGAATCTTCTGAAATATTTCAACAAAAACTAATTTTCTATTATATTGTATGCTAAAGAGTTATAATAAGGGCTACGGGTTATACTGTCGACAACGTATTATAAAAACATATACACATACACAATGTCATATATATATATATATATATATAAACACACACACACACACACACACATATATATATATATATATATATATATATATATATATAAACACACACACACACACACATATATATATATATAATATATATATATATATATATATATATATATATATATATATATATATATATACATTTGAGAAATTTCCTCATTCGTTGGCAAATATCTACAACACGCAACTTGTACTAAAACTCGTTAAAAGCCTATCTTTCCTATTTAAGTAACATGTGTGCACGCATGTGTGAGTTACGAGGGATGAGGAAAATATCCCCATTCCAAAGTGACAAGGAAGTGAACACGCATAATGATTTGATGCCAAGTTTTTACTCAACAATGTTTCTTATTAAAATTATTATCATAATATCATAGACCTCACGTGAGTATATTTTTATGAATGTATATATTTGTACTTTTTCTTGAATTATACCTTCAATTATAATTATAATTTCTCTCACCTTGAGAATAAATCAACTATTTTCGAAACAATTGCCTTAAAAATTTAAATGTGAAAAAATATGGAAGAAACAAGATCAATTGGGAACGAGGAATAAGTATACTATAATATACCGCGAACATGGTGATTTAAAAAATATTATCAAATATTTTCAATCGCATTTTCAAAATATAAATATTTCGATACTCAAGGGGTTCTGAAAAAAAAAATTATCACTATCTTCGGTGTTATTTGAATGAAATTAAATGTTTTGTTCCTTATCTGTATTCTAGTAATTTAATTATATATTTCTATAAAATTTCATCAAAACAGATTTCCAATTTAAAAAACTATGATACCGTGACAGACAAAAAAAGTTACAAGGATTCCGTTTTATTGAAGAAATTACATGCCACCTCCACAAAATAAAAAATTTAGTGAAACTACTTTTTGTATTTTATTTTATGAAAATCGTGGCGTACAATTTGAACTTGAATGTGAGAGATGTAATAAATAAATTTTTAAATAAATAAAACTAAATTCTCGAGAATTTTATAGTTTATCCTGGTATATTTTTAATACCATATTTTGGAAAAAATATATATATTTTGGAAAAAATATAATATAAGAATCAGTTTACTGTCTGCAATGTATTCGATAAATAAATCACGAAAAGTGATTTCGTCAATTATTCTGAACGTAAACTACGCTACTTACAGTCAACTTATTATCTATTTATTTATGTACATCAATGATATCCAATTGGTACATATGGCGGACTTATTGCTACGAAAGAAATCTCCTGCAGCCAACCAGAACGCCAGTCCGGGCCCACTCGACGAGCAGCCGGAAATCGAACCCGCGGTCCCTTGGTACACCGCGTCGTCAAAGACCGTATGCCTTGTGGTCAACACAACACACCACAGCGACGACATTTAAAGTAACTCTACAACTAACAATTTATAGTAACTCTACATCTACAAGGGAGAAAATTTATTGTGGGTCCTTCAACACATAAAAATATTTAATTTATTAATAATAATATGCTTTAATAACCCTTACTGGCTTCTTTTTATACGTTTAATATTGGATTTTTATTACATTTTCTGTCATAAACAGACCCAACCTACATAAAATATTCCCACATTATCTTCCAAAAAATGAAAGTGTGCAAGTAAATATCGCTGCCCCAGCGGAATTGGGCGCATTCAATATTATGGAGGCGACAACTGATTTGTGTTACGTAATTCACGCAGCGGATGGGTTCTGGGCAAATGATTCTTCACGTATCGTAAAGTCTAAATCGTTTAATAAAACAGATATATTCAGAATTTAATACACATACATAAAAACTTTTTAAATTTGACGTAACACACACTTTGATTTAAGCAAAAGTAGTTCACTTAGTTTACGTTACTGCTTTTGATGTTTCATATGTTGGTTTTAAGACTTTTGCACCCTCTCTCCCTTACATGTATAGGAAGGTTTCACGTTAAGAAGAGATGTTTTGTAACATGTTAATTGGTGTCTTTATGTAAATTACCTACTTGCAATATATCATCTATTTAGGTATGAAACTACAGAAACTATGACAGGTAAAACGTAATTCTTATTTCACTGCGAAATCTTCGAGAGAGATATATTAATATTAAAATCTAATATTCACCTGTATATTATTAGAAGTACAAATAAGCTAATTAAATGAGACTGATATTCGTGTTATTTCATATATCTCTATCGGATCAATACACCGACTGTGGATACCTCGAGTGTTGCATTCGAAGCATTTCACTATAGTTTCCAACAAATATAACATCATTATACATATGTGAATATATATATATATACATATATATATATATATATATATGTGTGTGTGTGTGTGTATATATATATATATATATACACATATATTACGTCAAGAAATTTGTACATTGCGTAAATCCTATCGCCCTGTTACTTTGTTGTTACTTTTGTACCTAAGACACCGCTACTATTTTCTTGACCATTATCAGAACCCCAAAATTTCGGAAACGGGAATGGAATCATTAATCTAAATCTTTAACCTCAAACGTAAGCTACGTAACTATTATCTTTTCTCCATGAAAATATCAAAGAAAGTCGAAGACTCCGTTTCGCTAAAACGATGTTGCTAAACAAATAGTTTAAATCCTTCCCCACAGCATAAACAATGAAATAAAAGAAAGCGTTACAACTCGGTATAAACCACGGGCACACCCATACACGTATACCCTTCAAACATATAATGCATCAAATTTAAGTATCGGTCGCCGTCATCGAGCAATAAATAATAGATCCCTACTTAAAATCCGTTTGCGAGCGCCACTGCAAATTCTTTGGAGGTTTATATTCGATAAAATTAAAACCATGGCGCCTTGCTTTATTTACATTTGTTTTCCTTCAACATTACTAAAATTGCCTACTTTTTTTTAAATTAAATTTTAATTTTGGATAGATATGATCTAAATATCTATTAATCATTGCGGATCATAATTGTTTTCAGCCTCGATTATAATTTGATTTTATTTTAAAAACACCATAACCTCGCTGCATTTAAAGCGCTTTTTTGTCTCTCTTGCATTAATATCAATATATACACTGGAGTGGAAGTCAATGACCACGTTATTCATTACAAACACTGTATTAGAAGTCAATGATAAGTTAAAATTACCTAACTCTATTTGAAAAAGAAAATTTGTTAATACGAGTGGAACTCGGAAAATACTTCGACACACAAACATTTAAAGATACTGACGTAGTATTTCTGTTAGACTATTTTCAAAAATTAACGATTTTAAATATATTACACGTCTAGTATATCTTTCACATGTGCAAAAATGTGGTGAATTTCTCAAAAACTTTTAGGTATATTTTTATAATTTCGACTGCAGCGGTTTCAGAGATTGAGGAGGTTATATTTCTGTGAACATGGAAATATCTTAAATAATAGCCACAATACATGATAAATACCCTAAAATATAAGGGACGTAATTTATATTTCTGTTACCTAATCGCTCGTTACGTTTTTTTATAAATACTTTTTAACCCTGCAGTGGTCGCGACGATGACTATGGTCATCCATACCTCTAAACATATCACTTTTGATTTTCACGTCGTCGACGCTAACCTGCCCAAATTATAAATCCTATGTGAGTATTAGGTCATCTCAGTAACCACTGCACACTGGCGTGGAACACTCACGTCACCCATCTATTAGGTGAGTTTGTTTAAATTTTATTTACTATTGAAATAATGAATCAGAGTTATTCAATTTACACTTTAATGTATTATCTTATATTTTGGAAATAAATTTATTATCAATTATATATATATATATATATATATATATATATATATATGTATATATATATATCGTATAATTATCATATTGGTTGTAAAAGTACAATTTGAGATACAAAATATCAGATTTCACGGTGCCTTGAGGACGAAATCAAAGAACCTACCTGTTCTGATGTAGAGGATCTGAATCAAGTTTTAGATGAATCAAAAGTATCTGGAACTGGAACTCAGGCTCAAGCAACCTGTGATCACTTAGAAGATAAAAGAGAATCATACAGTATAAATTTGGATTCAAATGCAGCTGACGCAGGTAGTGATAACGAGATAGCTTCTTCTTATTATCAAGGCGTAGATAATATACGATGGCTAAACCACGGAATCATAATGTATTAGGTATCTAACCCAGACCTCGGGATGAAGGTAAAACTCACACCACCCCCTTTGAATGTTTGTATTTATATTTTAGCGAAGTTATAAAAGTAGTACAGAATAAATATTAAAGAGAACGTGATGCAAAATTTACAGATGAATTAGAAATGAAAGGATTATTAGTTATTTTATATCTTTGTGACAGAGAAAATATATTGCGAATATTTGATTCAAAACGTGGTACTAGTATTGAAGCTGCGTATCTTACAATGAGTGTGCAATGATTCAACTTTCTTATAAGTCATTTAAGATTCGATAACCCCTTGACTAGAGCTGAAAGAATAAATTTAAATAAAATAGCACCTATCCGTAAACTATTTCAAAAACTTATCGCTAATTTAGTTTTCCTTACAGATATTGCCCTCGACATGACGAAACCGTTAGCACATAAGCAGATGAATACTGAATGTTTACCGAAAATTTTAAGAATAAAAATTAATGATTTTTTTGGAATTTTCAGTGTGGACAGAAACGTACATGTAGCGAGTGCACCGCACGGTAGAGCGCGTGGTCGCTGTTTTCTCTGTGGGCGTAAACAGAATAAAGCACACGCTTGCCAAAATATGCCAAAAATATTCTTGTCCAGATCATTTCCAATACATGCGTAATATTTATCTTCATACCCGTGTTAGTTAATAACTTTAGTTAATTAAGAGTTTCAAAATAGTAGATTTTTCTTAAGAATCCCTGATTAGTAAAAATATATTATTTAGTGTTATTTGTTTAAAAGAAAGTAAAGTTATATGATAATAAACACTTAATGTAATATTATATGTTTATTTATACCTAAATTTTAACTTAAAAGTGGATGACGCCGGTCCTCCACGCGATCACTCAGGTTCCGCTAAGACGCGCGACCACTGTAGGGTTAACTTTGTTTTCTAATCTATATATGGATTAATATATGAATATTAATCCATATATAGGTCACTATGTTAAATGGTTTCTAAGAAAAATGGCTAATGCAGACGGATGATAGACGGACGGACACGCAAGGGATCTTATAACGGTTCCGTTTTTTTTATTTTAAGGTACGAAATCCTAAAAGGGAAAAAGCCTATGACAATGTATGCATTGTTGAGTTGCCAAGATGTCAGTACTATGGTGATGTGGTACTGTGTTGAGTTGCCAAGATGTCAGTACTATGGTGATGAAGAAATAATCAAATAATAATTTGCTGGGTTTCTAAAATAAATGTAGTAATTAGAATATATTTGTTAGTAATATTTTATCCATGAAAACCCTTTTCTGACTAGCAAAGTGTTTTTTTCAATAGCTGAAAATTTGCTTATTATGAATACTTATATACGTTCCTATATTACATAAAACGTGCACGCATGTACGTGTGTGTTATATGCAATAAGAAAAGTATATTCCATTCATTGAGTAACGCCAGCTGTGTAACAAGGAAATGCGTGTGGCAATCGAATTTATGTCAAGCGTTCATAACATGTTATAATTAAATATGTTATTTTTAGTTACGTATTTAAAATAATTGTGCACGCCCATTGTCGTCTCACAAATTATAATCTTTCGACACACACAATTTCCGTAGCGATCGTTATACAAAACTCGCTTGCAAGAATTTATTTAGTGTTTTTGACGAAACAGATAAAATAATTTTCAATTTAAAAATTTCAAAATAAATTGTGATCTATTAAAAATAAATATAATAATTTCTAAAATATTGAACGAAGAAAATGTATTTCTGAATACAAATAAACGTATCGAAGATTTGCTAAATTTACTTTAAATTCTTTAATGAAATAGAACGCAGTTTATAGTATATTAGGAAAAACTACGATTGGATTGTCTAAATTCTAAAGCTTCTTATTTTTATTTTGAAGTACTCCGAAATAGTAGTAAGTAAAACATACAAAATATCCAGTTACTAGTGATATATTGGTGATATTATATCATAATAATATAAATTAAATTTGGCGAATGCTACAATCTACTTCAACTTTTCATAACAGATGAAAATATTATATTTACTTGGCAGACGCTACAATCCAAATGAAATTTTCGTAACTGATGAAGATATGATATTCCTATGAAACACTATTCTGTTAGGTAAAATCATTAATTACCCATTTCGATGGTAAGTAAAAAGTCGAAATCCATTTTGAAGATTTCTATATTATTTAGTAAGGATACAATGTTTCGGTAAAAACTTTCATTTGGGAACGTAAGAACGATGGTATTTAAAAATTCTTCTAGTTAATGGAAATTATTTCTTGGCCAGTTTTATTTTCTGCCTAAATCAGCTATAAATGCTCAAGAATATAATGTACCGGAAGTATATAATAACTTATCATTTCTAGATGAGAACTGGTATTAGTTTACTGAATTGATTTGAAATTCCAATATTTAATTTCGATGAATATTGAAGTAATACTTGTAATTGGTTACATTGTTATTTGTAATTTATTTATTTATTTATCTACTTTAATGTATCTAATTGATACATATGGCGGACTTATTGCTACAAGAGCAATATCTTACAGCCAACCACAACACCAGTCCAGCCTCGTTCGACGAACGGCCGGGAATCGAACACGGGTCGTCGCGGTGTGTCGCATCGTCAAAGGCCGTATGCCTTGTGATCAACACAACACACCACGGCGTAATTTAATAATATTTTATCATAGAGATGGTGAGATCTCGAATTACCAGACTTTGTTATACAGAATCCATGGTTGCCATTAAAATTTATTTAAAAGAAGTTGTTTACAACACAGTACGTTATGCTTGAGTTTCCGCTATCTGACAAGCCTTCCAACTTATGACACTAATTTCAATCAATGCAATGCAATATAAGTTTTCATCTGATGAGCTCGATATATTACGGTCGAGAGTTGTGACCAGACTATTATTTTCATGAAATCACATTAGAAAGACTTTTGCGAATACATATTTTTTGTACCCTTTTCATGACAACCGCTCAATCTTAATATTTTATTTTTTCATGATTTTCCTCTATAACGGACATAGAAATTACATGCAAAAAAATGTTTCTAGTTTTATGATATCTTTAAAAATCTGTAAATTTCTTGAGCAATTCTGGTTCCTATATTTTTTATAGCGAGGTACATATCTTGTTTTCCTTGATAAAACCGTACATATCATTTATTATTTTTCATGCCTACACAGTTAACATTTCAAATTTTCACACGCATATATGTATATATATATATATATATATATATATATATATATATATATATATATATACATACACTAAATTATCTATAATCACTAAAGCCGAAGTCATTGCAATATTTCCTAGAGTTTAGATTTAAATTTATAATTCTGAAAATAGAGACATCCGCTTGTAACATAGACCTACCAGATCCATTACTCGCATCGACTCAAAACAAGTATATCATTTGGACCGACGTATATCCGGATTATTCATTTGCAGGCCTGTACACCCTCCTCTGTCCCCCATTCTAATTATGCTCGTGGGCCCGTCACTGTCCCGTTCCTCTGTGGGTTTGTGCACAGAACATAGAATACAGAACGGATACCACATATACTAACCCATATCAAAAAGGTGGTCGTAATTTTGTTTGCAGAACAGGAGGCCGACTCTCTAGATGGCGTTTCAATTGTTATAAACACCAAGGTAGATGGCACCATCTAGGCAGAATTATCAGTCATATTATTATGATGCAACATTGAATTTAGATTTATTAAATTTAAAATCCTGTTAAAATGTATTGAAGAAACATTTTCATTTTCATAAATGTTTATTAAAACTTTAAAATAACTAAAATTTTGCAAAACGTATCTGAAATTTTACAATTATAGCATGTAGTAATTATTTCGAAAATATATTTGGATTCTCCAGTGACTTCAAAAGCATGCTTAAAGGTTTGTCTGACTTTAACGCTGTTCAGGTGGATAATAATCTGGAAGCTTGCAGCGCTGGGTCCTTAATAGTTTATAGATGACCTCTACTATAGAGCTGAAAATAAAAAAAATACATACTATACACAAGGGCAACACATATATATGGGTGATATTGCGTATTATATGGTGTAAGATTCTTGGCATATCAATGGAAGACATGTATTCCCAAATTTTGGAAAAGCTCATTACAAATTCAAGTCCAAGTTGGCATTCTTAAAATTATTACAGAATATATTTTGTTAGTTAGAAGTTTTGCCACCGTGTTCGTAAACGTTTTGCGCAAGAACATTTGCAATAAAATAGGTTATTCTTTTAACAAGTTCAAAATGTTTGATTCAATCACAATATTCTGTATTGAAATTGATATAAATACAGTTTTCAACATTTCTCCTTAAATTTTACTTTTAAAAATAATAATTTTAAAACTTTAGCATGTTACATTCATAAAGAAACAATTTGGTGGCACTTGAATTGTTAAAAACGTATGCCACATTTGACCAATAATTTATATGTAATTACATTATTTTTTAAACGGGTAAAATTTTTGCTGTTGCTCGGTGGAAACCACGGAAATTACATTACTGTACCCACAGATCATTGTAAATTTTGTGCTGCATATTTTACCTTCATAGACTTAAAATTATTTAAATATATATGATGGTGGCTAATTTTGGAAATAATTTTAAGTTCAGGGAATCATTAATTTTAAGTTTAGAGAATCAAGAAAAATTATAGCCCCCACGAAATATATATCTTATTCATGGTAATTGTAAACTAGTAGCAAAATTTCTGCACCTTTTGGGTATTTATAATACAAATTCATGCAAATCTTTTAATTTTCAATTCAATTTCTCTTGTAAAATAATTTCTTAATTGATGATCAAATAGAGTGCAAGACTTTTGGTGAAATAAGTCTCGCCATTTGTTTTACTTTAGAGATTTTTATACTTTCTATGTTACCATACCGTATAGATTCCCGCAATCACCTTAATTTGTACCTCGGCAATTCAATAGTCTTGTTCAGTGCATGTCTCTTCTTAATAAGCTTGGAACTCCTTAGTGTTTTTCGTTGACTCTCTTTGAAAAGGTAACTCTGGTAGAAGCTGCTTTTGGAAGTATGCTCGTCTATACAATCATAAACAATTCATAAATGCATGCCATATTTACATATAAACCGGTAAATGATGATTATATTTGCTATACAATAAAAATCAATGTTACTGTCTTCACATTATCTGGCAACTCCGGACATTGGACGACTAACATCAGATACACATAATTTATCTCACGCCGGTCGTATTAGTTGTCGTTAAAATTGAAAATGACATAGCAGTATTAAAAAACTGAGTTTTCTGGTGAAAATATTAATGAAGTGAACACAAGAATTTCCAGTGTTATGCTCTTTCATGGAGCAAGCGATATCATGCTTATATACATAGCAGATAGCAAGAAAAAAACATGGCGACACAGAACAAACACATCTAGACGCGACCATCCTTTAGAGACACCTGAAATAAAATGAATTCGTTTAACGCCATCTGATGAGGAGGCTAAGATGAGCTACCGTTTCAAATTTTCGACTTCCGTGTTCCCTTCTGTATATGTTATTCTGTGGCTTGTGCCGAATGGACTCTGCTGTAGGGCGAACGCTTATAATTAATTATTATTATTGCAATAATTTTAGAAGTCAAATTATCTGTAATTTTCCATGAAGGCGTGATTAATGTCTAAAATCATTAATCACGCCTACACGGAAATTCCTAAAAGTTTGTTTGTTAACCATGTATTAATTTTTTCTTTCTGTCCTGTAAATACATAAGTATTACTGTATATTTTTGAGCTCTTGACGGTGATACCGCATTTAATAGGTTTTTTCTTTATATATGTATTTTTTTCTTTATAAATCTAAATATATTTAATTTTATTGTAACACCTGTGCAAATTGAGATAACATACTGGATTTCAGTGGTTATTTATGAAAATCGGGTATAAATGTTTAAATTACTAAATACACTTATCACTATCTCTTTTAGAAAATATGTGCCTATCACTCTTCGATGAAAGATGATGTGAAAATATCAAGAGATGGCGGGAAACTATCAGCACAAGCATTTGATCACGCTGCTTACCACACTTCAACGAGAGATGGAGTAAATATAAATATGTTTTTCTTCTAAATACTGCTCATTAAGATTATGTAAATTTATAAGTTTTAGTTTCCTCATAAATTGCATTATTTTAAAAAACAATTTAAGGAAAAAACTGCATCACAGATATAGATAGAATGGAGCTTAAGAAAATTTTTTTCATATAATGCGTTCGATTATTATAAAATTGCCTACTTGGAGAGGTAAATCACATAGGTCTTTTTATTTTAGACAAATACTATGACAATTTTAGCCCTACTTTTTTTACATGGGGAATATACCATCCTATTAAAAACATACTTCTATTTTAAATAAGTAAATTTTCGGTTTTTGAGACTATCGTGAATTTCCAGAATAACGGTGGCCTACACGTTTGTGGCACGTACGTGGAGATTTTATGTCATAAGAGTATAGACAGACAGATAGATGTACGTAGATTTCATTTTAGACATATTGGCCAAAAGGTAAATGTAGAACATCACACTGTATATATGGTATTTACAATAAATATTTTAAATATATAAAATTAGAAATATGACACCGAAAATATGTATAATTAATCTGGTAAAAGAAGATCCCATAAATCAAGATTTTTAATAAAGCTTTATTCTGAAAAAATGAAATAAATATAATAACGTCACCTGAAAATATTATAACCCCTTTAACTTAACCTCTGAACTGATTAATTACATTCCTTGGTCGTTGATAACTGGAAAAGATTGATCACGTAGCAATAAGTCCGCCGTATCGACAAATGTTAAAGACTAATAAATAAATGAAATATTCCAAAGTCCAAGGATTGGTTAACAAAAATTTAGAGAGTACACAACAGGGCTTGTGGAAAAAGGGAATTCAGTTAAAAAAAGAGAGAATTCACTTTTTGCGCATAATGTAATAAGTAAAAACAAACCCGACCTTCCAGCAGTCAACAATTTTAAGATTTCTATAGTAGAAATCGTATCACTGTAGATCTAGAAAGAAGAAATGGAAATGCATCAATTCATTGAAATTATTTCAGAAGTAATTACTTCGATTCGGTCAGTTGGGTGACTATATTAAGAATTCTATAGTTACGAAATGGTATTATTAAATAAAAACTATACCTAATAATAGTAGTTCAAAAGTGACGATAATTTATGGAGCTGGGCGCCAACTTCGAAAAGTTTTATAGAGAGTTTTGTAAATATTAAAATAGGTACAAAATATTTTCTTCGTGTAATTTAATAATATTTAAAAAATAAACGCTAATTAAACTCTATATATCTCCTATGAGTAAGTACAATACGTAAGGAAATACATAATAGAATTGCTAAAAAGTGGTTTAAGAACAGTTCAAATAATAAATTTCGTTTCTTGTAGTCTGTTTTATTTAACACTTTATCATTTCTCACAAAGTTCAAATATATAGTTACTTAGAAATGCAATTAGAAGAAGTCCGCCTTAGAATGTCAAAGTGCATTATATCTTCATTTTTGTTACAAAAGCATGCGGTTAAACAATAAAATCTAAGAAAGATGGATATTTAAGGTTTTTTTAGAAAATTAGTGTATACGGGACAGAAATCGTTTAAAGAAACTACTCCAGAGGATTTTCCGTATTCATGGCCGGCTTAAATAGTTTCTCTGGCCGCATTCCGTTTTCTCTTTTTTTGAAGATGCAAAATTTATATGCTCTCAAACCGACCTATTATAAAACCTATATTCTTTCTCTGATGCTACTGAGAACCCAAAAAAAAGGATATCTACCTAATTTTCAAAAAGTTAAAAGAGAATGATAATTAATGGAACCAATTAAATAAATTATTTGAAACTACTAGTAAGCTATTACTTGATGTATATATCAAGATATTTTATTTTGCCTCTAATATATCGCATATATTAGCTTTAATTACAATTTATATCATGAACAATTATTTAATGGCCAAATGAAAATAATTTTTATATATTATAATATTTACAAAACTACCTGAAAAAGTTAGCCGCATTTTCAACTTGTTTTATTGCAAACCGTATTTCTTGACAAGATATAAAACGAGTTAAGAATAGGAAAGTAAATTATAGCGCCATATCGGAACTTTCAACATAGTAGTGAAAGCGAAATAATTTTTCTCGAACTGAATACAGCATTGTGTGAAAATAATTAAATTTTTAAAAAAGAAAAATTTAAAAGATAATTTAAAAAAAAGGATTTTCTAAAACTGAATAGAACTTAGTTATTAGAACCGAAAACAGTCTTTCTTCGTTGTGTTTGTAGCCATTTCAGAATGAACTTACCTCTTTCAGCGGTCTGTTATTTGCAATTTCAGAGAATATCTTAAAGGCTGTAATTTAACTAATTTAACCGATGTCCGTTATGCCACTAATAATACTTATATCATCTCAACTAAATCCAAAAATTCTCCATGCACTTTATAATTTATCATCGATCCTGGATTTATTTCTCTGAATCACAATAACCATACAATGTTAAAAATAAACGTAAAACCAATATACCAATTTCAGTCTCTAATATTTAATAGTTTTATTGCAGTATGTATACTGAATATTAAAAACTGCGTTATGTTCACAATGTATATTCATTATTTCACAAGCAATATGCAAGGTATCCCCCTTTTTACTCCTTCTAATTCTCCACCCAATTGTGTTTGAGAACCATTTTGAAAATGATTTATGTATTCAAATTAAGATTTTAATAGCCTCACGAATCGATGCGGTAAATCCCGGATCTTGTAAGCAAAAAGTAATTTCCACTGGCCTTTATCCTCAGAAAACTAATCTCTAGCATAACGTTACATGATTATAAACATACCATGTTTTGGTTCAAGTTTTAACTGGGTAGCTCGTATATTTACAACATATTTTGTTACAAGAGGAACGAAAAAAAACTTTTAAAAAATCTACGGAAAGTGGGAATCTTTATTTAACGTTAGTTTTAGTAACAATAGTTAAAATATATAATTAACAATTAAAAAAATATCGGTATCTTCTTTAAATCGAAAACTTGGGAGAAATAGGATCGCAGGATATTTCCTTAAAAAATAGCTAACTCACCATAAAATAAATAGACAAGAAAAAAATGTCCTGAACTCCAAATAAAACGCGCCAAAATCCCTTTATAATTCACAATTATTTCCATAAAATTCAACTTTTTATTAGGAAAACTGATACGATCATTCGCTTTACAAATTGAACTACATTGTTATGAAACTTAGAAATACTCAAAAGCAATGTGAATTGGCGCTGCAACGACTTCAACATTTTCATTATATGTATAAGGAACAAAATTAACAAATCCTCCGATTAACGCCTTCGGAGTATTAAATTTCGAAACCATAATTTAACGCACGATGAATTAAGCAATGTTAACAACATTTTTAGTAACTGAATATATAATCATAACACCGTCGTAAAGACATTAGGTGAAGCATATACGTTAGTTCTAAAATCGTTAATATGTAAAAATGGTATTCTTGTAGTCACAAGTTTCACAATTTAATTAATAATAATGATAAAAGAATATTATTACCGACTTTTGTTAGAAGAAATTTGAAGCAAATATTATTATTTTGAAACTTTTTTCGGAAGCAAATTAAAACTGCAGAAGTCAAATAATTACAAGAAAACAATTATTTATTAAGGCATATTCTTACAATTTTTTTTGTTTTCACTCTGTCTTTTGAGAAACTTAGTAATTTTATAAAAATCGAAAAAATTCCACTCTATGTAAAATGGAAAACGCTCATTTGAAGTAAATTTTACACATGCTCCATAACATAAACAGTATCTTTGCTGATGATACCCTCATTATAGTATATATCAAGTATAAACAGTTGTTAATAAGCATCCTATTATTAAATATTATTAATGACAAAATATATTAAAAATCTCGTTTCCTATAATAAATGGATAATTTAAATACATTTTCTTGGTACGTCACAATAAATTAGCTTACATCAATACTGACGGCAACTTAAAAGAGAAACTCTTATATATGAACTCTATATTATGTCACACTAAGATCACTGTTGAAATTTACGCTTGAATGTTGATACATTACTCCATCATTTAGCAAAAACCTCATCTTCGTGAGATTAATTATAAAGTCGGAAAAAAATACTTGTAGATCCCACGTGCACTATCTTAATTACCGGTAGCATTCTTATACAATATACTGTTACTTACCTTTCACCTTCAACTATTGTGATGTACTATGTCTTCTGACAAATGCGAATTTATAGAAAAAAAAAATATATATATATATATACATATATATATATATATATATATATATATATATATATATATATATACATATATATATATATACGGTCGAATTGAGAAACTTCCTCCTTTTTTTGAAGTCGGTTAAAAACGAGCTAAGCGATGCGATACTTCTTGAAATATAAGAAGCTTGTATATACACCACATATAGAGTAGATAGAGAAATTCTCCGCCTGGCTACCAACACACTATACATGAACAACCCACACAGGAGTAACACCGTAAAATTTTAGCAATTGAGCTAGATATTAAATAACTTATAGTAGTTTCCATCTCAAAGTCTCTGATACCAGTTAGAAAGTGAAATTTTATTTTTATTGTTCTTACATTACAAATAAGTATACTAAAATGAATTTAAACCGGGCATCATCATAAAACGACTGGCAGATTTTCAAACATTCCATTTTTTTTTATTCTCAGAGGATAGAATTGAAAAAGGAGAAACAAATATTCAGATAGTTGTTAATGATAAAATAACAATATAAAATATTTATATTTTTATTATTTTAGTTTTATGAAATTATTTGTCAGTGAAGCATTTCTTAACAATCTATTGAAAATTTTAAAATAAATTTTTAGTTTTATAATTCTGTTAACCGACAAGACACGTGAGAGGCCCAATTAGATCGGAAAGAGCCGACAGACGAGACGCGAATTTGTTGCGCGTCTTTTGGTAATATATGAACAGCCGTAATTCGGAGATGTGTGGACCGATTTCTACACTTTTGATTTAAAAAGAAATTGTTTCTGATAGATATGGGATAGTTCAAATTCATTATAACGGTATCTTTTTCACATGTTAGTGTAAAATAAATACTTTCACGGAATATATTTATTTGAAAACAGACTGCAAGAATGTTCGCGAATAGTTTTAGTAATTGAGCGTCGGAAAGTTACGAGACATACATTGATGAAAGTTCATTCGACCCACATTTAATTTGCTTACGTTAAGTGCTTCGCAACGCATCATTAGACACGTTTGACTAAATTTAAACTTAATCGTGACCTTTGATTCTTATACGCAAACGAAAACCATGTAAACAAAATTAGATGTTGGAAAGGACTGTCGAAAAATAAGCAAATGTCAAAGGAATGTGTTATTGATTGAGTTGTCATTTAAATAGGAAGAAAAATAAATACAAGCTACTAGAAGTATTTCATAAACATTTCATCACGCATGATTTGTATTATGATCTCTAAAATGATAAAATACAATGAACAAAACAAAAAAAACTATTAATGAATCTTGAAAATATTCAAGAGGTAAAGTAATTAATAAAGGTACAGGATAAAATATAATTAGCCAACGATGTCCTCACACTTTTTTAAAACTGTTTAATTAATATGCACTCAGACTAAGTACAATACCATTGTCATCTTTGGATACCGAATTTTACTTTTGCTTGCAAAGAAAGTAAAAAGCAATGCTGCACACAGTCAGTGTCTATTAACAATTTAAATGGGAAGCTGATGGCAGTTTATACTAATTGTGTAAGTATTGCTTGCATTTTGCCCTTTTTTTCTTTGTAATGTAATTTGCTCACGTTTAGCGTAACTCAACTGCAGTTCATTATGATTTCGGTATAAGTAGAACCTATTGAGTTCTTATTGCATATTCATACAGTTAGTCATGTATGGCCGGGCTTACCGAGTGTAAATAGTTTGAGTTTATCGGCATAAGGTTGCTATGATTAGACCACTTAACTTTATTGCATCATATCGAATAAAATACTCACGATAAAATTAGTCGTTGGTTTATGATGCTTTTTTGCCATTTTAATGGCAACATATTCATTGTCAAAGTCAAGTAGTTTCAGAAATATACTAAAAAAACTCTCTATTGAGGAGTTGCTTTCTTTGGATCACCGTCGTCTTGAATGGACCCCGAGTTCCCATCAATGAACTTAGAAGCGTTTGTATTAAAGGTTCAATCAAGGTGACTTAAATGAAATACAAAATAAGAATCACCTCACTATTAAAGTATGAACAATAATAATCAAATTTATCAAAATTAATATTTTTTTCTATATTAACTTTACAATTTTCTAAAATTACTTTGGAATTAACATTAAATAAACAATAATAAGCATATTTAGCAAAATTATCACTTTTTCGCTAATTATCATAAAGTGTCATGTTTTACAGGTTAACATTATGTCAATTATTTGTAATTTTAATAGAATTTTAGACATATTAATGACTTGAATAATCATAATATTGAAAACGGAATAATTTGAGTTTTTTTTTCATTTTTAACTAAAAATAATTGATTTTTAAAACATTGGTAAGTAATTCCGGAAAAAATAATATGAAATAAAAAATTAATTAAGTACTACACAGAGGAGACATAAATTTTTAACATGCTTGTTGACACACGTACAATGCACGTGTACCCAAGCTTTACAAATCTGACAGCTTATCCCAGCCTTCTACTTTCTATTGAAGACAAAGCTTGCAGAAATTGTCAATGTCTGCCTTCTATCTTTGTTATCTTACTAGTAGTCTAGTAGTAGGTTCTTCCTAGTAGTAGGTTCTTTATCTTTGGTAGTTAGCTTTTGCAACTTCGGTTTTTTAACCTTAGCTTGCACTTGCCCCAAAGTGGATTTAAATGGCGATGAGGTGAATTCCATACTATTTTCTCTTTACGACTACTGGTTTACTTAGCGTAATTGTTTGGCAATTAACTTGGATCCTAGGGATATGTGGTCAATATGAAACTCGAATTTTGATGCATATTTAGACATTTTGGCCGGAGGATCTTGATTATCTGCCCTGTCAATCTGTGATCCTTGGCGTCTGTTCCAGTTGTGAGCCTTGGAGTATGTTGCTTCGTTAATTTCCGCTGTAGATTCTTTTTCTTTTATACTTGCACTTCCATATTAATTCTACTACCAGAGCATCAACTCTCACCAGATCCTTTTGCACTTATTGTTACAGCTACAACTGGCTCCTTTTATGATATTTCCGGTGAAATCGTAGAGAGCGGATCTCTCTCGTCGTGAGCGGATCTTTCTCGCCTGGGAAGCTCTCATCTGTTTCTTCTTCAGCAGTTATAAATTCATAGTCGTCAAAGATACCTTTGTTCAGTAGGTATAAGCCATTTGCGGCTGTATCCACGATAGCAACTCGAGAATAGGCTTTTTCAAAAGCATAGATACTTGGAAAATAGTTACTAATCAGCCAGGATCCTGATATAGCCATTTTTCTCTTTCGTCAGTTTAGTATAGGCTTAGTGGCTTGAAAAAAGACACATCGAGCGACTGCAATTTGTGTGTTGTGTGTGCTAGCAATGAAATCAAAATTATGTAGTTTTTGCATAGTTTATAGCATTTAGATTTTGGTACCACTTGTGTGTCTGTCCAGAATGAGCAAAACAACTTACAGTTTACAGTTTCCACGAAATGTCGTAACTAGTACAAAATACTTCATTATTAATGAAACCACTGTCAGGAATAAATGCAAATATTGTTCCAGGTGGTGCCCCCTCTCTTAGTTCATCTTTTGCTCTCTTACGCTTAAAAGTTATAAGGAGTAGCACAAAAAAGCAGCACTAGCGCAACATACAGCAATGGTAGTTACACCTCTTTCCCCCAATTGAAACTACTTGGCGCTTACTTTCTGAGCTAAAATTTTTCTAGTTTTTTTCTGGACAGTTGGCAAGTCCGTCTCATCCATGTTAAAAATAGGTTGAGCATCATGTAGATCATGTTCGTTCATTATGGTTTTCAATTATTCTAAAAAATTATATACTGTCATCTTATTAAACCCGATAGCTCTCTTTTCATGGATCGTAAACTCAACTATGGAAGGCGCCTCATATAAGCATAATTCCATTTTTTTCCCGCACATTTTTTTTCTGTACTGAAACAATGCTATATTTTAGTTTTCTCGGTTAATTCAAATGCAAACTCCCTGACATCTTTAGGATTCATGCCAAATAAAGAATTCTCCATTTCAATGAAGTGGTCCCTCGTTTAAATTTCTAAAATTTCAGAGAGATCGCCTTTTGATTCTACTATTTGAAATTCTTCCACAGTTTTAGGGCTTTTTCCATCTAATCTGTGTTTTAAAGTTGCTTTTGGTATGCCATAAACTCGATTTGTTTAATCCAACAGTTTTTTTTCTTAGAGATTCTATGGCGAGTTTCATACTCGCCTTATTCCAAGAATAATATTTTCTTATTTAAAAATAACGAACTTTCATACTCGCCTTATTCCAAGAATAATATTTTCTTATTTTCTTATTTAAAAATAACGAAGTAAAATGAAAAAGGCCGAGTTTTAAACAATAGAAAGGTGTATAGATATTCCTATGCTTCAAAAAATTAATTTAAAATTTAATGCAAATTGGAAACCACACAGACGAAACATTATCATTATGAAATCCTATCTAAAAAAAGTTCTAGTTAATGAATACATTGTATTAGAAAGTTTCTTTGATTGAACCGGTCCATTGATAGCAACTAGGTAAGTAGCTAAGAAAAATAAATGTGTTTTTTTTTTAATGTGAGGAATTAGGAACGATTCAGAATATTCTACGTAAACGTAGATAAATTGGCTAGTAATAAAATTATTAAACATACGAAAGTATAATGGTACTTACATTAGTTTTTCGGTGGCTCAATTTTAATATTCCGGTTGCTGCAAACACAATTGCACACCTTCACTTCGTGGGCGATGAAGGCGCTAGTCCATTAATCGCAACCTTTCCCTATATTAAGAATTCACTGTATTTGAAAATATATCAACGTCATTGATAAATAAAATGGACAAGAATGGGCTGATAATAAATGGTTACAGTATGCCAGAAGTCACTTCCTGAGAGAAATCAATTTGACACCTTATTACCTATTAGTTCGGTCTTAAATAAATAAATTTACAAACAGAATAGAAGTTGCTCTAATCATATAACCTTTTTTGGATCCACTCCTATGTATAAAGTTTCATGTATTAATTTTCAAAAGGTGGAAATATACTTAATAAACAATTAGGTTAATAGAACAAATGAGTATCTGTAGTACATTTGAAGAAAAAAAGTTCAATTTTATCTAGTCTTGGAGCTTAATCGTGATCCTGCTCAAAGATTTAAGAATTAACACCACATCCCTGATATTAAACAAGATAAAAAGTATTCTAACACTAAAGCGATCAGTGCTAGTAACTTTCCAAACTTCCAATAAAAATTATCTAGACAAGAAGCACAAATTTCGATAAAAAGAACTCTGAAAACATTTAGCATATATCTTTAGTGTTAAATGTTTCTCTTGAGGACACGGTAGAAAGATACCCATACCCTTCCTTTAATTAATCATCATATGATGAAAATTCTCTAATATTCATTTTTATAACTTTTTCTTTATCCGTAGTATTTGTCCAATAACATTATTTCGACAATTTCTTGAAGCGAGATCGAATCAGAAGATAATCAATATAGGCAGAACCTGCAAGGCGGAATAATAATTTACAAGACATGCTCCATTTTATGGATTCATGCCAGAATAAATAGTTCGTACATTCTGTAAAACAAACCAAAAAAATAATCATGCTGAGGAGAATTCAGTGATTTTCGAATAGACTTCCCGAAAAAAAAATATTTCACAAAATAAGATAAAAAAATGTATAATACTGTACCTTAATTTCAAAGATTAACAATATGGTACTTTCATTAAGATGATATCTTTCCATCACTGCTTACACTCTCCCAGCAGCACTTACCACGCATATATGGAGGGATAATTTATTAAACTCTGTTTAAAATTTGCTTTGAAGAAACAATTTCAAGTGAATGAAAATATTAACAAATTAGGTCTATATTTAAAACACTGGTGACATAGTATAATAACAGCGAATCCTAAAGATATTCCGCCTTGAAAGAATACATGAAAAATTACTTCTATTCTTGAAAACTATTGGAGAATTAATTCAAACGTGAACAATTAGCAGAATATTTCCCTTAGACGTTTTATATTGATAGTCTTAGTCATCGACCGACCTTGTATATAAGGACATATTTCATTCTGAATGCCACATACGAATCAGATTACGAAACTTTTACCTGCAAAATAGATGAAAATGTCGAAGACATTTGTAAATACCTGGGTGAAATGTTATTCGTGTATAAAAACATCGATAATCCACCAGTTGGTTGTTTGTTGTGAAAGCAGAAAATTTAATTTCAGTAATTACGAGGTTTAAATTATATTGGGTGTCTTTAGGGTTTAACTTTAATTGAGTTTATTTTATTGGATATTTGAGAAGAATGTACGTCTATTTTTGAGTGGTTGAACACAGATAAGCTATCTACTTAATTTGCTTACCTTTACTTGTTCTTTATTTGAAGTACTGAATAGTGAATAGATGAATCCCTAATCTCAACTTCACTAACAATCGTTAGACGAAGCGGGCGTGTCATTAAAACAGTTTTTTGGCTGAAGCTACCACTTTACTTCCAAATGAATTTCGATAAAATTACTTCACAATGCATTTAACGACAATAAAGATGGTAGGTTAATATTTTATTCATTTAAAGTGATTTTTTCAAACCAATTTCAGTCAAGAATAGATTTGCTTTAACCTGTTACCATTATTTTCCTGAAATTGCTAATCGATTAAATTTCATTAACTGCTGCCTACTCCTTGATTCTTTTTTAACTGTCACCATGTAATTTAATAAAACAAATCATATCAGTAAACCAGAAAACTAGACTGTTATAATACTTTTCAGAAATATCGAAAAATAAATAAAACTTCTCCTACACTTATGAAAGCAGAGATGAGAGCTTTAATATTTTTTCCCATTTTCTTAACTGTAATGTTCGACAACTCACGGAATAATAATAGTCAGAAAGAAAGAATAATTAAAAATAATTTGGAACACATACGGTGCTTTAACGTATGGTGCTAGCTATTGCTAGTTTTTCTTAATTTATATGGTCGTAAAATGCTGATTTGTACATTAAATTTTCGATAATCCAGAAATATCTTAATCTATATAGCGAAACACTTCATAAATCATACTTCAGTATATTTGTAATTTATCTCTCTACTTATAAAAAGCATTCTATAATTAATATTTCTAGAGAAAATAATTTAAATAATTTATAATAAGTAATTACATCAAGAATCTTATTATTTAAACAGATTCATTTGTTCATTAATATAACATAAGGCAAATTAAGTAGGAAAATATATGGTAAATGTTAAAAAAGTTTTATGTAAATATTGTGATAAGTTTTCACGAAAGAGTAAATAATTATGTTATGCTATGTTTACTGAAATATCAAATCTAATCTTTGATAATATTATTTACCACAGACTTGGGACAACTGACGAGTATAATTTTAATTAAAGAGACTTAAGAAAACCGCACTTACAGATGTCCCATATACTAAACAGGTGAGATTAAAAGTTATCAAGTATGTAATTAAATCCACACAGTTCAAACGGTATCTACGTAACGAGAACACGAGCTAAAACTATACACACTTTCTTAATTACACATTGCTATAGAAGAGTACTTCATTTAAATGCTCATTTAATCCCATAGTGTGGAAAGTGAAACAAGGTGTCAAGCCAGTTTCATTTGTAATTGTTATTTGTGTTAATAACAGTTGTTTGTTTTTTCAAGTTTAATTTGCATGAAGAAATTTTCTCTTTTAAGAAATTCATATATCGTTATAAAAATGTTAAATGTCTTTATTCACACCCGATATTTAACAGCTCTATATGTGAAAATTTAAATTATCAAAAAAACATAATCCATTTAATAAAATTTCACGGTATATTCTTAAATTTTTAAAATAAGGCTATTAATATATTTTAAAAAGTAATACAAGTAACACTGAAAGATTTTAGAATATGGAAGAAAGCAAAATTTTTATTTAAATAGTCTCCGTGATACACCCTGTCTCGTTTCATTTGATGAAACCGTTGAAAGAAACAGCCAACCCATTCTCCCTTAGAATCTTCCATGGCCCTTTCGGCAGCGGTCATTCCCGGAAATCATAATTCTCGCGTTTTCAGTTTTATTCTTGGTAATAAATAGAAATCCAAACTATAATTTTTTTAATTAATAATTTTATATTCATTTCCATATGTTTTTAAATTAATTCAATAAATAAAGTAAGTTTACGATTCTTGACGTAACTATGTGTGTTTCTTTATACCCTCGTGCGTAACGGTTCAACCGATTTCATTGAATGAGGCACCTTTAAAATCGATATATTACATCGAGTAACTTAGGCATAGAACTGCAATAAAACGCCATGGATTCACAGAAATCTAGTATAAGTGCCACAACTGATATGAAAATATATTTAAAATAAAATTATCTGTTTTGAATGTAATATGCTACGCTTGATTAATTTTGATCCGCCAACTACTTTTTACAGGCTACCATAAGTGTGATGCAAACTTCAAATAACAAAGGTAAATTTCTCTGTTATATGTCTGATATTAGTCTGATATTATTATTTCTAATCACAAATCTACCACCTTGTTTTTTTTTACTTCTCAGTTCAATTGTTTACGCAATCGTATTCCTACTTTTTTTTCTCTTTACGGCTGCTATGTCTTTATTCTGTTTTAAATTCCTAAACAGACATGAAAATTTTTAAAATTTGTATTTGTTTTTATTTCAGTATTTTTATATTTCACTGTTCAACAGCTTTCTCCACTCAATTTAATTTGTTTGAAACACATTTGGAGAGCGCTGTAGTCGTTTTGGTTACCCTCACTTTGAACTCGGTATCCGGCGAATATCAACTTCGAATAAGATTTAAATGTAGGAAAAAATGGTCGACCAGTGGTATTTCACCGTGTGCCATTTGCAAATAAGATTTTAAGATTTTAATGGAAAAATGAAAATATTTTGACTTTCAATTTCGAATAATTTTTTTGTAGAATCGAACTTTTAGAAAATTCACCTTGGTTTTGCAATATTTAACAAACCGTCTTCATGATGATATTTTTAGGCTTCGTTTACGTTATGAGCATGAAGCTTTTAACGCGTAACTGTTCGTGTGAGATTTGTATGCACTTGACTTAAACCAATGCTCCACGTGTACTTACACATAATTCTTTTAATTGTTCTTGAAATGAGCCGTAGAATAAAATGTAAAGAAAATAGCAAGTTTATAATTTACTTATGGTTTTTTGAAATAGCCTCTGTTCGCTCTTTACGTCGTCTCATTCGATACTTCCTCCAAATAATATTTTCACACCGTCATTTACTAATATGCCAAGTAAATGTTACGATCAATACTTGCATAGACAATATATATAACGTCATGGTCTTAATTTTTATGGTGGAATATTAAATCTTAAAATGCATGGTGGAGATCAGTAGATACCTAATTAGACGAATAGATATAAATACTAAAACGTAAGTTAAGTTAAAAAAGTAATATTTGACCTTGCTAACATTTCAACTATTGTTGTCCATAAAAAAATAAGATCTGCCAAAATTAATGCATTTACGACAAATCAATTATATTTTTAGTCTCTTGAATGTGTGTATGCATTCGTACGTATATCAAACTGAATAGAATAAAAAACCATATTCTCACCGCACAATATTAAAACATTTTATTCCTAAAAAAAATTTCATTTTGCACTCATTATAACCATACATGATGACTAACATGATATCGCAAAATCGTACTTTTGTTAGTTACTAGTTATGCAATATTAAAACTACATATAGAATTTAAATAAATACGTAGGAAAATGTATTTACATATTTAATTTCTCACGACTATATACAAACATTGATTATTTTAACTAGTGAATATACATTGTTTATAGGACTTATTATATTTTTCAGATCAACAAAACTAAACTAAATATGGGCAATTGATATAGAGTTACTAATTATATTTTAAAGTCCACTTTTGCTTTTGTATATTACAATTTCTTTTTCTTTGTTGTCTAGGTTTTACCAAATTTGAATTTTTTTTGCTCCGATTATCATCATCATCATATCATCATCATATATACGCTAAGGTTAAGATGTTACACTCCCTTTTTAGAAAAAGCCTGACAACTAATCCACATAAATTATATATCATTTTATAGATAATTGCTTGCTCTACCGGCATCCACAACTAAAAAATTTATTATTGCTATTGTTTTTGCAAATTAATTAATTATTAAAATTATATACACAAAACAGCAATGCTGCCATCTAACGGCTCAACGTCAATATGATTGACGGTCGGTAAAATTTTTGTTTAATTTCAAATCCACTCACGTATAAATAAAGTGGCGCTTTAGCTCAATGCTTTTGATACTTGCGCCTCTATATGTCAATTTTAGT
Source organism: Druceiella hillmani (assembly GCA_039881145.1). Lineage (NCBI taxonomy): Eukaryota > Metazoa > Arthropoda > Insecta > Lepidoptera > Hepialidae > Druceiella > Druceiella hillmani. The sequence goes on along the minus strand of JAYKKI010000004.1, from coordinate 41,446,167 downwards.
AAAATATTTGTTTGATCTGTCATCTGAGCTTCATAATGGAATAAATAATGCGAAGACTTCGCACGGGTCACGCTAGTTTACTATTATTAAAATAACCCGAAATCGTCATTGGGACTGCTTGTAATACTTCGGGGCTGCGGGATTACCTGTAAGTATCGTTTTAACTTATTTTATTTTAGAACTTGGAGTATTAGCAAAGTAAAGAAATATATCAAAATTTTCTGTTTACGTAGAGTATTTTGTAAGAATCTTGATAACACATAAGTTTGACTGCAGACCTCTTTCTTTAGAAAGCTTCATAATGGCAAAACTTTTTGACGAAGGAGGCAATGAGTTCTTACTATGATTTTAAAAGAATTATGTATTTCAAAAGCATTATAATACTCGTAATCAAAGAAAGTAATACGTATTATGGAAATCTGGTCATGGTAATTTATCTTGGATAAGAGTAACCAACACTTCCCTTTGAAAAACCTTTATTTATAAGAAAACATATAAAATTTTTGCTTAAAAAATTTTTTAACTTTTTTTTTAACCTTTCATTACGGTTGTTTGTATAAAATTTTGTTTTTTGACTTTCATATATTTTTTAGAAAATTAAAAAAAAAATAGCCAATAGTTACAATGTATTTTGCCAAAGTTTATTTTGTGTGCAAGAGCAGCTAAATTCACTGAATTTCTTATCTTGCTTCTTCTTTAATAGTTTTTTCATTCTTAATGTTCCTAACACATAACAATAGGTGCCATTTTGAAGTAAATTGCTTGGGGCCATTTGTTACAATCTTGCGCAAATCTTGCGATCTGAGATCATCAATTCTTAAGCCATCGACAATTCTTAAGCCTTCAAATATGTGAGACTACAAATAGTGGAAGTAGCGGATGCAAATAAAAGCATTCAGCGTTCCTTAGATACATCGTGTTTACTCACCCTATCACGTGCTCTTAAATACTTTGTCCTGTCTTTGCAATGGCGTTCCATGTTTTTGTAGTTAAAATTTTTTGCTTGGTACATTTCATGTGTAGCACTTAATACTCGATTTTTAACAACGACTTCTACATATTTTATTTGTTTTTGAAGATAAATTCTGGCAACTATATCCTGTCATTCGATGGAATCGATATTGTAATTTTTCTTTGGTTTCCGGCCAAGACGAGTTGTATGTAAATGTTATGAACAAATCGGGCCTACTGTGTTTTTTGAAGGTTCGTCATTGTGTCCAGTGCATATTAATGCATATGGCGTGAGCTTCCTTTAAACCATGATGGCAGATGACCAATTTTCCATGACTGACAATGACGTTGTCGACGTGCTTTCTTAAATAAGAAAATAATTTGAATTCTTCGCTGTATTCTAATGATACTTATATATATATTTGGAATATCAGGAAGGGTAATAAATTGTACAGAGTCCAAGCAATATAAATTCTATATACATATCGGTAAGAATATGACTCGCTCACTCACATCCAAACGCAACTTTCTTTGATTATATCGAATAAATTGCAATCTTTCCGTCTCGATTTTGGTATACATATTGACAATTAAATTCTAGGGTAATTGCCGAAAGTTAAAGATATTATTTTATTCGTCATCTTTAATAATAATTCGGTAAGAATAGAATTGCATCGTCGTTAGTTTTTTGTTGGTTACGACTACTGTAGTTGGATTGATTTGTTGAATGTTGAAATGGTAACCGTCTTCGCCTTGTCAAAATATTACCGGATATTTTAGGGTATTGTAACTATGATGTCTTTCAGCAATACGTTTCAGTTTATCGTTTGCTACATTGGTCATCGACAATTACCACTGGAACTTCATCGACGTGTAGTGCGTTAACTCTTCGTTCATGCTCATCAACTGATATTTTATCGGCCCGAATAACGGTCTCATAGTTGCTCTAGGTTATTTGTTCTAAGTCTTGAACACGTTGATCAGTTGAAAATGGTTATGGAGCAGATTCGTAACTCCTGAACGATTTCCCGTCGTAGATCCTGGATGTTTAGTGCAACGCTGATCTTTTTTGCCAAACAAATATATTTGTACAAATTGGCTGTTTTGTTTAGTACTGACTTTAGCAAGCCTACCTGATGATAAGTTTGCCCTTGAACTTTTAAAACTGGGCTAAAAGTATCTTCGTCGCATATTGACGTGGCCACGAATGATGTCATTTAGAAGCAATTTGGTAGAAAGTTTTTTTTGGTTTGGTGTGTTTTTGGCCGTAAAAGCGAATAGTTCTGGTGGCGGTACTTGTAATGCTGGCAATCTGACTTTGCCACTCATGCAGCACATACCTTCAGCTTCACCCTTAAATTTCTTTGCACGGTAGTATTTTACATATCTTTTCCATTTTGTCTGATGACGACACTAGAATGTTGATTTTATTATATTGTGGGATTGATTTCATTCTATTGTGGGGAACGCCGCCATTTATTTGCCGTAAATTTCAATTTCTACCTACTGTAACTCGTCGATATTCGTATAAAGTTGACATTTTTTTTCTATTTAGTTTATTTCAAATATCTCGTTAAACATTTGATTCTCGACTTCGATTTGAACTTATTCTAATTGACACCTTTTCTTTGATATTTGTAAGTTGGTCTTCACTTTGGTTTTATCTTATTCGTTGAACACCTTCTCGCATAATAGGAAGTCGTCTTTCCCCCTCTTTTTCTATTTCATTCCCTCGTACCGTTTTCTCTCTTTTCAATTTTTTATATTTTTTTAAATACAAATACATTTTGGCATTTTGTCTGTTAAAAAAATTTAATATTAAACATAAATATATAAAGAAAATATTGTATAACATAAAAACAAAAAGTTAGTATTTAACCAAATTGTATTTTTCTAATAATTTTATACTCACTTGAATAAAATATAAATGATGAAAAAAATCAATACACTTCGAAACTTCAAGTATTATTATCTTCTTGTTTGTTGCTAAAATATTACTGATGAGAGCACCCCAAACTTTCCCTTAAATATCTTCGAAGATCGGAATTTTTGGAATGTAGCATTTAAAATTTACCATTCCAAATATTCTACTACATTTGAACACATTGGATTTCAAACATTGAGGAAATTTTGCAAGAATTAAACCTTATATATATTTCAGAATCAGTAGTTATAGAATGCAGCATCCACAATTTCCGTTTCACTGAAGCAGAGTTGAATATAACAATTAAATAGAAGAACTGAACTATTCAAACCAATTTAAAACAGTATCAAAAAGTTTTAAATTTTAAAATTGTAACACAATTTTGTTTCTATAAAACTAAAAAAATAATAAAATTAATTTAGAGTGCTAAGGAAAACTATGTGACATTCTACAAAATTTTTAGATTTCCTAGAAAATATTAAAGTAATTTTATTTACAACATAACAGTTTTTTTTATTTGAAAAAAATAATTAATAAATTGATTAATAATTAATTATTTTTAAAATAGATTTAAATAAATGAATTTTTATACAATTCTATTTGTATAAACCTAACAAAATAAGATTCAAAACATTTTAGAACATTCAGGGAAATTGTAGACATTTTATAAAATTTTTAAATTTTCTGGAAAATTTTAACATAACCGTATTTGTAAAATATTATTGTTTTCTCTCAAAAAATAAAATCAATAAATTGATTACAAAATGCAAAATAAATCAATTTTGACCAAATATAAATAAATAAATTAATTTTAATACAATTTTCTTGTAAAGAATAAAGACAATAAAATTCTCATCATTTAGATAGTTGTAATAAGTAATTTTGTGTTTTTCGGGAAAATTTCAACACTATTTTATTTGTAACGTAACAGTTTCATTTGTAAAAATAACAATTAAACTCTAAACTACTATATATACATAGTGATTTTTGATTTACATTGAATATAAGAAAAATCCAAACAAATGTGTACGTAGGTTATTAAAAAATTCGGAGGAGCCATATATTATTAAAACGAGGTAATCCATCGATCTCTTATATATTTAGATTTATTGAAACATGGTATCGGCGTCAGAAAAATAATTATTTGGCATTTTATTGTTTTCTTTTACAAATTTTTATTATAAAGTAAATCGATTCATATCTGAACATTTAAAAATTTAAGCTTTACATTGATATAGCATAAATTATAAACAAAAAGGTACTCGCCAAATGCTCGTCAATCATTTTCACGATAAAAACTTAAATGTACTAGTCTGAATGGTACAACGTTTAAATGAAGTCTAACATGATTAAAAATATGTTATTCTACAAATACCCAAAAATTAATTTCAAATACTTCGTAATAATTAAAAAAAAAGTTCTCCCCCTACAACCATCACTCACAGTATCGGGTGAAGGTCTCCGCAATGGCATGCCATTTCTTTCGGTCCCTCGCTATCCTACTCCATATGGGGCCTGTGACGCACATGACATTTCAGCGATGATGAGGACAGCCTCGAAGGTGAGTCTCAACGCTCAGCCACCAGTGCAGTAGTAGTAAATCCATTTTAATTTACAGGCCAACTTTGACACATCCGTTAACATTTATTATGGCTATTTTGGACAAACTTCGACTTTGCAATACAATGCGCAAAGAATAATTTAGCACCTCTCGTCTGTCCTAGGTTGTAGATATTAACTTCAAAAAATCTGCTGCTGGCAGTCGAAAGGCTAACACTTAAATATTTCACTTCATCGAGATTATTTTTGATGTTTGTTTTGGTAGACTTCTGATTTCGTAAAGCTGGGCTCACAATATATCGATCGTCCCTGGGGTCATTGCATCGTTTTCTTCCCGATCTTAGTCTTCTTTTGAATAAATAAGTGAATTCGCTCTCTTCAAATCTTCTTAAGGTCCTCTAAACAACAGAATGACTTGCACTAAATCATTATAAAATATAACATCGAGCACAGCCTTTTTCAAGAAGAGTCACAGGAATATTACCTGTGATTATAGTTATGCCTGCCATAGTACGTTATCAAATTTGTAACGTAAAAAAAATTGAACAATTTAACAGCAATAACAATAATTAAAATAACTTAAACAGTTATTTTTAAATAAACAACACAATAATCTAACCATATAAAGCCAACAAATGTTTTCATTCCAGTCAAATATTTTTAAAATAAATTTAAAATTTTCAAATTTAAATCGTTTTATCTTATATCTTTGATTATCTTTGATTACAAAAGTTTTGCTTGTATTTGCTTCCAAACTACATTATTGCTCTCTATGTCAAGTGGGTGTAACGTATATTCCAGATACTTTTGGTTTTCATATAGTAGTACTGTATCATCCGCAAAACGTAAGTAGTTCAAATACTCATCATTTATTTTTATTCCCATAAAATCCCAATTCAAATTACCGAAAATATTGTCTAATGCTATAAACTAATTAAATAATATCGGAGCGCGTTGTCTTCTGTCGCGTTAAATTTTAAAGGATTTTACTTGTCTTTCGATAGAAAACTTAGCAGAAATGAAACTGAAGTAATATATTTATTACACTAATATCCTGTATTCTTTTTTATTCTTTGTTAAAGAATAATCAATTTCAATAAAAGTACTATAGTACTGCGCCACGTCTATTTTTGTTTTTGGTCTTTTTTGAATTAAGAATTTATAAAGTATATTTTCCAAGCATGCATATGTAAGTAATATTTTTCTTCTTCAATGATAATATAATCACGTATCTATTTTTAATGATAGGATTAAAAACTTTCGATTAAAATCTCCATAACTATCATGATTTATCTTGTATCCTCTATAACAATTATAAGATGACTAAAGAATTATTGTATTTGGTATTTTTTAAGCAAATGAACCTAAATAATTTAGTCATGTTTATTTTTTATTTGCATATCCTGTTTCACAACCCAAATTAATTAAAACTTTAGAATACGAGATTTCCATTACATAAAAATCATATCATTTTTTTTCTATTATTTATGTGTCTGCTAGTTTTGTTTCATAGAGTTACATAATTTCATATCTTTCATAATTTAATTCTTTTGCATACTTCTAGTGTTAAGGATATATATATATATACATATATATATATATATATATATATATATATATATATATATATATATATATATATATACATAGATACGTGTTTTTCTCATTGGCGCTCTTTCTCTTATTTACCATGGAGGATTTTTGTTCCTGCGAGGATCAGCCATATTAGGGTATAACTGTGTGAATCCTTGGTGATTATAGATAGATATAGAGAGGGCCACGTAGTGTAGCGCTATCATTTCCTGATTCTAAATAATCTGTATCGACATTTCCGTATATTTCATATACATAAAAAGTAATTTGGTTATTACGAACTTTTTCTTAGTCAAAGTATTTGTGGGAGTTTCGTTTTTCGTACTTTAAGTTTTGTCAAGTGAGAATGCCGAAGGCGGTCTTTTAATATCAGTATTCTAATTAATTAGTATGAAATTTTTCTATTATTACGACTTAATCACAGCTTTTTTCTGTCTGTTTATTTCTTGTTTTTTTTTGTGCTTTTGATTCTTCTCTAATGTTCAAAATCATTGGTGGGAATTCTTGATTCAGCTGTACTATTCAAGAAATTTTTATTCTTAATTATTTTAATTTTTATGCCTAGGGTACCTATTGAAACAGCTATGGGAATAATATTTTTTCTCATTGTTTTCTAATCTCCTTACAGATTCCATCTCGAATTCACGAATACTTAATTTTAAAATTCCCGCCGTCATGTTTAAATTTTCTTCACACGATTGAAAATATAACTTTTCTTCTCCTTCTACATCAAAGACGACAATGTTTGTAGGCACTGCAGTTTTCTTCAATTCATCTAACTTTTTTTTATCATCTGTTCACAAGTTTAAAGTAACCAACTCGCTATTAATTTATTCGAAATTTATTGATGTTGATCAAGTCCTCAAATTACGTAAAAGAGCCTTCTAATGCACTAATTTGTTTACTAGACCATATTATTATTATTAATAGAAAAGAACAATATTCTACAGTTAGGATTTATGTAGGTTATGGATATTCAACAATATAATTTCGCACCACCGGGAAGCTTTATTCAAAACGTAGCTCTTTAAAACTATTCTCACTTTCATCCGTAACGACGAAAATAACCATTATTCACCGCCGAGTATGAATTAGGTAGCGGAACATTGAAAGTTCCAAAGTATAAGCAACATACATTGGTATTTTATGATAAATCTCCATTCCATGCTTTTGTTTTCTCTGCTTTAACGAGTTCAAGCCTGGTTGTACCAATCCGAATATCAATCTACTTGAAGGCGATCCCTCAATAATAATGACTTAAGATAACATTAGTGCTATGTGGCTTATGATAAAAACTGCCTGTAGAGTAACCTGTCAATAGATTTGAGCAAATTTAGGCATTGGTATAAATCAAGTGCAGAAAATCGCATAAGAGCCTTTAGGTGTCAGGAAGTTTTGTGCTAGGTGGATACTCCATAATTTAACAGGAGCCCTAAAATACCGTCATGTTGACTAGTTCCATAAAATATTAGAAAAATTTAACAAAGGTCACCCAACTACTGCATTCACATCGTCGTTAGTGACGAAAACTAAGCTGTACAGTTACTACAGTTACGAGTCCGAAACTATGAAGCAAACTGCGCAGAAGATGTTTCTTTCTTAAGTGCTACAAAGGTTGAAGAAAAGGTAAAGTACTTAAAAAAAGGTTCTTTAAACTGACGAATTATCATGCAACAGAATAAACATTGTAGATTGATATAATAGCAACTGTTCGCCTTTTGTTTCGGAAAAAGTTGGAGAGCAACGCTCTCATAATGGAATTCTCCTTCATCATGACAAAATCTCTGTACAATCAACCAGACGAACAATCAAATAATTGGCTACGCCAGGTATAGAAATTATGGATCATTTGGGATAGAGCCCCGATCTTATACCATACGATTTTAATTGATTTTAAATTGCGAGACAGAAGATCCCATATGCCGAAAAAATATAACTGCCTTCGAAAAGACCCTGGAAGAGACATCCACGGAAGAATGACTCGACATTTCTCTCAGTAGTTTCATCCAATGAAATAACATATAAAGTGCCGGAAGACTATTTTGAAAAACAATAAATAAATTAAAAATTTGCCAGTTAGCTCCTCTTTCGATAAATTTTTAGGAATTTATCGTCACAGTATGTCGTATTAAAAAATATATTTGTTCTTCACGTTTTCTTTTAATTATATTCGTTTTCATCATATTATATTTCAACGTTATGAACATTTTAAAATTTGTATTTTTATTTCTTTTCCCTAGCTATTCTATTTCTCCCGATATGTAACATGAGTTTTATAATATTTGATATAATCTTTCGAATCTTCTCAGATTTGCAAAATACTTTTTAACTACAGCCACTTAGAGGGATCGTACTTAATTCAAATTAACGGTCTTGTCGTATTATTAATAGTTCTGGCTAAATGGTTCCGTTTCATTTATCGATAGGATATTAGTAGTACTAACTTTAGTAAATAACAAAAATACTAAAATAAACCACATGAAACCGTAAAGAAGATTCCCTTAAACAAGTAAAATGAGCCGTATTAAAACTATACACTTTTCCTAATTAATACCAACAATGAAACAATTGACAAACAAGGTAAAAAGAAAAGAATTTCACCCGATTCATCCACAGAGCAGTCAAATTCAGGAAGAAATAAATAAATAGAATAAGATAAATATTAAAACTAAATGAGTGGAGAACCGGATTCATCAGAATATTCATCTTATTCATAGTTTGAAAAAACATATTCATCAGAATATGTTTTTCAAACTATGAATAAGATGAAGTTCCATTCCATGCTGCTTAATAGAAAACGAACATTATTAAAAAAAACTAAAAGGCAAGAAACAAAAGTAACAGAAAATATTATGGAGAAAGAATAAAACTGGGAGCAAATGCTAGTCGTAAAGATGAATCTTGTACAATTTTTTATTAACTATTTTGTGTATATTGTAAAATAAAATATGTATAATTATAAAAATAGTCTACGAGGTACAAATAATTTGCAGTTCAATTACGTAAAAATTCGCTTTTGAATTGACATTTTTATTTACGTCAAAATTCATAAATGTACAAAAAAGAAAATAATATATTATATATATATATATATATATATATATATATTTATGTATTGGTATTCGTTTCCAATTGATTACAAGCAATGATTTCTGATTTAAATTTTTCAAACGTCCCAAAAGTATTTGACAATATTGACATCAAAGTAAATTTAGAGCTGCGCGCTCCATTCAATAAATAAATATACACTCGTTACTTTTAAAAATATAATAAGAAATTTCCTTGCTAAGTCTTGCCTTATTAGCCAGGATAAGGACTAGACTGCATGGATTTTAGTGACAATTGATGCTGTTTATAAAAAAAGTCCAACAAAATTTGACATTTCGTCTTTTAATATGTACAATTTCCTGTTTCTGACCAAAGCATGTTATTGCCCGGATAATTTTATTTTATTAGGATCGAAATCAAAAACCCCATCCTTATGTAATTCAGTTTTGCTTCCATGTACTTACAAGAAAAATATATTTGACCACTGCACGAAACAGTTCGTGCAGCGAAAAAAACATCTGTTTCGTCAACCCTACTCCCGTTATTTGCACCTTTCTTTAACCACCTGACTTTTCTTTTACGTGGTATACGATTTTATTATTTTCAATATAAATATATCGGCATCTACAATTAACAAACAACTTCAATTAATAAATGTATTATTTTGACATAATTTACCTTGTGCATGCTTCAAATCATATAATAATGGCTTGAATATATTAATAGAACATTTTATAAAATATTAATTTGGAATGGTGAACATCAACATTCAACCTAATCAAGATGTATACTTACAAAAGAGTTTTATGACAAATATTTAAAATATAATGACTACTCCGGATGATAAAATAAGAGCATCCAATTGTTATTTTACTATCGTTTTCATATACTTTTTTAATCAGTAACAATTTTTACACGCCTTTTTTTCCAATACTAAAAATATCAGTGGAACAGTAGGTTTTACACTGCAGGCCAAAATTGAAAAAAAAGTTATAAACTCTAGGTTGCAAATCCCAGTTGTAATTATTTGGACAGCTCAAACTCTAATCACAAGTCGAGCATTACACGTTTGTAAAGATGCTTGTAGCTGCACGCATCAAACTCTACTCCGTAGTATATATAAAATAAGTTATATATAATAGTAACTTTTTGTGCCATGCAAGGCAATGAAACAAGCGATTAGCTCTTGACAAAAGTAAAATCAAACGATTTGACTTCTAACAGGTAATATTTGTCTCATTTACCACAATTTTTTTAGTAAATTAACCGCATAGGTTACTGTCCGTACTTTAAATAAATAGAATGCAATTATCGTACTAGGGATCGTATGCTTTATATAAATGACCCGTTTTCGTAACTCGAATAAAGGAAACCTAAGAAAGGAAAATATTTAATATTGTAATTTGTATCCTATATCCTTTTCCGATTATAAAACTCTAATAACTGCAGGAATAAAATGAAGGTTTTGAATATTAACAGTAGTAAAGCTATTGTTCGTCCCATATTCTTGTGTAATATCCTCAATCTATACTATTAATAAAATTGTTATATAGTAAATTCTATACATTGAAAATGTTTTTAAAAAGTGATTGATTTAGCATGTAGAATAATATTAGAAGCCAGAAAAAAATTTTATTATAATTATTTTATGTCTATATGCATGTTAATTTGGGCGGGTATCATGCAAAGTCTATTGTACAAATTTTGAAGAAATTAGGTAGTAATAGTATATGACTAGGAGCAACATATGAGATAATTTTTTTTCCTAATTAAACGTGAACAGAGTCAGATAACTAGTCTTCAATGTATCACTTACAGATAGTATTTAATATATCACTAACGTTATCCCCATCCCAGACGCTACTCTTTTGCGATTATGATGCGCTGTTGTCGTCATGAATATACAAAATTGATCTTTAATTTGATCCTAAAAATTCAACATCAATTTACGTCAACGTAAATTATAGCTTTATAAAATTTGCTATGATACTCAGATATTTATTACATATAAGCATATGATAATTTCCAAACTTTTATTTATAGAAGCCAATGTTACGATATTGGTCAATGTTATAGTAAAGTATTGCAAAATTACTTCATGGATTAAGTTCAAAGCCACATAATGTAATGCATATCCCCTCCGAAATAATATTATAATTGAATCAAGAGTAAATAGTAATAATGCATCAGTACCAAAAGGACGTGCAAACATATAGCTCGGTTCGAACTTTCCTTATACTCGTATTCGTATACACTCACGTTCCACACTTCGTTACCGTGTTTCAGAAGAAATAAAACTGTGTCTAAGTTAGTGTCATTATTTACTATATTTTCCAGTAACTTAATTTTTAATTAGTATATATATGGGTATATAAAACAAATAATATTTCGTAATTTTATACCAAGTCCACAAATTTAGAATTAATTGTTAGGAAAATTGTTAGGTTTAAAGCCAGCAATATATATATAATTTAATACATCATTTTTGGGAGAGTTGTTTTATTTGATACCACAATCAAAATTTCAAAAATTTTAAATATAATCGACCTTATAACATTATTCCCAAATAACATTGGTTGTAAGGAAAAAATAGTTATACAAGCACAAATAAACATTATAAAATATAATAATCGAAATTAAAAAAAAACTTTAAAATTTGCATTGAAGATTTTAATATTATTGCTTGAATTAGATATTATGATTTATTTGTCTATTTTTATTTATTGTAATTTTCATCTTATTTCATTTAAACTAAGGTTAAATTCACAATTTTATACAATATCATTGTGTTCATATCAACAGTATCGTCGTACATACAAAATAACTCCAGAAACTGTATTTATACTGTCAATCAGACAAATGAGGAATTTTGTATTTTTTATGAAAAAAAATGTATTTTTTATTGTAATGTATGGTTTATATAGAAGTAAAAATATATTAGAATACCGATAAAGGTAAAAATTGTTAAAATTCCTAACCTCCTTAGGGTTATAGAAAAAAGCCACTTAAAACTTGAAAAGAGCTAAAAACACATTTATTTACACAAAAATTCAGAACAAATCCCAGCGTCCTTTAACAGTTTATTTACAATTTATTTTGATACTAGCAACACGTTTAAAAAACAACTAATATTGAATTTACTTTCTAATCGTTCCTGAAAAGTATTATATACTCCATACGGCTTTACTGGTAATTATAAACTCCATACGGTTTTACTGGCAATTCTCGGAATAGTACAAAAATAATAAATTCGCTCCAAGAAAGTAGTTTCTTTGTTTGTATTCTGATCATAGATATTGTTTTATTTTTTGCTCGTTCTTAACTTTAAATCGCCAGATTATTTGTTTACATATTTTAAACAATAACGACTTTTTTTTTAATCACGTACTATTTGCGTAATGTTAAGCGCATTTTCAATAACTTCCTTTCTAAACATGATAACATTTTGAAATTTATGTATCGAAAATTAATTTATATAAATACACATACGTAAAGACCATATAATGGAAGCCAGTGAGTTTTATCTTTAAGGAGCCCTGGAAGACACAAATACAAAATAGAAACATGATAGCTCAAAATCAATATCACTCAAACAGCTCAAGCCGACTAGCTCACGCGGCGCACTTATTACGTAGACCTAAATTGAACCCCGAATTATTGAAAGGGCTGACCTTTTAAGTGCGTATCGCCAGTTAAAATATTATTAAAATCGTAATCACTATGGTATGTCAAATGCATGTGGAAATAAATACGATGATAGCAGGCTATTATATCAGCAGTCACGCGGAATTCCGTTTCACTTAAGACATTCGAAATTAATTCTAAAATACTTTGGAAAATGATAACGCTTCATGCTGGGATAATTTTCATTATGTATAATTTTTTAGTTTCATATAGTTAATTTTAGTGTTTATAGCAAAAATTATAATATTGGAAAACTTTTTTCGAACTCATTTGGTAATGAAAAATCACTTAACACAATAATACAACGAATTCTACTTGTCTCACTTAACGAATTTAAAAGTAATCAAATTACCTGCTAAACGCGGCGAATAATTAGATAATAAAGCATCCGATGGGTGATTCGAACACTTAAATACGTTAAGTGAAACAAATGGAATTCGCAATAAATTTTACTTAATACCTCAATTCGTAATGAGGTTACGCATGGTTCGACCTAAATCTGAAGTACTAAAGTAATGGTTTATATATAATAGTATCAGTCCCGTATAATTAAGTTATAAGCTTGTGGACAGGAACCAAGTACTTTTTTTTAGTTTATTATCGTATACCTTTCTATGAGCTTCAAGAAATTTCAATACAAATTTCATTTAAATCAGTCCAGCTGTTCATCAAATACTAATTATTTTTAAACTGCCTATGTTACCTTTTAGGTTACACTAAGATTCTAAAATAATTATCTTCATATTAATACCAATTAAACTTTTCATTACAAAGTCCCGTTTTCTCCTTTTAACAGTGTTTTTCGACTCACAGAACCAAAATCAATATTACAAATGCTAGCAACAGACAGATATATTGTTTAAATCGTCTTTCGTAAGATGGCATATATCCATGTAAAGAAAACCTATAGGTATCCTTTCATTTAAACTCTGCCGCATTATCCATGATAAGTTCCATAGAGATCGCTGTTAGCTTTCGTATCAAACGTCAAAAGATTTTGAGAGGTTAGATTTGTTTTTGATTCAGTATTTTATTGTAAAAAGCTTACCTGTCGAATTCAGATGATAAACCCGAAATAAGGGCTTTAAATGTTGTTTCTTTTATCCACAGGTGAGTAAATGTTGTTTCTTTTATCCACAGTTACGTCTTTATTTCAACAAGTTCGAAACAGAATCCATTAAAAACATTATAAAACAACATTTTCTGCATATATTTCGAGAGAATAATGGATAAGTTAAGATTTGATTTGGCTGTGAAGACAGCATCCGATGGAAAAACCAACATTTTATGCATAACCTCAATTGCCACAACTAGTGGTCACATCTATGGAATACCACCGGAATATCAACCAGTGAATCAACACAACGCAATTATGAGTACTACAAACTATGCCAAAATAAAAAAAAACATTGCAAAGAAGACACCAAACAAGGAAAATTTGGATTACTTTGACAGATGAGATATCGGAAGCATATTTGGATGAGGCTCAAAACTTGCAGTTTAATGATGTTTATCTAGAAGAAATAATAGAAACTGAATGTGATCCAGAGTCTAAATCTAGTGGCTCAAACAACTCTTTGGAAAAACTGTTAGAAAAATTACTCGAAGAAAAAGAACAAAAATCAGAAACTCAAAATCTAGGCAAGATAGCGAAGAATTTTATGATAGAAAAGTTCACAAGTAAAACCACTAATGCCTACCAGTGGATTAATAATTTTAATAAAGAATGTGAACGTTTCAAAATCAACGAAGACAAAAAGAAAATAGAGATTTTGAAAAATTTTATGGAGTCGTCAAGTGTACATTGGTACGACTGTATGCTAATAATATACACAGTAGAATCAGAGTGGAACAAATGGGAGAAATGCTTTTGTGAGACATTTGCAAATAAAGGTTGGTCATCCATGAGATATGCTCTAGGTTTTAAATACCAAGCAGGTCCGTTACTCGAGTACGCTCTAAAGAAAGAGAAATTACTACTGGAAGTTAGGAAGAACATTGATACTGGGACTCTTATTGATCTCATAGCATTCGGCTTGCCTAATTTTTTTGCCGATAAAATCGACAGAGAAACTTTGCAACAAACAGAAGATTTGTATAATGAAATAGGAAAACTAGAACACCTCGTTGGGAAAACTAAGTATGAAAAAAAAAGGATTTACAAATTCTGACCTTAAACAAAAAAAAATTGGAGAAAGAAAACCATGCCAAATTTGTGCCAATGAAAAAAAAGGGAAGCGCTATCACCCAGAGGAGAATTGCTGGTTTAAAGATAGAACTCAGAAATCAATAGTGAGAACAGTAAATAACTCCGAAATAGAAACAGAACTGAATAACAAAGATCCAAAAAACTAGAGGTGCCACCATTAATAAAAATAAATTTACTGTTGAATGACACTGTGAAAGTAACTGGAATTTATGATTCAGGTTCAAATGTGTCATTAATTAATGCTAAATTATTAAATATACGGAATGAAGAAAAAAGTACAGATAATACACAAATAGTAAATTTAAAGACTATTAATGGTGAGAAAAAAACAAAAGGTATGGTTACATTAAAAATTAAAATATATAATGTAGAACAAAACATGGATATTTTTGTCATAGACAAAGAAAATTTTAAATATGATTTCCTAATTGGTTTAGATTGTATAAGAAAATTCAAGCTTATTCAAAATGAAGACTTAAAAATAACACAAAAAGGTCAGAAAGAAGAGCTTAATATAAAAAACGATACAAATGTCAACATTCCTGATGTACTAGGAGACAAAACTGAACCAAGATTAGGAAGCCCTAGAATGGAGAAGGTGAAACACGAAATAAACTTCAATGAACATATTAAAACTGATAAATTTGAAAAGATCGTTAATCATCTAGATAAACAACAAAAATTAGAGATTGACGAGCTCATAGACAAATTTAAGACTGTCTTTGCTAAGGATAAATATGATGTCGGCACTGTACGAGATTATGAAGCTCATATTGACCTGATGGTGGATAAATACTGCTGCAAACGACCATACAGATGTATAGCTGAAGATAGAAGAGAGAAAGAAAAACAAATATCAAAATTATTAGAGAAAAATTTGATTGAGGAATCATATAGCCCGTTTGCTGCCCCAGTAACTCTGGCTTATAAAAAGGAAGATGAACGAAAAACAAGACTTTGTATAGATTTCAGGGAATTGAACAAGATAATCGTCCCACAATCACAGCCATTTCCATTGGTTGAAGATCTAATGACAAAAACAGTAAACTGTAAGTATTTCTCAACGTTTGATATTAATTCAGCGTTTTGGTCAATTCCATTGGAAGTACAGGATAGGTACAAAACGGCCTTTGTTACTCAGGAAGGTCATTTTCAATGGACATGCTTACCATTTGGACTAAAAACTGCTCCAGCCATTTTTCAAAGGATAATGACTAACATCATAAGAAAGAATAAGCTCTCTGATTTTGCAGTAAGTTTCATAGATGATATACTCATATATTCAAAAACCTTTGAAGAACATATATCACATATATCACGGTTATTGGAGGCAATACAAGCGGAAGGGTTTAGACTAAAACTTACCAAGTGCATATTTGCAAGTAGTTATGCCAAGTATTTAGGCCACATAATAGAAAACAATTCAGTCAGGCCTCTAAAAGATTATTTGGTAGCAGTAAAAGATTTTCCAATACCAGAAACAAGGAAAAATGTACGTCAATTCCTAGGAAAAGTAAATTTTCATCACAAGTTTGTGCCACACAGTGCTATCATCTTGGACCCGTTACACAATTTGTTAAAGAAAGATGTGAAATTCGTGTGGACTGAAGAATGTCAAAAATCATTTGATAAAATGAAAACACTACTGTGCTCTGTACCAATTCTGAAAATTTATGATCCAGAATTACCAATAAACATTTATACAGACGCAAGTGCAAAAGGAACAGGCGCAGTGTTAAAACAACCTGATAAAAATGGAGACAATAAACCAGTTGCTTATTTTTCAAAAAAATTAACAGATACATAAAAAAAGAAGAAGGCAATATACCTAGAATGTTTAGCAATAAAAGAAGCTATAAAATACTGGCAGCATTTGCTTATGGGAAAGGAGTTTACGGTGTATTCTGATCATAAACCACTAGAAAACTTGAATATTAAAGCAAGAACTGATGAGGAGCTCGGAGACCTAACATATTATTTATCCCAATACAATTTCAAAATTAAATATAATCCTGGAAAAACAAATATAGAGGCAGATTGTTTGAGCAGAAATCCAGTCCTAGATCCCAGTGAAAATAATGATGATGATGCTTTGAAAGTGGTAAATTTAATAACTATAGAAGAAATAAAAATAGATCAAAATTAAAATCAAGAAATACAAAAAGATAAAAATGGACTTATACTAAGAGATGAAATATACTACAAGAAAAATAAAGGAAGAAACAAAATTATACTATCAGAAGGATTAAGCAAAACATTGATAAAAAAAGTACACATTACTTATTGCCACCTAGGAACAACACAAATGATAAATAAATTAACACCATACTATTCAGCGAAGAATATCATAGCAAAAATTAAACAGACTTGCGAAGAATGTGAAATATGCATTAAAAATAAAACAAGGAGAAAGCCGAAATATGGATTATTGTCACATTTAGGACCAGCAAGACACCCATTTGAAATTGTATCAATTGATACAATTGGTGGCTTTGGGGGATCTCGGTCAACAAAAAAGTACCTGCATCTTTTAGTTGATCATTTCACTAGGTATGCTTATATCTTGACGTCAAAAAACCAAAGCTCTAACGATTTTATTAAACTTATTCAACGAGTGACACAAAGTCATAAAATTGATATGATATTAACGGACCAATATCCTGGTATAAATTCTAAAGAATTTAAGGGATTTCTGAAAGATATATATAAGAATAATTTTTACTGCGGTGGACAATCCTTTTTCAAATGGGCTTAACGAAAGATTGAACCAAACTTTAGTTAATAAAATAAGATGCCAAATAAATGAAATCGGAAAAAAGATTGCATGGACAACAATAGCACAGAATTGTGTAAAGAAATATAATGAAACAGAACACACTGTTACCAAATTTGCACCAAAATACCTATTGGAAGGAGAAAATGTAAATATTCTTCCATCAGAACTAAAAACAAGATGTTCTAATGAAGATCTGAGAAGAGATAGAAAATTAGCATATATAAATGCAATTAAATCTCATGAGTATAATAAGAAGAGATATGACCTATCAAGGAGAGAATATGACTTTAAAAAAGGAGATAGAGTCTATGTGGAGAACGGTAATCGACTAAATAGGAAGAAAACAGATGAACTGAGAATTGGACCCTACGAGATCTTGAAAAAAATATCTAATACAATTTATGAAGTAGATGCCGGTCACAAGAAGGAAGAATCAAATTTGTTTCATGTTACAAAACTTACTCCATTGTCGATTGAGAAAAGAACAATTACATGCAATCACTCTTGTAATTGTTCTTCTCTCGGCGGGGAGATGTAAAGAAAACCTATAGGTATCCTTTCATTTAAACTCTGCCGCATTATCTATGATAAGTTCCATAGAGGTCGCTGTTAGCTTTCGTATCAAACGTCAAAAGATTTTGAGAGGTTAGATTTGTTTTTGATTCAGTATTTTATTGTAAAAAGCTTGCCTGTCGAATTCAGATGATAAACCCGAAATAAGGACTTTAAATGTTGTTTCTTTTATCCACAGGTGAGTAAATGTTTAGTTTATAAGATAATGTTGCTAGCAAATTGTAGAAGGAACGTTTTACAAGTAAATAAACCTTTTATCCACAGAAACGCAGTTACGTCTTTATTTCAACAAGTTCGAAACAGAATCCAATAAAAACATTATATCCATATATGGATGTATGTATACATATACGTGTTTATATATATATATATATATATATATATATATATATATATATATATATATATATATATTTATAATTTTCTACGAATACAATTGCTATTTAGTGACCGAGGTTTTAGTGTATCTAGAATGTTCATTTCGAAATAGCGTGCCATTTAATTCTGTCTAAAATATTGCAAATAGAACTTCACACAGTAGCAGTCAAATGAAGGGCACTATAATATACCAGTCTTATAATGAAATTATATTACGTAATAGTAAACGATTAAGCATACAATGTTAATTTTGGATATAAATAAAGTACCCGTTATTATCGTAATTCATGTGGGATACATTCACCTTCTTATCCAACTTCAACTTTTAATCTTCAAAGTCATTAACATAGGAATTATTTTATATAATATCGGCGTCATATATGTATACAAAAAAATCTGTACAAAGAAGTAAGAAATTGGATAGATGTTTGGATAGATGTGGAAACATATAGGTTTCCTTTCATCTATCACTTATTCATCATTTGACTCTTTTGCACAGCGCACTGTAGTAGCAAACATATAACTTTATAGGGGTAAATTATTAAATTTATTTAAAGCTTTAAACACTCGATATTTTATGGTTATCAGGGCTATTGAAAAAATGTGTATTATTTTTTTTTTTATAATAATATTGTTCCTTTAATACCTTCTTTCTTAAAAGTTTAAAGTAAATAACAGTGTAGCTGTAAAAAAAGAAATTCAATAATAATGAAATAAAATAAATTTAGTCTTGCGATTTTATTAAAAGCTAATAATTTCATGAGCTCGTAACAAAAAATAAGTCCCTGAGCTCGTGAAAAGCTCGCCATTTGAACTATCTTCAAATCTTAATTGTTATAAAGTATAAACCAAAAAATTAGAATAAATAAATTCCTCTATTTTAGGTAAATGAGATATAAATATGTGATTATTACATTAATGACTTAATAAGGAAAGAGACAAAGTTTAAATATCTTCTGGCTAGTAATAACCGACATTTTCAAATATATTTGAACATTGGTAGTACACATGTAACAATAAATATTATACTGCTAAGCAATATAAAATTTAAAGAAGCGAACAAAGAATCAACGTATTTAATGACTTTTCGAGGAACTGATAATTATCGACAAGAAACCTAATCAATTATTGCGAAAAAAATGTATTTATTTATTATTGTAAAACAAAAAACCCGCCTGCCCAAAAAAGTGAAAAGTGACAAATTTTATGAATACAGAAAAAATGTCTTTTGTTTGCAGGTTAGATTCGATTATACACGTGTCGATACACATTTACTTTTAGTTCCTAGGCAGATACCAAGCAAAAAATGTATCCTGGAATTCAGGAAATTTAAAAACTAAAAAAACCCACTTTTCTATGTCACAAGTGGTACAAAAATGCGTTCGTTTCTATGGCTCTTTTATGGAGCCAAATTAAATAATGTAATGTAAAAATGATTGAAACTAGCATTCTGTCACATAAAACATCAATATTTTTCTTTCTTAATAAAATGATAATAATTGTCATTTCAACTGACAAACTTAATTTATATTATATGTCACTGTTTAATGTTAAGACATTAACTAAAATTTCTGACATTAACGAACGAATTAATGAATTCCCCAAAATGCACACACTCATGCGGCAGGGAAGGAAATAGTTCTATAATTAAAAGTATTATTTACTTCAAATAATGTTTTTTAGTAACTTTTGTCATTGAATATTTTATTCGCAAAACCGTGGGCAGAAATAAGTGTAAAAAAGCAAGTAGTTCAAAACTAATAAATTAAAATCAGTTTCTGTCTTTGTAAATAGTAAAGAATAAAGTGTGAATTTATCAAAAAGTAAAAATTTATACTATGTAAATGTAATTTCTTAACCCTCAAAATTTTAATAAATGACATAATGTTATAATTTTGCTTCCGACTGATATGAGTTGGAAGACGCTCACCCATATGGTTAACATAATTAAATTTGGAAAACATTGAAAAACACATACAATTTTATTACATAAATCCCATCGCAAAAGACAAAAATGGGATTTTTGAGGGTCACGGTTTTACAGTATACAGTTTTATCATCTTTAACAAACATTTGTACACAATACAGTTTTCTTTTAGTGAATATCGTGCTTTTAAATGTTCCTGACTGTACTTAAAATGTGAAAAAAAATATTGTCAGAAAACAGCCCAAATACGTATTACATCATAGATTTCCATAGTAATATATTCGTAGATAATTATTTTATTTGTACGTCGTTAACACCGAGAAACGAAATACATAAATTGTACAATTAATTTACCATAAACTATGTAACTTACTACGTACAGGAAAACAGTGACCCATATCTTGTTAATTTATTATAGCAAGTAACCAGTTGCAGTTTACATTTTTATATTTAGTAAAGCCGATAACATATTTTTTCAGATTTTCAACACAGGTAATAATGGAATTAGGAAGATACTACACGCTAATTTAGACACTTATATCTCATAAAAGAGCTGTTGTATCAGAAAATGTTATTGGGCATTTTTGATTGCATTTTATGAAGCTCTTAATGAAAACCCCTCAAAACCTCTTTAAAGAAGAAGTTTGTGGTAAACGAAGAAGAGGTCTATGAAAAAAAAATTACCCAAAAATCTCAACGTGTGGAAAGTTATTTAAACTGAAATTTTAATAAATCTTGTGGTTGATTAATATGTTTTCACGTAATATAACACTATATTTCTGTAAAATTACCGTTGATCTTAAGCTGAAAGAGTTTGATGCTGTGAGATCGGGATAGACTGACGGATATGATAAAATTATAAAAGTTCCGTTTCTCCCTTTCAACTACGGGAGCGGAAAAGTTAAAAAAAACTGCCTCAAAATTTAAAGAAAAAATAAACAAGTTTTACGAATACTGTAGAAACATTTCTTTAATCAATAACTTGCAGGCCAAATTCGACAAACTTCAGTTCATATCGATTTAATATTCATAATGAAATCCTGCATGCGGAATTTTTACGAGTATTTTATTTCGCTATGAAATTTAACATTACCATCCACTTATGCCACCAGAAATTACATGTGAGCTCTTTCTTGATTTTTAAACAAACTTGAGTGTCGCTCGACATACAGACATTCTCGTATGGATATTTTTTATACATAAACAGTTACAAACTCTTACTATTTATTTTGACTACTGAGAGAAACTAACTACTTCTTCTTTTTTTAACTATTCGTTCGTTATAAATCAGTCGTATAAACCTATATATTTATGTAATATATGATTATATTAATTATAACTTCAATTACGAAAAGAAATCACATCCTATCTACCAGGAACATTATGTAGAATATTCATTACAACTTTAAGGAGATGCTGCTTAATTCTTAAACATTCAAGAAAAATGGTGAACGTAATTATTTCTGATCGCAATATTTATGCCGTGCAATCCTTATCTCACTAACTTATCGCATAACTTCATGAAAGTAATGGTGAAAAAAGCTATTAGCAAATGTTGAGTTAAATATAACCTAAATCAAATCGAAATCATTAATTTCTGAGATAAGAGAAAGTATTATATACTACTACTTGGACATATTGTTCACCGTGGTGTATTGGGTTGATCAAAACACATACCGCCATTGTCGGTGCGGGGCACCACGGAGACCTGGGTTCAATTCCTGGCTGCTTGTCAAGTGGGATGGGGCTGGTGTTCTAGTTGATTTTACGATCAACACGATTTGCACATAAAATGTATTTCTTTAAAACGCATTATCATTTTGCTAATACACATTTCTTTAGTATTATCTCGTTCATAATAGGCGTTTAAAAAGTATTTAAATAATTATCGTCGCCATGGTGTATCGGATTGATTACAAGATTGCGGCCTTTGACAGCGTGGCGCACGATTCGCGGCCGCTCGTCGAGTGGGGCTGGAGTAGTGCTCTGATTGGCTATGGTTGCTGTTTGCACTCGTAGCAATAAGTCCGTCATGTGTATCAATTGTACACGTTGAAGTACATAAATAAATAAGTTAATAAATGGGACTCTATTTTCCAAATTCTTTACTGCAACTGCTCTATTATCACCTCAGCATTATATGCACTTTTCCAGACGATCTAATTAATTAAAGTATGTTGCGAACTATTGCAGTCATTGTAAGGGAGACTACCTATTTTTTCCGACTTTTACCGATTTTTTCTTATTTAGTTACGTGTACCGGTGGATGTTTAAGATCTAGCAATCATTTTTTAAACCCAAATAAACTATCTCTTCTTTTAGGATCGTCCCATACCTGCTTTGCGAAATTATGTTTTATTTATACAGTTAACGATATTGAAAAGTAAATCACCGCCAATATAATATTCAGAAAATATGTAACATTGCAATTCCGTAATACTTTTACATACATAATCTATATACATACAGGCATTATTGAATGACAATGTTTGCATTTAATATCTTATTTTTCTAGTGATCACTTCTGAATTATTAGAAAACACTGGATGCAATACCGAATTACCAGATATACTATTGCATCAGTCATCTGAATTGCTGAGTTGATTAGCTTCAATGTTGGCAGTTTTATTTAATTTCAGCAGAATAGAAAGTATTTTCAATGGAAATATTACCGACACGGTCAAATTCTGATTAATTTAACGCTTCCGGTATGTTATTGCTATTGAAGAGTTGAGGTGTCAAATCGATTTAATATTAATTACCTGCTCGCATTCACTGCAACAATCGTAAACATTTTACAAGGTGTCATATTCATTATTGACTTTTTTCTTAAAGTATATCGCTTTTAATTATTAATTGTTTCTGCCTTTATAATCAATATTACGCAAAATATTAATTATTACATGTGACCAAACCTCAAAACAAACTTATTTTGAAAGATATTATGCCCATATGTCCAATATTATTTTAAATTTTATTTTATAAAAAAAACTGTTTTAACTTGTCATTTAAATATGTTATATAATATGAAATACATAGATAACATGATATTAATTCACATATAGCACGATATACCATTTTAGGATTACCAATTTAATTACAGAAAACAACCTCTCTATTTTTTTATATACTGCGTCTAAAGATGTGTTGAGGTCCTGATCAAAACAGGAAGTCCTAGAACAAGAAAAATTTTATCAAAATTGATAGAAAATTTATTCCAGATAACTTTTCATTCTAGTAACTTTTTACTAGTAAAATTTGCAAATTTATATTATAAAGAATTATTTTGTACGAGCACAATGTTGACATAATATTTTTTTTTATCTATTTTGTCAAGTATTTTACAGTACGTATATAAAAACAGCTATTTTCAAGATTGTGCTTACAATTAAAATAAAACACAAAATAAGTGAGTGCCGCCAAAAATATCTTGCTAAACGTAACGAAGTACCTAGATACCCACTTAAAATTAAATTAAAAAATAATTATCGCATGGGCATAGCATTGACGTTATTTTCGACCCTTCAATATAGCTTGTTCTTGATTGATATTTATATTAATTTTTTGAGATAATTTATATTTTCAATTATGCCAGTAAAACTGTTAAACACTTTCTAGTACCAAACATGATCTTACAGTCAAATTAGAGATATGGGAAATAAATAAAGCACTTTTCGACTGCTATAACATGTGTACTACTATAATAATTCAATTAATATAAAATAATTCCTTTTCAGTGTCTTGAATATTAATAACCTTTACAATACATATTTAAAGCAATCATATTTAGCTCTACCCCCTATATACCTACTGAAATTAAATTTGAAATCTCAATCAAGTATAGCTCCCTGAAAAATATTACCCCATAAATATTCGGTAATAATAATAATTATCATCATCATGTTACTATTCACTGCTAGATATAGACCTTTTCCAAAGTACGCTACCGCACACGGCCCTCCGTCTTTCGTATGCAACCACTTTCCACCAACTTCTTTTTTTCGTCAGTTCATCAGCTGGAGAGCATCTCACATTGCGCTTCGAGGTTCATGGCGCTCACTCGAGAACTAGTCTATCCATTCGGTTGTCAGTTCTTCGGTAAATATGTCCATTGCCACTTAGTTTTGCTGACTTTAAGGACTATCTTGATTACTTAATTCTCCATCGCATTTCCTCAGAGAGACTCCGCGCATAGCTCTTTCCATAGCTCACTGTGCGTCTTTAAAATGATGTCATCAGGCATGCTAATTCGATAATAAATTAATACCTAAATAAATGGTACAAAATATGATCAAAACGCTACTTAAATACTCAAGTATAAATGATCAGCCATACTGGAAATATGTTATATTTGAACTATGCCATCAAAATTTAACAACACAATTAAATGAAACTACGTGATGTAGTATTATTTCTACTTTCTTTAAGTTCTTTACCACGACAACATCTTCAGGTGGGCTATTAGCAAAGATCTAATAGCCCACCTGAAGATATTATAATACAATGAAACCTAGGTCGTGGTAAAGAACTTAAAGAAAATAGAAATGATACTACATCACGTAGTTTCATTTAATTGTGAATAATGAATTTCTACAAAATTAACGCCAAATATATTCAAAATTTAACAAAATAAATGTAACTGACATCAAAAATACACATACAGAATTATGAAACACTCAAGTCTATCATTACAGAGAGATAAGTACATTCAATTTAATATTAAATTTAATACAGCAATATCAATCATTATTACAATTCAAATTAATAGGTAGTATAAGTCCAAAAGTACTGATTTTTATAGTGATTGAACAAATTTGAAGACATTATATACAAAATTATTCATGGCACTGACCAATAGAATAATTTTTATTCCGAAAATTTTTGAATCTTCGGAAACGAAATTTACCGCGTAACTTCCAATTAATACTGATATTTTTATTATTTTATATTTTTCCATAAGTTTTTTTTTCAATAGTTATTGGAAGTTGGTTCAATTTGTTTGTTGAAGAGTTTTATTTTTAATACTTATCTTATGTTAGACAGAATTCTTATCTTATGTTAGACAGAATTCCAAGAACTCACGAAAAATTTAATGATATCTCATGTATTGAAATCAAAATGGGTATGTAGAGTTTAATGAATATGAATACATTCATAATTACCTACGTACATATATGCGCACGTGGTATAAATATAGCTAAATGCGAACATGTAAACATAACCTTCTATTGGATTTATCATAGTCGGATAAAAAGTGATTTCAACATAATCGATCGTATTATTAATCAGACTAAGTAATTTTTCCTAGCTATAGGTGGTACTCATGTAGTTTTGCTATTTTAGATTTATCACTATACAGTTTTTTATCAAGGTCTCATGACAATAAAACTTTGACGGAAATGAAACACTAAAACAAATTTAAGGAATTACATTACTTTCTATCTTATACCATATCTGCGGAATATATATATATATATATATATATATATATATATATATATATATATATATATATATATGTATATATATATATATATATATATATATATATATATATATATATATACATAGCTAACTATTTAATTTATTCTCGCACATTCGTCAAAATCTGGACACCACCAAATAACCATCATACTAGTCAAACTTACCAAAAGTTAATGATAATAAAAAGAGTTCCTGTTTTGACCCTTGTCATGTCTACTCTAGCAATAAACCCTTACCACTATTTGAGGACTTGTCAAGACAAGCAAAATGAATCTAAACTTGATGAATATAGTGCTCGCCATTAACTAGTTCCTGTCCTTAAATTCTCGCTCCATCATCAGACCTTGGCTACAATTTATAACCAAGGAGTTTGTCAAAATAAGTCAAACGAATTTAAACTCGATGAAATTACTTCTCACCGTTAAGATGTACTCACACATCGCATTTTGACTGCATAACCCCAGCCACTGTTTGTTTTATATCCAAAAAACTCTTCAAAGAAAGTCAAATGAATACAAATACAATGGGTTTACACTTCACTATTAAGCATTTTCTGTCACCATCTTCAGGTTCCCTTATATCAGACCCTTGTCATTATTGGTAACCACTGAACTCGTCATGGTGAAATAAATTTAGCCCGAACTCGATGAATCTACTTCTTATTTATGGAGTTCTATCACCACCATTAAACTCTATCAGGATATGTGACTAAAATACTTATAAAAACATGTCAAAAGGTCTTGTACTCTCATTCGTTATATAGTTCTTTAGGAGATATCTGAAGACCATTATTGGGTTCTAAACATGTTTACATGGCCCTCTCTGCAAAACATTTAAAAAAAATGTTACTAATGATAATTGGTCAGAGCATCTACTAGTTACAGCCGTATATAAATGAAAAATAAAAAATACGAACGTGTGTAATTGAGAATATTTTCTTATTTTTGAAGTCGATTAAAAATATAGGTCAAATATTTTTGGACTGGAAATAAATGACATGTTTTGCTTCAGTTAAAATACATCAAACCTTACGTACTAGAGCTTCTCAACAAAACACTATTATAAACGTAAAAGAGAAAAATTTATGTCCTGTGCACCATTAAAATTATAAGCACTTGTATTGTGTTGGAATAATTTACAGTTTAACGACAGCTTTATGTTTCGCCCAATGAAATTTTATAATCTGTGTAATCGCCGGCATAAATTTATTATCAACGGAAAGTTTTAAAACATGTTTCCTAAAGTGAACACTGACACTAAATTCAACTCCAAATTACTAACATTATGAAAATCAGTTTGCCTTAAAAATAGAAAAACTTCACTTTGCAATAATTGCAGCGTCGCTAAATTCTGCGTTTCAATGACTGGTAGGCGATAAAATTTGCTAAATAAAAAATACTTTTCAAGTGGGCATTTAATATTTATTTTCACTGATACGTAAACACACATATATATATATATATATATATATATATATATATATATATACACACACACACACATATATATATATATATGTGTGTGTGTGTGTGTGTATATATGTATACACACACACACATTTATGTATATGTAATATAAGGGGACCGTCAATATGCTAAGCAGTTTTAAGAAATGTGTTTATTAAAAGACTATCAAAATTAATAATAATTATTGAATATATTTGGCGTTAATTTTGTAGAAATTCATTATTCACAATTAAATGAAACTACGTGATGTAGCATTATTTCTACTTTCTTTAATTTCTTTACCACGACCTAGGTTTCGTTGTATTACAACATCTTCAGGTGGGATATAATAATAATTACTTTTGATGGTTTATTTGTATATTTTAAGTAGGTTTAATCGAGTAGTATGTAAAACCATACACATCAATTAGGCACTTCGTTTGCAACCGACACCTCCTTCTTATTTTTTTCCAAAAGTAGACACTTTTAGGAACCTTTGTCTTCCATACACGTATACATGTCACCGACTCATTTACCATACCGAGCACTGTGCAGTTATACGCCCGATCTCGCCGAACTCTTTCGTACTACTGCCAGCGCATCACCTTACTTTTGGGCGAGTGAAACAGTGTACGTCTCTATTACGTGGATATACTAAATATACAAACAGTAGAAAAAGTAACAACTTTGTCGGTACACCAATATCTATAAAAACCCCCCAGCACTGACCACATAATGGACTTTTGACTTTTGATAGCACTGACCACATAATGGACTTGAATTTGCATTAAATAAATGCTCAGTATAAATATTTCACAGAATTGTTGGCTTCTAATTTTAGGAATCTACTACAAAAACTGGATTTCCCATTTTTAAACAACTGAGTGGTTATTATTTCTTTATTTAAGTTAGAAATTTATTAATTTAATTTTTTTTCCTAGGTTAATATTTTTTTATATATTTTCGCAGGAGATTCATGTACTAGCCTTTAGGATTACCTAGCAGTGTATTGGATGCAAAATACCACACTTTATCGCACCACTTACAAAAGAATTATAGGGGTATAAAAGGAAAAACGATTTGATAATTCACCGTTTCCTTTCTTATAATATGGGTTTGAATACGACAAATGAAACATAGAAAATGAGAAGCAAACGTCATTAATACATCTAAGAAATTAACATCACAATACGTGTTGTTAATTTGAATAGGGATATCACTAGCTGTGATTGAAAAAAAAATTATGAGGAGAGTAGGTAACCTTTCTCTTTGATTTTTATATCATACACTTTAAAAATATAATAAAATATTTATTATTACATCGGGAATGTATTTTTCTTTAAATTAAAAAATAGCAAAATATTTGAATTTAATATTGTCCTGAAATTTGTGAACTGTTTATAAATGACATTGAAACAAAATTTTCAAAAATAAAGACATCTAAAAAGGGTAATAAAAATCTTTTTGCGTTAAACTTAATCACTGGTGCTTGAAATACGTCCGCGTGAGAGACGGCCTGACCGCCACCGTTTTCACTTAGGATCAAATATGGGATTTCCGTAAAAGGCGTAACGGGTTCGGTACGAAAAACATTCCACCAGCAAGTACTTTAATTTATTGTTTTTGCGTTTTTTATATTGATTAATTCATTTAATTTTTTTTTTATTTATTTAAAACATCCCAATTAGAAATAATGTATGTATAGTCCTGCAATAGGATAGTCATTGCTCTCATTCTACTTAAACATTATTCTCGTCAAAACAGGGTCTGTGCATCTATTTTAATTGCATAAAAAATTAAATTAAGTTGGTTTTTTTTTTTAAATGAATATAGGACCAAAAAATAAAGTCAACACCAACATTGCGTGTACACGTACATAGGCGTAAACACGTGTATTCACACTGACGTATACATCATGTATTTATTTATGCTATTACTCACCTATATATCAGTAGACCCTAATAAAAAGCAAACAATTAAGGAATTATCTAACGTGTTTTAAGAGATAACATACCGACCTTGGAACTCTACATAACATACCAATTAATTTAATAACAGTTAGAAAAAATATATGCCAAGAAATTAGGAGAAAAAGTTGGAAACAAGAGAGATAAAAAAATCAAAAGTAATACGCAGGAAATCTGAATGTCTAAAAGAAAACTATCGAGATTAGAAAATTCTAGGAAACCGAAAAAACAAAAACACTTAATAAACAATCCATATAATATTGGATTAATTAAGTTAAAGAAGAAAAGTTTTAAAAAAGACACTATTTACCAAGGTATTAAATAACCAATTGATAGAAAATTATTATAAACTAAAAACCCATAAGTACAAACAAATATTTTCCAAATTTTTCGAATATTAATTATAAAGAAACAAAGCGAGTACCGTATACCATAAAAAACGAGTGCTGTAAACCATAAAGTTGAAGCTATCTGCTTTTACAGTTCTATCTACACAAACAGAGAAATTGAAAATTTTAAAACGATATGCGAAAGTAATTGAAAAAATTTATGAAAGTAAGAACCATAATAGAGTAGAGGCAAAAAAGAAACAATGATGGTGAACAGGAAGAACTGTCAACAAATCTACTTGTTATCTACTTTTCTCTGCTATATTTGATCAAGAAATCGGTTGCTAATCTTTTCAAAATAAACTATATTCTTTGCCATATCTGACAAATAATTATAACCACTATTGTTATTCGTTATTTTTAAAAACTGGTTTAAGACTGATATTGCTATCATATATGATAAAACTGTATTAGTTTAGGCAATTTAAAATGGCAACTAAGGAAGTTTTTTTCTATTGAAAATTCAAATAGATTGTACGTATTTATTATAACTTTTTGTACCAATGTTAGCCAATAATTAGAAGTTTAATATTTTAGTTGTATTTTTTTATGAAAATGACTGCTTCATTTTCGAAAATGTACTTATCTATTTATGTTGTAAAATTAATTTTTAAACATTTTGTTTTAAACGTCATAAGTACACTTTACTAGATAGGACAATATTTTTTGCTTTGTTTGAAATCATTTTTTACACTTATGTTTTTTTTAATTTATCTAATAAAGTTGATATATAACAAAAAAATGTCACATTTTATATTCTAAAAAATGTTCTGTGCCATTTCCCAGTACTCTATCATAACGTTTCAAAAATCATTCATAAATTCTAAATTTTTTGCCAAAATCTTAATAAAACAATCTTTACAAATAACCATGTGAGTAGTATTCTTACATTCATTGAAAGAGTTTTCCAATAATAGGAAACGCCACACTATAAAACTGTCCCGCGACCTTTGTTTCAAATTTATGTAAACTTATATATGATTTATACAAATTTACATAAATTTGAAAGAAAGGTATATACTGTTTTAAGAGATAAATACTTTTTAAAGTATTTTTCTATTTTATTATGCAACTGGTTAAGAAGATCTAGATAGTGTACATTAACATACTCAATATAATAGAGGTGATTCATCAGCATTTTCTAAATTCAGTTTCAAATTAATGAATGACGATAGAATAAAGTCGTGCAAACCAGAAAGATATTGAACGAAAGTCATTACATTTTTTTTATAAAAAATGGTAACATACTTTTATTATTCCATCGCCTAAAATTTCATGAATTTTTTATAAAAATTCATGAAATTTTAGGCGATGGAATAATATAAGTATGTTACCAATGAGATGGAAAGAAAATCATTCAAATAAGGTGTTGAACGTGGTCGTGATAGTGGGAAATGCAAGATTAGAACTATAAGGTAAGAACATTAATGCTCATACCGCCAATAAAATATTAATGACTGAGATGGTTATTATGAAAATAAATATGGTAAAAATTTAATATTTTAAAATGTTTTTAACAAATTTATATTTTTAGTTTTTCCTAGTTTCATTTAGATCAGGTAATCAAAATTGATAGCAATTAATATAATTATAATTAATGCGCTATACAGAATATCTAACTCTTAGGCTTATACCTTGTTTCAAAATTTAAACTGTCTCTTTTTATATACTTAATTTAAAATCCATTTATTTCGTACGAGTTTGCATAATACTTTTTGCTTTGTTTTATAGAATAAATGTTTTCTAACGCATTTCGAGATTTTTGATGTATGGTGCATATGTATGGTGTATAGAACATCATACTTCAAAAATCTCAATGACAATGAGGCAATTTTGTAATATGTTATTACTAAATCTAAATTGCCAGCATTATAAAATATTAGAATAATGCCGATTAAGTTAAAAACACTTTTAACATCTTTAAGATCTTAAAAGTAATGGAAGTCATCAGGTTCTCGTCAAGAATATCGTCATCGTATTCGTAATGCTCAATAGTTATATATTACCGAATACAAATATTTTGTATTCGGTAATATATAGCTATTGTTATGTAACTAATGTATAAAACATGTATTCTTTTAAATCTGTAAGATCTAAAATTTATTAACTTTTTTCAATTTTTAAAAAAGTATGGTGCTTGTCCCGTATTAACTAACAACTTCCTTAGTAAGAGTGATGACGATAAATCTGTTTATGAAAGTCGAATTACTACACCTAGAAGACCAGAAAAGACATTTGAGTACTATTTAGATTTTATCAAAACAGAGGAAAATCAAAGAGCTAATGCAGTTCCATTTTCCTGCTGATATTTTGTTTCCTATTAAATTTTCGGAAACAAACATTTCTATAGGGTATCCAATATACTCCATTGTATATACTTTGACACAAGTAAAGAAAGGCTTCCTTCCTAGCGCAGAAAGCATCACGGTTGATTATTAAACTCACTGTTTGATTGTTAACCTCACTGCTAAACAATTGTTGAAAACGCAGAAAAATGTCTTCGATAAAAAGCTACCGGAACAAATTACGCTAGCATCAATTTATAAATGAGGAGATGATACTTCTAGCATCGGACAGTTCCCCATCCTTCATCTACTCGTTTGTGCCGGCCCTTTAGGTTTTTATTTGCTTCGGAAACTCAGAAGATGTCAATTGAGGGATTCAATAGTATTGAACGTCAGTTAAATAGCAGTAATTGAATTTTTTTAGCATCCAAAAATTAATAATGTTCGATTTCATTTTGTTCTCACAATTATATAAAATCGCACACTATTTAACCTTGGACAAACCCACATATTCTTGCCATATTTGTGATACCAAACCTACACAACACCCAAAACTATTCATACAGTTTATCCACTTTATATGCTTGGATAAAATTCCATAAGTGTTTTTTGTACACTACGTATTGATTGAACTGTCAAAAGATGGTAGGTCTTCAAATGAAAAAATCTAGTCAATATGCGAAAAAATATTCAAGCGCTTTCAAAACAAGGTTTTATTTTGAATGAACTTAAGCCGGGCTTCGGAGTAACAAATGATAGCAACGCTGAGAAGGAGATATTTCAAAGACCATAAAAAAATTGTCAGTATTACTTGATTAGACGAAAGTTTCCTGAGATATTTCTATATCATCTTCAAATTAATGTTTTCAGGGCATGCCATAAATGATGTAGGATTTGAGACCTATATACATCAAAGATACAAGTTCTTTTACTCACCTTTGTATCCTTGGTATTTTTTTTGTCTGAAGAGGCACATGTTTCGGCTACAAACGAAATGTTTGTGTTTTTGGCTTGATGTTTTCGGTTACATACGAATAATATTTTCAATAGACGGAAACAAATATTTATTAACTACGCTCATAATTTGATTTAACCGTTTAATTAATTCTTGTCAAGAAGCTCCTCTGAAAAACGTAAGACGTATTTCATGTGAAGTAATCATATTTTTAATTGAACAAGAAATCAATCTCCAGACTCTCAATTGCCAGACTTACTCGTCAAACAAGATTAAACAACTGCTGATATGTTGATTCTGTCCAGGCTCGCCCTATCACTATCCCACAACCCATACAGTATTGTGGTACACTTTGTGACAAAACTATCACACCTAGATTTGAAATATAACATAATAATTTAAAGTCATGTCTAGATTTGCTATCTATAGTTATTTTTGTATTTAAACCTGTTACTAAATTATGAAAAAATACAAACAACGATGCGTAATACTAGCATATGGTTACTAGCGCCATCTGTTATAACATTACAGAATTAATAGAGCATGCAGGCAGATGTTTCATATTTCTAGAATGTTTAATAACAAAATCGAAACATTACGTGTGAATGTTTTTATTAACTAGACTGTTATTAAAGTCATCTCTTAAAAAAATACAGAATTAATAGGGCATGCAGACGTGTAATATTTCGAGAAAGAATGTTTACTACCGAAATCGAAATGTGATACGTGGTTGTTTTTATATTGAAAATTAATGGATAGTAAATTGTGGAGGTTAAATAACCTACATAAATCGAATAAAACATGATATAGAAAGGTGTTGATATTTTGGATGTAAGTACCTATTTAAGATAGATAATATATATATATATATATATATATATATATATATATATATATATATATATATATATATATATATATATATATATTAATATCGGAAGTTAGGTTAATATTTTTCACTTAATTTTTAATGAGATGAGTTTTAAAGTTAACAAAATTTTAAGCTTTGATAAGCTTTATCTTTTAATCCAAAATCCATCTCAATTTCGTATTAACAAGTATTGGCCCTGTTTTTTTTACCTGTTTCTACTGTTCAGATTTATTAATTCTATACCTACAATAATATGATCATTACGTGAAATTTAATCGACTTACATTTAAAAAAATCAAAGTTAGTTTTTTTAATTTTTTGGACCATACAGAACAAATTATAAGTAAATTTAACCACCTTCCGCTGTTGAGATTTTTTTTAATAGTTTTAAACATTTTATATTTGTTGTCACAGCGAAATACCACGAAGGCTTACTTTATCTGGTCGTAAAAAACGAGATAATAACCGTTCTTTGATGTCTGATTCAAAAGAACGTCAGAAAAGAATTCGAGATGCTGAATTATATTCATATCGAGAAAATGCTCATTTTTTTTTAATATGCCGCTAACTTACAACCAGAAAAAAATAGAATTGGCACATTGCAGCTTATATCACCATGGTTTGTTTGATATTGAACTAAAATGGACTTTCCACAATCAATCTCTTTGACACAAATTTCAAGCAAAAATGAAATCAATCAATTTTCCGTAGACAATAATATGGATCTTGGACCACAACATGATGTTTTAAAAACATACTAAATACAATTCATAAGTCGCAAGGTTTAACATTAAAGTAGTTGTAGATATTGGAATAAAAAGAAATTTTTGTTGGCTTAAGATATGTCGCGTTTTCAAGAATAAAAACATCAGAATGATTAGCATTAAATAGAAAATTTTTCTATGATGGGTTATGAAATATTACAAACTCACATATGTTAAAATGTAGGAGGCGAGAAGAAACTCGTATGCGGAATTCAAGGTGTTACTTAAATGAAAATTGTTAAAGGAGTAACTATTGTTTCTTTAACAGTAACTAATTTATCATAATTTTGCCTAACTCTATTGTAAAAAGAATATTTAAACATTTCCAAATGTTTATTTTATTTTTTTTTTATAATTGTTACATGACAAATTATCCGAATTTACAATTAGTAAATATTAATACAGTAATTTCTAAAGTTGTATCTACGTATTTATAATTTTATGGATATTAAACAAACTGGTTATATGAACATGCATTTAAATGAGTAATCAACCAGATATCATGTTTTGGATGGTGTTGGAACCGTCGCACATCATAGGCTGTATAATAGAGATATCGTCCACATGAGCATCTGCAAATATGTCTTAAGCACTACAGAAGTGCGGCAGTCCCAACTGCATCCTGAAAGCATTATTATAATGGACGCGTATTAATTAACTCGCGAGCCCTCACAAAGCCATGCTTTT
Organism: Druceiella hillmani; assembly: GCA_039881145.1. Lineage (NCBI taxonomy): Eukaryota > Metazoa > Arthropoda > Insecta > Lepidoptera > Hepialidae > Druceiella > Druceiella hillmani. The sequence continues at coordinate 41,410,697 of JAYKKI010000004.1, read as the reverse complement.
GCGAGATAGTAAATATCTGACGGTAAGTATATATGAATAGATGGATAGTATTTTCTGAATAATATATGTTATCTAGATGTTTAGTTCCTAGTATGATTTAACTTATTGCATGCTTTTTCTGTAAAGATGTTAATTTTGATTATTTTCCTTTATGGCTTATCAGTCAATATAAAAATACTTTATGTTAATTTGTCATTGAAAAGTGATACACGCGTAATTGCTTTCTCGAAAATGTATCACTATTTACCTACAGAATACATAATTAAGCCCCCATCCCCATCCCTTCACCTTATCAACTTATTTTTGCATTTTACATTAATGTAGTTAGACTAATATTTCATAGAAGCACTTCACAGACTCGACTATACTATAAAGTAAAAAAAAAATAATTAGTCAAATTCTAACACAAAATAATTTCATGTATCTAAATAACTGAAAATCGCGTCCGTAAGCGGGGATACGCGTTCTAGAGAGCACGTACGTATAGTGCAAGCACGTACATCTTTGGATCTAATGGTATACTTGAAAATTACACACAATCTCGCAGCCATATAGAATTTCTAATAGTAAATAGCAGTACGTTAAGAAGAATTTCTAATGATTTTGTTTTTCAATAAATTACTCCTCTTTAGATTGTAAATAGGACCTAAACGAATTCTGGCGACTTGTTTAATGGCGGTTATCAAGAGTTTTTTCTTTTCCTTATTTTTGTGAAATAATGAAAAAGTGTTCATAATAACATAAAAGGCATAAATTTATTATATTCTCACTGGATATTTCCAAAAATGTCTTTTATAGTATTAATTTAATGTAAATGTAATGAATCTAGTGGATCGCCAAGTCGAATAGATGTTCATATTGTTCAAATATTTAAAATTTGTTGTCCATTACTTTGTAATATTCCGAGCTATTGAAACGTAGAAATTAATTACACGTGTAACACCATAAAACTGCAGAAAAATATTCTATGTATTATATGTACATGGCATTCTCTTAATTTACTGAAAGATTTTCCTGAAGTATACAATTTAACACCAGTATAAGCTCTATCATGAATCAACATTGTCCGGTTTAATAGACGTAATCCGTATCGTCGGTGACCTTTGTGCCAAAATTATAAATCAGCATTTTCGTAGTTTATATATAAAAGTTCTCTCGTGATATATAGTTATCTTAACCCGGAAGAAAGCGATACTATCTAACTGTTGATATATTTGCTTATTGATTTTAATAGGAAAAATAACTACGCTAGCTCGGGGCGACTCAAAATTAAACTTTATTTTTCTACAAATACAATTATTTTTCATCGCTCCGAGCTAGCATCGTTATTTTTTCTATTATTTCTTGAACAATAAATGAAAATTCATATCCACATCTTTTTTGAAAAGTACTTTTAAATTAATTACTATATACATTTATAAAATTGTGAAAAATATATTCATGTGTGTGTAAAACATTTTTATATTTATTTTAGTAACATACAATTTCGAGATGTTGACTACAGCGGCTTTTTCTGTTCTTGATTGTTTGCTCATTATTAATTTTACTATCACACATGCACAATAATGTTAATTATATTATTCATTTAATGAAAATGATAACAGTTAATAAAATTTATGAAGAAAAATACATAATCGCTTAACAAACTGATAAAACTTGCAAATATTATACAAATTACAATCAAAATAAATTAAAACGAAAGCGTTGAGAAAAAAACGAGCCATTTATGATTTTTCTTATTAATTATGACTGGCAAGCACTTGATAAAAATAACAGCGATTGCAATTAACGAATACGAATATATAATGCTTAACAAATTGACAAAACTTGCAAATATCTAAAGTGCTATAAAGACAAAATAAAAAAATATGTTCAAAAACAAAAGAACCATGCTTGTTTTTTCTTATTGAATATGATTTGTGTTTTAAAAGTCCTTACATTTTCACGTATCTATATATTTAATACATATGCAAACTTTCTCCAATAACATTTAACCATAAATATTAAACAAGAAAGCATTGCATATATTAACACAAATTAAGTTGATAAATTGAAATCGAGTAAGTGACTATATTTTCTCATTTAGTAGTAAGTCGTATATTTTACATGAATCAATCCAATATTTATAATAGTTTTTCATCTATTAAATATACGAATTTTTTAAATTTAATGAAATAAAATACAGGGGGAGAAAACAGAACAACAATTTCGACAAAGTTTTGAAAGAACGAAATGAAATGACAAAAATATTTTTACTCTGCTTTTCGCGCGGTTATTTTCGAATTTTAATTGTTGGACTTTTTATTACATCTTTGTAGCTAGTTACTCTGTAATAAGCAAAAACCGAATGTGCAAAAGAAAAAAATAAATTTTAAACAAGACACGAATGTTTTTAAAATGTTATTATAAATTTTGAACAAGACATTTTGAAAAACGAAGATGCGGTAACATCCAGTGATCCCATAAAATCATATTCAATTATTGCCGTATTAGATCAGTAGGCAAGTTAATAAATAAAACGTTTTAAATAAAATACCTCTACGTTAGTTGGTAATTTCTAAACTTTTATAAAAACCTTTTTATTTTTACTATATTTTTATATATACATGATTATAGAACTAACCGATAAACAAAAATTTAGGTAATTATTTTATAGGTTATACAATAGGAGTTATGAGCAAATAAAACATTAAAGTTGTATATATATTTGCATATATGTTTTCACAAATAAGATAATTTACCCATATATGAAAATTGTAAGGTTAATATACGCCACCAAAGGGCTCCTCCATTTGCATTGAAACATATCTTGTTTTTAGTTGGTTGGCTGTGATGAAACATAATCCACATATTATCTCAGGGTGAATGGAATTCATCAGTAAAAACGTTACCAAAATTCTTTCAGCTATTATAGTGTGGTGCGTGAACAAATAAACAGGTTTACACACATTTCAAAACAAAATATTTGTATATCGTTATATTTGTTATGTTACCCTAATATTTTTTTAGTAAAAATGTTCAATGCCCAGACAGGCAAATTCTATAATTTTATTATCCTAATATGATGTAATACCTTTAACGTTGCAACGACGTAAGAGGTTGACGATTTTAAACTAAGATAGCAGCAGGGTTTGGAAATAATATAGAATATTTTATCAGAACAAAATTGTCTTGAAAACTGTTTATATGTTTTACTCGCCTTTGTAGTTTAATTTCGTAATACCAACTAATATTGTTGCCACAATACTATCAACTCTATGATTACGGGAAATTTCCTGAATTTGGATGATTAATATTCGCCACGCTGTCACGTGACGTGAACATAAATATTAACACGTTTTATGCTTATTATTTTACCTCTCATACCTACAATACATAGCACCTACATAAGATGATAACTCAAGAGAAGCGACGTAAATATTCAATTACTCTCTTGACTTTACTATAGACATTCGGCAATTTTAATTATGCACTGTTTCGTTCTTTCAAAACTTTGTCGAAATTAAGTGAACTATTTTAATCAGTAATATTTATACACTATTAAAATCTTTTTTTTTTAATTGCATTTAAGAAAAGCAAAATTTCTTAAAGAATTGGAAAAATGTTCTTCGCTCATTATCCTAATTTTCGATATAAATAAACCTTACATAGAAACAATTTTTGTGTTTCTTGCTACATTTTATACTATACTAATAACTTAACTCTACTTGATGGGGCACCCGCATTTGAATACACGCACACACAAACACACACACATATCCCCTATAGTCAATGCCTTGATATATGTATATATATATATATATATATATATATATATATATATATATATATATATATATATGGTTGGCTAGTAAGTTTTTAACCTAAATTTCGAAACTTTTCGATCAAAAAAAATTCTAGAAGGTTTTACTGTAGGGTATAAATAGACCAAAGTGCAATCAGTTGACAACAGTCAGCGCCGAAGCTTTAAAGCTTTAAGTGAATTACATCAAAGATAAAGGATTTAAATCGATATCAAATACGGATTATATTACTTTACAAATTTCGGCTAGGTCACCATGCAAAGACTGCCAAAAATAATGTCATGCAATGGGCGACTCCACAGTGTCTTACGCGACGGGAAAGATTTGGTTCAGAAAGTTCAGGAATGAGGATTACGATCTTGAGGACAAACCCCGCACCGGACATTCTGTTGAATTGGACATTCAACGATTACCACGTCTAATTGAGGAGGTTCCTTGACTGATGTCTCGTCAATTGGCAGATGAGCTACACAACAACAAAAACACATTTGCATGAATTGGGAAAAGTTTCAAAATACGGTGTTTGGATACCCCACGAGTTGTCATCATATCACCTTCAGTGACGAGTTGATACATATCAACAGTTATTGATATTGAAACGTAACTTCGACTGGCTGAATCAGTTAGTAACTGGCAATGAGAAGTGGGTTACATACGTTAACCATACACGCAAACGTTAATGGCTGGGTGTCCGAGAAAGAAGAGTTTCAGTATCCAAACCTGAAATAAATGCCAAAAAAGTGATGCTTAGCTGCTGATGAAATGTCAAGGGTGTTTATTCGTTGAGAGTTTCTTCCAAAGCGATCTACAATTTATGCAAATATTTACTGTGAACAATTGAACCAATTAGCTAACAAATTGAGTAGTCGACAGGATCGAGTTTATTTTCTACGTGATAATGCTAGACACAAGTTACAAAACGTACTCGTGATAAATTAGATTACCTCGACTAGGTTCTACTCTGGTGCGTGAACCATATTCGCTGGAAATTGCACCCACTTATTACCATTTGTTCAGGGCTCTGAGCAACCAATTACGTGAAAAACGAAAAATCAAGTTTTTTGCATCAAAATCACTGGAATTTTACAAGAAAGGCATATTGTCATTGTTAACTAGATGACGATAAGTAGTAGATAATAATAATGTATACTTAAATTAAATTTAGTGTAACATATAATTTTTTTTATTAAAAATTTTTAACAGCACTTGGGGTAAAAAACTTATAGCTTATAAATTACTCAATATATATATGTATGTATATATATATATATATATATATATATATATATATATATATATATGTATATATATATATATATATATATATATATATCCGAAAGACACTTAGTCACAAATTTAATGGGAAAATTGATAATTTATGCTTACCAGGTTACGTTTTCGAAGTTACACAAATAATCTTATTGAATATTTTTATTTTACCTAATTAAACTATCAGTTAAACCTGTTTGAATATACCTAATACAAAAAAGTAGATGTAGATAATGTAAGTTATAAATTAAAGGCGATGATTTTGCCAGTATAATATTATATGTAACCGACCTAAACCACGACTTCTGAACTGAATATCTACTAACATCGTATATTCAATGGTCCTTCTAATGGGGGAATTACATCAGAACGGGCAAGTAGAGCGGGATATCTCCGTCACCAAAAATAATTCGGTCGTGTCGACAATTAATTCCTCCTTAATCCGCACGTGAGTTTTCTTATCAGTAATATAATTTTGTTGCTTATCGTATTTAGTGAATAAGAGTCAACACATAAAATACAAAAATAACGAATCATATTCCTAGTTTATACGGTCAGAAGTGATACATGGTTCGAATTTCGGGTCCCCTCTATTCAATGCCTTGATAAATGGGGTGGGCCACTCGATTCAAGAGACGGGCAGATTCTTATGCCCCAGTGACATATAGCCTATACCTTGATTTAGCGGCTGTAGTTAAAGGGAAGGAAATGAATAAATTATAGCTTAACATGAAACAAATGTTCAATGGTTAATTAGCATTTTGCTTGCGATCACATCCCTCATAATATTGTCTTAGCATTAGCTTTTTTGGTCAAATAAACGTTCTACACTTATTTTACTTTCATAATACCATTGCTAATACATCCTGTGCATCCTCTTGTACTTTTAAAGTATATTCAGCGGAACGAACACTATATTATCACGTTGTTATTTATTCTTTACTGTATAATATGTTAAGATCGTATTAGATCTGTAGACTTTGAGATACTTATAAAGCAGATTCAATATGGTTACTTAAACTCCCTCTTCCTTTTGTGGTATAATAAGTTTTCATTATCTTTAGAATTACAGGCAATTTATATTCTCTTAAGTATCGAAGATACATAATATACTTTAGTGACAATGAATGCTCGTAACAATGATTTCTGACGGACACGTCATTGTACTATTGAATCGACTTTGTAAACTGTATTCTCACAAGAGTGCTTGAATGTGATACATTTACAGTGAATAAAAATGTGTTAAAATCTTATTTTGCCCAATTAAATTGCAACCTGTCATTTTTGGTACATGACAATTTTAAAGTAAACGAAAAACAAAAATTTCCAAATATTTAAAAGCTCGTTTAAATGCTGTTACGTGATAATCTACTAAATAAAGCCTTTACAGTTTTATCCCTTATGCTTTTTGAAAAAATATTAAATGAAACAAAATAGTTTTATATTCCTACATTTAATACAATATTGACCATATTTTGCAGAAAATAAATCGAGTAGTCAGTATCGTTTATATGGTTGTATCAGAAGAAATATAGTCTTATGCGTATGCATACATTAATATTCTAGTTATTTTAACGACAACAGTTTTTAAATTTCAAACAGTGAAATATATTTGTTTTAAAGTCATGAGGTTACAAGCGTTTAAGTGCCAGGACAAAGCGGCGGAAATCATGCGGATACCAGAACAAAAACCGAATAGCATTTTCATATTACTATATTTACGGTTTTATATTGCTACCTGGCATTATTGACATCTAAGTGAAAGAATTTCTGTAATATGATGCGCAAGATCGACTCACGTAAAGGAGAGAATATTTTATATCAATCGTGTTTTCCATTCGTTGTAACAACAAGAATTGTGGGGATTTATTTATATTGAAGTTTTAGATTATACTATGGAAGACCTTATTGGATTAAATTTACATAGTTCATTTAGTAGACTAATATATATTAATAGATCTTAAAACCTATTGAACATGTTTCAAAACACGTGTATGAAAGAAAATGGCACAAAAATTATAAAAAAAATTAAATAATAATTCATATATGTTATTTTTATCACCAAAGCGATAAATTTGGATATAAATAGATTGCTATTATCCAGCTTTGTACTAACAACCTTGCTGCTTACGGTCTCAAATTATATTCTGAATACTTTCACACTCTTCGATCCTATCCTTCCATGAATATTCATTTACAATTTAGTCTGTCAGCGTGTAGAATAATTAAGTCACGACGTATCGAGAGCTCCGTCAATAAAATTCATTCCAAAAAGCTATGAATTTCATAATTTCATACTACGCGTGTCTCTCTTCCGTTCGATCCCCTATTTGTTCCCTTATTATATATACACGTATGTTAATATTTTTATGTCTGATTAATTATGTATTTATAAATATTTGCATCGGTATATTTTAGCATTATTTTTTACTAGTATTAAATTTGCATATTATAATTTCTAATGACAAAAACCTAATAGATTTTTAGGATTCCGTATCTCAAACTGAAAAACAAAACTTTATTTTTACTTTTTTGTCTACCAGTTCATTTATCGCAACCGACTTTCTCAGAAGCTATGCGACGTAGAAAGTTGAAACTTGACACAGTTCTTTAAAACAGAATGAATAAATTAAACTAGTGTACTCTTAATATTAAAGATTCATATTTGATAACGAAATTTTTTTTATCTATTTTCTTGTTCTTAAACTAGAAGAACGAAAATGACTCTTAATAACTTTTGCTTTGTCTACTGGATTCCACCAGCTACCAAAAAAGAGTTAAATTTTATGAAATTATGCTTTTTATTGAGAGCAAGAAGACCCAAAGTTTTTCGATAAAATGTTTTGAACCAAAGAAACATGGTTCGAAAAAATAGGAGTTTTTAAGAAGCAAATTGTTGGGCAATTGATAAGTTAAAGTTGAACAGATATTTAACATTAATTTAGCGAAAAATTATACTCCGATGAACTCAATGGCGAATTCATTGGATCTTTTGAATTGTCATCTTGGCTAAAAGGGAAAGAATATGATTTTTTTAAATTATTTGCCAATTTTATTGTTGGATTTGAATATAAATACCTAGCAGGAAATTATTCTGCGAAATTACCGTGCGCGAAATATTTACACAGAAATGGCAAAATGTAACTGGAACATTACTGAAACCTAAATAGACGGATTGAGAATGGTGGGCATATTCGTTGGCCCCCACGGTCACTTGACATAAACCTTATAGATTTTTAGGGTTCCGTAACTCAATCTGAAGGTATCGACCTTATATATCAGTAATTTGTACGTCTGTCAGTCATCAGTATCAGTTGCGTTATTTTTAAATAATAAAAATAACGCAACTGATTTTCTCAAAAACCGTGCGACATAGAATGTTGAAATTTGGCATGACATTGCATCTTATTAACATACGTATCTTATACTGTTTTTTTTTTAAATATTAATATAAGAATTAAGAAGGGATTACATAAAGTACTAAAACGGTTTTTTTTCTTATTTTTTTGTATATCAGGTTTCTGAAGAGCTTATTATGAGTACTATAAACGCATTTTGCATAATTTTGAATAGCATATTTAAAAAGACACAAGAAAATATACGGAAATAGAGAAACCTCCTCTCTCCCTACTAAAAAACGGGGTTGTCAAAATGTAACTGGGACATTACTGAAACATTATAGCAATAATCCTAGGTCTTATATATTTTGAAATATGCAACGTGTTGTGGAGCCTATGAAAGATGTATCATAATATACTTTTGTTCTGGAAAATTAATATTTGTGAATAGTTTAAATAATAAAAATGCCTCGTACCTCTAAACTTTCTTATTTCTAAATGTGCATGTAACAATTGAAATTCTAGTTCTACTCGTACCTGATAGTTTCTTTTTTATTTTATTTCGGGACTCTGCAAGAAATAGGAACTCCATACAAAAAGAAGACAAGCAAAAAACAACAAGAATTTGGAAGTTTTAAAAGCTTATGTCGATGCAAATGTTGAATTTCCGTACATGGGCGATAATTTGGAAATTTGTTCTAAATAAATACTTTAAGCCAACTTGTCATGAAAGAAAAAGTAAACAAATAAAGTAATGTAATTTGCTTGAATTATTTGCTTTGATCATAATAATTTGGCATATTCGCCGAACTGTTTAAAAACACGTGTCGTCACTTTGAAATACATGGATTTCAAACGTGCCAATTACAATACGGCGCACGCCCCCACACGTGTTAAGTTTAATATAACACGTGTTAAGTCATCATGGATGTATTAAATTCGTTCTCGTTTCCGCAGCTATATCGCGTATTCTTATCCTACTTTCAACAAAAAATCTAAAATGTTAATGTTATCACACATTTATCCGACCGCTCACCACGATATCGACGTAAAGCAACAGTACCTACAAATTAGCCACTACATCGAAATTTTATTTTTTTAAGAAAACTTAATTCGACGAAATTGTAATATTTACGTACATTCTCAAATATTTATTAATTTAAACACATGCGAAATACCAAACTGACTAATGGAAAGAAGAGAATTTGCTGATAGGATTTCGTCAGCTTTAGAGCATTTTAATTTAAACCTTCGCTATATTATTTAACAAAATGTTTACGGTCTCTATTAATTTTGGATTGACCTATATTGCCATAACGTGAAAACAACATGGTATTGAGTGTTTTGAGTGAAAATTGAACGATAAAATGCCCGATGGTTTTGATAAACAATGAATCCATTCAGTTTGATGAAATGATAGAGACAAAGATAAAAATAAATAAAATAACCATTAACAACATTTAATATAAATTCCAAATGTCAAAATTAAAAGATATTAAGGTAATTTTAATGTCTTAAGTCTTAGGAAACCAGTTTATTAAGATATTTTGAATTTCTAATGACTGTGAAAGATCCATTCCGAACGACATTAAGAAAAAAGTTTTATACAAATCTCTTTTTTCAAGATACCAGAATATATGGAAACATGTGTGTAGGTATATATATATATATATATATATATATATATTTATATATATGTGTGTGTGTCACATCTTGTGGTGAATATTATAAGCCACGTTTATTTTTTGCGACTGTAAATTTGTATTCGTGAGTTTCTTCTCGAACTAATAATGCACCTACATTCTCGTAATGAATATTCATCATTAAAATATATGCAACAAATCCAGAGATATAAGTTATAAATTAGCAACTGAATTCTGAAAATCCCTGATGATTTCCGCTTCAAAACTCTCTCCATTTTTTTCAGAATCATTTAATCGAGTAGTAGTTTTGTCAATACGTTCAATGGCGAAAGAACAACGCAAAATGGAAATTTCTTCTAGTGACACACAGTTATCAATTTTTGTCCTCCGTATATGAGTTAGAAGTTTTTATATGTTGACTTGAATTATCTCGAGGTATGGTTATTATTTGAACCACCATGTGAACTTTGTTATAAAATAATAATTCGACGTAATCTCGGCTGGATTTCAATTACAAGTTTCCTGTCATCATACTTCAATGAATTTAAATATGCACAACCTTCTTCCAAGAAGGACACTACGATATTATAATTTATGTCACATAGCTGTTTCTTAAAACCAAATCTGCAGATAATTTTTGAATTGAATACGTCGAGAAGACTATTATTTAATTCATTTTCGCAAAACAAAATTGCGTCAGCTACACTCTTGCTGAGTAACTGACTAGGCAGCTTGACTTTATTTTTTTGATTTTGAAATTCAGTGCTATTCGACAAAGTTGGCCAAGTAAAACTTTTCTGTTTCTTGAATACTAATCAATTTATCTAAATATTTCAACCTAATTCCCATAATTATCTACTAGATTGTGTATCAAACATATGAAACGCGTTTCTTATAAATTTGAGCATATATACAGATCCAAGATTCCTACGACGACATATTTTGTGACAAGATGGGGAAAATCATTTTTAATTTTTCTGCAGATACTCCTAGTTCTTTTACCATGGTTATATTTGCTATGCAGCCATCAAAAGTAAAAGAAATTATTTTTATTTTTGTTTTAGGCAGGAGCTGGAAATATTGTTTAACTAAATATGCTCTTTGCATTCCTGTAATATTAACTACAAGAAACAAATGGAGAGAGTTTTGAAGCAGAAATCATCAGGGGTTTTCAGAATTCAGTTGCTAAATGATAACTTATATCTCTGGATTTGTTGCACATATTTTAATGATGAATATTCATTGCGAGAGTGTAGGTGCATTATTAGTTCGAGAAGAAACTCACGAATACAAATTTACAGTCGCAAAAAATAAACGTGGCTTATAATATTCACCACAAGATGTGACACACACACACACACACACACATATATATATATATATATATATATATACATACATATATATATATATATGTGCGTGTGTGTGTGTGTGTGTATGTCACATCTTGTGGTGAATATTATAAGCCACGTTTATTTTTTGCGACTGTAAATTTGTATTCGTGAGTTTCTTCTCGAACTAATAACGCACCTACACTCTCGCAATGAATATTCATCATTCATAACTGTTACCGTAATACTTGTATATTCTCTGGTTTCTGCTAAAAAAAATGTCCTTTTGCTTTGTTCCTTAAATGTATATACCCGTGAAATTCTTTTCCATCCCACTCAACTCGTTGACGTATAGCCATTTCATCAGTACATGTGCTGAATTGTTTACTTACCATTTTTAAGATTCCATTCCTTTTATTACAAAAAAATACATGTGCTGAAATTACATGTGCATAAATATGAAAAATAACTCAAATGAATACAATTAAATCATTACTAATATAAAATAAGAAAAGAAATTTCATCAAAAATTCGCAACACAGCGCACACATTCAAAAATTAGTTAACATCTCTTAATATAATATTTTCTTGTTATGTTGTAATCTTTATGAAATATACATAATTTTTACATTGATATACATTAATCTAGCTACAATAATATCGATAACCGCATCTAAGACGACATGGCGCAGCCCTATCCTGCATCGTTGTTGAACATCGGAGGCATGAAAATAAATGTTAGATTAATTTTTATACTTCGAAATAAATTTGAAAAATCATCATACCTATGGTAAGGAATAACTCCTTTGCACACGATGCAATTTCAAGGTAAGGCATATTTTTATTTCTTTGAGTAAAAACAATGGAGCACTGTCTGACATCTTGGTAAATAAAAAATTAATGTAAGGCGAGATTGTTATGTGACGGATGGTTACATTGACTTTTTAAAAACAATACTTTAAACTATTTTATTATAAAGGAAAATATAAATATACAATGATACAGAGATGTTACTAGTACAAGTGTTACAAGTGAAGTGTGTCACTGACTATAAATACTCAATGATTAAGTATAAAAGTCATTATGTATTTATAGTCTAGGGCTTACAAATAACGTACAGGTAATGTTTGAAAAGAAACTAATATTTTAAATACATCACTTTGACTAGTTGACAGATACATGTGTTTGGTGATATGGACTAATTGCATGAAACAAGATTAATAGGATGCTTACTTAGAAACAGATCGTCTACTTATTTGTGAGAATGATAACCAAACTGATTAAATATTACTTATTACAAAAGTGTGGTTATCTATAATAACATTTGAAAACCAAAAAAGGATGCCATGTTTACTCTGCAGCAGATTGTTTACTTTATTTATGAAAGTGATAACTTAAATTTATTGCGAAGTGTTGTTATCTACCATTTACGAAGGACGGTTATCTAACAAGATGCACTTTAAAATAAGTAGAGCGTTGTTCAAGTGTGACGCGCTCGTCGCGTCCACGTGCCATTTTTAGTCTCTTTTTTATTTGTGACCACTTTTTTACAGGTAATTTTTTGATTTTAAAAGAATTGTTAACTTATGTCAGTACGTGCGTTAAAAGAAGTTTTCTCTAGACTCCGTAAATACCAAATAAGTGTGTGCGTGCGAGTGTGTATGCGTGCCTGTGCGCATCAGTGTATGCGTGCGTGCGTGCGTGTGTGCGTGGGTGCGTGCGTGCGTGCGTGCGTGTGTGAGTGCGTACGTGCATGCGTACGGGCGTGCGAGCGTGCGCGCATGCGTGCTTTATATAGTGAGTATAAAAATATAGTGCGATCACCATGATATTAAAATTAAGAGGTCTCCACAAAGTTTACCTTAAAAAAGATATAATTATTCCATAAACGAATTTTAGTCGTACTCTACACATTTTTTTATCGGGTTAGGTTTCTTATACTCATGACGGAGCACGTATATGCTATCGACTTGTAAGTTAACATAGTTATCTATGTTACTTGCTCGTACCTAATCCCAATGCCAAAATCGTACAAATATTTTCTTCTTCGTTGTGGTTAAAAATGATATTATATTCGAAAACTATTTTAGTTTTGATTTTAGCTTGATTAGCTATTCTATATCTTATTAAATATGAACGCAAAAAGGTAAAAAGTTGAAATTAATAACACAAATAGATAAGTGGATAAATATTAAAAAATAAAGCAATATTATAGTCTCCGGTATAGTTTCCGATATAGTTTTCGAGAAAAAAATTAATTGTGCCAAAACTTAACAAATTCTTTTTTCGTGATCTCTAAAACTAAGTTGGTTAGTTAATTACTCACGGTACGAAACCTTTGGCATCTACATCTTATCCTTTTTTTAATATTTCATATCATATCTTAAACTAGTATAATGTTTTATCCCACATTAGCTTTCCATTAGCGTTTAAGAACCAATTATCTTAAAATAATACTTTAACATATCTCCAATTATAGCGGTGCATGCCGCAGAATAAGATGGTAAATTCGTTGTACTAATATCTGTAGTTAAAATAGAAAAAAATACTAATTCGTATTAATTTATGTATTTTAAAATTAATTATTCTGTCTAATCACAATGGACTTGCTATTACGATTTTTTATTCAATTAATACAAAGCTCAAGTAATCTTTATTAATCTTTATGATTCTTGGGTCCACCGGTACCCACATATTTTTGTAGCGAGAGATGCAACAATACATTAATAAGTTGGTAAATGAATCAAGATATTTTTGAAAATCTTTCGCTATTGCAAGAAACAATATCATAAATAATCATTTGCTACCTGGTATCCCTGTGTGTTATGAACATGTGTAAAATACCATACAGTAACATAGGGAATATTATGAAAGTCAACGCTCATATCGGCAATATTCCTTATTTCCTAGAAATCATACGTGTAAAATGTTTCGATGCTAGCGTCATTAACCGATATTAAAAAGAAAAGATGTTAATAAAAAAAGAACTAAAAATAAATCAGGACGGTTCCTTCATTAGTAATTATTTATTTAACTTCTATCAATTATTTTAATGCAAAAATTAAATTCAGATATCATAATTTTATTACACATAATTAAATGTGTACATTAAAGAAATATTAAATTTACGCAAGAAAGCCATGAAACTAAAGGCGTCACTGTCTCTCTATTCTCTACTATCTTACTATTCTTAGTCTTTAATGGAAAATATGGTGACCATATATAGAAATATACATATAAAATGATTCCATCCACATCAAAAATGGTTACGCAAACATTTTTCTACTTATCTAAATGTATGCAAATGTTTATTTTACATATAAATCATATTAACATCGAAATGTCTGCGCATATTTACATAATACGCATATTTACACAAAACCAAACAGGAGTAGTCATTAATCTTGTTTTGTGGAAATTCTAATCTTATTAAAGCACTAAAACTGTTTACTGTACCTTCGCGTCAATGTGTTTAATGGTTTATAAATTTGAAAATACAAGTAATGTCATAAGAGTACAATGTACATAATTTATTTATTTTATCAGCAAGCATTAGACATTGTGTTAACTGAGATAAGTAGATGTTTTGCACCATCCGAAATAACTGTCCTATATTGGTGACTATGTAACATGATTCATTTTAAAATGTTCAATTTCGATCAGAAGGCTTATTCAATTAATCAAGCTATGAATGGTTTTATACTTTGATTAATCTAAGTAACCTGAAAACACAAGTAGAATAAACAAATAATCGTTTAACGGCTACTTGAATGTGATTAAAGGAATAAGATTTACGATAATAGAATAAACAGATTTCTTTTTGAAGAAATAATTTCCTGGGTTTCGCAAATGTGGTAATATACTTGGAGATGTTTTTAATTCAGTTGGCGAGACCAACTGAAAGCATTTCAACAGCACTCTAAGTCCGGCGGTTTTTCCCATTGTTCTCCATGATATATTGGCAGTAGGCTCTTGACCTCGTTTAAGATATAAATCTTCCTTATTTGGAATGATCTAACTCACAGATTTTTTTTTCACCAATATCCTTATAAAATATATATTGTAGTGAAGTTGTCCGCCACAAAAAACCCGTTGCTCCCATGTTTATTTTTTAAATTGCGTGTCAAAACTTGCGTGTACTTGCTTTTTTCCAATCATTGACTGCTCCTCTTCCCGTATTTCAGATCATTCTTTTTTTTTAAAGAATTGTATATAACCATCCATACCATATATGAATTCCGTTTAATAATCCATCTATGTCATGTTTTTTTTCCATTTGGGAAATATACCTTTTATAAAACTTATTTTGTTTAGGTAAATTGTTAGGTATTGTCTATTTTTTTTGTTTGTAATGGTACTGATGTAATTCTAGAAGTAAGAAAGTCTTTAATGAGCTCTTTCTTGTACATTTTTACATAGCTTTACAGCTTTATACATTTCAGTAACGGCAATATACGGATGTCTGAGTAAGAGAATAACGGAATAAAGAACAATCAAATAAAAGTCAGATTTCCACACTCGTTATTACGTACCCATAAACACAAATGTGTGAATATTTAATAGTTCAAAATACCTCACTAGCAAATTATTTTCCTTATTTGAATTATATCATTAAAGAAACATATAAAATTTGAGACTTTATAACTGTAAAATATGCAAAAAAATAAACGTGGGTACCACGTTAAATACCTCAATATATATTAGTGAGTTATGGGAAATTTAAATAAACCGAAGTAATGATATAAGAATTTAATATTTCATACTTTACACCTAGATGCCAACAGTTGTATACTTGCAATAATTGGATTAACTGTGATGCATTAAAATTGACTGCAAATAACAAAAACAAACTTAATCAGTTATAATGGGATTAGTTGCAATTAATATTAAAACAGCTTAAAGAAAAATGTCAATTTCCCATATAACTGTTCACACTTGTCGCACATATATTTTATTCGGCGATCTTTCTTCCGTGGATGGTATAGACGTTTTGTGATTAATTTTTCGAAGTTTCTCCAAATTAATCATTAAAATATTTATGGAAGTAATAAAAGAGTTATGAGGTTTCCTTTCCTTTCACATGTGTCATGAATTTTCTTCCAGTAGTTTTCTTGTTTTTCTCATTATATATCATATTAAAAATCATACTGTTAACGTAAAAAAAACTTTCATTTATGTTTCGTTATTCTCCTACCTCGGCATCCATAATTTCATCATGGTGTACTGTAAATATCATGTGACCGAATTTGCTTGATTGAATTTCCTTGTTTGTCAACTAAAGTAAATGTTTTATTATTCGAATAAAGCGAAAAGTCAAAATGCAAACACAAAGCTGTCTTCATAAATGCCCATATATTATCGTTTTAATAATTCAAGAGTTGTTAATAAGAAATATAAATAACCTTTATAATCTGAAGAAAGTACTACGTACTTAAGTTTCAAAAATTATTTTAAAAAATACTCAATATTGATTTCTTCTTAAATGTGTACCTTTACCTAAATGACAATGAGATTAATAAATTTTAATAGCGTTATAATTAAAAATTAAATGTTGACTGGCAGTAACAATCACCCATACGAGTTTTTGTGCAATTGTATAAGTTCTAAGTTTTTCCAAGTTTTCGGTAACCTTGTTCGAAGATATAATTGACTCTAATCGGTACTTTGTTTCGTCTTGATGGTTCGAAGAATTTTATTGAAATAGCTTTTGTACACTATCATAAAAAATAGCCTCTTCTTTATAAAAAAAATGTAATATTTCTCATGGGCCAAATTAACGATATGAATAAATGTTTTTATTTGCATATTCTTTAATTTTGTATTTATAAGAGTGTCATTTCTATTCTGATAATGTTGGGCATAATACTGTGGACTTCCGTCGGTCTCCTTCAACACATTCAATATTTAAATTTATATCACATTTTCAAACATTTGTATCATTTTTATTAGTGTAATTAACAGAATATTATTCCACCCTATTAGACTGAAGTCGACACAGCGAACCCTGCGTCTGTTATGATGATAACGTAAACAATGGAGAAAAAGGAGTCAAATCTTTTCTTTTACAGATTTTTTGAGGAAATCTTACTTTCTATTTCTATCATTTATACTGTTAATGAATATTACAAGATAGATTAAGCAGGGTGAAATTTGCTGTCTTGAATATTCTTGACTTTTATATCAATATGAGACTAAATTTTTCTCACTTTTGAAGAGAAATAATTATTTATAGAGATATGTGCCCTCTCATGTCTCATTATGATTCTAAAAATTTTAGTAAGGAATAATTCATACAACGCTACAAGAGTAAAACAATCCGAAATGAGGAACTTGCCTTCCTTTTCTATCGTCATATATTTCTTTCGCC
Source organism: Druceiella hillmani (assembly GCA_039881145.1). Classification (NCBI taxonomy): domain Eukaryota; kingdom Metazoa; phylum Arthropoda; class Insecta; order Lepidoptera; family Hepialidae; genus Druceiella; species Druceiella hillmani. The sequence continues at coordinate 41,392,946 of JAYKKI010000004.1, read as the reverse complement.
TCACTCGTTCTCATGCATACTTTTATATTAATCGTATATGCTTCGTAGATATTTTTTCATTATTTAATCACGATTCTTTAGACCGTTTTCCTTCTTCACTAAATTTTTAAATTTATAGATTTTTTGTGATTTGTTTCAGCAAGTTTTCATATATATTTTTCCAAATTATTAGAAGCGATTATTTAACACAGTTCTCACTTAAGATACGCACGGGTGTGCATCATATAGGAAAATACCTTTAATTTTCCAAAGAATTGTAATTCAAATCAAGTTATAAATCAAGTTCTACGTACTTTTCCAATTTTCTTGGGGCCGAATGCAAAATTTTAAAATAATCCTAATATTTTTTTAAGTGAAATAGGATAACAAACTATTGGAATATGTGTTTCATAGATATAAATTGTTTTGGCGATTGTTTAAATCGTGAATAATTTCTCAAGTTTTTGTGCAGGAATACATACAACCACCTTTTTAAAATGGATATATAAGTAAATAGGGTTTTAAAAGTTATGTAAAAATATATCCAGAGAAAAAGAATTCAGCATACCGAAGCCTAAATTGAAAAATATTGCAACCGGCAAATTTGAATGAAACAGGACACAAAATTTGAATAGGCCACTTTTGAAAGTATAAACTAAAACACTAAAAAGATCAGCCAGTTTGGTTGTAAGCAACCGCCACAGAAATTTATTATTGCAATATTACGCGAGCTTTTATTCTGCCTTTCTTAATTTTTGCAACTATCCACATCTTAGAAAGGATCCACTTGAAATAATTAAGTCAACCACATATGAAATATCATTCTTCTTCTAGGTGATAGAGCAAAAGAACTAAAATGAAAATAAAAGAAAATAGCTATAAAGAAGATTCCACAAGGAAATTCAAAACAATGAGCCGAAATTAAAGTCAAATCTGAAACTCTTTAAAAAAAAGCTTACTGTTGTGCTATTAGCAATAAAACATATGGAGATCCACACACTGAAGTTTATATTTAGTTGCCTGGTATTGCCTTATGAAGCAGATTCATAAAGGATTCCTGCTTTATTATAAACTGATTAGTTTTGATACTTCTAAACTTTTTCTAGTTTTAAGAAAATAAAATATTTTTTATTTCTGTTATGCTAATTATTTTATGAAGTTTGTTGTTGCTTAAAATAGCACATATGTAATATTATTCTCAACAATTAAAATTTGTAGAAACTCTTAAAAATATATAGATTCTGAATAATAAAACAATACAATACTTTAAACTTTCAACATTGATTATTGAAAACCATGGATATTTGAAAAATTGAATCAAAATATAATTCTTGATAATATTTAACATATTTTCCGTAACTTGATATGTTTTTGTACGGTTTAAACTCCCACTCCGAGCAAAAAATTGAATTTGCGGAAATTTTTTGTTTTTTTAAGCTATAAACATATTTTTTTAATCTATATGAAATGTCCGTTCTGATTTAAAACAACTTTAATCCTATCAATAAAATTCTTAACTTTATTTTTTTTTCTTAACGTTCATTTCAAGTTTTCTTCCCCTACACTTTACTTCGACATTTTATTTCCATTTATGTAATGTTACCAACAATATATCTGAAATATCTTTATACCTCATTAAAAATTATATTTAATTAAAAAGTACGAAAATGCAAACTGAGTCTGCTAAGTACACTAAATTGAGTTTTTTTTTTTAAATTGTCTTTGCTAACTGCCTACCTGAAGATGTTGTAATACAACGAAACCTAGATCGTGGTAAAGAACTTAAAGAAAGTAGAAATAATGCTACATGACGTAGTTTCATTTAATTGTGAATAATGAATTTCTACAAAATTAACGCAAAAGTAAAATTTAAAAAAACTCAAATATTGAATATATTTATTCAATATTTGAGTTTTTTTTCATTTTACTCTTCAAGAAAGTTTTAATTTGAATAAACACTTAATTTTTTCCTTTAAAACTTGATGTATTTTTAATAGAAAATGTATATTAAATTACTTAATATAAAGGAAGATCCATGGTCATGATACCTGACAATTCTTGTACTTATTGATAAATATGAGTATTGAGTATAATTTACTCGTACATATTAAATATACAAATATACCACTCGTGGTAAAGTTTTCTATAATAATAAAGCACCTAAGCAATAAAAATGAAATAAGTAATATATATAGAATAGAAGTTCGTACTCAAAATGAGAAATAAAATGAACTTAAATATGTTTAAATTCAATAATTAAGAATAGTTACTTCTCACTGCGTAATACTATCAACCCTCCTTTTTGTTTCAATATAAAACTTTATTTAACTTTCACTATTAAACAACTGATAATTTCGACATGTACATATGCACGTATGTAAGTAGTTAATAAATGTCAATGCTATGTGTTTAAGTCTCGTATTGACATTATGTATTGATTTTCATGGATATTTGGTTTTGCGTCACGGAAATTTTATCAAATCTGATCGTAACTAATTCAGACGGTTGAACTCACTTATGGAATAACGAATGTTAAACACTCGTAGTAATGTTGTTTTATCTGATTCTGTTAAAAAGAATATATCACGTTATCGCTACATTTATTTTGAAAGACTAATAACGACCTTTAATAATTATTGATGTAATCTCTGAATAGTAGTTTCAATTCCCGATGCCACAATGGTAACTAACTTAATACTACTAAAACACAGGTGAATTTAGTGCAGTGTGTAACTTCATAAACATTTATTTGTGTAACTTCCTTTACGGTAATCGTGTTTTAATTAACAAGTCGGGTGTGATATTATGGTTATCAGAACAGTAATTTTCATAGTCACTATTTTAATTTACAAAAATCGTGGTCAATGTGAGATATTTACGAATACGTCGCTCATAAACTGTCACAAAATGAAATTCGACTACTTGTCATTTTTTAAATCTGTGCGCACAATATTTTTAATTGACGCTTATATTTTCATATCGGAGCAATATCAAGACTATTCAGATTGTTTAAAGAAGTCATTATTCAATCAACGTAAAACTATTTTATACTCAAGATCAACATGTCAATTCAATCAGGGTAGTATCAGATCCAATCCTCTGGCTTATGAAAAGTTCCAAAATATTCACAAATTTTATCAAAAACCAAACGGATATATTGTTTTAATTAATTATTTTACTCTGGACACTTTAGGCAAGGTTGACGCTTGTGAACTTAAGTTTCTACATAACGTGCAAACGAATCCGATTTTATTTCTCATCGGCACAGATCCACCCATTCAGTGCGCAGAAATGGACGAATTCATTCATGAAAAAATACAAACTTTTTTTTGGAGACTTTGGACTTCATATAGTTTAACTAGAGTGATAGCGCACCTTGAATTTCTTTGTAGTGCTTTATACACAACGTACAAATCAGCAAATTGGAAATCAGAACATTACGGTTTTGGCATAAAATTTATTGATATTAAATTATATAAAAACACATTTTACAGTAAAAGAAAACTCTACAATCGTTACCCATTAAAGATTAATATATTTTCAAGAATGCCTACGAGTACTGATGTATATATCAGATATAATAAACATTTACGAAACACTCTTGAACCTAGCATAAATTTTAGTGGTTTAGACGCTTTTGTTATGTCAGACATTATAAAGCATTTTAATTTCACTCCAATTTTCTTACATCCTCCAAATTCCAGAAAGGATTACGGTTACGTGACCGAGGATGGTGTTTCAACAGGATCACTCGCTGATGTGGTAGAGCATATTGTCGATATATCATTTAATTCTAGATTCGTGAAGATCTACGGTACTGATCGTTTTAAATTTTTAAGTTACGTATCCACAGATAATGTATGTGGAGTTGTAAAGAAAGCTGGGAGCATACCAATATGGATAGATGTCTTTAGAGCATTTCAAAGAGACGTGATTTTAGTCATGTCAGGTTTTGTAACTTGTATCTTAATTATCCGTTCCATGATCTGGAAAATCTGCATCACTACAGCTAAAAAACAGTCGAAGAGACACGAATCGAATAAAATAATTTTAGAAAGCCTTAAAATGTTTTTGGCAATGCCCTTATCAAAACAATTTCACCCCAAGGAGAAATTAGTTATTACCAGCTGCCTACTTTTTGGCGTCATATTTGTGGCATTATTCCAGGTAATATAAAAACAAAGGTTTTCTCAAAATATTTTATTCAAATGTTATGTAACCCTAATTGTTTACGTTACCAAATTATGCCTTCTTTCAGAGCAATATTCAAGCAGCCCTTATTGCCGAAAGAAATTATAAGGAAATCGATACTTTGGAGGAGTTAGATGAAGCCGGTCTTGACATATATGTGGCGCTTGGTTATGAAGACGTCTTAAAATTCTCTGACAAAAAAATCATTCAACATTTAGAAAGTAGGACTCACGAAGAAAATACGTCTACATCAATAGAAAGATGGAAAACCAATAATTTTAACTATGCCATATTGTATCGTCGTTCCGATATAAGTATTATTTCAACAACGATTCTTACCGAAAACAATGGTCAACCACCAATTCACATCATGGAGGAGTGCGTGCAGCAATATTTACTGGCCTACATTGTTAGAGATGGTTGGTTATATTTATATTTACACAAACGTTACCATACCAGAGCACGCTATTCACATTTATTTCTATTCCATATATTTAGATTTAGTGTGGCAAAACTAATTTTATTTATAAATACTATTTAAATTGGCATAACCTATTTTACAAAACTTTAATTTTACAAATTTGTTTTTAAACTTTACACATATTCTATAATCTATATCAGGGATCAGAGGGTCCGTTTTTAAAAAATGAAATACTCTCGCAGTCCGGATATTAGATAATAATTGGTCACTAAATTTTAAAATGTCTCCAAATTTATCTCTTCTATCTATACTATTATAAAACTGTTGTTCCTCTATTTGCATATTCGTTTGGCAGTAACGCAACAACTGGTATATATTTTATAGGATTTTATAGATGATTCGGGAAATGTCGCGCGTAAAATCTAAGTATAAATGAAACAAAAATATTTCAACTCTTTTTTTATTAAGAACGTGCTTCATCTAATGTACAAAAATGTTGATTTAAGTTATGTTAATGCAAAATATGACATTTTTTGCTTTGAACTCTCTATTTGAAGTATGTAGTTAACTAGTGCATGTTATTGCCATTAAATACTGGAGATGGTCATCGGTAACTCGAGATAGAAACTTATTTTAATGAAGTTTACCTTAGATAACGCTACTTTACATATGTCGAGCCCAACATTGTGCAAAGTTTCAGAGCTAGGTTTACACTTTTTCAGAGTTTAGAGAGTTTCTTTCAAAGCTAGGTGACAGACATATTTTATCCGAAAGTCTTAATCTGAGACTCCCATATGTTAGTTTTTAAAACAAAATTTTCCTAGAATTCAATCATTTCTGACTGCAGCTTTATTATTCTCAAAAATATTTGCGGCTTCTTTGCGCCACTCACCATCAGGCTGCAAAAAACAAATGTCACTGAGAATTTCTACAATATTCTCAATTTGTTTATAGGCCGTAAATATGTTTTCGAATTCCGATTTAAGATAATTAATAAAAGTATTTTACTGGCTAATGTCAATCTTACTACTCATCTTTTTCAAATTAGGAATATCACTGCTCACCTTTTTGAAATTAGGAAAGTGCATGCGTTCATTGCCAATATAGTTATTCAATAAATCAATTTTACGTGAAAATTTTCTCACTTCTGGCAGGAGTTTCAAACGAGCTTTCCTTATCCTTGAAACTTAAGATTCATGTCATTGTATGTTTAAGAATATCTGACAAGAAAGGGGCGGTAGCCTCATTTTCTTTTTCGCATTTAAGACTCAAATAGGTATTTGCTGAAGCCTGATCGCTATTAGAAAGGAACGTCTCCAAATTTTATAAAATTGCAAAGAATCTTTATAAAACGGAGCCTTTGCTTAACCTCCTCACATTGCCGTGTAACAGTAAATTGTCATATTGCGCATTATCTTCTTCGAGAAACGATTTAATTTGACGATGTTTCAGTGGCGATTAGACACATAGAAAGTTTTTTATTTTGATCATTTTTTGCATAGAACTCTCTAAATTGCAAATTAAGTTTACAACAAAGCACGGTTTGATGTGTGATGTAGTGGTTGGAAATAAAATTTTCAATATATTTTGCATTAGTATTCAACCGCTGAATTAGTTCTTTACTATTTCCAACCATCACAGGTATACTGTCGGCGGTTACTGATATTAATTTTTTCAAAACTAAAATACTCTATTACTACTTCAAATATGTCTTCTCCCCTGGTCTTCCTAATAATGACAAAATTATCAACAATTCCTCGATAAAGTTTTCTCTGATTTTGTCCAAGTAACATAAAAAATAATCAATTGTGCTTTGTTGATGACGTCGTAAGTTTCATCCATAGCCAAGGCTTCAGCAGCCAGTGAACATCGTTTTAAATAACAGTGTTTTTCCTCCGCCAAAACGTATGTGTTCCTTTTTTTTAGTAGACACGGATATCGGAATAAGTCGAATAGTCTCAGTAATATATTTTCTATTCTCAAACAAAACATTTCTTGCTTCAAGCATAAAACTCTTAACAATGTCCGCATCGGTGAATGGTTTCATATGCTTAGTAAGAGTCCAAGAAATTCGCAAAGAAGTCATTGACCAATTTATAATCTTTATTGAAAATGTGTAACTTGAAAGTGAACTTTCAATTTTTGAGTTATAAAAGTTATTACAGAGTGGAAATATTTAGCAAATGATTAGTGTTTCGTCTCATAATGTTGTTATATATCAGAGTTTTTAATTATAGCGACCGTTTGTTGATAAATCAACACACTAGTATTGCTTAATTACTATTTGGCAGCGTAAGATAATATAAATTCTTCCGTACCGGTATAAATAGTATATTTCCGAATTCCGCCATTCTTTTTTTCGGATCCATCGTAACGAAACAACTCACAAGTGTAATTAAGTACTTAGTCTTTATGCCGGTTTTCTACATATTGGGAGCATGTCTAATGCCTACTGACTGAAGCATGGAAAGCTATATGTGTTGATTTTATTTCCTTAAATTAATGATTAAAAAATTATGAATTTATTGTGCGATTGAGGTCCGCACAAAGTAGGTTGACGGTCCGGATCTGGACCGTAGTTTGCCATTTGGTGAGTCCTGGTCTATATGCTAAAGAAGATTGCCAAAGTTTTAAAGAGAAATTTTGAAAGCAATCCCAAAAACATCTTATAACCCTCTTAAAAAAGAATGTATGTTTTCGAAAAGTTCCAACTTCCAAAACGCATTTTTAGTTTCCTGTGAAATAAACGGCAATGATGTCTTATTTTCCTGAACGATACGTACATATACGAAGAACGAAGATATAACATGTTATCGTCCAGTGAGTCGAAGTTGGTTTATTTTATAAAACTTACTAATATTCTACAATATAGACAATATATAATAATAAAGAGATATGCCTCATGTAGTATAATATTATTGCTATAAATTATTGTTTGTAGAAATTTGCATTTCGAGAACAAATTACAAACGAACTACCAGAGGGAATACATAAATGCCAATACACTTACATGGATTGTACTGATGAAATACAATTATTTACGTGCGGACACATTAAAAGGGATACAACTATTATTCTTGTTCATTCTGTTCGTCTTTTGTCAGAACGTAATGGAATTAAAGTTTATTCTCATCATTTTGCCATAAGATGTTCGTCAATGAGTATAGTTTATGGTTAGTATTATGGTTATTGGAAGAAATTATCATTGTTAATAATATTTGTTGTTATTAAAGTATAATTATCAAAATTATACATATTAATCATGATAACAAAAACCAATATTTTACTAATTGTATTTTTAAATCGAAAATTTTGAATGCGGTTTCGTCTTTTTTTAATGATAATATTAAAAACTTTGTAGAAATTCAATTTTCATTGTTGCACTTGTTATAGCTTGCACGATGTTTACGTTTGTTTAAAGTAATACAATACACAACTTGTTGCGGAACGTAGTATTTATAACATTTTCTTGGGTGAGGGAACTATGTTGGGTGAGGGAACAAATAAAATAATTGGATTTTTTTTAATTTGATTTGTTGTATGGGTATCAATTGAAAGAGCGCCTACATGGATTTAAAAAAATTGTTCAGAATTTTACATAGATAATTATAGGGATATTCTTGAATTTTATATAATATGATTCTAGGGACATTGTCCACATAATATATATATGAAATAACTTTTTGAAAAAAGTCAAATTTTGAATTTAAAAAAAATTACTAGAAGTTTCCCTAAACTGTACTGGAAAACTACAGTAACTATTAACATACGATATTTTGCGGCTATGAAAGATATACCAGGCAAAATATTTACATGAGGTAATCTATATTAATATTTATAAATAATTTAATAAAAATACCATGTAACGCTTAATGTTAATATATACCTAAAGTATGTACGGAACCCACGTAATATAAATAAGAATGAAAAGAATGTTATTCAGTAACTACACCATACTCTTTGTGCAAAAGGCACTTAAATTTCCCTTTTTATTAGTTGAAAGTTGAAAGCAACATGCACGTTCATTTTATGGCATAAAATACAGCAAACAACCATTAAATTTCTATTTGATCGCATGAAAGATGTTACGATTGAAACAATTTGTAACCCTGTAATATTTTACATCCTTTATCCATATGCCCATTATTTGGTACACGAGCAAAATAAGAGTGATTGTGTATTGGAAATTTCGATTGTCCAGTCTGTCTTTTAGTAATAATGGAAATAGTAGAAAAATTGGAATTATACAAAAAACACTAATAAAATTTAATTCATGAATCAAAGTCATTATTTCATGTTTGTTCATATACTTTTAATTTTTTTTTATTTCAGATTTTCCATTCACCGAGGAATTGAATGAGTTTATTCAGAGATTAAACGAGGCTGGTTTACCATCGTGGTACTATGATTACACAAAATTCATGTTAACGATTAATTACGTCAAGCGTCGTTACAACAATCGACGTCCAGCAAGCCCACTATCCCTCGGTGTGTTACGTGTTACCTTCGTTATATTATATACTGGTATAATAATATCTTCGACAGTGTTTCTAGTAGAATATATAATAAAAAAGAAAACCAAAAGGCCAACAAATTAAACAATATCGTTGAAATAAATGGAAAAAAAACCATTAATTATAAAAATTTATAACACGTGCGTGTTTACGATTGTTTGGAGCTTTTATAAATTACATCCACTTAATATTTTTATATTTACAATTTATCTACAAAGCATTCTACACTCTAACAATGCCAGTATCAGAATTTTCTTTGTAAGATTGTTACTGTAGAGTTAAGGTTTGTGGTAATATACGTTTATTGTATTAAATAATGAAAGGAATTAAAGCTCACTGACTTGGAATTATTTATTTCAACATAAATGTCAACGATAGAGGGCTCGGTGGCCCTATCACCTGCACAATAGTAGACTGCCATCGATTATGTCGATATAGATGACCGATGTCCTGATATCATTGTGGAGAAAATTATCCTGGTACTTTATGGTTATTTACTTCGTCAAGATGCCACTATGGATCATAAGTAAAGGCATATGCAAGATGCATATGCAAGATACCACTATGCATCATAAGTAAAAGAATACTATATAATAATGTTTTAATATTATAATATATCTAGCAGTACGTCAAAAATAGACACCAGATAAATTGTTTGAGACAGACAAATTAGAAAAAATTGACAATTTTTCCTTTCAACGAAGTCCAATATATTCTACGTAGTTTAGTGATTATCCTTCGGGCAATTACGGGGAGACTTAACACAAAGCACAGTGCAGAGCCACAGTCTGCTTTTTGCGACAGCTAGTTTCAATTACTTTAACACAGTCAATTCCGAAATACTCGAGATCGGTGTTTGGATACCTGGGACAGCAGATTCTTTCAACAGTCATACCTAATTCCCAGTAATTGTTACTAATTTTTTTCGCAGGGTCCAGGGAAAAAAATACCGGTTTCCTGTTAATTTATTAAATATCACATTTTAAATCGAACTTTCATCCTTAATTTTCATGGAATCCAGGATAGATTGTGGATTCCTTATATCTGTTAATTTTGGATGCCGTGGACCAATCAACATTGATAGTAATTTTTTTCCATGTGTTTCTTCCAAAATTCGTCGTCTTTTTCAGTTATTTTTACCGTGATTTATATGGCAAAAAATAACTCTATCAGTAAATTAAACACATCGGCCTATTTGAACGCACGATTGATAATTTTTGTAACGCGACTTATTCAATGTCACTATCGTGTTTTATGGACGGTATATTCTCCAATCGATAACACACACACAATTGATTGTAGGTTGGTTAAAAATTAATACTTTTCTAAGAAAAAAACAGTCAACAGTCTTGGACAATCTTCCTCATATGTTCAACTACGTTCACATTAAGCTTTTCGGTAGTCCACAAATATAAGAGAAAACGATCGAAATGAACTAAACGGAAACCTACTGTCATACTGACGCAGCCAGAAGGATTTAACTTGTCTGTCACTAAGCCAATGTACTTGCTTTACATGATGCGTTTCATACATTCCAACTTTATTTGAAACGCATTTAAACTAATTTCTTTAATACAATATATTATAGAAAACTGATTAAAGAATATCCAACGGTTCAAATATTATTCTTACATATGATACAAATATTTGAAGTGCTAAAGGTGGTTCAAGTAATAAAATTCGTTGCTCATAACCCTCAGCATTCCTTGGAGCAAGATTTGGAATGTCACCTTAAGCTGAACTGGATGTCAATGCCAACAACAAATTTTAACTATTTTGGAAATTAATATCACCCATAAACTACCTGAAGGAAAAATTAATAAATCATACATAAATATAAAGTTATTTATTTTATAAATAAAACGTCACATATTTCATTTATAAAAAAGCTGCACGCTGCAGCAAAATTACTGACACTGAATTTCAGTTCCTGTTTATTTAAGCAAGAGAAAAACGGTCCAGAGAGTAAATGTGAATGATAAAGATAAGTGAAAATCTACGATTAAAAGGGACGATTTTTCTTAGTTTTTATATCCTATAATTTTTTAAAGCTTAATGACTAAAATCTCTAACCCTGTCGGGTAGAAGCGTTTTATGGCAGATACGGGACTCTATTATGGGATCTTCAAGGGTCCCTTTTATTTCATGAGGGGGTTTTACATATTATAGATCCACGGAATGATCTTAAACAACAACCTAAACAACCAAATCAATGTGCGTGTTCTAAAAAATTGTTGATTGATTACGTAGAATAAGGTAATAATATATATGTACTAATTTAATCTCGTTAACAAACTATATAACTATTTTGGAGACCATTGAAAGCACACAAAACTTGGAAAAGCCGTTTCAGGTCCCACACCAAAATTTATATAACAGGAGAGAATATCGATGACGTAGACTTAGTTCTTATATAATAACAATATTCAGAAAAGAATAACTTTAGAAACAGAACGTGCTTATACTGAAATCATTCCTTTCGGCGTGTATCAGTCACAATGCCATAGTGAGAGGTGTTTTTCCTAGTAAATGTCGTATACAAATTTAAAATAGTTTTATGATTTTATTAAAATAATGGATCTTCAAGAAACCTTAATTTATTGCATATATTACAAACTTGCTAAATTTGTAGTGCTTCATCTCGACGTACCTATCATAGATAAAATTGCTTAGTTACCTAAGTCGTACAATAAAATAGAGTATGTTTTCGTTTCTTTATTAACCTATGTATCTTCAACATTTATAAAAAAGTACGAGCAAAACTATCAAGTACGAGTAGAATCTGTAAAGTACGAGTGAAACGAGGCGAGGGTCCCCTACACATTAATGCACTTATAAATATTCGAGGGTACATAATGTTTACATTCAACTTTTTACAAATGTTAATTTTCCACAACGTGAATATATTGCCTACTATATCTTTCACAGACGTAAAACATGTTGCGTATTTCAAAAAACCTAAGAAGCACGAGTAAAACTCACAATACAAAGGTACTATACACGTTACGGTACTTATAAATATTTTTAATATTGTTAATAGTATTTCTGTTAAACTATTTCCAAATATTAATTTTTACAATGTAAATATATTACAACGTATTTTACACTATATATTTTACGGGTATAAAAACATGGTGCTTATTTCAACAAGTTTAAGATCTAGGATAATCGCCATAGTTTTTCTAAAATTTTCTTGTTATATTTTAGGAACCCGTTTTTATAGTAATAAAGTAGTTTTTAAAATAAGGGGTGACTATATTTATGCATAATTTTGAAATAGCTCTTTAAATATACACTTTAAAATTGGAAAAAAAAATTTAGGAAAACATTCCTCGTAACAAGTCTTTTCAAATAGTAATTCACATGTTGTACAAAATAAGAAAAAAAATATTTTTAAATTTGTATTTACCTCCTCTTTAATTATTACGAGAATATTTTTAAATCGCAATGATCCAAATTGTTCTCACTCACAATACGCATCGTACGCATACGAGGATATATATAATATAAAATATCACATGGTGTAGACTCACATGGTATAGACGATAATTATATTAATCTTCAAACATCTGAAAATTTTTCGTCAATTTTAGACGAAATAATGAAAAGAGCTGATTAATTTTATGCCAAATATATGACCAATTTCAATTTTTAATTTTTATTCCATTAAAACCATTTTTATATCCTTATAAACATAATATATATGATCTCTTAGTAGCATTACATTATAACATCCAGACTTATTTAATTAATTTGATTAACATTACACATTATGACCCTAACTAAATTTTAAAGGTTCTAATTATATATATTGTCTTTTACGGCATATTCTAGCTTTAAGCTTTTACGTATTATGTAGAGGATATGATACCGTTTATGAAATTAATAAATATGGACAAATGAAGGAATATATACAAACATGTATGTACTAAATTTTAAAGAGTGCAATTTGTTTTTATATATCTTACTGAGATATAAAAAAATCATCCTGTGAAACACAGATTTTTTTGTTCGAAATGTTTTATATATAATTAAATTATTTACAACTTTTTTAATAAATTTTAGCTATAATATTTATAATAAAAAATATATAATAAATGGCAAAAACATATTCTTAACATTATCGAAAAAGAATCGAATAAAAATATGAAAACCAAAAAAGCTGTACCTCGTGGATAATAGTAGGTTGGCGTTATGGCGCAATAAGTTATTACATATAGCTTATATCATGAGTTAAACCACATGCTATAAGCTATAAGTAAGCAATATTTAATGGAGATTGGATGCGTAGTTGAGACGTGAAACTAGAATTAATAAACAACAAAACGAAACAAATGCAGTTTAGCACTAATTAAATTTTACTGCTTTTTGATTATTTTTACAATTTTTACTATTTTGAAATGACATGAAAGAATGTACATTAAAAAAGACACTAAAAATTAATTTGAAAAAAAAATTCACGATGAATGTCTTAAATTGGTTTATTCCTAAGTTTTATTAACGTATTTCACAATGAATTTATCATTACATATGACACACTTAACAAACAAGATATCGTAAATGAACGCAATTAAAAACGGTAAGATTAAATTTTTACGATATATTGAAGTCATATTAACTTATGAAGTCTTTTTTATTCAATCAAGAAAAAATATGTTATGCTTACCTAAGAAAATCACGGCATTAAAATTTTACTGGGGCACAAAACTAAAAAGAAAATCTTTTTAGTTTTTTGCCCCAGTAACTGAAGAGAACACTCCTGAAAGATATCAGTTTTTGATATCACAAGCTACTAGAAAGGCTAAATTGCGTAGTTAGCAAAAGTATTTTGCAAAAGGCCAATATTACGTGGCCTTAGATTGAGTAAAAAGCGCCCACAATGTAGCTCGTATTAGTGAACCGAACCAAAGAAAGCTCTTTAATAATCTACATGATAGATCAGCTTTAGCAGAATTGCAAGACTAAAAGGCAGTCATTCATTTACTTAATTAATCCCATTTAATCACCGTTCATAATCCATACCGTACTTCACCGAACCATATTATATTCAGCACTCCACCATGTCAAGTTGCGCATATTCACTCAATCAAATTCACTCATTTATACTTTCATTCGCTTAACACATTCATACACTAATTCGCCACAAACGGTACTACATTGTATACCAAAGTTTCAAATCGAGTGAAAGTAGCTTGGTATTCGTCAACAATTTATCCTCGTTTCTCCTTCTTCTTCCATCGTCATCCTAATCAACATCTATTTATAACCTATTCATTGAGACCATTCCAATGAGCCCAAATATGATACCTTTGCCGTAAATTGGTGAGGAGTGGTGTATCCTACAGATTCTAGAAGATGCTTCAATATTCAAAGTTACCATGTTCTTACAATATCATTGAAGCCACAAGATATAAAATTTCGAATCGATCAAACCTGTGAATTTGTTCTCATACCCTCATCAACTAGAAAAAAACGAGTTGATCTTCAAACGACTGAACAGATTTTCTTGAATCATAAGTACTCTAACTTAATTAATTCACCTTTCAAACAAAAGAAAACTAAATCACAATAGATTCGTTCGTTTGAAAGCCGTGAACAGAGACAGCCATACCATGAACAGACACAAAGATACACGAATACACACGTTTAACTTATAACACACATCTTTTTGCGTCAGGGGTTAAAAAAGAAACAAAACCAAAAATGAAAAAATCCAAAAATGAAATAAGCAAGAAGAATCGTTTAAGGGAAGTTATAAAATACAATTAAAAATTGATATAAAAAAACAAGCCAAAATCACACAAAAATTTAAAATGCAATAAAGGGAAATTATAAATTATATTTAAGGGAAATTATAAATACAAACAGAAATGTATTTAAAAAAAATCCAAAATACAATATACATGAAAGATAAAGAGGGGTTATATACATAATACAAAAACGAATTGACATATTAAAAAAAAACAAAAGATCCCAAATTTGAATAAGCCATAAAGATCGTTAAAAAAGAAGTTATAAATACAAACAGGAATTTATGAATATAACAAAATATGTAAAAAAATTTACAAATTTTGTTTAAAAAATCTCCTTTGTCTATTATACATTTTTACAATAGGTAAGGAGGATTGCTTATTTCACGATTTTAAAGTATTTATGACAACTAGTACTGATTGTGTTTTCATTTAATGTCGAACGTTCAAATCCATATTGTATGTTGCAAAAAAGCCATAACATATTTATGTAAAACAAGGAGTCTTATGAAAGAAAAGTTGAAAATAATAATCAATAATATTATCAATATCTGAATTTTGAAGGACAGATATTTCTCAAATAAAGGGAGAAGACGCTAATTACTATTTTGTAAGCCATCATTATTTTTACCAGAGTGATTTAGAAAATAAAAATCAAAAATGTTAAAACCAAAACCTTTTATCTATACCCACTAGCAACCCTATAGTTTTTTATCATACTAGCGTTTCGAATAAATGTAATTTAATTTAAGTTAATTAACAGAGCCATGCCGTATTCAAAGCAACGTCCTCCAATTAAATGGATAATAAAACACTTGTCCGGTATATCCGTCTGCGACAGCCATTTTTCTTGAAAAACTCTTAACTGGGAAACTTAAAATTATTCACCCGAAAATATATCAGTAGCATATATTTGATACCAGAGGGTATCCCTGTCGAAATATATGCTACTTATTAAACATCCAATTTTTTTTTTTAATTTTATGTATAGTGTTTTTTCATTTGAAAGGGATGGTAATAAAGGTGCCAAATATTTATATCTTTTCCCAATTTTAGTTGATATATCTTTAAAGATATATTAACAAACTTCGATAAGGAACTTCATTCCAAAAATATGTCAAAAAATGCAAGAAAATACTTCCACTAACAAAACGATCATCGTATTAACATGCAACAAGCATCTGCTTATTGCATAACAAAAATACTGCATTGGCAAACCCAAATACACAAATGTTTTCATCTTAGCCATTTCAAATCGAACAGATTGTGAAATTATTGTTTCCTTGGGCGAAATTAGAAAGTCTAACATCTGTCAAAGTTTAAGCAAACGCGCCTTACTGAAATTCCAAAAGTTAAAATTAACAAAAACTCTGCCAAACCTTCTGATGTCGTATTAAATTAAATCGACATGCCGAAAATAGAACATCGTAATTCACTTCTTAGTTTTTTTTTCATTTACAATTATATTCGTCTTGTTTATTTAATAATGTCAATAAGAAAACAAGATACTGTTCATGCTTAACAATGCAAATAACGATAAATTCGCAAATACTGGGTTTTTTTTGAGATGCTTTGAAATTTCGTCACGATATTTTAGTTTTATTCTAACAAAAAATCATATCACCAGTTTTAAACCTGAAAACAAGCAAATAAAAAGTCGATAAATAGAGGGTTATAGATAATTTTTATCTTATATTTTCTAGAGGAATCCAAAAAAATTCTCAATATACACATTAACCTGTAGATTTATTTAATTAATGCTTTCGTGTCGCTTGTAAGGACTTAATAAAAAATGTACATATCATCGTTTTAAAAAAAATATAATTCTGACTGTAGGTAATATCGATATCCTTATTTAAAAACACCTTAAACTTGTTACATATTCTGATAGATGGCGCTAGAACAATCGCATAACATTTTCACTCGAAATTTAGCATTTTGTTCGTAACGAAGCAAAAACGAATAAAACGTCTAGAGAAGTAGTATTAGTATTATAAATATAATATTATACATACACTTTTAACTAAAAGTGTCATTATATAGTTGCAGCCTTTTTAATCTAGTCATTATATAGTTACAGATTTATCCGCCATAAAGTGTGAAAAAAATTGTTAACACATGCACTTTTAATTAGTTATTTTTAACCGACCAGCAGATAATTGTCGATACGCAGCCAATATATAATTAATTATGTACCCCATTATTCAAAGGTAATTGTTTTTGACGTTTAATTCTACGTACTATCAAATTTTTATATAATTTAATTAAAATTATTCGCTCGTGTTAAGACCTACGACTTATTTGGCATCGATGGGATACTGTTTCACCTAACAATCTGCTATATTTCTGACAAACTAAAAAAGATGTTCCATGAAGAACAGGCATCGCACACTTTTTATACCATCATTGTCTAAACTGATAGAAAAGTAAATGAACTTGAAGTGTAAATTTATAAGATAAGATAAGAGAGAGATTTATAAGATAAGAGATCTTCAATGATATTCTATTAACATATATCTTAACAGTTAATCCCTTTCTTTTATCTGCTCTGCCTCGCTGCCTTGCCATACTTTGGAAATCGTACATTAAAAAAGTAATATAAATGATTTGGTTTCGTTTTTAGTTAATATCTAAGAATACTTAATACACATGAAGGAAATAATAAAATTGCCTCACCAACCGAGACGCCGAAATAGATGTGTGACTTATTGAAATTGCAAACGCATGAAAACAATGGAATTGAAATATTCTAAAATATAAGAAAAATCGCCAACTACGCACCGGAATACCCGTAGAGTTCTATAGCTAAAAGTGTTGATGAGAATTAACCAAAAATAAATAATTTATATCAAAAGTGATAATTAAATGCTGGTTCCCAGATTCTTTTTTCAGATTTTTCATATCCATGGCTGAAAAACGGGTAGGAATGAAATACTAAATTATATACAGTGTGCAATATATTGTTATGTAATTTAATATTTCAAAACAGGAGCTTCAGAATAAAAAAAGAGTGAATTTAAACATAATCTCCTTTCTAAAAGTTTTCTTATTACGGAGTTTACGGACATTCCATTTATCGGATAGTGTGAAAAAATTACTATAACTTTTCATATACCTTCATGTTAAGTAAAATTAATATTCTTCCACAATTTTAATATCATCATCTAAAGCATCTACCTGAAAAACCTGCCTGGAAAATTCTATGTGCCTAAGTGTAATTTAAATGTAAATTCTGTTGTATATGGGAAATGCTAAACAAAGTTTAACAACAGAGCCCCCGAAGGCTTAAATAAATATATATATATATATATATATATATATATATATATATATATATATATATATATATATATATATACATTTATACATATCTCTATATCTGCTTTCGTTAAATCTAAATTCTATTACTAATCTAAAAACTAAAATTACAAACATGCTCACCAATAATTCCAAAATATTTACTAACGTCGAAATATCAGGGAAGCCGACTTTAAATTCAAATCTCGACCAATGAATTTAAAAACCTTGAAATTCGTTTAGTGTTTTCTGTTGCAATAATCGAGAAAAGAACGTGGAAACAGGTAAATTAAATTTACTTGCCCATTATTATTCAAAGAACATAGATCGTTTACGGTGTCGAGGTTGCTCGAGCTGAATAACAAGTGTTCTGTTATTCAGCTCGTGCAACCATATATAACAGCTACAAATATATAGAGATATATACATTTGAATATATCGTAATGACTCAACCTACGCATTCTTTTACGTACTTTAGGCGTCGAACAAATATTTAGTTTAACCTCTTCAGCCCATCACTATATAATAAGAACAGCGGTCTATTGAACTTTTCACGTTAGCAATACCGCATATTTGCGTGCGTACATATTCATATACATGTTATTAATCGCATTTATACATAAGTTACCAAAATAACGTGAAAAGTTTGCTTACGTTGAAACATCTTGGATCATTTGATTTACGTTGTATTATTTTAAAACGTTCCATCATTGCAGAAATTTGAAAATAAATATTCGATAGTATTGCATGTATTTTTCTATTTAAATATAAATTTTACATCATTAGTGACATTCATATCTTCAATATAGAAGGGAACAAGGATAACGAACGTGGACCATTAAAATATTTTCTGTTTCCACCGTTAAACGAATAAATAATAAAATATTAATCTGCAATGGAACATAGTATATTTTACACCACAATAAAATATATCTTGAAACGTTAACAGTGTCTCTTTAATAAGTTAAAAAGACGAAAATTATAAATTTCAATAAAAACATTTTTTTTTAAATTCAACAAAGCTTTTCGAAATATATTATATTTTGATTTAATCTCAATTAAAACGAAAAAAAATATTTTGACATTAAACAAATGAAAAGCAAAACTTACGACATAACTGACGTTTGGAAGGAAATATTTCCTTTGATTAAAGCGATGACAACTGTCAGCAAACTTGAAAGATTGAGTTTTCAAGTTCCGCCCCTTTCTTATTCCTATAAACTAGCGTCGACGCTAGACGCTCGGCATATTAACAAACTAAATCAACCGTGTCGAATAACTCACTAGCCGCTCGGACGATTATTTGTGATTTGTGGTCTTTGAAATGTTAGTATGGTTGTTAAATGTTACTTGAACTTTGAAGAAAATCGCATCGAACAACTTTGAAGAAAATCGCCTATTTTTGGGAAGTTTATTGTAAACTCTGGGAATATGTAGTATAATTATTTAAATAGATCAAACCTGCATTTATAATTCAGGCGGATTACTTTTTACTATTTTTATATTTTTATTTAACAGAGAAATTTAATTTAATGGTGTTTATTACTTTCGGTTTCGCATTTAACGATTTAAGTAAGTTGTTAAATATATATATATATATATATATATATATGTATATATATATATATATATATATATATACATATGTATATATATATATATATATATATATGCATATGTATATATAGATATATATATATATATATATATATATATATATATATATATATATATATATATATATATACATATATATGTATGTATGTATGTATAAATACAGATACATGATTAAACAATTAAATCCCCGAATCTATAGTATAGTGGACTGAATTGTTAAATGTTATTAGTATTCCTTTTAGATGTGCCATGAAATTGGATATTCAGTGAATTTCAGTGTGGTCAGAAAAAATGCAAACTAGACAAAATTATAAGTTACGTATTCTTTACTTTCTCTTTATGTATTTTATGTAAATGTCATAATTTTAATCTTAAATTGTCATATTAGTTACGATGAAATTTCACGAGTTGTAAAATAACTGATATCTTTTCCTGGCCCGCCAACTATATTTGTGCTGAAAATCACGTCGATCTGTAGCTCAATTGCGACGTGAAAGGAGGACAACCAAACACACTTTGGAATTTGTAATATATGTTGACATTGTTACATTAGTTAAAAAGAGATTTTCCGGGTTAAAAAATAACCTATATCAACTATTTGCGCACAGAAAATCATGTTGATCTTTTGTCCATTGCGACGTTAAAGAAATACAAATAAACAACTTTTGAAACTTTTAATATTTATAGGAATTGTTCTATAGATAAGATTAAATTTTCCAGTTTATAAAATAGTCTATATTATTTGCTGGGATATCAACTACTGTGCGGGAAATCAGGTCGATCCGTTTTTTTTTTGTGGCTTGAAAGAAGGACAATCAAACACACTTTAGAAATGTTAATATTATTTGGGATTGTTACATTAGTTAGGATCAGATTTTCTGTTAGTAGTGTGTAGGGTTAATAATTAATCTATACCATTTCCTGTCCCACCAAATATCACGTCGATCATCATGTGCATAGCAAATCACGTCGATCTGTTACTCCATTGCAACGTGAAAGAGAAACAAACAAACACACTTTTAGTATTCATTGGGATTTTTGTTCTAATTAGGATGAGATTTCTTATATTATAAAGTAGGATATATTATTTCCCGGGCCGCGAACCATATCTATGCTGAAAGTTCCGTAAATCTGTTGCTCCGTTGTGACGTGAAAGAAGAACGAACGAACATACTTTCGATTTTTTAATGTTATTTGGGATTTTCATATTAGGTAAAATGAGATTTTCCGGGTTGGCAATTAGCCTATTTCATTTCTTGGTCCTTCAACTAAATATGTGTAGAAAATTACGTCGATGTGGTGCTACATTGCAACGTGAAAGACTGTATCGTTTCTCCGCCCACCAAATATTTCTGTGCAGGGAATCTGTTGCTCCATCGCAATGTGAAAGAAAGACAAACAAATATATTTCCTGATATGTAATTTTTGGGTTCGCTGTATTGATTAGTTTAGGATTGTCTACGTTGAAAAGTAACCTGTATTATTTCCTGGACTACCTCTGTGCAGAAAGCCACGTCGATCAGTTGCTTCAATGCGACGTGGGAGAAGAACAAGCAGATTTTTGAATTTTTAATATTATTGGGATTGTTATATTATTTAGGATAAAATTTCCTCGGTTGCTATTTTATCTATGTTATTTCCCATTCCCCCAACTATCTCTGTACGATAAGTCACGTTGATCTGTTGCTCCGTTGCGACGTGAAAAAAGGACAAAAAACCCTTACGAATTTTTAATATTATTTGGGATTTTTGTTTTAGTTAGGAAAATATTTCCCAGATTAGCAAGTAGTCTAGGTAATTTCCTGGCCCGCCAACCATTACTGTGCAGAAAGTTACTTTCATCTGGTGCTCCACTGCGGCGTGAAAGAAAGACCAAGAAACACACTTTCGAATCTTTAACTTAGGTTGTGACTGTGATATTAGATAGGTTGAGATTTCTCCGGTTAGCAATTGGTCTATGTCATTTCCTGGTCCGCCAACTATTTCTAGGCAGAAAATAAAGTCGATCAGTTGCTGAAAGAAGAATAAACAGACTTTCGAATTTTTAATATTAGTTGTTATTGTTGTCTTAGTAAAAATTTAATTTTCCGGGTTAAAAAATAGCTTATGTAATTTCCTAACCCTCCAATTATCTCTGTATAGAAAACCATGTCGACATTTTGCTCCATTGTGACGTAAAATAAGGATAAACAAACACACATTCCAATTTTTAATATTGGTCTGGTCACATTTGTTGTTTAGTAGGATTATATTTCCCGGATTGGAAAAAAGCCTTTGTTATTTTCTACCCCGCCAATTATCTCTGTGCTGAAAATCACGTCGATATGTAGCTCCATTAGGATGTGAAAGAAGGACAAACAAATACATTTTTGAATTTTTAACATTAATTGGGATTATCATATTAGATAGGATGAGATTTCCCTCGTTTACAAGTAGCCAAATAGTATTTCCTGGCTCACCAACTATCTCTGTGCCGGAAGTCACGTTGATCTTTTACTCCATTATTATTTGAAATAAGTACAAATAAACACACTTTTGCATTCATGATATTAGTTAGCATTGTAATATTACTTAGAAAGATATTTCTCGGGACGAAATGGAGCCTATATCTTTTCCCGGTTCGCCTACTGTGTAAAGTTTGTAAACACAAAAACGAATTGATTTAAAAAAACAAACCAAAATGCTACGAGTAACAAACACACAGAGCATTAATGTTCGACATAAAAGTGACCCCGCTAAAATTATGCCGCCTTGCAAAATTATGCCGTGCTTCGATCAGTCTGTTGCTAGACGCCTGACGACAGACGACGCAGCGTAGATTTTATTTTCTAAATCTACGAACGCGTTAAAATGCCGTCCTGTATTATACAATTTTTTTTAAGTGCATCCCATAAACATAATACGTTAAATGGGATTACATTTCACACATACTGAAGCATACATGCTTTAAATAATTATTACTAACTTTTTGTGTATTTTATAAAGTGTTTTATGTGTATGTATTTGTTTATGTATAAAATGTTATTTTTTAATAATTATTTGCAGAATTTCTAAAAATCACAAAACAAACAGTAAATGGATAAATATAATTTCACACAAAACAAATAATTGGCGGCATTTAAAATATTCCGTTTAGTGTTCTTTACATTTTAAAGAAGACGATTTTTACGCAACACCAAAAGTATATCGCAAAATTAATGAGACAGCAGTCCCATCCATATTCACCATGAATAACATTTTCCTAAACTGTGACTACTATCAGTAATCGTCTAACCAGTTACTATGACATTAAAAAAGTATGAACTGTTTTCAGGACATACCACTTCAGGACCCACTACCGCCCACTAATTTAACCACACATGGGGACTCCACAAACCATTTCAGTATACACGACCGCCACTCATTTAGCCACACTGTTAATAGACCAACCACCCTAATTACCAACGTGCCATCATCACATTTAGAATCTGCATTATGTACGTACATATAGGAAAGAAATGTTAAAAAAAAGTTAAAAAAAAACAACACAAATAAGCGCAAACAGGAAAGGGAAATTTTAAAAAAATGCGAAAGGTGGATAAAAAAATTATGAAAAAATGCACCTCTCTAAAAGAATTAATTAAAACTTTAAAAATAAATAGATGTATAAATAGTGATATTTGCTCAGCTGTGAACAAAAATGTTGTTGCCACTGGAATTATAAATAGAATGTGTTTAAATAAAAAGATAAATCAAACAACTGTTAAATTTTCTTCGGCTTTAAGGAAATTTGCGCTAACATTAAAATTACTATTCTCCCACAGGCTATAATTAGGCAAGGTCAGTTTTTGATAAATGTTAACCCCATCCATCCACTTTAACTAAATGGTACCAAAGTATTCACGCTAACCCGGGATTTAAAAGTAAAGCATTCTCTGCTCTTCAAAAAAGTGGCAAAACAGTAAATTTAAAAATGTTTGCTCTCTTATTGTAGATGAAATAGGTCTTAGATACTAAAAATTATTTAACGATAAAAATTTTGAAGGTTTCGTGACGTATGGTGAAGCTACCAACGAGATAGCTAAACAGGCTTTTGTTTTAATGTTAGTACATATTAACGATAGTTGGAAATTGCCATTGGGATATTTTTTATAAACGGTTTAACAGGTGAGAGAAAAGCTAATTTAATTAAAATATGTTTAAAAAAATGTAATGAAGTTGGCACCGAAGTCGTTCTAGTTTAGCAGCGGAGAAAGAATTAGATTGCGAGTTGAAAGACGCAAACAATTTAAAAACTTCTTTTTAACACCCTTCAAACGGTAAAAATGCGATATTTTTAGACCCGTAGCATATGGTTAAACTTATTAGAAACACCTTTGAATCTAAAAAATTATAATTGCAAAAATAAAAAATATTTGCTTTCATTAATAATAAAAGTACGTAATAAATTTACAAAAACCTATAAAAAGAAAAAAATCACTTTCTTTGTTACTTATGGAAAATTTATTGTAGATTGTAAATGTAAAACATGAATGTCCTGAAGAATTAATAACATGTATCAAAAGTTTTCAACAACTGTACACTTATTTAGTAAATGAAACACTCGCGATGTTCCTGCATATAAATTTTCACAAGATCACATTGAAATTTTTTTGCAATGATTCGGAATCACGGTCGTAACAACAATAATTCAAACGCTGTTCAATTTTGCGGTATATATATTTAAACAAAAGATATTACAAGCAAAAGATAAACAATAGACATTTAAACAATTAATTAAGTTGCCGATAATTCCTAATAAGCAATAACTTTTTTGTAAATTTTAAACAAACCACCTAATTAGTTGGCAACAATAAAAAGTAAATATTACGGTTGACTTAATAATTTAAAAGATATCATAAGCATAGAAATAATTTCTCATTTCTTATATTGTGGCGACTTCGTGTCCGTCCCGAAGTAGTCTGCTTGCTGATTTTCGAAATTGTCAAGCAACATGGTCCTTGTTATAGAGCTCCAGCTATCGTTTCATTTGTCACTTCATTTCTAACCTTCTATTCACTATCTTATTTTATTTAAATCAATGTAGTTTCTTAGTCTTTGTTTGATTTTCTATTTTAATTATACTTTACTAAGCGGGCTGCAGCCCAAAAGAATCGTTCAATCTATTTACCCAATGCGACATTACGCTGTCATTTACTGTCTTAATCGAGTTAATGCAAGCATTAACTCGTGTAGCATAAGTTGGTGTAGTAAATTTAACATCAGGAGTGTATAAAAATGCAAATTGTACATAGCGAAATAAAAAATACGTTAACTTTAGTTTGCTTAATTAAGTTCAAATAAGAATTATATGCACATATATTGTATTCGACTGTCAAGAAAAAAAGGTTGTTTAAGGATTACATAAAAAATTGCGTGTAAATAAAATCAGCAAGAATCTGTATTACAATTAAGTGATATTTAATTATAACAAAACAATTTCAGTACGTGCTTACCTTTATTTGCCGAACGCTTGGCGTACGTATACGCTTCGCACTGTAATTTCACATATGTGTATGCTGAAATAAAAGTCAAATTGGCATGGGGTGCTTCGCAGATATACATATGGATGTGAATGTGGCAGTATATTTATAATGGCGTGGGGGTGCGAGCAAGATAACAAAATATCTGTATGGCAGCCAGAGCAAGATGGCACCTTTATTGTAACAATTTCACATAGGTGGTGCTGTATAGATAAGTACGCTTTTCGACTTGAAAGATTCATACTCATTACGTCTCTATACATTTCTTTACTCGTGGCCAAAATGTAAAAAAATTAACAAGCAAAAAGGGTCGTGTAAAAAAGTTTATAGATACAAATTAGAACGGTTAATTAAAAAAGACTTACCCAAAACATCCAAAATATCCGATAATCAAATATGCGAAAAATGTCGCGTAAGGAAAGTTTATAAATAAAAACACTACATACTACACGTACATTGGATAATTAAAAGAAAATATACTCAATACATACAAAATGTAGCAACCAAAAAGTATTAGGTAAAAAAATATAATTACAAACACGAATTTATATAGAAAAAAAACACCCAAATTATCCAACAATCGAAAAAGCAAAAAAGATCACGTAAACAATTTTATGAATAAAAACATCAACGGTTAGTTAAAAAAAATTCATCCTAACATTCAAAATTGAGTAAGTAAAAAGATTATGAAACAAAAATTATAAATAGAAACTCAAATTGATATAAAAAAACAAACTCACTACGTTCAAAAATTTAATAAGCAAAAAGTATCATGTGAAAAAGTTTATAAATACAAACACGAATTAATATATAAAAGACAAACCCAAAACATTTAAAAGTGAGTAAGCAAAAAGGATTGTAATTAAGGTGAATTAAGTAAAGAAAAAAGGTTAAAAAATATTCCCGCGCAAACAAATATATAAAAATTGTTATATCGATTTTTTTATAATAAATAATCGCGACCTAAAACTATATATTGAAATACACGATGTATTTCAAAACATATATTACGTACAATAAATAATGCTTATTCTTCCATGTTCTATGAAAGAATGTCAAAACATCATTGGTGCTAAACTTAAAACATATTAAAACACAGATCCAAACCAAAGATTAAAATTAATTTAATTATATCGCTTTTTATTTTTAATCCTTTTCAATCGGGTGGGAAAACATAACAGCGACGTAAGTCCAACTAGCACTGCGCCTCAGCGCACACTGTCGGTTTGCATACGAGTAAAAGAGAAGCAATGATAATACCAAAACGCGTCATTATATTCGAGAGAAATAATGTGTTTTATTATCTTTTTATTTACAATCCTATTTATTTTATTGAAAATAAAAAATAACCAAGATTTAAAATAAAACATAATCAGTTAGTCTTTTTAACGTTTTTGGATTTTTTTCAGATATAAAAAATATTTCAGTTGTGTTTTAGAAAAAACCAGGACTCTAGAAATATTATCAAGAATAAATATATTTTTTTCATGACCATGAATTTAGTAGAATTTGTTAATTTTTTTTAAATAAGCTCAATCTGGTGTAGCCATCGCCTTAAAGGCGGGAGCCTTACAATACAAGGATATCGCTCTAAAGCGAGCAATTAGGCAGTTTAGTCATTGTGCATTTGTTATTCTAGGTCAATACATTGCCTATTCTTTAGTATCACTTTATTTTCTGTACATAATTTATTATAATAATTGACATATTCATTTCATGCTGTTATTATTTCTTTAAATAAAAAATTAAGTTAAACTATTTTCCTTTCTTAATATCTTCTAACTTTTAATCTTTCTAACATCTCTAATTTTTTTTAACATCTCCTAAGTAATTTATTGTGAACCTAACGATGTGTCGTCATTTATTATAAAAATTATAATTAAAGAAACTTCAAATTAATAATTTTTTCGTGGGAAAATGTTTATTCTATCAATTAGTTTTTATAAAATTAATATAAAAATACTGGTATAAAATTATGTTAAGAACGTTTATGTCTATTTTTTAAATAAAAACTGTATTTCTACTCCTCTTAAAGAAACTATTTGAAATTTGTCGGTTATTTTTATTTTAATACTCTTTTTTTGATGACCTGTAGAGAAGCTAACAAATTGTTTTAAATTGTTTCTTTGATGGAAATTCATAAATCTGATGAACGATTAACAAATATATAATACTTTTACATATTACTAATAATGTGATAAATGTGAAAAATATTAATAATGTGATAAAAGACTACAATATTAATGAAATTAATTTTACTTGAACTGTAATTATATTGTCGCCTGTAAGTAGGTTTCACTGGTAATAAAATCCATAATATTAAAATTAAAAATAAATTAATATTTCAAACAAGTTGAAATAAAATACTATAAAAAGAAAATATACATTAACCATAGAGAAATTAAAAATACAGTAACGTCCAACAATATTGGAAACAATAAGGTGTGAATTAATGTTAAATGCTTACAAAACAGTTCTCAATTTTATTGCCAGATGCTCAAGTTAATGCTTCTATACTAAGCTCAGTAACCGAACAAAGTGTCCTAACCATGTTTGGACTTCTATTAATTGTATCATCTTGAAACTTGGTAGTTGTGTGTAGTTCTGTTGTCAACACAATAAAATGGTAATATTTGACTAATTCTGTAAAATATAACCGGGAGTTAAACAATAAACTCGATAAAAGAACAACGTATCCTAACCGTTTTTGGGTTTCTAATGGTTAAATCGTCGTGAAACTTAGCAGTTGTATGTTCTAAATTTTTCTTAAAAAAAATTACACTGTTTAGATACAATCATAACTATGTTCTTAGCAATAATATAAAACTCGTATTTTGAATAACCTATATCTAAATATATCGGTAAACAATATGAGACAACGCAATATCCTCGACATTAATGACTAACATTTCCTTTACAGCCCCATCTGATTGATGTCTTAGACGCTGCATCGACATTAAAATCTCTGAACGCCATAGTGCTTATTTCGCTTAGTAACAATGCATTTATAATATTGGAAATTCAGTATCTGAAGTACAAAGAGTCTTCTCGAAATTGAATTGTAATCTGTTAGCAGTGATTGTCTAAGTACGCTCTTGCTCCCATTATTGACATTGTAGCAAACACTACTATTGTCATATTTAATACTTCTAGACTAACCTCTACAATCCTTTGTGAATAAAAGAATATGCATATTGTTCCGTTACTCACAACATCTTCCCCAAATCATGCCAAAAGTTTTCGATCTATATCTATATTACCACTATACTCGAGACTTTGAGCAGATTGTACATTCCCAACTTGTTAGTTTTTTAAATACTCAATATTCACTAGTCTCCTTGGAATATAGCTTTAAGTCATTCGACTATCTGTTCTCACATTACTGGACTTCAGTAATCATTTCAATTCTGTGGATTTTAATATTTTAATACGTTGGATTAAAACTATGCGTTGATTTATTCAACTCCTATGTTTGTGACCGTAAAAAGGCAAAGAAAATTTCTAAATATTTTTCAAATGGACTAGAATCATTGCTTGCGTACTTCAGGATCAGGTGTTCTATCTCTACTTTTTTTTATTTTTATTGATTTCGTCGCTAAACAACCATCCTCTAACTATCATTTACAATGGTTACGATCTTTTTTCAAATTTAGAGTATGTTTGAAGAAAATTAGGGCAGTAACGATGAAATTTCTTCCCATATTTATTAACCGAATGCAGACATATATTTGAACAGTCAGTGAGCTAGTAAACATGGTCTTCCGAACAACCCAATTAAATCAGATTGATGGCCAGAAACTACTGTCGAAAGTATGTATAACTGTTACTTGTGCACTAACAGCTATGTTATCCCTTTTATTTTAAATGTAAAAAATCTTGACCAAATTATGTTGTTTGGCAAACATCTCACATGATACCCTCAAGCAAAAGACGTTAGTCGCTGTATTTACTCAAAGTACATTGCCTAAATCTTCTTCAGTTCCAAACAAATTATACATTTATGAAACTCTATTTCTGCCTATTCTTAATTAACGTATATTATTCTAATTTAAAAGAAGGCATGTGTCATTGTAATTGAAATTAATATTTACTTTATAAATTGCAATAACTTCAAAACCTATGTATTCGAAACATTATCAGCTTTGATAATTTTACCATATATCTGAGCAGTGGCAACAACTTAATTAATGACAGGTGTGTAACCGACGCAATCTCCATTTTTGTTTTATTATATAATAACCTCTATAACCCCAATATAACTTCATACCCCAGATCTAGATTCTAATAACTGTCACCTTTTAGTTACTTCCTAAAAACAAATACACGCTCCTAATCCCTCAGTACAGAATTGAATTCTAGAAAGAATATTTTATCGTGTATGCTATTGGACTATAAATTCAACTGAATACCAATGTACTAAGTGCGCCCTCAATATCTGTATTTAAAAGTTGTCTGTAATTACATTACCCATCATAATCGGTCGATCGAAATTCTTTCCATAACTCATTCCGTCCTTACCCCTAATACGTCGTTTTGTTTTCATTAAACTCAATTTATTATATATTCTTATATTATTTTATTTTATATTATTATTTTATATATTCTTTGTTATAAATTTACATCTCAATTGAGAGGCTTCTCTTATAGCAGATTAGTCCAAATTCTCAGGAATAATATATCGTATTCTAAATAGATAAATGATTAACGAAATTTGAATAGCAGTCCTATGCCCCGCAATAGAACGTCGTAGATTTAAATCTAATATCCAAAGTAGCCCAAGGCTACTTTGAAAATTTAAATAAAAAATATTTGTTTAGAGCACGATAAGGTAACATCCATATACATACTATCCTGCCAAACACGAGCATCTACCTATTTTTTGTAACGTTCCAATTAAATTATATTATTTATTTTATTTTTGTGCTCATAAAGCACCTATTAATATATAATTAAACGAGCAACTTGAGAGTTAACGAACGACTAATTTATTTCAAAATTACTGCAAGTTTAGACACTTGACAAATTCAAAGCACACATTTCATAACAGGTGGTGGTAGAAACTCTCTTTTTGATATCACTTCTGATACCCCCACTATATGAAAACCACAAATAAGTCAAATATCTATTACAATTTTTTAGTACATCAACAGAAATACCAATCAATTCCAAGTGTTTGCCTAAACTTGTAGTGTTTTATTCCTGACAATAGCTGAGTTAACAAGTTGGCGGACATGCTACCAATCGAAAAATATTTTATTTCAACTATATCATTGCTAATTACATCTCTAATGACATTGTATCGCACATTAATATGTTTTGACCGTTTACGAGGCTGATAATTATTTGTCAACATCAATGCACTCTGACTATCGTTGTAAAGTACAACTTTATTACAATTACGAGTTATTTCACATACTACATTCTGTAACTAAATTACTTCTCTACATGCTTCTGACAAAGCCAGACATTCTACTGCTTCACAACTACTCAACGCTATTGTTCTTTGCTTCTTGCTTTCAAGAAACAGCAGACGCGGATATCATAAAGCAAAATCAAGTGTATGAGCATCTCTCAATAGTATCGTTAGCCTAATCAACATCCACAAATCCTTCGATTTCTGCTTTTTCTTTAGAATATTTTAACAGCGGTTTCTTGTTTTCAACAGATATTTTAAATTCCTTTTAGTATAATTCAATTATTGAATCGATTAAGATAACTGAAAAAATATTGTCTGATCGTGTTAGAACGGATAGCTACCTATTAATTTTTGATATGGCAGTTTGTCTTAACAAATATTAGACCTTTTAACATTTAACTTACACTTTATATATGAGTATCAGCCATATAACGATCAGACATATTGACATATTAAATTTCTTTCGTGATTGTTCGGTATAATGCTCCTGATCTACTGTAATTACATGTGAACTCATATTTATATTGATTCTCATATGTAAATATTGTTTGGCATGACCTAGAATTGTTATTTTAAATTTATGACTCGAAGATTTTATCAAAAAAATCAGTTTCTGACTTGTTCTTTGAAAATAAGATGAAATCATCAATATAAATTCCAACAATAGTTTTATTATTGTTCCTATGATTTTGTATATAACACTAGTCCTAGTTTACTCTTACTGAAAGCTAAACTATACAATGTTTCCTCTAGTCTTTAATAGCAAGCTAATGATGAGTGTTTCAAGTCGTAAACAGCCTTTCTCAATTTTAATACTTTGTTTTAAAATTTCTGATAAATGCATAACAATATTTTCTTTTTAAATGGCCATAGAAAAAGATTGTTGTAACATCCAAATGAGTAATGTCCATATCTAACAACACACTTAAAGCAATCATTAACCGTAAGGTTGAATGCACAATAACCGATAAATAGGTTTCTTGATTTTCCACACCGGTCTTCTGCGTGAAACCTTTAGTTGTGAGTCTGTCACCATATCCCACTTCATTGTCCCAATCGATTTTTTTCTTAAAATCGATTCGCACTACACTACAATTGCGTTGTCTGGTATATCAACAATATCCAATACTTGCTGGTATAGGAATGATTGCAGCTCCTCTGCCGTCGCCTACCACCACTGTTGTTTCCCAAGAATACTGATAGCAACTGTATATATCATTTCATCTTCTCCAATACGGCTTTATTAATCTAGTACACATATTAATAAAGCCGTATTTTGAAGGTTTCTTCCTCTGTCTTTTCTCTCTTGTTTATAGTTCATCTGCGGTACGTGTGGTGATCACATGTTGGTGTGGTATATACCTCACGTTGGTGAGCCCTCTCCTTCATTTGGTACAATCCTAACTTTTTCTTCCTGCATACTCCTGTATTCGCCATCCCATTATTTCGGCTCACTTTAACTTGACTTGTGTTCTCTATAGATTGAATAACTATCTCCTCCTTCTTTTTCTCCTCTTATACCACAACATCCCTACTAGTTGAATCATGGTCTCTTATTGGATCATCTATTTTATAACTCTTGACGTTACCACAGAAATCAGCAGTATATGTTTCTTGGACTTTCTGTTCCATTTAATCCTTTCCTCCTTGGTATAATGTTATTCACAGTACTAACAAACATACGTATATGTTCTAAGTTTATCCTGTTTAGTCCAATATCTTCATATGTAGATATTTCACTGCCTGAAATTATTGATCTCTTTTTTTTTTTAAATAGATGGCTGTATTGGCAGCTTCTGCTCATTTTTTTTCAAAATCAGCTTCAAAAATTAACCATCTTGCTCTCTCCACTATGATTCTTTTTGACCTACTACTAAATAGGTTCTGTTAGTTTTTTTTATATATATACGATGCCCCTTTACTTCAATAAATACTTAAAATCGTTGCTGCAATACTTCCAGCCATTGTTCTTCTCAAGATTTTGATTTTCTTACACTAAATCTTCTCCACCATCGACTTATACACTTTGAAGTAGCTTAATATTTCACTCTTAGCTTTCAGGAAGTAAATAAAAATTATTCTGCTATAATCGTCAATATCGTGCACTATCTATTGATTTGCTCTCTATGGACCCACAAACGTCTAAATGATAACTAACGTCTAAACGCATTTTTGTTGAGCGTGAACCTGTAGAGAATGGTAACCTGAATGGAATGTTTTCCTTCACATGGAATGTTTTCCTTCACAATATATTTTATAGTTTGACTTACTTATTGTAAACGCTTCATTTTATTCATATCTTTACTGTTCATAGGACCAAGTTGTCTGTGCCATGTTTCTCCAGTCACTAAGTTGAAGTAAAAAAATTGTTCTGTATTTGTAGGTTCGCTCTGTGTATACCATCAATTAATTCCACTTCGGCAACAAAATCACCTAACTTGTTTCTTATTTTCCATTCATTGAGCCTAAAAACGACACTGTTTCCATTCTTCATCAATTCACTGACTTGTAAAAGTTTTACTGTGAGATTTGGAATACACAGCACATTCTTTACAGTTTTATAATTATAACTTCTTATATTTACGTCACTTGAACACAAAACAGGCACTTCCGTCTTATTAGCAAAGATTATTTCTGGCAAACTCGATGAATACATGGAATTTTTAGCCAACTTTTGTTCGCTGTCATGCGCATACTTGTACCTGAATCAATGTAAAAATCACTTTCATTAAAATGGCCGCTGATAAAAATAACACTAAAAGCTTTACCTTGTTTCTGTTTTCTCATTCAAAAGTTAACATTGATTACTATAATGGCCTGTTACTTTGCGACGAAACAAGTTATTATTTTTGTGTTTTCGTAATTTTAGTTTGATGTATTCGAGGCATTCCGCTACCTATATTGGTTTTCTTTTTCCGCCAACTCTTAGCTAATAATGCTGAACTACGTTTCGTTTCACTTGTGTCTACTGATTCCATAAGAAGTAATTTTGTGTTGATTGAATAAGCACTTATTTGAATTCTACAGTATTCTATAGCCATAGTCATAGGCATACATTGCTCTAGCAATCCGGCCAGCAACAATGAACAGAGCCATTCAACATTAACCTCGAAGCCTATGCCGCTTAAATATTGAGAAGTTTCTATTATTTTATCACATAATTCATCATATTTCCACAATTCCTAACATCACAGAAATTAAACGACAAATCTGCGCCTTCTAAGATTAGCAAATTTTCAACAGCGGACACCCAATCATCAAAGCCTTGGCGTCAAAATCAAGCTTTGATACGTTTGTAAGATAGCCGTAACTTATTTTCTTGCTTGCACAACACTAAATACTAACAAGTTGACAGTTAACGAACGATTAATTTATTTCAAAATCACTAAAAGCTTAGACACTTAACAGATTATAAATACACATATGTCATAACAGGTGGCGGTAGGTACCCTCTTTTTGATAATATTTCCAATATAATGGTGCATTGACATCGTAGCCTTGATTCGACTCTAACGCTCAATGTCAACAGGCATTATGCCTAATTGTGTAGAAAATTGCATAAACATTTAAACATAAAATAAAAGCAAATTTTTTGGTGCGGTCCAATTTAAAAGAAAAAAATTATTTCCTTCTCTGGCGGAGAAGCAAATTTCAATTTGTCTGTAAAAACCACTTTAAGCTTTGGAAAATATCAACAAATTGGATGCACACGCGCACATGCATAATAAACGCGATGATATTATTAATACAATGACGGTATCAATGCTAATCATTACCTATTTCGAAATTTGGTATTTACTCGACGTTATATTTTTATTGTACCTTTACCATTTTTCTATAAATATTGTGAATGTACGAGTAGTTAAAAATAAACACAGTTTAAAATCACTTTGATTGATAACGTGACAGTCGAAAGTTACATTGCCCCCTTGGATTCAATTTAATAACGAAATAAATTTCATCATTGATTTTAATATACTAATAAATCATACATTCTTTACTTTAACCACCTAATGACACTATGTACTTATCGATGAAATCAGTTAAGTACATAATATACAAACATTCAACATATTTGTCAAATGATGCTCAGATAAGAGTTTCGTGCGTGTTTCATATTACTTCGAGACATTCACCAAACTATAGTGTCATTCGTAAATTTGCTAGTGAACTAGTTAAATAACGTTGATAATTATGAAGTCGCCTGTTTTCATCATATTTCTGTGGATTTGGCGAATAAAGTGTCATCTTCTTGACTCCATTAATACAACCATATCAGAGATTGATTGTACCACATCAAACTTCGATTACCTTCCTTTCTTGAAAAACGCCGATACCATTTTCATTTTGGATACTTATTTTAACGTTTCTCAGTCAAATCAAGACTACTATAATTGTTTAAAAAACTTAGTGCTCGAACGTCGAAAAACAATAATTAATTTCAAACCTGTTTGCCGACCCAGTAATGACACATTAGTCAAAACTATAACTAAAACAAAAATTTCGAAAGTGCAAAAAAAATATTTAAGGTCATTAGGAATAATTATTCTAATAAATTACCATACGTTGGACCACATGAACAAGTGTTGCAAATTTGCACATTTAAGGAACTTGCAACCAAACCCTTCTGTATTTCTAATTGGAGGAAATTCATCTCTGCAATGTTTGACAATGGATTCAATAATTCGTAAAAAAATTGAATACTTCTTTTGGATCCTTTTTGTTACGTATGATTTGGGCAGAGTTATTGCACGTCTTGATTTTCTCTGTAAACCAATTTACATAACTCACAATCCATCTATATGGTCTCCTGAAAATTATGGCAGTGGAATAAAAATACTAGATATTTCTTCAGATACTGATCTTTTGGAAAGTACTGTTATCCAGCAACTCTTCAGTGGGTATCCGTTAAGAATTAATATATTTCGCAGAAACCCAACGAGTACCAATATCGATATAAAATATAATCAATATATACAGAAATCTCTCGATCCCTTCAAAAACTTGAGTGGCTTGGATGTTTTTATAATGTGTGATATGTTAAGATATTTTAATTTTACTCCAGTATTTTTAACACGGCCAGATAGCAGATTTGATTACGGCTATATTGACCAAGAAGGTAAACCTACAGGATCATTGGCTGATATAATGGAACATATTGTCGACATATCATTTAATTCAAGATTCGTGAAAGACTACGGAACTTCACATTTGAAATATTTAAATCATGTGTACACGGATCATGTTTGCGTTGTTGTCAAAAAAGCTGAAAGTGTACCAATATGGCTGGATTTATTTCGAGCATGTGATGAAAATGTGTCATTTATGTTGTTAATTTTTGTGGTTTCAACATTATTGATTCGTTTAGGAATAAGAAAATATTTTAAAGATCCTAGAAAGAGATATTCTCGTGATTCTGAGACCATAAAACTTTTCCTTGAAACTTTAAAAACTTTTTTACCAATGCCTTTATCAAAAACCTTTCATCCTAAGGAGAAATTTATAATAACTTGCTGTCTTATTTTAAATGTCATATTTATATCAATAATTACAGTACGTTTATCTATTTTTATTTTGACTTATTTGTGTTGGCAACTAGTAAATCGTCAATTTTTGCATCATTTTCTTAAATTTCATGGAAATTCCCCGAAGATATCTGGTACGGAATTTGAAAAGTTCAGCTTTTGATTTTCTATTCAGTAAGAAATTGAGTTTTGACTAGTAAATAAAAAATTATTTATGATAATTTAACGAAGAAAACTTAATAACTAAACTTAGCTTTTGTTTTATGAATTTCATTTATGAAAAAAAGTAAGCAAAGCAGTGCACAATATATACATAATAATGGGAGAAGTTTATCTCTCAAATGATACTGCAAATATCGAACGATAATATTTAACTAAAGCAATCTCCTACATTATATTTCAAATAATTAAAAGCTTTGTTAAAACAGATTCCAGGTTAAAGTCGTGTTTTCTGATAGAGCTAGTCGCAAGCTCTCATTCTACAACAGAAAAACGACTACATGCTTAGGGTATGATTACCACCAATATTTTATGTAAACAATTAAACAAAGTCGCTGCTAAACTTCCTATAATTTAACACCTTAAATTAATTTAACACCTTACTTTTACATGGCAATGCTCAAACTTGTATAGCAAGTGTCATGCGCTTTGATTCCTTACTTGATTCCTCACCCCTCATAACCTTTAAATCTCTCACCAACTGACTATCATCTGTTCTACTCACTATCTAATTATTTACGCGATATAATTTAAAGATATAGATCGTCTTAAGAATAAACTGTTTCATTTTTAGTCAAAAGTCCAAAGAATTTGCATGGATTCCATCTATATCCGAATACATGCTGACGATAAGTAATATAATAAAATGGTGTTATGTTATTGAAAATTGATTTCATTTAATATATTCAAAATAATCAATAGTTTTTTTGAACAGCACTTTTATTAGTTGCCAATCTAATAGTGTCAACCTATATTAAATCGTAATTATATTTTTAATTAAACTGCAATTGACTTTTTTCAGAGCAACATACAAGTTGTTCTTATATCGGAAAGATTTTATAAAGAACTCGATACTTTGGAAGAATTAGACAAAGCTGGACTTCATATTTCGGTTTCACCAAGCTACAGAGAAATTCTGGACTACTCAGATACAAAGATCTTGAAAAATATAAACAGCAGAGTTTTCACGGAAAATTTAACCATTTCAGCCCACAAAAAATGGGCGCTGAATAACTTTAAATACGGTCTAATGTATCGACGATCTGATATGAGTATTCTTTCAAAAACAGTTCTTGCCGGAAGCCACGGTGAACCATTAGTTCACATAATGAAAGAATGCATACAGCAATATTTTCTAGCTTACATTGTGAGAGAAGGTTAGTGATTTTTTTGGAAAGATTTTACTTTCCTCATACTAATTCGACTAATTTTTAAAGTATATATTTTATACTATTTTGAGTTTACAGACAATAATTTTAAAAAATACGTAATGCTGGTAAATAAATAAAAATTATATGCACCAAAATTATAAGAATTTCCTTAACACATTAATATAATATATTATAAAACAAAGGAAACTGTGGAGGCCTTGAAATATTTTTAATTTATATTAATTAATATTGAATAAATTAAGTACCTTTTATTTTTCAGATTTTCCTTTTAATGAAGAATTAAATATTTTCATCCTAAGAATGAATCAAGCTGGCTTGCCATTCTGGTACTACGACTATACAAAGTTTATGATTACAATTAACTCCAGAACGCGACATTACGATAAACGACGTGCCGCAAACCCTATTTCCTTCAGTGTTCTACGTATTGATTACTTCATATTTTTTGCAGGCTCTCTATTATCAATACTAGTATTTCTTATAGAAATTGGTATCCATTTTAGGAAAAATAATAATATGATATTAAGGAACTAGAAATTATTTTCGTACCTCTAAACGATGTAAGTAATACGGAATTAATCAGAAATACAATTGGATAAATACTTCATTTTATATAATTGTTTTGTGGTAATATATTGAATATTTATAATAACTCATGGGCAACAAAATTTATGGTGGTTATAAAAATTTCTGTGAAGAAATTAATAATATATTTTAATAAAGTTATATGGTGTTAACTCAACACAAATTATTCTATTTCACTGTTCTCAATTTGCAAATATTTCTGAAAATCTATACGTGGCTATTTAATAAGTGGTATACGGTTTTTTTATTTAATTCCGAAATTCTTTGACACATGCATGATTCGAATTATCAGTTCAGTGCAATTATGTTCAAATTAAATTGAATTTTTAACCGAAGACTTCTACCCCATTTCTACTGTGTTATGAAGTTTCAAACGGGTCGATTTCAACTAACTATTTTTTTTTCAGAATTTCATGAGATTTAATTCACTTCGATTGTTTACTGCTCGTTAGTTAACTTACATCGCTCTACCAAGGGATGTGAGCATAGTGCAGCATTATTTCCTGTTTTAATTTTAAATAAATTTTCTTTTTTTTTTCTTGTTTTATAAAGTGCAATTACCAAATTAAAATTCAAAGTTTTAATATTATCTTAGTGTTTGTTACATAGATATTTTAACCTTCGGTAATGATACCAATTCCTACAACAAAATGTGCCTACTAACCAACCGTGCCAAGTATTGGTAGTTAAGGTCTTATTCTAATTGTTTTTAATAACGTTGCGTTAAATGACTGAATTGTGTCAGTAAAGAATACGAACAGATATACCTTCATCTACTGCTAAACTTTAACTTTCACAACTCATTCATAATGTACTTAATTAAAGACCGTTTAAAAAATGTTTTCCCTATTTAATTAATTTATCATTTTAATTTTCCTTTGTACTTTATTCTTGTTCTTCTTTCCCATAAATACACTTTTAATTTAATAATGTTTATTTTTTAATATTTTGTTATCGTATCTTTCAATCCAAATTTACTGTGTTTCAATTCTATGAAAGAGATTGCATTTAGGGTATAAAGACCAGCAAATAAGGAAATTGTACTGCAATATGACCATATCGGTTAATATCAAGAAAAAAATATTTTGTATAAATTAATTTACACAATTAATTTCATTTGTAGTGAGTATTCCTCCCTTTAGTAAATTAATTTACTTTTAGAGAGTATTTTATTTTAATATTTTTTGAAGTAATTCTTACCACTTCAATTACGGCCTTTATCGATACTGAAGTAGCTAATATTCAATAATCAATGGTTTTGACACGCCATCTGAAATCCGGTTTCAATATTGATACTCAATTTGATCTACATTACAAGAATTCATTGCTCAAATAAATTTACTCATTATTATCCTTTTGTCATTTGTCTATTTTTAAAAGTATTAAATTACCTTTGGCGATTGAAAATTTTCACCACATTTTCAAGAAAATATATAGAATCACAATCTTAATACATAAATATCAGGATAAATGGCAAAGGGGGATGCATAAAATGGCCCTTAACTGCTGTTTTATATTAGGTTTCCACATTCTTCTGTATTCATCAGTTATCAAAAATATAGATCAAATATGAAAAAGACGCAATTTTGAAAATAATAAATGAAAAATTATCAATACATATGATTTCGTGTTCAAATGCTGACAAATAATATAAATCCGCTTTTGAGGTACACTTCGAAATATTTTTATGTTCAGACATAAATATTTACAAGTTATCATTACATTGATGTACAAAATAAGATGATTGCAATTAACAATATTTTTTGTATCTAATTTTTCCCGAGATACATAATTTCAACATTAAGCCAAGAACTAACGCCCATGCAAGTATATTTCACTATCAAAACCGTATATGACATAATGTGCCTGACACCTTATTCGGACTTGAATCCGCAGAAGAAAAATTGTCATCATACTTTTTATGATAATAAAATGTTTCAACGTAATTATGATGGAAAGAATTTTGAAAATATAAAATATATTATTATTAAAAATAAATTATTTCTCCATGTTAAAGTCCCCAAAAGTAATATGTATTATTTTCGTCTTATGTTTTTCCAAAGAAATCTCAAAAGAATTCTTGCTCTATCAATTAACCAATACCTGTAGTATAGTAACCTTATTTCTTGAAGTTTTATTGTGTGTGTGTTCTTACGGCAACATTAATAAGTTTCATCACCAGGTCACCATCCGATGCCTTATTTTACACGGTTAAATGGTATCACTGTAAAAATCATTTTCTTACTTTAAATTTCTCTTTAGGTACTTTCTTACCGGCGTACCTAATTCATTTTTCATTCTTTTCCTTACCTTCACTTGACACTAACCCTACTTTCTGTCACTCGTAATGAAAACTTGTATGTATAAAAAATAATACCAAAATACAAATAATTATTAATCTCAGTTTACATAAATATTGACATTTATAATAATTTATTTTTCTTCTGATTTTTACTGCTTATTTTTAATATATTTCTACGTATAATTTCGTAAAATTTCTTATATAGGCTAAAATTTGTCATAATACTTTTACAATCACATGACGCCTATATTAGAAGTTTTTATTATATTCCAACATAGTTTTACTACACGTTCGTCTTTTTCTTGTTAGGAAAAAAAGTCATTAACTTAATAATTCGTTTAATGGTTATTTATTTGCTATTACTACCAATCCCACAACATCCAATCTCCAATAGTCGAGCCTTTATATACAAAATTATGTTTCTGGCTGCGTATGTGGGTTCGTATGTAGGTTTACCATCTCCTTCTCAACATATAGGCA
Organism: Druceiella hillmani; assembly: GCA_039881145.1. Lineage (NCBI taxonomy): Eukaryota > Metazoa > Arthropoda > Insecta > Lepidoptera > Hepialidae > Druceiella > Druceiella hillmani. The sequence continues at coordinate 41,351,977 of JAYKKI010000004.1, read as the reverse complement.
GATTATAGCGTTTTAGATATTTAAGAGAAACACAATTCAGTAAATAAGTTAAATAATAACCCAAGCACAATCAAATGTAGTATTATAATTTTTTTAAATTTATTAACGCAATTATATCTACATATTAGTAACTGCTTCTTTATCTATTTCTATCAGATTCTAGAGTATCCTCCGAGTTGAAACACGAAGAAGGTAAGTTTAATATCTAGAAATGTGTAACATATGATTAGAGCAATTTATTCGTGCGACGGAGAAGCATAATAATTCAATTTATTTTTTTTTTAAATTGCCAGTTAATAATATTTCGTTAATAATATAAGTAAAAAATATCATTTATATTTAAGAGAGAACATAAGAAAAGTATTTTGATCATAAGTACAAGTAAGCCTAAGAATATCTCAGATCGTAGTGAAATGTTTCATAGATGTTCACACATTTTGAAAAACTTTGTTTAAAAGTCTTAGCCAAATAAATATCTTGAAATTCATAAATATAGAGAATTTTTTTTATATTCCGTAAGGTTCCCTTGATTTTATACAACCAAAAAATAATTCATTAAGGCAATAAACGAGTAACTTTAACCTACGCGATTTTTATTTCAGAAAACAATATTACATAGAACTCGACTGGTTATTAGAACTATTGATAACTCTAATGTCTAAATATTAGCAATAATATTCGATGGGCTAAAAGCAATTAGATCGAGCTGAACGTATTTTTTTCGTCGTCATCGTGATAATACTGAAGAGTATACTGTCATGACTCCTTCACAATATAAACACAAATTTGAGAAATCTATAATTTTATACAAGTAAATATAAATAAGTAATGAATTTTAAAGAAAATGAAATGCCCTTTTTATTAATTACTTAGTCCACTATACTGAAAATGAAATAGTGCCCTTTTTATTAATTACTTAGTCTCACTATACTGAACATGAAACACTGCCCTTTTTATTAATTACTTAGTCTCACTATACTGAAAATGAAATACTGCCCTTTTTATTAATTACTTAGTTTCACTATACTGAAAATGAAACACTGCCCTTTTTATTAATTACTTAGTCTCACTATACTGAAAATGAAATACTGCCCTTTTTATTAATTACTTAGTCTCACTATACTGAAAATGAAATACTGCCCTTTTTATTAATTACTTAGTCTCACTATACTGAAAACGAAATAGTGCCCTTTTTATTAATTACTTAGTGTCACTGTACTGAAAATGAAATACTGTCCTTTTTATTAATTACTTAGTCTCACTATACTGAAAATGAAACACTGCCCTTTTTATTAATTACTTAGTCTCACTATACTGAAAATGAAATACTGCCCTTTTTATTAATTACTTAGTCTCACTATACTGAAAATGAAATACAGCCCTTTTTATTAATTATTTAGTCTCACTATACTGAAAATGAAATACTGCCCTTTTTATTAATTACTTAGTCTCACTATACTGAAAATGAAATACTGCCCTTTTTATTAATTACTTAGTCTCACTATACTGAAAATGAAATACTGCCCTTTTTATTAATTACTTAGTCTCACTATACTGAAAATGAAATACTGTCCTTTTTATTAATTACTTAGTCTCACTATACTGAAAATGAAATACTGCCCTTTTTATTAATTACTTAGTCTCACTATACTGAAAATGAAATACTGTCCTTTTTATTAATTACTTAGTCTCACTATACTGAAAATGAAATACTGCCCTTTTTATTAATTACTTAGTCTCACTATACTGAAAATGAAATACTGCTCTTTTCTTTAATTACTTAGTCTCACTATACTGAAAATGAAATACTGCCCTTTTTATTAATTACTTAGTCTCACTATACTGAAAATGAAATACTGCCCTTTTTATTAATTACTTAGTCTCACTATACTGAAAATGAAATATTGTCCTTTTTATTAATTACTTAGTCTCACTATACTGAAAATGAAACACTGCCCTTTTTATTAATTACTTAGTCTCACTATACTGAAAATGAAATACTGCCCTTTTTATTAATTACTTAGTCTCACTATACTGCAAATGAAATACTGCCCTTTTTATTAATTACTTAGTCTCACTATACTGAAAATGAAATACTGTCCTTTTTATTAATTACTTAGTCTCACTATACTGAAAATGAAATACTGTCCTTTTTATTAATTACTTAGTCTCACTATACTGAAAATGAAATACTGCCCTTTTTATTAATTACTTAGTCTCACTATACTGAAAATGAAATACTGTCCTTTTTATTAATTACTTAGTCTCACTATACTGAAAATGAAATACTGCCCTTTTTATTAATTACTTAGTCTCACTATACTTAAGCATAAATGACTAAAGTCTGTGATACGGGTTTATGGGAATAAACTGGCACTGAATCAGTTTAAGAAGTCACTGTATAATTGTAAGTAATCTTTGCAAATTACTTCATAACCTATCATCTTTATTTCATTACTTCATAACCTATCATCTTTAAAGAACATAAAGGCCAAAGCAAAATTATTGCTTGATATAAAATTCATTACGATATATTATGGATATATGAAACAGCAATTTATTCATCTATTTGATTTGCGTGCATTAGTCAGGTTGCAGATTGATACAAGCCCATGACTAAAGTTATAAAAATATATTGGCATTTTTAACTTATATGTTAAAAATGCCAATTTCTGCCGATCAATTGTCTGCCGATCAAGTCTCCGTTATATATTTCGCCATCTAACGGATAACATGAGAACCAGCTACTAAAACAGTTAATTTGTATTTTCCCAAATGATGGTCTTTAACAACAGATGACACTTGCAAAGCAATGAATTTTCCGGACTAATATCTTTTTTTTCATTTTCATATATTTCTTTAAACAAAAAACAATCTATTAATACAAAATTATTTCTTGAATTTACATTTCTTTTCTCAATTAATGAATTTAATATAACAAATGGTAGTCATATAGCAGCTTTTTAAATGTATCTGCGATGAAAATTATTTTTTTTTTAAACATCTTCTGTACTGATATTTCAAAACCCTCTTTTATCAACATAAATGAGTAGTCTAACATTTTTTTTTTCATATAAGTATATTCTCTATGAAACATCCCTGTGTCAATTATCTGACTGCAAAAATATACAAAAACCCGTATATATAAATTCGATTCAACATCTGCAATGACTTACATAATAACACAAATCAAGCTGACTGATGACATCTCGGCCTCTAAGTTATTGAAATAGTGGCTAATTTAAGGAACCCTTGTTGATTGTCTTCGCTCAGAAATTATTTTCGTTTCTCTTACTAGATTACGTTATTCTAGAATAATAATAATAAAATGATTTCTTGCAATTAGTCCAAAGTCATTATTATAATCCAGTAAATAATTACATTGGAGTGTTGAAAAGTTGCAGAGGTGTCATGTATTTCTTATTGAAGAATAATAAGAAAGTAATCAGTGATAAGTAATGACATGTAAATTTCATTAGTTTTAATGCAATGTTTTAATTTATTAAAAACAAAAAAAAATATTGATAAAATTATTAAATTTTACTACGAACATATTTTTACAAATCAGGCAGAGTCAATTACGAATTTAAAAAAATTACTTAGAGCTTACATTTTGATTAAAAATATAAAATAACAATTTTTTAAAAGCTACTCTACCTCTATAACCATGAAATACTTAATTATAACTGAAAGTAAAAAGCAGTCGTATATTCTCTAACATGTAAAGTCCATAAATTAAAAAAAATGGTGCAAGTGTTATAATCATTACATAACATTTTACTTTCGAGCGACAATAGTGTTGAGGAAGGTGATGTCCACAAAATTAATATATTACAAATCATATATTAAAGATAAAAAGGATATTGACTAGTTTACAAAAAATAAATATATTTTTTGAATCTGCATAAGATGAAATATCTATAATAGGGTCAAAATTATTCACGTTTTATTAGTATCCAGCATGACGGGTTCAAAATAATCTAAATCAATTATTATTTTTTCCGTAATGCATTATTCTATAAAAATACTAAGGCAGACCCGTTCTGGCACAAAATAAAAAATAATATTAAAAACAAATAAGATCAAAATTGAGATTAAGTATTGTCAAAATGATGTTCAATTAAAGTTATAATTTTTAATTATATCACAAGAGTATTTAGATGTTGAATTTAACTTTATATGTTTTCCTATACCTACAAGAATCCGAAACACTATCCGAAATACTTGAATATGTTTAGAGTTTTTGATAGTTTCTGAATTATAAATTTTTTATAGTTTTTTAAAGCATTAGCTTTATGACATGAATAATTGTAATAGAAACTTGATTTTTCGTTATCACTATTTAACTAACTGGCCTGTTTGACTCGTAACACGGCACCAAAAATTAACAGAAATCTGAAATATACCAATTAACATATTTTCAACTTAAGTTTTGACATGAATTTAAAAAAAAAAGTTAACATAATTTTTCCACAACCTACTACTTTCATCAGCTAATTGAATAAGAAAGTTGACATTGCTATCTTTATCCTAAAATGCAATAAGTTGAAAATTGTAATTTTCGTATATAAATAAATGACTAAAAATAAAGAAAATTGTCAGAAATGTGTTTATTTTCGAAATTAAATAAATTTTTCGAAATTTCTACCATCTTGTTCAATACAAATAGGGTGTCGGCAAAAAAAATCCTCCTTTAAATGTCTTAAAACCGTTATATTATTTTTAAATTGGTTCTTCGGTTTCCCTCAGAATTTTTTTTCAATTCAATCCAACTGCGACATCTTTTGAGTGCATCCAGTCTATGTAGTTACATCCAAATGGAAAAGTCGACTGGATTTACTAGAAGATCATAGAGACTATGTGTGCCAAGATTTATTACTTTCCTGGCTATTTATCGTTTACTCCAAAATAATGTCTTACCTCGAAGCTACAGTGACAGGATTCACCTCGTTTTGTAATATCATATCCCTATACGTCTTTAAATGTACATTATCTAGAATATCATTTAGATTGCCTCTTAAAATTTTATGGAAGACTTTCCGTTCAAGAAATCTGAGATTATACAGGAGTCAGTTAGCTGCTTCTTTAATAGCGCAAACTAAAGATAGATACTATATTGTTCCTAAAAATTGAGTCCACAATATTAAATTTGAAATAATTTTCATTTTCCTCTTTGTTTCTCAACATTTGCTGAAAATAATATACTTCTTTGTTAATCTTTAAATTCCAATTTTTTAACTTTAGTCACATAAACGATATCCGTCTCCCTGGAATATACGATCTATTTCAGATTTTGGGACACTGGTTTGGTATTCTACTACTTTAACACTTGTCGATTTATCTCTTTGATTAGAAATCTAAAGATAATACGGTGGTTTATAGACCATCGTACCAATTCCCAGTTGTACCATCTCGCATAACTATAATATTAATGCATTTCAGCATAGTCTCTTGATAAAACAGACCATAATGACTCACTCACTCTACTCACGGTTTTTTTTGTTCCAAGTAAATATATAAAAACCTTAAATAGTTCAATAACCTATTAATCTTACCAAAATGTTCAATTTATATAGTGATACTAATCCAGATAACTGCATACTTCAAAATCTGGGGAAAAACCAAAAAGTCGTTAGAGAAACTACATACCATAAAAGGAGAGTAAATTAACCGTAAATGCAAAAGTAGGCAGACAAGTGAGTAACTACTTCGGCTAGATTGGCCGGCACAAGTAGTATTATTCTAAAAACGAGTTAAGATTATGTCATGTTGTTACTCCTTATGACGAATATGGCTCAAAATTAATCATATTCTTTTTCAATTTTTACTTTCTTAATTACTCACAGAAATTATAATTTTTCACTCACTATATTTTGAGTTCAGTTTTAGGGTCACTCCTTTAAGATAGCAATGTCAAAATTTCATTCAAAAAGCTGAAAGAATAAGAAGGTTTTTGATGTAATTTCTGGAAAAAAAGTGATGTAAATTTTTTTAAAAAATGATTTAAAAATCAATTGGTTAGAATATCTCGTGTTTCTCTTAATTTTTTGGGGGCCATGTTAAAACGTAATAAGTAAATAATTTTATCTCGAATAGGCCAGTTAGTCAACTAGTCATAAAATAATCACAATTATTTATGTCATAAAAAAAATTTATCTTCAATCCATGAGGTGGGATAAAAAAATTATAACTAAGGAATTATAAAACATGATTGAATATACATAAAGGTGTTTCTGATATTCCTTAATATTCCATACTTGCTTCTCTTGACACTATTTTTTGGACATTATGTATAGCCCATGCGTAAAATAAACCGCACCAATGTGAAATGGTGTAGCAACACTAATTTTCTAATACTATGCGTAATACTATGTCTATATGTCTATATTCCTCATAAACGCAAATTTTCATAACTGAGAAATAGATATAAAAAAGAAAGATCTCAAAAGAAATAATTCAGCGTGAAAAAGCAATTTTTTCTTAGTGATCGATGTGCCATGTTAGCACTGAAAACACTCTTGTAAAAACTCCAATATTTACTGAGTACGTGAGAATATTTCAACAGACACTGAATAACATAGGATTCTTTATATTTTCTGACTACAAAATAATCAATAACCTGCACCTCTTCAATAATTCAGATCAGTGTAAAAATCTAACCACCGGCATTAAAATTTTTTTCGAATTTCCTACTCGAGAGCAAGCTTCGTATAGTTGACCGTGAGAAAAGCGGGATTCTTTGAGGTTGATACCTCAATGTTTTAAAGTTTCTCCTTGCGCATTGTTAATTGTAAAACTATAAGTTAAATTGATTGGAAAGTGCAGTCTTTTAAATTGGAATGGCAGTTCATTAAAGGTCAGTGGTATTCTGGGGATAAATACTGTGTATCCTTTGCCCTTTCCAGTTATAAGTTCGGCTTCGGTGATCTTATTCGGTAGCTGTTTGACGATCAACCTTGTTCCATTACGTAGTTTTGGTGGATTGAGATTTCTGAGTAGTATGATCGGAGGTTAAATTTTCAGTCAAAAGCAGTGTAGTTGATACTTGCAAAGTTTAAAAATTCTGTAGAGAAGGACACTTTCTTCAACGTTTACTATCATGTCGATCAATTTGTAAATTCTCTCTTCACCGGAAGTTTTCCCAGTGCCACCTGACGCATCCAAGTAAATAATTCGGCCAGTGTTGTTATTGATCCGGTCCATGATAACGTTGTAATTTTTTTTATTGTTATTGAGTAGTGGTTTATTGTGAGTAATGTATTGAAGTAGTTCATTGATGCTGTAGCTTTTTTCCGTTATAATTTCGAAATTTGGCATACTGAAAGCATCTTGTCGTGATGCTGATATCCCAAGTTGCACTAAGGTCTGGTTTTTTAATGCTAAATATTTATCTTCTAGGCAAATGAGTGTTTCATTGAAGATGTCGTCTTTGAATTCGATGGTCAGTTCTGGATGAGCTTGTCGGATTTGGTACAGTATGTCATCCATTAGCAGATGTTATCCATTTTTCCGATTACGTCGTGTTTGTGCTTGTTATATTCTTTCGTCGGGTCGTAACGGACTGCTTCATTTGTTAGGTTGTACTGTTACTTGTCCTGGTCCACGCTTCTCGTGGGGTGATATTTTCATGGGTGGCTTGCGTTCGCAGTCTTTTATCATAATATTGTGTCACAATTCTTGAATCTCCAATTCATTCATTTCGTTGTTCTTTGGTTTATCTACTTCTCACGTTGCTCATTCTTGTTTATTGAGGACGTAAACGTGTTTCGCGCTCTTCAACTGTTTCGTGTTTTAGCTATTCTTTTTATTTTCTCCGTTTTGCTTCGGAACTAACAAGATCTTCTCCTCATACGTTTGGGTATTACATAAAATATAAATCAAATCAACTTTTTATTAAGAAATCGCTATGTATAGTTTAAACCCTTTTCACACTTTATTTTCGATTTATTTTCAGTCACTGCATCACTTTGATTACTCACACTACACTGTTTGTTTTTATTCATTCGCTGCACTTCACTGGTAAGAAACTGACATTCGAACTTACAACGGATCTTACTTTATATACCCCTACCAATAAGTAGCCCCATCCATACAAAAAAGGCTTCGAATGTTCTGGAACATTCTGAATGTCCTAGAACATTCCACAACATTCGAGAATATTCTGGAATGATCCACAATCATATTCTGGTATATTACCAAACCCTCCACACTATTCTTAAACATTCCACAATATCCCAGAATGTCCCGGGATGTTCAGGATGTTCTGGATAGTTCTAGAAATTTCTAGAGAGCTAAACTTCCAGCCCTTAAGCATGCCCTACATACATGTATAATCGGGAACCTTCGTCATGGATGGAGGATAGAGGGCTACCACGCCATATAATTCCCTTGTTCGTACGGGGACCCGTTTCGGAGTTTTGGCGACACGCACATTGTACACTTACTTTTATAATATATATATATATATATATATATATATATATATATATATATATATATATATAAATATATATATATATATATATTGATTATGCCTATTATTCAACGTCATGTTTTTTTCACTATTTGAGGTACTATGGCTCACTTTGCTATTACCGGTGTATTTTTAAATATATATTATGCACCTATAATATATTCAATAATTGTTATCTCAGATTAATATACAAGCATTTCTTGTTCCGAAACGATACTATAAAGATATAAAAATACTATCTCTCATATGGGTGCAAAGATTTGTTTCTATGACCGTTTTTCTATGAAAGTTTATTTCTATGACCGTTTTTCAGCAAAAATATATTTATTCTTTTTTATAATAATGTTAAAATTCCACTTCTTCTTGCCTTTGTCTGTTGAGATTTAATCTGTTTGACAACGTTCATAAATTATAGTATTATATAGTATAGCCTACTAATAGCCTTGGAAATAAATATTTTTAGAAATCCTTTAAAATCATTAATTTATTTTTCCTATTAGACCACGAAAGACATTTATTGTCATTAATTGTGGCTATGAAATATGTTAAAATCGTAATGTTTTCAACTACTCTGGAAAAAATTAACATGAGAAAAAATATTTATACCAATGGCTTAAATTAATGAGTTGCACTGACATTTGATTGATGAGTTACATTTGATATTTCTTGATACTCGAATTTTTCACCTTGAGTGTTGGTGACAGAATATATTTTTACAAATGATTTTTAGGCTACAAATAAACCTTGCTTTTTTAGATTCTAAGTTTCTTTTGGTTACAATTTTGCTATATGTATCGTGGTGGAGTAGTCATCTAGCTATCACATGAAGCGTGTTGCAGTACAGAATACTCTCAATTGCTTATTTGCACCTAATAAACATGCACGGAACCTTTTGTCGGCTTGTCCCCTTTTATTCATAAATATGTCTAAACGTTATAATTGTGAAACTTAATTTTACAGACGACATACTTCTAAAGATTTAACTATTTGTTTGGGAATTACGAGCTATAAACAATTTTATCTCCTAAATTTTGACAATACGTGTCATGAACAGTATTTTACAGACCTAGTTATTTATTATTCTATTACCTATACTACACCAGTATTGATGCTTTATCCGAGTTAAAAAATCTAGTTACTTAATTTTTTTCGACATGTTCACATTCATGACCGCATTTATTTAAATTATGTCCTATATCTATTTTGGAAACATGAAAAAGGTAGTAAAATATATTTTGTAACCCCTACACAGTATATTTAGACTTCTACATTATTATTCTTCACCGCAGTTGTAAACTTTCTAAATAGATGAATATTTTTTTAATTAGTAAGTTTATACAATAAGAACAGACTTTTTTATTTCTATTAAAATATTACATCATGAAAAAGAAAATAAATAAATTATATTCATTCCATTGGTTATTCAAAATGTGTTTTGAGGCTTGTCACTTTGTTTCAACTTGTCTAGCTATACTGAGTTATTTAACTATATGAGAGGTAACACTGAATTTTTTTACGATCTCAAAAATAAAACCAATTAGCAAGTTTGCATTTAGAGTTGTAAATAGTTGTAACCACAGAAAGATTCATTGAATAAAACGTCGCATAGAGTGTCACGGTAACTATCTTGTCGGCCCATTCTTCCTTGGGTATCTGTTACATAACATTACATTTTTTTAGAAACCAGGAATTGCATTTTTATGGTGTATATTTTATTATTGGGAAATAAATGGAAATCAGATGAAGCGAGATGAACCATAATTTCAGCTTTATAAATATAAAATATATTTTTCGGTCGTTCGTCTGGCTGATGTTTCAGAGGTTTTGTGGTATTAAAGTAAGACTATATTGCGAGAATATTACTCTAAGCCTTGTTTCGCAATAATAAGCAAACTTTTACTGATGTATCAATTTGCTCTAACTATTCTTTTAATTTCCAGAACAAACGGTATACAATAACTCATCCGTCCGAAGTACGAAACGGCAGTATATCTTCCAGCATTTCGTCCATTCTTTAATAACAGTGTATTTTAATTTTGACACACATGATAATGTCAAATAGAGCATTTATATCACTGCTACCAAAATTTTCTAACTTTTCACGGCGCCAATCAACGCGACGGTGTTTTAGAAGTTCGGTTAAATCATGGGGTATCTATCTATCACAAATTTCCTGACACATAAATTTCAATGCAGAATTTTCTGTTCTTGACTCATACCAATATTTATGTTTACTCACACTTGTTGATCGTATAATAATAGTGATAGTCCAACTTGAACGGCACATAATTTATGTTATTTTGAATTATCACTGTTGTTGTACATTCCTCACGCAGATTAGATGTAAACATCAGCAACAGATGAAGTAATAACCGAAGTCGATCGTATCATTGTTATTGATTGAATCCAGAATAGAAGTCATTAAAAATCATCAAACGAAAATTTTCTTTTATCTTAAAAATTTGAATCCCATAATGAAACTATTTTAATAGAATGTAATATTTAGCAAATAAGACGTGTGAAAATGTATAAAATATTCGTTTACTTAATTCGCTTACTATTATTTGTGCTTACAAGTAAAACACCGAAGAAAAAAGAGGAAGCTGAATAAAGTATGTATTCTTTTACAAATTTCAGGTTTCCTTTACGCGAAGAGTTGAATCTATTTATTTAGAGAATAAATGAAGCCGGTCTACCCTCCTGGTACTACAAATATACCAAGTTCATACTATCAATCGACCAATCGGTACAATAGGAGAAGACATCCCGTGCCTTTGGAATTACAAATTCTGCGTGTGGCCTTTTGTATATTGCAGGTGGGTTCAGTGGTTCCCTTTTCGAAAGTGACGTTAGCGCTAAAAATATCTATCTGAAGTGGAAATATCTGACGAGAAAGAAAAATAAAAGTTTTGTTAAGAATGAAATAGTTTGGAACTAAAGAAAGAAAGGGGCGTATATATATATATATATATATATATATATATATATATATATATATATATATATATATATATATATATATATATTTATATATATATGTATATATGTATATATATATATATATATATATATATATATATATATGTAACATTATATTTCACGTTACGAGCATTTTTCGTATATTCGTTATGTTGTTATTCCTTATCAAATATTTTTCTTAAGTTTTTTTCACAGATATTTTGTTCATAATTACATTTATTGTAGTATGCTACAATACTATTATTATTTACAATTAAAACATATGAAAAATAAGTCTATACAGCTTAAAATAATATCAATTAACATTTAATAACCTTGGTTGTATTAATTGCTGTGCACTGATGAGCTATTGAATTTATTAAATTTTGACATGTTTTAGTCAAAATAGCGTTCCAAGATTCGACATAGGCTTCCCAGGGTACCTTCAAATCGCTTGTCTTTTTAACGGCTACCCTCTTCTTAACTTTGCTCCAAAGATTTTCTAAATCCTAGCTTTAGGCAAAACCAATCTAATACAACGATTTATTTGTTCAGATAGGAATCTTTTTACTGAATGAGTGGTGTGTTAGGGTCGTTATGTAACTGAAAATTCCCTACGTATGGCAACGTCTCTTCAGCATAAGGAAACATATTGTCCTCTAATATTTGATTATATTTGAAATAATCCAATAGGCCGTCAATTTTGTTTCCTTATCCATCATTATGCCATGAGAAACATGCCCAAATTTTAATGTTTCCACCTCCATGCTTCACTTATTTTTTTGTATAGCTAGAATTCAGTGCTTGGTCAGTAGGTTCATGTATATATTATTTTCTATCCGACCTAATTTAATTTATTTTCATTTCGTCCTAAAATAAAATACCTTTCCACCGCTTTCTTCAACTGTCATACTGTCTCTTAAAATTTAAACGAGTGGTGGAGTGGTGTTCCTTTGTCAAATGCGATACTCTTCTGGCAATTCTTCCAAATAGTTTTACATCCGCAAGGCATTTCTGTACGTGTAGATACACATTCGTTGTCAAAAACTTCCCTTTAAATATTTCAGATATCTTCAACGGTTGATCACTAAATAAACTAATAAATTTGATCGACTAAAGATATAATCAAAAAGTTCTCAGGTGTGATTGTTATTTGTATTTTACGCGTCCGAATGACGTTATCAGTTGTTATTAATCTTTTGATGTGCTAAATCGCATCGAAAACCTTAGTTTTAGAGTATTTCTAATGATCAGCAATCTTGTTGTAAGACTAATTACTTTTAGTATCAAGTATCATAATGTCTTTTACGTATAAGACCATGCACATATAACAATGACAACAGATTACAGGAGTCAATAAAATTCAGTGTAAATTGTATTAGAAATTAAAAATTTTCTGCCTTTTTTATGTATTTCTAATTATTTTTCCAATGACCAATATCTTTGGAATACGACCTCTTTAGAAAATACTTAAATAATCCTAGAAGTTTAATTTTTTTCATTGCCTAGGATGAAGTGTATAAATCCTACAAGTAAGTTACCAATATGTTGATGTCATTAAAACTAATATCAGGAAGATAATTACTTGTATACCTAAAAGTACCTCCGACATGAGTCGTCTCTAATTATATGAACATAACTCTAAATATATATGTATATATATATATATTCTTTTCTTTTTCGATAGAAAAGTATTTTTTCTTACAATAGTTTCACAATAATAATAATATTTATACATTCGGTTATTGTAAACGAAATATCTGTCAAAAAACTTAAGAAAAATATTTGATAAGCAATACCAGCATAACGAATACATGAAAAAATACTCGTATCGTCAAATATAATGTAGTATAGAAATGCGCCTTTCTTTTTTTAGTTCCGAACAATTTAATTTTTAACAATACTTTCATTTTTCTTTCCCGTCAGATATTTATACTTCAGATTTTTAGCGCGAACGTCACACTCAAAAACGGAACCACTGAACCCACCTGCAATATACAAAAGGCCACACGCAAAATTTGCAAATCCAAAGGCACGGGATATCTTCTTCTTTGGCTTCATTCATTCTCTACATAAAGAGATTCAACTCTTCGCGCAAAGGAAACCTGAAATTTGTAAAAGAATACAAATTTGGTTCAGCTTCTCCTTTTTTCAAATGATTATTTTTCTTCGGTGTTTTACTTGTATGGCACAAATAGTAAGTGAAGTAAGTAAACGAATATTTTATAGATTTTCACACGTCTTATTTACTAAATATTATATTCTATTAAAACAGTTTAACCTTGGGATTCATGTTAATTTTTAAAACACAAACAATATGTTATAAAAATAAGATTAATTAAATATTATAAATTGGTTTAATTTAATATCAGACATGTTTTTATTGTTATGTACTGTAAAAATATTAATGAAACAAAGAATTTTTACACAATATATATTAGATGTACTGCATATAAAAATACTTAAAAATAAGAAGCAAAACACGTGATTATTTCGGCGTTTAAAACTCATAAATATATTTTTTTATATATTTTATTGGAACAATAAAAGATTTTAAAAATCTTGACTACTTATATCTCACTCTTTCTTTAGTGCTGAAAATTAATGGTGGAGATCAAAATACACGCGGTTTCTCACAATTATTTTATTTTTAGAATGGCAGTTCTGCTATTTCCATAATTTTATTGCTACAGCAATAAATAATTAGTTTTATATTATATTTAGCCGACCGAATTGTATTCTTGCATATTTTGCATTAAAACAAAAAAGATCTCAAAACATTTTATGAAGGTCTGCAAGTATTTATTTATCATTTAGAAAGCTATGATAACTTGGTTATTAATTTGTAAATACTACATAGATTTAGTTTATTGAAAATAAGCCAATAAATATTCACAGCTCGTCATCCAGATTCGCGCGGGTAGCACTGAATGCTCTTAGAACTCGTCACTTTTATAAATAGTAATACTAAATTGTTTTCAATTTAAATTTCAAAATACTAGCTAGTAAAAATTCCTTATGTATAAAGTGTCACCCACCTTTTTACTCAACTCAATAATGACTTCAATATCAGTCGTTCTTAATTATATGATCACAACTGCGCGCACGCACTCACACGCACACGCACACGCTCACGAACACGCACACGCACACGCACACGCACACGCACACGCACACGCACACGCACACGCACACGCACACGCACACGCACAAGCACACGCACACGCACACGCACACGCACACGCACGCACGCACGCACACACACACACACACGCACGCGCGCACGCACACGCGCACGCGCACACACGCACACAGGAGATGAGGAAATACAGGTGGGCAAGGAAGTAAAAAAGAAGAAAATTATCCATTCCTTCTCATCTTGTTTGACCTCTCAAATACCATTATTATTGTTCCAGAATTCGTCAGAGTGAACAATTACTCGCTATAGATGGTAATATATTTGAGAATAAGAATAGTATGAAAATATTGAAGTGCTAATCTAAGGCTATGAGTACCTAGAAATTTTAATCTAGCATTAAGCTAAGCGAGACTGCAAAGTTTCTTCAAAATGTTGAAAAAAGAAATAGGATATCTAAGTTATGCCATTCAAGTATTTAAATTCGGTTAGAACTTATATTCCCTTATTTTTAAAAACGAAATAGAAAGGATGCGTAAATTTTGATGATGTTCCAATATATTTAATCGCTTCCCAGTCAAGAAAAAAGGTATCAAAACTCATATGATGTGTGAGGGTTTAACAAAGGTAAATTTTGGTTTTAATAAGATTAAGTTTTTGAAGGCATTGTGAAGAACATGTTTTATTCAAAATTCGGGAACTAGCATTGTTTACTAGCTGCCAACTAAGATTTTGGTCAAACAAAAAGAAAGAAATCAAAAGTAAGCTCAGGTCTTTTATACTAAAATAAAAATGGAAAAATAATGATCATCATTTTAGAGTAACAGATATAAATGTGTCTTATAGGGCCAAAATTAGAAGTCTTTGTGCTTCATCATTTACTAACTTTAATCAAAACTGCGTTAAATAATGTAAACGTATGTCACGTTTACATTATTTGTTTAATATACAATATAAGTAATAGTGTATTTAATTCATTAGCTCTTTCTCAATGTATTAGTATTACTTTTTCAAAAGAAAAATATTTTGATTAAACCATTTAGTAAAACATATTTGTATGGAATTGAAATTTAGTTATCTTAACACAATATTCGCAATTTAATTATCTAGGCACAATAAATTTGATTTTTACATACTTTTTACTATGTGGATAATAAAATTGTAAAATTTTGCGACTCTATATTAAAAGAATTTACTAACAAAATATTCGGAGTAACATAATAAAAATAATAGGATACAAAAGCATTGTATTTGGAATGTTTGTCCGTCTTTGTCTCTGATACTGTTTATTTATTCACACATCACGCATGAATACGTGTAATTAGAATTATTTCGATAAAATTCAAGTATCTACTCTGTAGGGTCTGCGGTAATACATCGGCTATGTTTTATCGCAATCTACCAAGTAAAAAGATTATAAGTTTCAATACAAAATGTATTTACTTTAAAAAAATATTACTTAATATTTTTTTAAGGTCTATGCAAGCGAAGTCACGAAAACAGTATAGAAGAGATGGAGCCTTTCTCTCCTACGTTCCCATCACATATTATTGAGTTAATGTATCCATTATATATCATCAAATTTGATTGAAAATTGCTATGTATGTCAACTCCTAAATTTTAAAAGTGAGATTTTTTTGTGATTTTCATATAAACACCAAATCTCTTTGTATTGTATGTATCATAAAATTAAACATATTTTGAATAAAACTTGTTATTCAATATATTTATGTCTCCCAAACCACATTCTAATAAAATCTAGATAATACTTCTTAAGTTATATATCTTTAAAACTATTCAACGTACATTTTGTTTCACATGAAAACTTTACACCATTACAATATTTTAACTGACAATTAAAGGACAAACTACTACACGCTGCGAGTAAAACTCGTTTTAAAAAACATAAGTTCTTACGGAGCAACACAGATTCATGTATTGATTGCCATATTGAATCCATCAGTTATATAGACAATATTTGATTAATTTCAGAATCTTTAGTGATTTTTTGTCAATAGTAATATTTACTTACATATGTCATAATGATTTCTCAAATATTAACACGTTTTGTAATAATTATAGACTTAGATAGAATTAACTAAAAATACGAGATTTAATCTAAGGGAAGGAAATCTTTAAAACAAATTTCCATTTAAACATATATAATATGATGTTATCAAACAACTTTAAAAATCCAATTTGTGGTGAATATAAATAAAGGACAGTCTGGCAATATTTTAGAAATGATTTCAAATTAAATTTAGTAAGCTTGTAGTAATAGTCATAAATTAACTACTAATTAATTATAAATGCGGAATAAATATACATACATTATTGTATTTTAATGGTAAATTCAGTTCTGTGCCGCATGAAAATATTTATAAATTTTAATATAATCGAATTAAATTACAAAATTTTAGACTTTAGATTTGTGGTACAATCAGTTGAAAATGTACAGTATCACGATTGTTTGAGAAAAGCGATATTCAAGCTTAATAAAGCGATTATGGCTTGGAGATCAACTTGTGAACTCGGTAATGATGACGTGTTCACCAAAACCGTTTCGTTCATAAAATATGTAAAGCGCTATAAACAGTATCGTGGAACACTTGGTTGTATTGTTTAAAAAAATATACTTCTTTCGATATAATGTACAGGCTAAACTCTTGAGAGCTGATCGACTTACATTTACAACCTGCAGTATTCCTCGTTGAACAGATCAATTCCTGTGGTTTATGTAAAAACATGAATTCCACTGTAAATAAAAGAATTTCTTCAAAATCCAGAATATACTGAATACTTACAACATAATCTTGATATGACTAAGAGTATGAGTGGTTTGGACGGATTTATTAAGGCCGATCATCTTATAAGACATTTAAAATTCGCGCCAGTTTTATTAAGTCACCCGCTGTGAGGCTTAAATATGGTAAATCAAACTCAGATGGTGAATTAACCGCAGCCCTGGCCGATATAGCTGAAGGAATTGTGGATTACATTTAACTCGAGAATTTTCAAATATTATGAGAGTAAATTTGAATAAAACATCATATTACGTATCTGCGGATAACTTATGTGAAATCCACATTAAAACTAGTATTGCAGTTTTAATACGGATTTCATTTTTAATACCTATTTGGTTAAACATATATTTATATCTTCAGAGCGATGTGAGGCTTTTTACTGTCGCATTTGTCATTTGTTGTATCAGCATACATTTATGAACGAGAAACTTATGTGTGCAACCTATCACTATTTCCTTAACATCAATTAAACTAGATCTAAATCTTTTAAATCCTTAAGTTTGTTATATCGATGTTTTACACCACAAAATTGCATCCAGAAGAAAAGTTGGTAATGGGTACCTGATTTTTTTAATGTCCTATTTCTTGGTTTAATCTAAGTTTTAAGCCTTTTTATTATATTTTAAAAGAAACTATGGCCATTTTTATTTTACTTATCACTATCTTTTACGTTTTAGACCCATATTGAAACATTTCTTATAGTACCAGAGAATTATAAAAAATTGGAGACACTGGATTATATCAACAAATCACACTTTCCGTTATTGACAAATATAGATAATGCTTTACAACATATTGACGACCAAATTATAAAAAACTATTTTAATGGCTAATGAGTCTCTGAAACGTGGAATGAATTTGAAGACAGTTTCTTGTCTTCATTCCGATATTAAAACTTTGTTATCTTTACTAAATACTATCGCTTATGAAGGCAAGAGATTCACGTTGGGATAGGATGAATGGTACAATATTTTCTTGGATATATTGTGAGAAATAGTAAATAATAAGTGCAAAAGAAACAATCTTTAACAAAATTAAAGTTAAAAACTCATTAAAAAAGCGTAGAATGATGAATATAGCGAGTAGATATTATCAAGAAATTCAAAATCTTATGTAAAAAAGAAGCGACTAGAGAATGTGTTAACTATAAAATCATTATCAATAGCTTTCTATTTCCTTGCGATTAACATTTCGGCCTCGTTATATGCTTTTATAATAGAAAAGGTTTTCACGATAAGGAGTAACAATAATTTCATGCGTCAATTGCAGGGCAAAACATCATCAAAACACGTTTAAAACATAGTTGAAACCAGTTTAAATAACAGGAAAAAACTTGGTGTCTGCTATTTCAACTTTCATTTTATTTGTATTTTTACCTTGGGCGAAACGAAAGGATTATAAGCGTCTGTACATGAATTATTCTTATTCTTAGATATATGACCAGCAAATGGTTGCACTTTTCCACTTTTGAATAAATGGTTTACCAGTTAATAAAAAAGTTTTTCTTTGACTTAAGTGGATGTTATTTTGTTTTGATATTAGGTAAATTCATTTTAAAAATAAAATTAAAACTTCATCTAAAGAAAAAATATTACAATACAATAAAAAATTAAATTAATTTTTAACGATGAAAACTTTGATGTGGTGCACGAATATGTAATCAAGTTACTTCGACATTTTTAGTTGAACTAAAACTTTAGTTGAAATAAACTTACCTAATAAACACAATAAAAATGAACGAAAAAATATATGGTAAGAATAATTTTGTTCCGTCACTTCTATAAATGAGTTGTGGGCTCTGCTGCAAAGCACTGGACTTTCGACTTGGAAGTTACTAAATTCTGATATTGCGAGAAACAAAACATAATTCTTTGTTTAGAGAAATGTAATGAGTGCATTTTAATATCATGAACGGTTTATTTTCTTGGACATATTTTAAAGACGCGGAGTGACGATTTTTCACCTCAACCAAAGAATTACTTTTAAACCTTTTGGAATTAATCATAGAAAATTTTAGATCAAAATTGTTTTAAAAATATGGACGTAGATATTCACATCACCACCTCATAGCAACATTTTTTTATAAAGTATTAGTCCACGGTCAAATTGTTGTAAGATGATTTAGCTTCTATTTTACTCTGACCTTTACGCTCATATTTTGTACGTAGCCTTTAATAAATTATATATCTTTTGGTATATTTCACAAAACAAAAAGTTTTTCACCGATGTTGATACGTACGTTATGTGCTTATTAGGATAGTCAAATTTCGAAAGAGTTCTTTACACTGTTTGGTTCAAATTGTTTCAATATCAACCGACATTCTTGTGTCCCGATATACACGTATAAACGATATTATGTTCAGAAATGAGCAAGCTGAATGAGAGGATGATGTCCTCCAGTACTTAGCTCCCGCTTTTAGGGAATTCTATTTTGATAGATTTTATATTATTAAATCTACATAGAGGCAAAGCTGTAACTCACACATCGATCATTCTATATCAAAACTCTACAAGAACTTAGTTACCTCTGTCTCACTACTTTTTATGGCAAGATTTTAAAAATGCATCTTGGATCTTTCACTGTAAAATGTTTGATTTAATTTCACTTTCTTTTATCTACTTTCTTTAAACTTTTATGTTTGGCATGGATAATATATTGTTAATCTTTTATTTAGATTTTAAATTAAAAAGTTGAATTTTAGCTATAGTTGGTGGCATCATCAATCTTTAAGATTCTTGAGATAACACTTTTTGAATTCCGTGGAAAACATTTCTTACCTGAAGATCATTCTCAAGAGGTTCTATTCAACAATAACCCATTTTAATGTCTTATTGGGATTGAAATTAATTCAATAAACGTTATTCAGCATTTTCAATCTAGATAACGCGACGTAATCTTACCCATAGGAAGAAACAGCGGACCCAATATTTATTAGGACATTGTTGAAACTAAGTACTTGATTCTTAAGTGTAATTATAGTCTATGGACATTCATAGAGGATGTTGTATTCAATGTTTATAATCTCTATTTATTATCTTCAACTAGGATTTAATAGGTACCAATTTATGCACCAAGTTGGTTTTAATGATAAACTTTCTGGCCTCTTTATATTATATCTATATTCTATCTAAATTTTTCAAATAAATAGATTTGCGGCGGTAAAAAGTATCACCATCCTTATCAGCTAGAAGACATCCTCTAATGAACATAAACTTATATTTTTCATATGTGAGTGCGTGCGTGCGGGCAAGCGTGCATGCCTGCCTGCGGGCGTGCGTCCGTGCATGCGTGCGTGCGTACGTGCGTTCCTGTGTGCGTGGGTGCGTGTGCGTGTGCGTCTGTGTGTGCGCGCATTTGTGTGTGTGTGTATGTGTATGTGTATTATGGTGCCCTAATCGTTAGATATATTTGTAACATGCCTACCATATTTCAAGTCCTTAACACTTTTGGAAGACCTATAGATGACCTATAGATTTAAGTGATCCGTCAGTGAGTGAGTGAGAGTATGAGCTACGAAATAGACTATACAAAATTGACATATGTAATATCTTATAATCTTGTAGTTTTCTCTTGATATACTAAAAATCCCGCACGTCATTCAGCATTTACATGGAACTGAATTATCATAAATTAAAATAATGATGTAATTTTGGCAACTTTCAAAATATTAACAATATTTAATGAAGCATTCGAAAATAAATAAACGAATAAAAATACGCAAGCGTAAACAAATATTACAAAGGTTGATGCCGATGTATAAAGATAAATTATTGTCCTGTAAGTTATAATACTCTATTGTTGAGTTGAAACAAAAGAAATGAAACTACGTGATGTAGTATTATTTCTACTATCTTTAATTTCTTTACCACGACCTAGGTTTCGTTATATTACAACATCTTCAGGTGGGATATTAGCAAAGATTAACTCTTAGGAACAACCAACAGCATTTATATGTTTCAAACACAATAGCGGAAGACTACTTTGTGCGGATTTTTCCATTGTTTATGTTAGTGAGTTTATTGCAGGGGCGCAGACTAGGTTTTATTATATTACAGAGACTTATACAATATACCAGTATTCTAGTTGGGGTAATAAATTCAATTGTTGTTATTATGTGAAATTATACAATGCAAACTTTAGGGTGTATGTAATAAAATTAAATGGAAGTTATTGTCGGTAATATATTGCAAAGGCAAGAGTATTTGAAAGTAAGGCCAAGGTAATATGACAAATACTCTTGCCTTTGCAATAATGACAAATACTCTTGCCTTTGCAATATATTACCGACAATAACTTCCATTTAATTTTATTACATACACCCTAAAGTTTGCATTGTATAATTTCACATAATAACAACAATTGAATTTATTACCCCAACTAGAATACTGGTATATTGTATAAGTCTCTGTAATATAATAAAACCTAGTCTGCGCCCCTGCAATAAACTCACTAACATAAACAATGGAAAAATCCGCACAAAGTAGTCTTCCGCTATTGTGTTTGAAACATATAAATGCTGTTGGTTGTTCCTAAGAGTTAATCTTTGCTAATATCCCACCTGAAGATGTTGTAATACAACGAAACCTAGGTCGTGGTAAAGAAATTAAAGATAGTAGAAATAATACTACATCACGTAGTTTCATTTAATTGCGAATAATGAATTTCTACAAAATTAACGCCAAATATATTCAATATTTGAAACAAAAGGTATACAAATTAAGTAGATAATGATAATTAAGCACAAAAACGAACACATAGAGTATCTTGTATAATTAGATATAGTATCTCAAAAGCTGATAAAGTATAGAACATTAGTTTACTTTTACAGTGTAAATATTTCTGAATCATCAGATTCAGAAATGTTTCTTAGGGAAATAAAAAAAATGAAATAATTTTCAAAGAGACTTCTTTATAAAACCAATAACAAATATTAGGATTTCGTTTATGTATGTAGGTATATATATATATATATATATATATATATATATATACATATACACATGTATATATATATATATATATGTGTGTGTGTGTGTGTGTGTATGTGTGTGTGTATAAATATAATATAAGATCAAAGATCCTTTAAGAAAAAACGTAGAAATATATTTATTATTACTTTTGCCTGTAAACATTCACTTCATATCACCAATAACATGTATTTTTTAAGGTTAAATGTAAAATGAAGGCAAATTACACAATTATATTAAATGTGACAAAAATAAAAATTGTAAACATTTCAAGACGCGACTTGCGTCAAACTTGGCCAAGAGTACGTCAATGCAGAAGTGTTGATTGGTAACTCAAATTGAATTTGTGATCTGTACAGCAAATACACTTATATATACAACTTTTTCGATTCCTTATTGTCAGTTTATTACTATCACTAAAGAAGAGAGTAGATAAATATACAATTTTAAACCAATATAACAATGAATAAACTACTAAACCATTTATTAATTTTGAGTTTTATAAATCTCAGTCTGCAATATATTATAAACCAAGACCTAAGGCCGGAAATTGTGAAAATGAGGACCATTAATTTGAGAAATATGAGAAGTGAATATATGGATTTTGATCCCGAACAAAACATCGACCTAAATTTACCCAGTGATGCCTTAAATTCGGTAGTTCCATTTGAAGTTAACGAAGAAAACAATTTAAATAACATTAACGTTCACAAGATCACATCAGCTAAACAAGAAGACTGTGTTTATAAAAAGGAAGTATCGTACGTTACTAGGGTGACAACACCTGGAGAAGCAGATGAGCAAAGGCACAAAATTGTGAAAAGGCAAATAATATCACCTGACTATGACTTTTATGGAAATTTTGGGTTTAATAGAGATGACATTGATAGTGAATACTTAAAAAGAAATTCGAAATTTATATCATGATAAATGAATATGTCTCGATGTTTGTTATTTATTTTACTACTCGAAGGTAATCAATGTTAGAATTAAGCTATTAAAGACTGATTTTTTTCTCATATATATTTTATTTTTATTTCTATATTGGGAAATTACATCTATATATATATATATATATATATATATATATATATATATATATACATATATATATATATATATATATAGGTGTGTGTGTATAAGTCATGACTAACTAATTAGACACACAAAGGATGAGGCATAACATAATATGAAATTAATTATAAGCCAATACTTACTTTAGTTGTAATATCAAATATATTCAAGTTGATGTAATATAATTTAATTTTCTGTGTGGATACCATTGCTGGATATTACTATTTAACATCGTCGCGGCCTCGACTATATACTGCATGTTACAGCATATTTGTATAAAAATGTTATTCCAAGGTATTTGAAAACTATCATAAAAGTAGTTTATAGTGGCTGTCCATTGAGTTGCAGCTCTTTTCTTCACTTCGTACCACAGATCCTCTACAGGATTTATCTGGGCTATTTGCAGGCCAACATTATCGACATGATTTAATGGAATACACTGTATGTTTGCACATATAACCAACCACTTTTTAAACAACTTTGGCGATACTTCTTGTAAGGACATTTTTGACGAATTATTTATCTTATTAATTATGAACTTTTTGTGGTTTATCTTTGAAGACTTAAAACAAAATTTGACACTTCAGATATTCAATTGGAAGTCAACAGTGTAATTGCATGTACATACGTAAAAGTTAATAAAAGTACTTAGAAGAGGTATTTTCACTATTAAAGATAGGTTAGTAAATAACATTTTGTTATTATCTAGAAATATTTGATAAGATTAGAAAGAAATAATATTTAATAATGACATTAATTAAAAAGAAATTTATGTTTAAGTGAATTAAAAAACCTTATACATTTTTATTTTTTTTAGAATGTTGAAAAACCTAACATCCACATAATTATTGTACCATGATGGCTTCGAGATATAAAATTACAATCCTTGCAGTATATTTAGTGTGTGCTAAATGTTATCCTTCATCTGTAGATATGGAAGAAAGGAAATTATCCCTTGTAAAACGAAGCGAATTTACCGAATATAACCCAGAAACTAACGAAGTGGGTTCAACTGGAGATTTGAGAATAGTAGTAGTGCCACATAAAGAATTCAATGAACTAATCAAAAAGGAACACGCTATTAACCTTGACCTTGATTATTATCACCCAGGTCAAATTCTAGTGAACGAAGTCGAGATTAAAGACTATAATGAAGAATTGATATTCGAACTAATTGTAGACAGTTCAACAAATGAACCGACAACTTGTAATGATTTGGGAGAATCGACTACCTTTTGAGCATCCATATTCAAATAAAATATTACAACAATTCTTATATCTGGCGTATTTTTAATTATCTGTAAACTACTTTAGAGTATTATTTTGCTTCGTTGCGAATTTCGCTCAAAGATCAATATAATAATTTGCGCCGGCGGCGTGGACTAAAATTAAGTCTAAATGTATAGCAGCACGCTAGTAAGCTCTCAACAATCATGCGCTTGCCTGTGTGTACATATTTACATGAAACATTTCGAGTCATTTTTAACAAACCTCTAACTCGAGACCTTTTTGAGGTAGCAAGTTAAAACTTTACATACGTCAGAGAATGATAAATAGCATACTGCCTTTATAGTATAAGCAATCATTAACAAACATAGCCTGTTACGATTCCGGAAATATACAGGCCCCAGTTAGTGCTAACTTAACAAAAATTTAATTTTAGCGCTAACTGACTCATTTTGGTCTGATCATCAAAATCTTTCTAAGATCGAATTTAAATTGTTTTGCAGATATAGATAACAATGTACTTGTGCTAAATTGCGCTTATTTCTATTTTTCACGTTGCATAATTCTGTAACCAATGAATGCTAATATTTTTGTGATGTGTCCATATCTACAAAAATTCCTCCACTTCAGTGATACTTGAAATTACGCTTCTATGGATAATTTCTTAAAAATATTAGTAATTTCTAATTTCAAGTCACTGCTACTCTTGTTAAATGATCAAATGTTACTTGTAAATTATTTACTATAATGGTTTATTTTCCTAAAAACAATATAATACATGTTGTGGCTTTTCGACATTTTGGTATTGAGTGTGTGTATATATATATATATATATATATATATATATATATATATATATATATATATATATATATATATATATATATATATAAATATCGAGAAAAAATCTGGAACTTTGGCATATTATAGATTTTGATTAACATTTAGAATTTTGGAGGGATTTATATATGGAAGGAAAACTAAATACTCGAAAATAAAACTCCATATACATTCAGGTGCATCATTTGAAGGGGTCTATAAGGATCTGAAAAAAAATGTTTTTCATAGTTGTATGTATAGCATATTCACAGACATATTAAAAATAGACAAAAAATATGCCGCCCCTTCCCTTCCAATTGTTAAAACTACTGAATCTAAAACAATAAAAGGAAAACAAAATTTTATACAACTTAGCAAGATTGTAAGAAAATTATAAAGATGATTAAACATAATATTTTTTAAATACGGACCATGTTTTACGCCTGTGAAAATATAGTCGGCACTATATTTACATTATGAAAAATTTATACTTGCAATATTATTTAATAGAAATACTAAAATAATTAATGAAATAATTTAATAGAAATACCCCTAAATATTTATAACTGTGTATGGAACCAATCGTAATTGACAGGATTTATTATTCTTATAACCGCCACCGCTATATGAACATTTGCCGTTTTTTTCTTTTTAAACATGGCAAGTTTCCGTACCTATAATAAGTTTTACTTTATTTTCATGTATATCTGAGGTATTTAAAATGTTCTTTTATTGAAACCTAAATTTTTTATTGAAAAAATATTATATTTTATATAACAACTTTTATGTTATAGACGCAAATAATTATCTTAAAATTAAAACAGAAAACCGATCGATCTTTTAGCTGCATATACTCAAATATATGTTCATGTTATGAAAAATTGTGTAAGGGCAATAAATTCTCATTTTTCTTGTTTTAATTAATGTGAAGAATATTACTTTGGAATCATCAAGAACAAACAAAAAACCATTAATGGTTAATAAAATAACCAGACTAGATTGTAACAACAATAGTTTAAAGGACACGAATCGACAGTTAATAAGATGGTGTACGCCATAAGCCACAAACCAAAAAAGACGAAATGTTGTCTTAAGCAATAATATTTAAATTTTCGAAAATATTTCTTCAAAAACTCTGTTTTTTAATAAAATGAACATTAATTTTTACTTTATAAATAACACAGCGTCCTCTTCTTATAGAAATTTGATTACAATTAATTTTATTGCACGAGGTTATCTGCATATCTAGTGAAGTGGAACTTATCTGCCAAAGAAATATGTATCAAAATGAATCGATGATACATGATGATGATGATGATGATACATGATGATGATGATAAATTAAATTTAGGATGTTTTTTTAAATGTACGTGAAGGAAAAATTTTTTGGAAAAATCAGCTATGTATTTAAATATTTTTATTATATAATTTTTAGCGACTTTTTTTATATTTTGAACCGTTATCATTTTAAAACTTTTGAACCAGTTTCACCCATCTGTGAAATTATCGTAAGTATTAATTCAAGCTACATTTGCAACAGTTCTTTAATATCGGAACATCACGCACTTAAAATTATTATATTTTCAAATAAGGAAACTACTTAGAACATTTTTTTTTTATTTTAACTGTTTTCTTCACCTGACGTGATGATTTAAAAAGAGGAATTGCCACATTTTTTTATATTTAGATTGGTTATGAAATTTTCTACTTTTTACTGAAAATTTAAAATTACAGAATTCGTGCTAATGATTATTGAAGATCTTTAATAATAAAAAATGCTAAGCAAAATCAATAACAGTAAAAATCTCCGAAATTGTTTTCAAATCAATATCTAAATATCGTAATTCTTTAGAATGACGCAATGTAATTTTCTTAAGCTTTATAAAGTTTTTAAGAGCAGAAAACCATACCCCGGTGTAAAATATACGGGACATCGTCAGCTGAACTTGAACGATGGGAACGATGACTGGACATGAGCAACACAAAATATATTCTCTAGAAAGTATCACAGGTGGTACGATTTCAATTACAGGTGAAATGTGTTTATTAGCAAGGTTCCGTGGATTTGTTGCTGATTTACAGCACAATAAACATCGGTATTTATTCACAATTAAATGAAACTACGTGATGTAGTATTATTTCTACTATCTTTAATTTCTTTACCACGACCTAGATTTCGTTGTATTATAACATCTTCAGGTGGGATATTAGCAAAGATATTGATTTGAATCTGCTAATATCCCACCTGAAGATGTTGTAATACAACGAAATCTAAGTCGTGGTAAAGAAATTAAAGATAGTAGAAATAATAATACATCACGTAGTTTCATTTAATTGTGAATAATGAATTTCTACAAAATTAACGCCAAATATATTCAATATCGGTATTTATAATTACTATTATGCAACATGCAAAATAGG
This sequence comes from Druceiella hillmani, assembly GCA_039881145.1. Taxonomy (NCBI): domain Eukaryota; kingdom Metazoa; phylum Arthropoda; class Insecta; order Lepidoptera; family Hepialidae; genus Druceiella; species Druceiella hillmani. Next base: position 41,324,097 of record JAYKKI010000004.1, on the reverse strand, counting down.
AAAAACCGGTATCTGGCACACACAAAATCTACATCCGTACACCCAAATGAAAATTATATAAATTAGTCTTTGGTCAAGAAAAATATCTTACTCACTAATATTTTACTTTTTTTTGTATTTATAAAATCTGCATCTGGTTTCTAAGTTGACTTGAAATACGCCAGTGGTATTAATGATGAGTGAGTCAGTCAGTGCTAAATATATCAATTTTAGGATTTCTATGTTTCGGAAAGTATAAAACAAATTTTCTTTTATATTTCCTGATATATAGTTAAAATTTCAAATGCAGTGCAGTTTTTGTCATCTTCTTGTGTATTTAAAGTTTTAATCAGACACATTAAATAGGTCTTAAATTATAGGGACGTCAAAAGTGGCACAAAATATTCCATGTAAATAATAACACGATATGCGCACAGCGGTCGAGAACCTTTGAAGTCCGCGGAGTTATGTTCATATTTGTAAACAATAATATTTGTCGAAATTATATGTATCCTTAAATGTATAATTAAGAGATTTTCAGGATTCATCAATTGCCTTCCCATTAATTTGCTTGTAGATACTTATCAATTATGACAGAAATAAACTCACAGCCGTTGTACCCGCCATCATCCAATATTATAAGCAAAATCCCCTTTCAAGAAAGGCGCGTAATAAATTCAAGTCATTATCATCAAGTGAGTACTTCAACATTTTGGTAGTTTACATTAAACGTCTGATTAATAGTTTAATCCTCAACCCTTTACATTTTATGCCATACACTGTTCTGCTGAGGAGAACATAATTATAAAGAAAATGAAAATATGAGGACGATTTGAAAATGATCCATCCAAAAATGTTTTTCTCTTCAATTCAACAAAAATCTAAGGTGCTGAAACTCATTTAACTTATACATATATATATATATATATATATATATATATATATATATATATGTATATATACATATATATATATATATATACATATATATATATGTGTATATATATATAAATATATATATATATATATATATATATATGTACATATATGAAACATATAGTTATGCGTATATACATACATGCGTATGTATGTACACAATAAATAAATTTTGAAAACATGATATTAGAACGTTATATTAATAATAACAAGAATGTAAATGTAAATGCTGCGAAATATTTATTTACTATACTATTTATGTCGTATTTTGATTCGTATAAATATTTGTCTTAAAGGTATACATAAAACATCTTATAATTAACCCCTATAATAAAATCGACTGTTGATATGGTCATTCCATCCAAGAACCCCCGGTTCAAAATTCATAGCTTCGGCTAACAAGGCATTATCGGGATTATCACCACGAATAGCTGCTCGCTTCACAACTTCATGCTGTTCTTCCTTTACGATATCTGCTCGATCGTCGATATCCGCTGGTGTGGATCCAGTTGTGGTCTCCACGTCCAGCGGTATTACATCCACGATAACTTCAGATACGACAATAGCATCTGCCCCTTGATCGTCATCTTCCGATGACGATTCTTCTTGCCTGGGGAAACTTAAAGATATTGATAGGGATATTGCAATTATAAATATAAATAAATACTTCGCTGTACTTTCCATGTCATTAAATACTTTATATATTATTCACCGATTGTATCACTAAATTGTATCCTTATTGCTCAGTCTTATAAAATTGAATGATACATATGTACGCAAAGCCTTCGCCTTTATAAATAGTTGTTTGCACAGTCCATTTTCACCTCTTCAGCGTAAGTAAATCGAAGTATTGCGATTTGCCTCCGTAAAATCTTTAAGAAATATAATTTTTTTACAGAAGTAGGTAACAAATTATTGAGACTCGAAAATTTACATGTAGACTCTAACCGAGTGAAAAAATCGATTTGAAAAACGTCGCAAATACGTATCATGTGATCGAATTTGCACGTCACTCTGATATGTTACAGGAGCTATTTCAAATTACCCAAGTAATATTATCTGAAAGTAAATATACTGTTTTAAACATTTTATGTTCGTGGCACAAAACTGTGTGTTTGTGTCAATAAAATTTAAAATTACGTTTGATTATTTGATTTATAGAACCACGTCGTGGGTCTGTTTTCATCCCAATTCACTTTTTATCCTTAAAAATCTGTACTGAAATTCGTGAAGTTCAATTATTATAAAGTTATTGTAATTACGTTAATATAATACTGATATAGTCGGTAATAACATTCAAAGGGCAAGTCTTGTTAGCATAACTTACAAACATATATTTCTTAATAGCCAGTACTTTAAAATTACTTATATCAAGCAGACAAATTTGATATAAAAAATTTTACTTCCAGTTGTATGGCATATTAACTAAAAGAGGGAGTAATAAGGATCCCGAAAATGTTTTTTTTCAGACTTTTTTGAACTTCCACGAAAATGTGCAAATCTCCCTTCCATCATCTTTGAAATTAATGAAGTGATATTTATGAAAAAGAAATGTTACTGCTCTATATGTCTATTAGCTCGTATTCCGTGGGTGTTTGAAATTGGTGTAATTCGATTGGTCAAGGCGGTTTGTAAAAACGGAGCAAAGTGTAAAAATTTTGGTTTTAGATACGTTAAAAGAGTAACTAAATATTTTTCTATGATATACGGTGATAAATTTTAAGTCATAGTAATGTTTTTGAGTGACATGCTCGTTTTTAAAAAGATTCAACGAGACTTGCGAGCGGATTGGCACTTTACTGGCCGGCAATCGTCTCTAAGCACCAAAATTTTATCAAAGATGACCAATATCAGTGTTGACTGTATTCTCACTATCGTATATTATTCTAGGTAAAAATAAATAATGTGTAAATTTTTTCTAAACCGGTTGACGCCAGAACAAAAGCAACAACACAGAAAATAGATTATTTTAAATACCAGCCGCTATACACGTCGCATCTAACCTAGACTGATCTTTCATTGTGCGAATCTAACCTGAAGCAATTTTTTGTTTCCCAAAATCAAAACAGCATTAAAAAGTAACCAATTTAATGATGTACAGAACGTCCAAAAAATAGGACTGTTTTCATAAAAATATTTTTTTTTAGAAATAACCTTTTCAAAGGCTTCCTTACATTTCCACTTTAATAAAACATGAGAATGCTAGGAAATTACTTTCTAATATCTATATAAAACAGAGTATTAATAACTCTTATATTTCCAATTAAAAGTCAATGTCGACGGAAGTAATATCGACGAAAATTATGAGGTGTAAAATAAAATGTGACTAATCTCTTTATCATTTATCCGGAGTGATTCAGTCTCCGTATTCATGGAATTAATAAAAATTGCAATCCAAGTCATCAATTATTTCCAGCCCGGCGTCGTACAATAAAGGACATAAATATTGCTCATACGTAGATATTATTAGAAATTCATATACGATACCGTGATCACACAATTAGCACCATCGTCGACGTACAAATCAGATAGAGTGGCATCTAGCTACCAATTTACAATACAATTATCATCCGACATATTACGAACCTGATACAAAGCCAAGGTCTCAAATTATATGCGTAGAACTAGCTGGAATTACCAACAAAAAAAACATAACCGAAATGTAAACAACCATTTAAGATGATAATTGGACGATAATATATTTAATATAATCATTGATGAAGTATATAAGAGACTCTTTGATCGTATCCTAAAACAAATTCTTACATTCTACCAAGTAGCACACAGCCAAAGTGATATTAAATATTATTTTAGACTCAATATTGGTCGCAAAGCAATCAAACATGCGTGCAATAACGTTTGTCGCCGTATTGGGAATGTGCTTGACAATATCATTGTCTCTCCCCGTCGCAGAGGAGACCCAAATTTCCCAGGTAAAACCAGGTCAAACACCATCACTTACAAGCGAACAGGGTTTGATCGGTGGATCAGAACAAAACCCTTCTATTGTTGCTGGCCTTGTTGCTGAAGAACCTAAGGATGTACAGAAACGTTCATTAGACGGCCTGGAGAGTGACTTGCTACCCTCGGGAAACGACGTTCAAGACTCGGCCTTCGGTGAAATCAGCCAATTTGACGGAAGCAGACGCATTAGAGTCCTGCCAGCCTATCTGGGTTAAGACCGGTAGACAAATTAAATGGAAAATCTTCGCAGACAAATGTAATTTTTAATTCAAGTTAATTGATATAAAGTCAATGATTATCTAGAAATTAGAATAAGCAACTAACTGTGTTATTGATAATATAATAATTGTATATATTTACCCTTCGATTTCTTTTTAAGTTTTGTTTATTTTATTGGTAAAATATAGTCGACTATATACAATATAGACTTGTTTTCTTGTAGCTGAAATACAGAAAAAAAAATTTCAATGAATTTCCGACAATACAGATCACTGCATAATGGAAGTAACAAAAAATGTTTTAAACTATAACAACTGAAGTACATAATGAGGAAAATCTGCCAACATGACAAAATCAAATAATATTGGAAGTAAATCGGAAATTTCTTCAAAACTACTAAATTAACTAAAGAAAAATATCGTAAATGATATTTTTGTTTAATTTTTATATAACAGCTTCAAATTAAAAAGAAAAGAAATTATACTCTTTTTTCATAATTTTTGGCTATATATGTAAAAAAATTATAAAAAAATATAATCAATTTTTTTCAAAAAACAAATGTCTCTTACTAAGTCTGACATTTTTTTAAAATTATTTTTTATTATTTTTTCCAGCCGCACTAAACTTTTTCTGAAATAAGCATTGCTCTTATTTATCCTATATTATTCTTGTTCATCTTTTGGTGCCTTCTTCTAACTGAAATTGGAAATCATTATAGCTATTTAAGCTTTGGATATTCCTCCGGCCCATGACAGATCTGAGCTAATGGAACTTGCATGTATTTATGCTTTTTAAGAATTAATATCAATATCATTCACTATAATCATTTCGATTATCATTCATTAAACACCAAATACAAAAAAGTCGTCTTTTGTTTTAAGTTTAAAAACTTTAATATTTATGATATTTTATGATATTTTTAATATGTTTTCGTAGTAGAAATTAAATTTTTTTTGGCTTTTGTTTTTTTTTAATTATATGGGTAAATGTAAGAAAACCTTTCAAAAAAATATACTTTAGTGGTAACAAAACACGAGTTAGATAAATGCAATTGATCCAGCCAAAGAATTAAATATTTAAACATTTATTCAACGGACTACATCTTGAACAAGTAGAAAAGCTCTGCATTTTATTATTTTTAATATATAAAATAAAAATAAAAAGATTTTTTAAGTCAAGCGGTTTTATTATACAATAGATGATATACTAATAGCTCGGAAGTTATAAGTCTACAATCAGACTGGTATAAAATGATGGGCTGCATTAGGAGTACAAGTAGGATGCCACAAATCATAGGTTGCAAGTGGAGACTCCATTTTGTTGAAGCTCGAAAATCATATCGCCGCTCTTTAATATTGTAGCCATATCGTTTTTGTTTGTAATATATAACACACAAATCATATTGTAACATTATAAAAGAATAATTTTCAATCTCCAACAAAGAAAATATTGTTTTCTTTTTACTTTTAATTTTTTAGTGTACTTTGCCTACACAACCTGATGTTACTGCATTTAGTCGTTTCTTGTAACATACTTTACCAATTTTATACCGACAGATCATTAAATCTAAGATAAAAACAGCAGATCTACAATTCTCCCGATTCAGGTCTGCAGGATACCCGCAGCGTCAGGACTAAGAATTTGGTCTCTGCTTGAAAACCACCATATTAATTTAAAAACACCAAATCTTCAAATCACACGGTTTATTAGGCAGGTAGTACACCTAACATATCAAGATTTTTGGTTCAAAAAGTTGAAATAACATTTTATTGTCATGGGGAATGTATTAAGTATATGTGCGCGAATTTTTCTGAGGACCAGTTTAGTAAAAGTAGCTGAAACATAAATCATAAAATTTGTATCAATAAGAACAAAAGAGAGAACCTGAAGTTTTTGTTTACCATGTAATAAAAATGAGACGAAATGAGCGCTTGAATAAGCATACTTGAACGTTTAGTAAACTATGAGGTAACGAAAGACTGACCTTTCCCGGGACTACTATCAGGGTAAATAAATATCAAACAAAAGCAATTTTAAAACACTGGTCAGTCTATTATCATTAAAAAACTCCAGCAAATAGGACTTTGGATGACAGTACTGATTAAAAAAACTTTCTTTGGAACGTGAAGGACACCGACTCTTTAATTTACCCCTTCTTTCACTTTTTTTTAAATTAAGAGAAACTTCCAACACGCTTATGACAGACAACTGACTTAAAGATAAACTTTTATTTAATGTTTGTCTTAATATTTTAATAGACCATTAGCAAAGTTACAAGTGCCACGGATAATAAACATTTTACTTTTACGAAAAATATGTGTTTTAAAACTATGGGTCGTTATGGGTCGTGTTAAATATGTTTAATAAACATTCCTGCAATAGCTACGGGGAACAATTTTAAGTATGTAATTTAGAATTAAATAACTTCATCGTAAAAAATATCATTATTTATTTCTTTAGCTGAATGGCGAAAAAGTGTATCGTCATAATTTTGTCTGTCTGCCTGTCCGTTTGCCATCCGTAGGCCACAGCACCATAACTCTTGGAATATAAGTCCAATTATAATGAAGTATGATAGAACCCCATAAATGAATTAGCCCGATACATAAAACAACACAATTACACTTTTTATTTTTTATGATCCATACATCCATACATAAAAAATACGCTGTTTTTAACATTTTCTTTAACATAATATTAACGACATACCGTTAAAACTGCGACAAACAAAAATAATTATTCTTATACGTTTGTATATTGCTGAAATGTATTTTCTAAGATATTTATTAGGTGTGTATTTATAAATAAAGCATTGGTGATTTTTTTTGCACGAACATGAAAGTTGCATAATATTTCATAACTTTGAAAATCGATGAGAGAGTAGTGATCACTAAAAAAATATATTAAATTGGGTTTCAAAGTACCTGGATTATCATTCAATTCAAATGAAACGGAATAAATCATTTTTGTGAACTTGCAACGTCTAGCGTTTATACGCTTCTAGAATAACATAAAAATTGTACAACTTTCATTCAAAAAATTACTTTAAACCATACTTTTTTTAATTCCTTATATTATTTTCATAGGGTGTAAACTCTTAGTGCTATAAATTTTTACAGCGATATTTTATGAGATAAGCAGACAGAATGAAGTAAAGAACAATTAAATTAAGTAGTACAATTAAATGAATTATTTCTACTTTCTTTAAGTTCTTTACCACGACCTAGGTTTCGTTGCATCACAACATCTTCAGGTGATCTGTCAGCAAAGATATCTTTGCTAATAGTCCACCTAAAGATGTTGTAATACAACGAAACCTAGGTCGTGATAAATAACTGAAAGAAAGTAGAAATAATACTACATCACGTAGTTTCACTTAATTGTGAATAATGAATTTCTACAAAATTAACGCCAAATATATTCAATATTAATTAGTACCTTAAAATTAAACTCAAAGAATAACAAATCGTAGGTCAAAAGAAACACACAACAAAACTTTTTGTTTTCATTTATTATTAAAACTTAATAATTACATTAGTTATAGTTACAAGGAGATGAAAAAAATAAAATAGTTATAAAACTGTTATATATTATTATTATATTATTGAAACGAATTAATATTCCTCAATCTCACGAATAAATTTACTTATCTCAATTTTGTAAGTATAAAAAGCACTTTCGATTGCAGCATAATACGACGTTCAAACTGAATATAGCATTATAACATAATTTTCGTAATAATTATACACTGAAGTATAGCCGGAAGCAAAACCGTTTGTTACCCAAAAAAATCACTGTATCTTTGGCGGCTTTGTTGAATTCTTCGGTAAGCGAATAACGGCCGAAATACTATTCCCGTTTCATCTGGCGTTAATATTTCCTCATTTCCAGAAACCTCTTTAATAGTAGCAATATTTTGATTGTTTATCTCCTGATCGATCCGAAATCCCAAAATCATATTTGAAAAAAACAGAGAAATGAAATAAAATAAGCATATCCATTTCAACATTCCGATCGATTTCTTCTTGTAGTTGATCTCTGACTGACTTTTTGTGACCTTTACTGCATGTGAAGTATAATACACTGAGCCTACAACTGTTGTTGAAGTTCTGTTATTCTCATTAATAAGATGAACATTAACAATGTGCGAAATAACCGTTATTAACAGGTTGTTGTTAAATCGATCTCCGTTTTCTCCTTGGATTTTATTGTCCTTACTCTTAAGCACATGAGATTACATAAGGCTGTTACAAATATACAAATATGAGGTTGCTAAACAATATAATTGAGTATTTTAGTTGATACAAACTGTTCACTTTATATATTTTAAATTAGTTGTCATTATAATTTAATTAAGAATTACTTTGAAGTTTTAATATATCTATTAACATTACTCGCGCCATTGGGGAAATAAAATGAATCAACTCAAATGAAAACATGTATTTTTCATATGTGATTTTACTATAACTAAATTTAAATTTTCTGATAGTAGGAATATTGATCACAGTTTTACTCTAAATTATGGTTTAAATAATTGAGTCATATAACTATCGAATAACTACTAAACTGTGACGTGTGTAAATATTAATTTGAAACTAAATTGGTTATTCGCCAATTATAAAGAAAAAAAAAATTAATTTAACGAACCGCGCAGCTGTAATTGGTTTCCATGCTTCGTTGCTAACTATGTTTAATTGTCGATCACTTGGCGTAAAGAGAAACATATGAAACGTTCCTTCCGTAGTAAAAATGTGGAAAAAATATTTTATTGCCTGTAATTTTGTAATCATAATATTGGTATGTTATAATATTATACAAATTAAAAACATAAATATTTAGATGTCTTAGAATTACAGTTCTTAATACTCGTATTTTGTTGTATATTTAGTTATAAATGATTATTAATTTTATAATTTTTATTAACAATTTATAAAAAAAATAATTTTTAGGTTCCAAAATCATTTACAGAGACCATATTAATGAAACATATGTCTTCAATCCCGAGCAATATCGATAACATGTCTGAGAAAACAAATCCTTATCATGACATAATCGATTCTGTGAAATCAAGTATAGAAAGAAGAATGAATAATATTACTGAGCACTTAAATTTGGACGAAAAATTGAAAACATTATCTGAAAAATTAACTGATGCGTTAGTTTTGAAAATGGATGTGGAGGAAAAAATAACCGAACTTACGGTTGAAGCGCTGAAATCTTTGTCTGAAATTAATGGAACCACTGTTATTGAAACAAAAAGAATTCTTAATTACATATCTAGATCCCTATCTGGAAATATAGCAAAGTACGCAAAGAAAAAATCACCACCACATGTCGAAAGATTAATCTACGGATTAGCGCAATCAGCTTCTGAAATAGCCATTATCGCCGGAATGAATGATGATAAGTGGATAGAGGGTTTATCAAACAACCAAAAATTAGATGGCATAATACGCAAAAAACGTTCAATAAGTAACAACGATATCGAGAATAAAACTTCTCTACTCGTAAATGAACTTCCCACTATCATATCAACACAGAAACCTCTGTCAGAATCTACTGACTACAATGATGTACAAAACGATACCAGTACTACATCTGGAATGACTTTAGGTGAAAATAATCCTTTAAAGGAAGTCTTAATTACAAGTATAGATAACGATAAAATAGTATTCATCAATCAAACAACTGGAACTACTGATGAAGCTTCAGGAAAAGCAGTGCCTTACCTTATTGAAAAAGAAATTAATCATACTCAAGTTATACAGAAAATACCATATTATGAAAATGATGTCATCGACCTCTATAGTAACGACGAAGTTATTGCAACTGAATTCGATACAAACTTAGGCACTTTAGAGGATAGCATATATCAAAGCCCAGTTATTTATGACGAAATTAGCTATTACCGATCATATTCATTACCTTCATACGAAAGAGAAAATATTCTGAACCAGAAACTTGCAAAATTAGAGAGTAAAGCTAAAAAAGCATTAATTTATTCAAGTGATATTGCTTATTTTACTGCTGCCAGTTTCATATCCTTGAGACGAGCTCTTACAGCTTCCGTTGAAGTTGAAATTTCTACAAACCATATCAAGAACGGGATCAATAGCAACCATTATCTACTGAATGACTTAGCTAAATCTGCTGCTAAACAATCAGGAAAGGAAGCTAAAAACGCTTTATCACATACCCATTCCAGTGAAAAAGCTTTCAAGATGGCAATTAAGTACACGTCTCAATCTCGAGGTATTAAATCGAATTATTTGGCAAAAAGAACGTTAATGCAGATAATACCTTTGGTGGCTTTAACAAAATCACTAGCTTCCATATCTACAACTATTGCAATCAATTCAATGGTAGAGGCCAACGATTCAATGATTGTAAACGTTTAAGACATTTATTTCAAAAATAATTTCTTAAACAAAATGTTTAATGCGTTATGAAATAATAAAAAAATAATAAGTATAATAAAAAAACAAAAAATCGGTTGTTTTTACTTTTATTTATAAATTATAATTACTACCCATTACAAAGTATAAAACACACACATCTTGGTACAATAAATACATCAAGTAACTCGTTCATTCCTATGCTCACAAAACCTGTCTTTGCCTTCTAATTCTATCTTTAAATTTTTTATAAGTAAAGAGTGGGCGAAATATCTTACTTTCTGCACTTTCTAAATCATCATAGATTACTATTTCATATTCTAATGTTTTATCTATCCCATTACTAGAACTATCCTTGTTATTAGATAAAATCAGTTGGTCCTGTTTCACGAAAAAGGTATCTGAGTCTTCCTGATCGTTAGAAGGTACAAAAACTATTGTTAAATTTTTGTATACGTTATCTGAATCCTGAGATTTTTCTTTCCCATTGTAAATTGTAGCTGCATGTAATGTTGTGAAAACCGTTGATAGCAAATATAAATACACCTGTAAATTTTTTACATTTTAATTTTTTAATCATTCTAAATGTACTAATTAAATATAAAGGTTAATACATCACTTTGAGTAAAAGCAAATAATAAAATTTATCTCATAAATTTAATAGAAAATACTCATATAGGTAGCTCAATGAATCAATGTTTATCAAACGTATGTTTCCTTGTTAATTGTAAATTACTGCCAAGTAGAAATTTATGAAAAATATATGATTCAATCTTTGACGACAACAAAAACAACAACTCCTCTTACAAACTCTTGCAGATCGTATATGGATCTCTGTGAATTGTATTTTATGTCACTGCAAAAACGTTTTTATTAGGTGAAAAAAAATATGTTTTTGCAATAAAATGATAAATATTATAAAGGAATCATTAATATGTACACCAGATGTTATTTCATAAAAATAAGTGACTGCTAGAGTTATGTAACGAAATCCTTAAAACTATATTTGCAAAAAAGTCGTGAAAAGCTGTAAACATTATTTTAAAGTATGGAGTTTTATTTTTCCTTGTTTAATGTAATTATAACTTTCTTTAATTTCTATCAAGCTCTAAGCTTTAAGTTAATAAGATTAATATTAAAAGTACTTACGAAGATCATTTTACTTGAAAATTATACTTTAATAATTCGCTTAAAATGTCTTTAACACTTCTAAAATTGTTTAATATTGAAGTCAACTTATTCATACACAATTGCATTGAGACTATTCTTAGTATCAGGTTATACATTCAGTCTTATACGATCTCTGTTTCGTGTTCGATGTATGGTCGATCGCTACAACGATAATAAAATGGTTAAACAATACAAAAATTATTATCTTTTTGAGGTCCGATGAAAATGTTTATTCTTTGTGTTGCTTATTATAGTCAATGTATTCACAAAGATATGACCCTGAATTATATTTAGATGTTTGTATATGATGTAAAATAAGCGCGGCACATAAAATTTCCAGAAATATTTTCCATGAATATGTGTCAACGTGTACAACTCCTAAAATTGTTTACCCATTCTTTTCCGTATAATGCTGAAGTACACGGTTTGTTACCCAAACCGAGTAATCTTCACCGACTTTATAACCTTTGTCTCAACAGCGAATTTACTCCACATTGACTATTAACTCCCTATTTACACACAAATTGTAAATTTCAATTAAAATATTACATTACCATTGAAACATATTTATTTTACGTTTGTTGTTATGTGAAAAGCGGGAATGGGATTCAATATACCATAAAACTCATCACGTAAACCATCTGATATTACCGAAAACTAAATACTAAACTTCCAAATAAATGGCCATGTCAAATTATTGATTATTTAAAAACATTGTTCCATTAAAACAGAGTTTTTTTAATAATCACTTACATAAAATAATTTACTTAAATGTAAAATAAAATTTCTTTACTTATTCTGTACACTTGGTATAATTTAAAACATAACTGGATTTATTGCTTCTATTATAATCTCGATTAAACTATAATGAAAGTTAATTTGAAAATGTTGAAAATATATCACAACTTACATAAACCCTAAATGTTTGCTCGAGAAAAGATAGGAAAGAAAAAAAAGACATGATGGGATAATTTATCTTTAAAAATGTTTGCAATTGTGACCCCCGTTCTTGTATTATAGAACCGTGAATGACAGTGTGCAAAATATTAAGTAATTAATTAAAGAAGTTTATTTAGAAAGGCGTTATAAATATATCATAACATTGATAAAATCATTCAGCTCGGACACTGGTAAGAAAATAATACCAAATAAATAATAATAGATAATGTAAAATAGTAAATATTGTAACACAGTTATAAGTTAACAATACAATACGGGTAGATCATTTTACGGCGTCTGAGAGAAACGAGTTACAATTCGAAGTCAATAATTTTGATGTTTTAATTTACTATCATTTGAAAGCTTCAATAATAAATATGTGTAAAAATTTAGATTTTTATAGTATTTTCAATTCACAAAATCTTGATGCGGTTAACTATTTGCATAACCCGGTGAAGGATACTCGATCATTTTGTCTACGTATAAAATTACGATTGCTCACGTAATTTTATAATCCAATATAATGATATTGGAGTTAGTATGAAAATATTTATCGACTTCTCCACTGAATAAAATATAAATATTACCAAGATTTATTTTCAACGGAATTCATTCGGAATATGATTGGCTATGACACTCTTCAAATTAGAGGAGAATTATAACTGTATTTGAATTTCGATAATGTTTTACTTGGCTATATTAAAAAGTCAACTTAAGATTTATGTCATTTTAAGTCCGTATTATTCAGAAATCTTTCTACAGGTTTCGTTAACAATTTAATTTCCAAGAAGCTAGAAATAAGATTCTCAACAATTAAGAACGGATAACAACATTTCCATAAGTGAAAGTAATTTAAATTAATTTTGGTAAATTTAGACTTAAATTTTAAAAGAGATTTCTTAACGTACCATAGCCCATATCACTTAAATGTAATATACTTAATACTTAATTAATATCATTGAATTATCAAGATTATTTTATATCTTGTCTTGGAGTGTTTTTATATTGCCTATTATATTTATTGCTTATATAACATATTTAAAAATATGAAACTGTTAAACGTCTTTCAAAATAGGAAATTGTTTTTATCAAAACGATTTAATTGAAAATCATTTTTTCCTCTTTATAAAATGCACAAGGAATTAATTTATACAACAATTCAATTTTATTTTGATTTATGTCAGTAAAATTTGTGTAATAAAATAAAATAAAACAAAGATATAAAATGTATACAAAAACTGATTAACAAATAAATAGCATGGTGGGAGGTGCATATTAACTTTTCAACATTTAAGTGTTAACAATCTTAAAGCTTTATTAAAAATATTCATTTAGAAAACGTATTAGTATTTCCTTAACCCCAATAACCCCATCCATTCCATCCTTTACGACCGCTACTGTCTGGCCTATGTCGATGTTTGTTAATACTGGATCTGAGCTTCTTCTGACCCACTAGTACTCTTTTACCACTGTGGCCATTATCATTAGATTTCTTCTTCACATCTTCTTGCTTTTTCGTCTTTTTGTCATGTCTTCTTAGACGATTGAGTGTATCGTTTCTGCGGAAATGTTTTAAAATTATAAAAAACTCAATTATTAAATTGTAACTCATTATAGAATAGTTACTACTCAAACATAATACAATTATCTATTAATTAAAACCCCCAATTGCATTAAAAAGCCTGTAACTATTCGCTTCATATATTAATGATATTTAATAAAAATAATAGAAGCATCGGTGACATGATTGAAAAAAGTAATACCATATTAAAAAAATTGGATTCTATGATAATTTTAAATCAACTCTTTAAAATAATATGAAAGCTATAATTATTTCCCATTTTTCATTCATTTTTCTAAAGCTAACTCTAGGGTAGTTGCTCTCGAATTAAAATAGACACCATTCCCTGTAAAATATTTATACTTTTTTTTAAATATATTCGAAGTGTTTTCTTACATATATAATTTAACATGATTTTCTCTATATTGTGAAATTTTCGAAAAACCATGATTTTTTTAATTAGAAGTCACGCCAGTTAGCGCACAGACGAAATAATCAGTATTACTTGAATAATATGATTTTATCGGATATATTTTTATTTTTCACATTTCTAACGACTATATTTAAAAACGGCACGGATCTTCTATCGATTTGGTAATATTTAAAATGTCTAAATTGAACATTCAATAAATCTGTAGTTAATTTAAGTATAAGAGTATTTACCCTAAAAACCTGACCAAAAGTCGAAAGCGTAAAGTGTAGTAAATTTCATTGTAACCTTCTCTTTCTAACCTCCGAATAACAGATACATGACATCCCGCCTTCGTTATACACTTCGCTTTAGATATAGCTCAATTGTTTTCTCAATCTCGTTTTTACATTAGCAACTGTAGCTATATGATATAAGATATGGAAGGTAAAGTTATGTATTTCAATAATATGTACATTTCATGTCATTTGTGTTTCAATAATTTTATTTTTAATATTTCTAAAACATCCATAATAATACACTCTATTTCTAAATATTTTAATTATATCAATGTTTTTATAAATGTTCTGTGCTTTTTTGAGTATATTATTTTCATGTAAAAAAGCTTAGGATGTTAGGATGCATTTAGGATGTGATAGCATAAGAAAAAGTTCCACTTTGTTTACCAGTGTTTTAATTAAAAAAGAAAGTAACATTGATTATGGCATTTTAAATAATTGGTTTTAATATGTTATTCTGCTTTATTATTAGGTTTTTCTGAAATATGTTCAAAAATAACTCAAAATCAATTATATAATATAATTCAAGAATGGCCAGATAAGACAACAGTTAAAAAGTTTTTATGTTTTGAAATTAAAACCATATTCTGAGCTATTTCAAGGCCAATTTTAAGCAAAAATACATTGCTGTAAATTATTAACATGAACATTTTCGGAAAAAAAACGAACAATGGCTAAAAATACAATCAGATTTATCAATCGAGTTTCAGTAAAACGGGGTCGACCAACAAAAGACTTCGGCCAATCAAGTCAAAGATCAAAGCGAAGAAAACTAAAATATTTGAGAGAAATGGTACCTCTGGAAGAATTAACATAATCGCTTAAGTAAGTTTTCGCGCCAAATGCAATAAAGACGTTTTCCATATAATAAAAGTTATCACATTAACACCAAAGAATGCTACAAAAGTCAGAAAGGAGATTTCTTGTCAAATAAAAATATAATAAAAAACACAGACCATCCAAAGCTCCGGCTATTTTTGTTGAGGTATATTTTAGTTACTAAAATATCCATATAAAGAAGACTTGTCTGCGCGTGTGTCAGTATTCCAAATAATAAAATGTATCACGGTAACACGATTGAAAGCTATAAAATGTAAAATATGATTTCTTCGTTAAATAAAAATATAATAAAAAACACACATCGTCCGAAGCTCTGACCATTTTTGTTGAAGGACATTTAACTACTAAAACACCCTTATAAAGGATATTAAAAAAAAAACAAAATGCGGACACCTACCGGGATCTTTTAAATTAAACACAAGCTGTTACCAACAATAATAAATACGTACCTGTGGACGCAGCAACGATGACATTGTCCAATATGAGGTATTATATTTTTAGATATTTTTAACGATTTGAAGAAAGGAACTGTCGTAGATTCTGAAAGTCGGCAATTTGAACTCTCGATTCTTCACGCAAGAATTAGTTGAATGTTTACTACGTCTATCTGAGAAGTTGAACATAAAAAAATGGCAAATAAGGACGGCAGAGGAAAAGAAAATAGTAAAAGGAGAGGACGGAACAAATTCAACAACACTAATAATGGAAATAAATCCAGAAGATTTTATTCTGATCCAGAAGTTGTTTCGAAAATGAGCCCAGATATCAAACTGGAATAGATTCCGGTTTGATATCTGGGCTCAAAGTAATACTTTAGACAATTTCAAGTGGACACAATTGACATAAAGAAGTTCGAAGTCTCTATGTATTCAATACTGCTTCATTGTACCTGGCGTTATATGGTTGGCAACCAATTTCATGCACTGTACATAAAATTTTAATGCATGATGCTACTGCCATTTTACATTTGCTACAGCCGATTTAAGTTATGGGAAGAAGCAGCTGAAGTCCATAATAAATATTCAGGCTCTGTAGACAGGATTTCTCTCGTAAATTTAATAAAGTGAAATAGAGATAATTTGAACAAGCTTTTATTAGCCCCTGATCGTTAGTTAAGCAGCAATAGACAACAGCCACGTAAGAAAAGCAAACCATTTTCTCGTGAATATGTTAGCCTATCGCTCGCCGAAGAACAAAATGTTCCAGTTTTAAGCCGAAAATATTGATAATGATGATTCACAGGATTTTATTTGTTTACTTTTTTTTTCTTATTTTAATATTTCCATTAAATTATATATAATACACATATTACAAACGGTTTCTCATGTTTTATTCATTTCTACACAAAAAATTATTATGGCCAAATTTTAAGTATGAATATTCCTATATGTGTCAGTATTTCAGAAAGTAATGAAGAGAAAATTTCCTTAATACTTTAACATTTGCATAGGTGACCAAGATATTTTTTTATATGCAATGAAGTCTCATCATGGACATTTTTTGAGGGATTGTACAGAAAAATCTCATTACTTTTAATCCGATTCCATCAATGTCTTTATTGCTGTAATACCTATATTGCTGTCATTTTTCTGATTTTCACGCGATAAAATGATATCTCTATAAGAGATAATAAAATGTTAACATAGTTTTCACGTCACTTGAATTAAAAATTCTTGTCCTGAGATTGAAGACTAAAAAAATAATTTACCGTTATTTTTATTCCAAATTATCGCTTATGAAGCCGAGCAATGACTTTTCATAAGATTATATACCCTTTTTTGAAAGATGTTCTCTCATTTTATAATAACTCAATTTTCATTGTGGTGTAGTCACGAAACGTAAGGACCTACGTATCTTATATCAAATTAGTAAAACTACCACTGTCATATTAAAAATTTATTATTTTGTTGGGAAACCTCAAGCTCTGGGTGTCTTATAAACTAAAAGCTATTGTGAAAATCAAAACTCGATACCTATGATGCTTTGAATAATTTCCTGTCATTTTTCCTTGTTGCAAGTTCTGCTCACTCTCAATTGCAGCAACTGGAGTTATTAGCACCAGCGCTAACAAAAACAACGTTATCTGCGAAATAACACTTAGTTAAGGTAATTGTATATCAGACCATTGTAAACCAAAGTATTTTGCATACTTCTCTAAATACATTTCATGCAGGAGTTTACAGAGACAGACAGTTTTTTACAGAGAAATTAATGATTTTTTCTTTATCATTGCTAATATTTTCTTAGAAAACAGACAAATAGCTAGAACATTTGCACATTTGAAACCTAAATTGACCAGTTTTTATTTTATTTTTTCGTGTGCTTAAAAAACCAAAGTGTGTCCAGCGGGAATTTTCGATTTAAAATGATCGTTACTCGTTTATTTGCGGGGCAAGAGGCTCGGAAGGGGTAGCGTTAGTACCCCTCTTGTAGAGGCTCGGAAGGGTTAGCGTTAGTACTTTGCAGATCGCAATGAGTCATTGGTCGAGAGCGCACCGCGTATTTGCGGTGAAATATTATTCGAAGTATGGTGAATTGTCGATTGAAGCGCGTCGTCCTATCTGTTCCCATTTTTATATTAAGCGATGGCCCGAGCACACAACTTATCTGGTCGTGAGTACAAAATATATTGACGACAAGGAACAATAGTTAATAGGTCGCCACCAGGGCCGTCCATGTCAACAACTATGCCAGAACGTGTGGCACAGGTGCACCAATAAATCATTAGAAATCCAAGAAAATCAGTAAGAAATATTGCCGCTTCTACAGGCATTAAGAAGTCAACTGTACATGTGATTTTGAGAAAAAACTAAAAGTTCATCCTTACAAAATACAAATCGTCCAAAAACTTAACGATAATGATTATGTTGTAAGGGTTGTAAGGGTAAAATTATGTTGTACGTTTGTACGCAAGAACAATGTTGGAACGTTGTGGGTCCCCAAGAACGCTCGGAAATTGGTTGTTTAGTGATGAAGCTCATTTTCACATCGGAGGCTACGTAAATAAACAAAATATGAGTTACAGGAACCCAAACAATTAGAGGTAATGCTATCAGAAGAGTTTACACTGCCCTAAAACGACAGTATGGTGCGCGATTTCTGCCCAAGGAATGATTGGCCCATGTTTTTTTCATTCAAAGAGAAACTGTCACTACATCGACATACTTCCGTATGATTGATGAATTGTTGGTATCGCAATTGGAAGTGTTTCGTACATGCAACGACAGGATGCGTTTTCAATAAGATGGGACAACTCCACACACTGCCAGGATCTATATGACGTAGTTAGGAGAAATTTTCCCTAGAAAATTAATAACCAAGGACATACCCTGGCCACCCCGATTGCCGGATTTGACGCCGTGTGATTTTTTCTGGTAAAGTTACGTTAAGCTTAAAGTGTATTATAATAATCCCCTCACTATACCTGCCCTACAAGAAAATATTCGGTGTGAAATCGCTGTCATCCCGCCAGCACTGTGCCCGCACGTGCTTGCCGATATGAGGGTTCGCTAACAAAAGTATATTGGGATAAATGGACATCAGTTGGAAGACATTATTTTTAAGAAGTGAAATCCCTAGGGTTATGTTACATTTTAAAGATAAAATAAATGTTCCAAACTTATTTGTTTATTTTTTATTTAATTTAAAAATCTAAAAATCCCCGCTGGTCACCCTTTATTCTGCTCTGCTGTAAATACATTGTCTTATGAAAACTATTAGAGCCTAAATTAAAATCTTTTAAATTGCTATAATATAAGCGCTGCAACAAGATTTACTAAACAAAGCGAAAACGAAGAAAACATTTTAGGAAGATACACAACATAGTAACGTGCGAAATTGAGTTCACGTGACCAAATTTGTTTTACTTTTTCATAAATAATAATAAAACATTTCTAAGGCAACATTGTATTTATCACAAAAGTTACCATATAACTCTTCCTCTTCCTAAAACTATTTTGGCATAATTTATGATTAGAGACAGTCAAGTAAGCTTTTTCCAAGAAAATCCCCATTATTAGTAGCGTTTAACAATTATTACAAGTAACAATATCTATGTTTCGAAAATCATCGAATAAGACACTTAATCTTATTAAAACATGCATAATTAAAATCATTTTGAAGAAAAACAAAATGAGATTAATGTAAAATATTGTCTTCGTCATATTTCACTGAGCCCAGGTAATTTTACCTAGTTTACACATCCGAAAAACGTCTAAGCTAGATATGCAGCAATGATGCAGGAGCACGTTCCACATATAGCTAAAAGAAAGAGCAAATCATTCTTTAAACAACGTAGAGTAAAAAACGAGCTTTTCCGCCATTTACCATAAAAAAATATTTCAGTACGAGCGCACCGCAAAGACAATCCCTATTAGCCAAAAGTTTCAAAACCATGATCGTGAATAAATTGTATTAAAAATAACTACCAGAAAGAAAGGATTAGTAGCCCCAAAGTCTGTCGAAATGCGCGAAAGATTTTCAACAGCGAGAAAAAATTACGAAAAAATTATGAGATTTCAAAATAGAATACAAATTAACGGCCGAATTTTATTCACTTTTTGACTTTAAATATGTCTGTGCATTCTGTATATTTTCCCTCCTAATTATTGTTCCCAAAATATAAACTTTATTTATTTGGACCCATCGAAGCGTTCAAAATGTCCTTTAACAACTGAACTGTATACAATTAGTCAAACAAAAATGTTAATTAAATAAGTAATACGACAATGTAGTAATTCTACTTACACTTGTAGTATATTTCATTGGCGTGTGACCGCAACAGTACTCTGTACAATTCAAATCAAATCGCTTACACGCACTTTTCGCAAAGCACTAAAACGTTAATTGGTCTGCGTTAATTAATTATAATTGTAGTTTGTTTTAGTGTACTTCTAACAAAATTAAAACGAAACAAGTAATATTTACAAACACAGTTTCGTTACAATAATAATAAACAATTAAATGGAATTAAGCTTAATAATACTTAAATATTTCATTAGCAACTCGTCATATGCTCGATGATATTATGAGATTCAGATCCTCGGCTGCGACGGCAGGAAGTATTATTTTGTTTCATTTGCCAAATATAAATACTAATATAAACTTAATATAATCTTTACGTTTCAGTACGTTCTTGAATTTTGTCTTTTTTCAGTTATTTAAATCAAAAATTGAAAATTGCATTAATCGAAAATTGAATGAATAGAGTCGCAAAAATTGAAAATTGCATTAATCGAAAATTTATTGTAAGACAAGCTAAAAGAGTAAATTTGTCTATTAAAATTGATCCTGTTTTAGTCTATTGTTGTCTATCGATTGCTGCTATTTGGGCACTATTGGATTTGATTTGGTTATCACTAAGACACTGCTTAGGTTAAAAAAAAAACCCTTATTCAATTCTGAACTTTGCATAGATTCTCAACGTAAGTAAAATTAATTCATGCTGTATTTACTATAATTTTGCAGTAATACTTTCTCTATATATTAACTATTTTTTGCAGTAATAACTGTTTAATAATTATTGGTGTCGAAATTGTTATTGCAACGGATACCCTACATTTTTAAGACTTGTTTAACGAATTTTACGATGAAATAACTTTACTATAATTTTTTGTATTTTCTATATCAAAAACAAACATTTCTAGATATATAGTTTTAATCTATAGTATAAAACTACGAGGAAAATTTATGATGACATAAGATTCCAAAATTGTTGTTTATACAAATGTATGAAATGCTAGCAAATAGTAAAGAAAGCGTATTTTAATTTTCAACATATATTTTATTGAGTTGATTTTTTTTATTTCTTTTGAAATTTGTTGAGTTTAGCTGATTTAAAGTATTGAATCCGTATTAAATAAGTTGAAAGAATTGTAATAAAATAGCTACTATTCGATTAAAATTAATAATCTACATATAAACACCCATCAGCACGATGATATCAAAATCACTTTACTATCCATTGGGGAAAGCACAAACATTAAACTTACAAATTGTCCCATTTGTCTGCTTTTATTGAGAGCTTACTCCATGCACGGTCGTGTGAACTAATAATAAATAATTTTGTTGTAGAATTCAATAACATAAATATGAATGGAATGTGACGTTGCCGTTGATTTTTACACAAATGGAGCGACTGGATATTTAAGTTTATACACTCGGTATTTACTTTAAATATCCCGCTGAAATTAAAACTAAATTAAAAATTTCATATACCTAAAACTGGTTCACACCTGCTCATAGGTTTCGCTATAGGGTTGACTTATTACTAATAGACCGTCCGCATGAAGCCGTCTACAGTAGCCTAACCGTAAACTAACAGGATAAGAGCCGATGGATATTTTGACAAAATTCTTTGAACGGGTTAATTTTTTGTAATATTTGACTGGTAGCTAACGAATAATTATATATATATATATATATATATATATATATATATATATATATATATATATATATATATACATATATGTATATATATATATATATATATATACATATACATATATATACAATAAACAATAAAACTGAGCTAAATTTAAATATCACAATAAAAAAAGGTAAAATTTTGATTTCAATATTCGAAATTTTTCTGTAAAAAAATGTATTTCTTTAATTAGTAGCCCTCTATCAATTAATTATTAATTTATCTATTGGATGATACCCATTGAATAGTATTTAAACCCTATACTATATATGTAAATAAATATATGGGTAAATATGTACGGAACCAACTCAACGTAGGAGACGTTGAGTTCTACTCATGCTTGACAGGTGTTTTGCATGCAATCGCAAATATATAGATTAAATCTGAAACTGTGAACGGGCAACAAAATTAAAATTCAGAATCGAAATCATTTAGCGATAATAGTTGTATCGAATATAAGCATATTACGATCAAACTCGCCAAAATTATGAATCAAATTTAATTTTATGGAATGACAGAAAAGTTCAAAGCTTATGATTTGAACTAACAACAACAAAAATTTACACATAAAATAATTACTTATTATCGAGGCTGGTTGAGTAATGAATAACATTAAAACATTTGGCTGACATATGGGGACGTAAGAATTACGTCCGCAATTCTACCAAACTTGGAAAACCTGACTTGATGACACGTAATACATATTTTTAAAGAGGCATATGAAGTTTTACATTTTCCGTCGTTGGTTTAATTATCAATAGTAAATGCGCCTCACATCTCCATAATCACGAGTACAATGTTGACATTCTCGTACCATCTTCTCGTCTTACACGACTTGCTAAGTATGATACGACAATTATTGACCAACCGCAGTGCGTGCTGGCTGCTACGTGCCGTAAACAGTAAATACGGACCACGCGATGCGGGTATGTCTACAAGCAGATGTGTCACGTCGAATTCCATACAATGAAATCATCTTTCAAAGGCATGTGTACACGTGATGTCTATGATATATGAAAATCTCCTTAAAATTGTGTTTAATGCTGACCTCTATGATAGTAAATGAAAATTTTAAACTAATATATTTAACAAAATTATAGATTTAAAAAAAAACTACAAAATAAGTTATGTATCTTTATACCAACTAGAATATGAAAGAAATTTTATTAACCGAAGACTGTTGCCGACGCTAGATTTAATTACTTATGTGTGTGCTATGAGTTAAAAATAATGATACTATCTAGATTTATCGAAACAATACATCGAGAATAGAACCTGTAACATATGGCTCTGAAGATATTCAGTCTATGACATAAGGTACTAAATGAAAGAAAAAGTACAGTATTAAAGCGTTCCGGTGGTTTTATTTTCACATTTCTAAAAGAACAAAATAAATTTAAAACAATACCTATATAGGAATCAATCAATGAGAATATATATAGGTACATTTCTTTTTCAAGTTCAATGAGAATATATATAGGTACATTTCTTTTTCAATTTAATATGAAATAAATTATACTGATTATTATCTGTCCTTTCATTCAATCAAATTTACTAACAATAATCATTTCGGGTTTCGTACTGAAATAATAAAACCAGGATGATATGGATGGACACATGAGGTCCATCCATCTCTTCTCTTTTTTTTCACTTACCCCATCAAATTGAGGCATCATTGGATACTTCTATAGTTGTCAAAATGAAATTGAGGTTCCATTTAGCATTTTTCATTTATATGAAATAGTAAGGATTCAAGGTTGTATTCATTTTTTCCCATAAAGTCACATGCATTTGCCTCCTCCCTAAGTCCCTAAACTTTTCAACTTTGGACTTGACAAATGTAAAAATATAGCATTTGATTAGCACTTCCAATTAAAATTATTTCGTTAAACTTTAATTACCAATTTGTGTAATAATGAGTATTCTGGCAGCACTCGCCTAGTTTATAATAATTAATAAAGTTTGTTTACCATAAAGTTTTAAAATGTGAATCTTAAAAATCTGCTCTAAAATTTTAACTTTATTCCTTATTAAATTTGGGATTCAAATTGTAATACCTTTTATTACAATTTAATATGAGTAAATATAAATAATATTTGAATCAAAACCTTCCAAATAATTCTATAAACTTAAAATAATTTGATATCACTTATTTTAATGTACTAGGTTACATTTTGATCAGAAATTAAGAAAGAGTAACGAAATCATGTAATGAAAAAAAAAACTGAAAAAACATAATTTTTTTAACTTTCCTATTATTTCCACTTTAATAAAATGCGAAAATGTTAGAAACGTTTTAAAAAATTATACTTTTTCATTACATGATTTAGTTACTGTTCCTTAATCGCTCTTTGAAATTTGGTTACTCATCAAAATGTAACCTAATATAATTAAATAATACAGGTTTTAAATACTTATAAGTAATTTTCAAAGTTAAGTATTTTAATAAATTAATAATCAATTTTATTTTTTAACTCTTGACAGAAACCCTTTCGTTTCCAATTACTTCTATCCATTATACTATATAAAGACAGGTACAAATAAAACATGTATTAGAGCTTGAGATTAGTCGTATAATTTTATACATCCATTATTGTATATGGCCTATAGTAACACTACTGAAAAATACTAAATTGATATAAGTACTTAAAACAATAAATGAGATTAATACGAACGTATGTTATATTGAAAAATTTTAACCCCAGTAACCCCAACCGATCCAACCTTTTCCAACTCTGTCCGGTCCTTTAACCTTTTCTCCCTCACCTTTCACAGTTTGCTTTTTATATTGCATCCGTTTACCCCATGGGCTGTCGCCGAATCCACCAGGTTTACTCCAGTCTCCAGGAACTACTTTGTTGTTTTTCTTTTTGTCTCTGTATTCGAATGTAATTAGGTCCTGATCGCGCGTCTCCAAACTCGTTGTTTCGCGATCTTTGTACCCACGTTTGCGATGCTCTCGATGCAGGGGTCTGCGGGGACGTTGTATATGGTGATTCACGAGATCCTCACTTAGTAAACGTTCAACGCCAACATCGTGAAAACTGAAATACGGTGAGACCAATAAATAGTGAAAATAAGATCTCATAATATAAGTATAGGAAAGTGTATTTATTTGAGAGTATCTACTTTAATATAAGTACTGAAAAATTTACTAGGACATCTAGTCTTGCAGACGGTCGTATGTCCCGCTCCATTCTAATCCCATGTTAAAAGAATTTAAAAGATATTCTGAATCCATACACCGAAATGAGTTGTTTTTAATCTTATTTTCTGCTTTTATTCTAAATTTTTATAAATGCATGAGAAGAGTTTTATTCAATTCGTGCAAATAGACATGTATGTAAAATAAAGCTCTTATATGTTTCTTTATTAAAAAGGGCTACCAGCAAGTGTTTAGCTAAATACTTACTGATTTAACATCATTTTTACATTCAAGATAGTTATTGGAAACCAATAAATTATTGTTCGCATTAAACGTTGTTAATTATAAAATATAACTGCACATCTAATTTTGTTTAGGTAACAATAATTTTCAAATATCATATTTAGGATAAGATTTAATTTTTGTATCCGAGTTAAATTTACTATTACAAAAATAACTATACATATGTAACCTTCAGAGCCCTGCCAAATGCCTCTCCGTTCATGTCTGGTGGATACCCAAAATTTGAATAAAGTTATATAAATGAAGCTGCAGCTTATATATATATATATATATATATATATATATATATATATATATATATATATATATATATACTAAATCATTGCAACATACAGTAGTCTGTCGCTCGTGTCAAATATACCTTTCGACTGTTAATCAATTGCACGTGATAAAAGTCGTCGTAGCGTTAAATAGAATTGAAGCGTAGTTACATGACGTAGGGATATTCTGCGTGAAGATAGTCAATAAGTATGATCTAGAATTTGTCAATTTACGTAGTAATCTAAACATGTGTTTACAATAGTAATTTATGATAATTTAATTTTATTCAAACGGTTTATAAATAATTTGATGTAGCATTTGGTAAAAATATATAAGTATAAATAAATATCTTAAAGTAGCAGTAAAAAGTTGTTTCCTTTTATTCGCTTACCATAAAAGTATGCTACGAAAGCAACTGAATAACTAATTTTGATTAGTTCTACACGAAAGTGTTATTAACAAATTGGTGGTTAAATTTTATATTTCAGGAAAATGTCTGCACAGAGTAAGCTTCTAGCAAATGTCTAAGTAATTGCGTTGATAAAATTACATCAGATCAAGTCAACTTATCGGTCCTTTATAAGTACAAATCGGGTATTTAATGAAGAGTTTACTAAGTACAAAGCACGTTTAAAGTATCTAATGACTTCTAAGACGCTTGATAAAATGTGTTAAAATCCAATAAATATGGATAATAAGTAAATAAGGAGAGATCACTAATTATTTTTTCCCAATTTTTTATTTTTTTTAAATATCTCTTTGTTATCAGTAATTTACATTTAAAAACGAGATGAAGCATTATGCATGTCTAACTTGTATATCCTATAGATTCCAGATAATATTCTTTTTAACATTACCAGTCTTTCTGCATATAGTATTCTAAAGTTTATTGTTTTGAATTAATTTGTTTTATTGTTTCACGCTAACCTTGGCGAGTGTCTTTAATTAGGAAAAAAGAAAATAATATACAGTAATGATATGATTAGAAAATTCTCCAAATAAAATTTTACTTTGGCGTAAAAATTTACAAATATTTTCACAATTCTATGTATAAAATTTACCTAATAATTCACTATCAACGATAATTAAGCACTTATTAGTTATCTCTTAATTTTAAATCTTATTTAATATAAAAATATACAGCATAATAGACTGTTCTGTCAATCTATTTCACGATTCACCTACTAGAATATTTCGTAATGTTCCTTAATGATATACTGTTGATAAAACTGCAAATTAATAATAAACCAATTCCGATTATAATTACTATAATGAATTCTTCAGCCTTATTTCCACGATAACATTCTATAAAGTAAAATAAAAATAGCTTGTATGCATAAATGTTATTAGTCTCTAGTTTTATGCTGTAAACAATATTAATAACAGACACAATGTAAACAATATTAATAACAGACTATCTGTTATTAATATTGTTTATGCTGTAAACAATATTAACAACAGACACATTGATACAAATGTTTAACTCGCAATTTTCGCATCACTGTCAAGGATCGCACGTTAATGCTCGTGCGGCGCTCTATCAACAAAATTGGCTTAAAATGATTCTTCACTTATTTTTTTAGACTTTATATCGTTACTATTATCAATAACTATTATCAATAAGCGAATAAACTATTTATCTATAAAATAAAAGAAAATTACGTTAATTTAAACTATTTCTAATGTTACAAAAATACTACCAAATTTTTACAAGAACTATTATTATAAATTAATCACACTGTCGAAAAAAAAATATACGCCGTTGTTTTAGTCGCCTTTTTATAATCGTTTATATCTCAGACAAGTTATATTATTTTGCTCTGACGATATTCAAAATCCTTCAACTGTTAGTCGCAGTTTTTGGATGAATTTATTACCTGTGCATGCCGCATATGCATAAAATAAAATACGGATCATCCATGAGTGGGAGAAAATTAAAAAAAAATCGTAAGTTTCCTCGAAACGGCGACACAATTTAGTGGACATTAACCCATTTGTCTAATATTATTTTACGACTGTATTTTATCCATTAATTCGTTTATATAGATTCCTAAAAACAGGAATCGTATAACACAGGAGCCTCGAGTTCACATTTTCCTCTATTACTAAGACTTCTAATGTTAAGTTCAAGTGAACATACCAAAATATCTTTCTCGATCACAGAAAACAAAAATAAAATTCGTCCAAAATTCTTTCTATATTTGTAACTCGATGCCTTTATGAGAAGAAAGACAAACAAAATACCCAAACCTTTTTCAAATTTAACGTAATAAATAAGTCTCTTAACATTATTTACGCAAAAATATAAAATTTTAATTATATATCAAAAATAATATTTTACCGATTCATACAATGTACATCTACACATGTGTATATATATATATATATATATATATATATATATATATATATATATATATGTGTGTGTGTGTGTATGTGTGTTTGTGTGTGTGTGTGCGTGTGTCACAAATATCTTTAATCATTTTCAATACCATAAAAAAACTATTCGAAGAAACCTTAATGAAAATAAATGTTTCCTATTTTTAATATTATAATAATTTAATATTATAATATATTTTTAATATATATTTTTACGTATCAAATTTAATCTGAAATCAGTTTTACAAATACACTTTATAGTAACTTTACAAAATATGTCATAAAACTACCTTCCAGCAATTACTTAATTTTTCGTTATTAATAAAAAAAATAGATACTCCACAAATTTGGTATTTTTGAAGTTTTTATGAACAATTAAATGAAACTACGTGATGTAGTATTATTTCTACTTTCATTAAGTTCTTTACCATGACCTAGGTTTCGTTGTATTACAACATCTTCAGGTGGGTTATTAGCAAAGATAATTTTTACAAAAATCTTTGCTAATAGCCCACCTGAAGATGTTGTAATACAACGCAACCTAGATCATAAAGAACTTAAAAAAGTAGAAATAATACTACATCCCGTAGTTTCATTTCATTGTGAATGATGAATTTCTACAAAATTAACGCCAAATATATTCAATAATTCAAGTTTTTATGAAGTTAAAGAAAAAATATATTTTATCCAAAGACCACTAAAATAACATTAAACGTACATTGAACGTCGATTCAATTCGTAGTTTGGTTCTTTCGAGTTTTTGAAAGGCACAAAATCTTCTTCCTCAGATTCTCGCCTGACCTTAGCGGGTGCTCCCTCCCTCGGTAAATACAGCAACACAAGCAATACTAGCACCTTCTTCGTAATCTATAATATTTGTAAGTAATGTATATAATTAGCTAGCGTCAATTGTATTACCGAACATATTAAGAGGAAAATAAAAAAACAACAAATTGTTGCCACAGGGTTTTATAATGCACAAAGAGGCGCTGAAACTATAAACTCAAAATAATGTTATAAGCTTTTTCCTATGTTAATTACTTTGACACGTTTACAAGTATGAAATATGATACATAAATAAAATGGAAATGATAATGAGACCATCTTAGTTAATAGTGTCATATCAATTTTGCAATATGTGATACGGATATTGAGCTTATTTAAAGGTTTTTTTTAGATTTACAACATTATTTTACCCAATTGGGCACTGCATTTACCATGAAAAAGTAAAGCGAAACTAAGATATATGAATGTAGGATGCTCGAGGCTTACAGTCCAACAAATTATTCTAGAGTGCCCCTATTAAAATACGAGGGGTATGCGGAAGTCTACAGATATCTAGAGACCATGAAATACTTAAGAAAATGTTAATTTAAATGATATGTAATGAATTTTTGCCCTTACTATAAATAAATAAAAAGATAATTTCAAGGCACCTTCCATCACGATAAAAAGAAATGAGAGAAAGTGAAGTTCATTCATGGTTGATAATAATTCTACTCTTACTTGCTTTGGATGGGGTATGAAGAATGCCTCCTGTCATTGCTAGGAAATACACTTTATGCTTCCAATTTTTATATCAGATGGACTTATAATACCAATACATTTTTTTTAACATAAATGTTATTCATAAGGACCACCATAAATAACACTTTAAAAAACACAAGGCTTGTGTCATTTTGCAACCGGTCTTCGCAGTTATTTCACTCTTGTGTGTGAACTTGTTAATACACTATATTGTATATACTCTTTAGCTATTTTTATCTGTATACCACTTACAATCAAAACTATTATAAAAAGTTTATGCCTCATCATTAAACAGTCCGCCTAAAATATATAAAATCTCCATCCATATATAAAATCTCAATCACCATCTTCACACAAATCTGTTTTCAAGCAAAAAGTAAGGAAAATTATCAAATTAAATACTGTTACCAATTATAACGTATTATTTGTATGTAAATTACATAAAGTTACTTTGGAAGTTATAATCATGGTCTTACTTACGACCGACGTGGATTCCATCTTTAAATTCAATTTATTCGAGCGGGGTAGCTCCCGCGTCTACGATATTCGAGTCTACTTTCTCTTACGATACTGGAGAACGAATAAAACAATGCACTTAGATTTACATTAATTGATTCACCTTGTTTGTAAATATGGAGATGGCGCTTTAAACAACACAAGCGAATCAATAAAAAACAGTTATTATAACTATTCTATTATAATAATAAAGATCCATTTCCATACACGCATAGACATATATAAACATTTAAGAGTCTATAGTATTTCTAATAATACTATTTACAAATTATTTATCACTATGTATTGACTAGTATTATTATACTAATTTCATAGATGAAAAATTACCATGAACATCTTACATATGATTGCAAACATAGTTTATGTTTGCAATCGTATTTTTAGTTTTCTAATAAACTTCAGTAAACTTCTAGTAAAACAATTTTTTTCCTAATTTTGTCTTTAACAGTCTTTTGTGGGCCATATACAACAGTATGTTCAGAACTATCATATATAAAATTTGAAAATAAAATAATTTTTAAAATTGGTATCCTACGCGATACATGAAAAAGAAAAAAGTTATTTTATTTGCCCGCTCTAAAATTTTCATATAAAGATTTTTTAGTATCGGATAATAGTGATGAAGTGCATTAAACCGCATAAAAAGATATACACGGATTAGTATGCTTTACCACTATGCCATAGTTCAATTTGCTACGTCAAATGGTGTTTGAAAAAGACGACTGACTGTAGCAGGCGGATAAACAGAGTAAAGCGCGAGTGTTCTTATAAGGGTTCCTTTTTCTCTTTCGTGAGGTGGGCATCCCGAAAAGCGAAATTTTGCCCATAAGGTTCTCAATGTCATCGCAGCTTCTAATCCGAGTAAAACTATAGAGCCGCAAATTCACATATATGAATTAAAAATTTTCTTTTTTACTTTGCTAAATTGGTAGGTTTATGAAGTGGATAGAGAAATATTAAATAAAATCGTAACACCCGCATCCCCTTTAGTAGCTTCGGAAATATTAAATCAGTGAAAGCACATTTGTAAATACTTTCATTATATTAGCGAATTGTGGGAGCGCAGTGCTCTGCCATTCATATCCTCTATGGAACTAGAGAATAACAAAAAAATGCCAACTTAATACGTGTATGAATAATAGTTTAGATGTTTAATACAGTTTACAATTTAATTATATATTAATCTAACATTTTTATTTTAAAGCAAACAAGAAAAATTTAATAAAATTGTGAAACTATCACACGGAAAAAAATTAAACCTTATCCAAACTATACCGACAAGTGGTTTTTTGTCTCGATATTCTAGATCTATATATAAAATAATTGAAAATAAAAAGTAAAGGAAACCCCCCCTGGCGAATCTTATTGTTTTGAACCTTGATTTACAGAGTTCAAACTTTCTTTCAAACAAAATTCGAAAGTACTAATAGCGCGTACTTTCAAAACGAAGTATTATTTATTTAAGAAATAGTAACCAATGTTTTTCTATTCATTACATTAAACCTGATATATAAAGAAGTATTTAAAACATTTTACGAAATATTATAGTGATTTTAAAAAAGTCATAGCAAAGACGTGAAATTGTATTTCAATTGATATGATAATAGTTTTTGTTATAATTTTGAAATCTCCCGAATAATTTATTTTATATACTTGAGCCCCTTGATATTAATATGATATCCACAACAACGCGGTTAACCGAAACAATATTTAAATTAAATGGTATAATACCTTGAAACCACATAATTTATATATCTAAATAATCGAGTACCAAATTACCAATTTTGTTAAGTTGCAAAGCTTCTGGAGTTAGTGATAGAATAAAATTAATATTTAAATATTAACGAAATATTTCGTTTCACTATGAAATATCAGGAAAAATAAACATAGTTTTTTCCTACTTTAGAGAAACTTTAGAAACAAAGACGTAAAATTTTCCCTAATTTAAAACATAAATTTAAAACAGTGATGATGAATAAAATACAGTTCTTTTTAATTCAATATTGCCAGACTTCTGTACAGGTTTTACTTAACAATCACTAGATTTTCAAAAAGACATGTCAAAAGTCAGATTATTAATGTAAAAGATGTAAAATAACAGATATTGTATTACCACAGAATTAGATTTATTATTTTACGCTACACAAGTTTAATAACGTCATACAGAAAAACGGCAAGATTCTGGAATATTGATATAAATTAATACCTTTTCAAGTTGAACAAATAATTACCAAAAATCTATCTCACCTATGTAAATATTATATTAATTATTTGAAGTGATGCCTTCTCTTCAGAAAACAATACAATACATATTTTTTTCATTTAACAAGGATCTAAAACAGAATATTATGAAAACAAACAACCATATAGTATCACAGAAATTTATGCAGAAATGAACCTTAACTCGTCTGATAATTTATTAAAATATTACTCGTCTGTTAATTTATTAAAATATAGTTTGACAATTCTCCTAAAGGAAAAACAATGGGACGACGTGTAATGAATCACAACAGTGGCAATATTAATAAAAATTAAATTAAAATCCAAATTCCAGTGCATATAAACTCCAAGATTCTTTTTGTCACTTTTATTAATCAGTAGTCTAAATAAAAATCTAAAGCTACCTTCGTTTAGTTATTAAAGAATGCGTAAACATTAAAAGTGAAGATATTCAATATGTGAACACTGAGTGAATTCAAAATTCAGCTAATGAATTAAGAGAACACACATTCGGTCTTATGATTGATGGCCAATGTGTCAAACACTACGAATGAAACAATATCGTCGATAACATTTTATATATGCAATGGAATTGTAAAACTCTTCAATAATTTTTCAAATATAAAGAAAACGAAATAACAAATTTTTAAATTTTATTTATTTATTTTGCTTGCAAGAAAACAAATGTTCACCTTCACACACAAGTTTTTCGGGAAAGTTTTAGAGAATGACAAACCTCCTCCTCCAAACTTCTCCTTCACCTTAAGGTCGTAAAGAAATAGCGTTCATACTATCAATCACTGAACCTGAATCATTCTTCTTGCATAACATTTTTCTTGTTTAGTGGAAGCGGCCCTGAGCCGAATTCTAAATGTCAGAACTCGTGAGAACGTTTTGAACATTTGACAATAATTGGGGAAATGTTACAAATGCGATACACAATCCATCATTTGATGGAGTATGCCGTCGTACTCGTCATTAGCACTAGGGACTGCATAACGGGGTAAGGTGTCAAAGTGGCGACAACGTGTTAAAGCGTTTGAAGGTTGATGAAGTTGAAGGTTGATGGTACATTATAAATAATCTTGAGACATCGCCAGACAATTGCGGATAGTACAAATTATTTTTAACCGTGCCTCAATTTTTTGCTGTAATATAAATTGCAGTACAGTACGACAAATTGTTTAAGTGATATAGCCAATGTTGAATTTTTCAAAACACAGAAATTGTATTCAATCGTTTGCCATAACTATGAAAAATTACTTTTATCGAAGCAACTTTTAATTAAATTATAATAAATTGAGTTTGCAACATTTTAAAGTTAAATTTTGTGTTATTATAAGACATCTAGATATAGGTATTTTTGTTACTATATAAGAGAAAACTACAAAAATAATATTTCGATAAAAGAAATATAGTAAAATATTCAACTACCCCTAGAAACCCCTTAGGTGTCTAGAAACCCCTTAGGTGTCGAATGCATTTGTGAAAATGAAATCGAAATAAAACTATATCAGTACGTATAACATCTAATCTATGTTATTAACCTCATTTTCATGACAACGTTATGGAAACTACATTAAAAATGTAAAACTACATTAAAAACATTTTTGTCTTAAAAGGTACTAAGTAGTAAAGTTTTCAGCATTTTGCGATATCTTGAAATTTCACGTGTAGCTAATAAAAGCACAAAATTATATCGGATTAAATAACGGTAGTACAATTGTTATTAGAAACGCCATCTATTTAACGTTTAATGTACCACAATCGACAAGACGTAAAAATCAGATTATGCAGTGAACGTCATAGTAAAATACTTATTACCCACCAATAGGTGGGTAATCGAACATAGCTGTATGAATATAAAATTGAAAAACCGTGTATCAAACATTATTATTGGGGAAAGAAGAAAACAAAATATTCTTTATGCGACAAAGGAAACAGTTTTTAAACAAGCGATATTATAAATACATTTGTTGTGTTTCTGTTGCTAACACTGTAACACTGCGTTGTAACACTGCAACGAATCGCTAATAAAGGAAAATGCCCATTCGTATATGGGTCTCATGCCAGATTTATTTGGTTAAAAACTAAATCGACTTTAATGTGAAGTGGACCTCTTCTTATAATTAGCACAACATTTTTTTTTCACTAACTACACAGAAATGTTCCACCTTAAAAATATGGAAAGGCCTCTGGTATAGGCACTATCATGAAAAAAACAGTTTTATCACTGCTCAAAAATGTATTGTGTCCAAAGGAGTGAGATTCAAAACTCAATGTAGATCTATGCAAAAACTAAGAAAATAAAAGTGAAAAAAGTTTTTCGCACTTTACATCACGAATTTCCTTTTCGATTGATATAACGTCACTCAACACACGACGCTACGCATGCGTTCCGATTGGCATATTGGCTATGCAGACAATTGATTTCTACGTACTACTATTCTACTACGTAGTTTTATTATTTATTTATTGTCTTCAGGTAGAATCGTGAGAAGACTTTGTGACATTTTTTATTACTTACAACTCGATTTAAATGTCTTTGAAACTCATAAAAATGTTAACGCATCTAACAGTTTACTCTTGACATTATTTAACCTGACAATTTTCCCTTCACATAATTTGTGGATTGATATTCAGATATAATGGATTTTAGTTTATTATTAAAAGAAAAAAAATATCTGTGCACAGGAATATCAGGTGTTGGAAATATTACGTATTATATTATTTAAGGGAAATTTAAATGTTTTTATCCTTCATTCGAGCTGAAAGCAATAACTTATACCTTAATGAAGATTGAAACTTATCTTACAAAATATATTTTTAAAAGATTTTAAAATAAAAAATGTATGGTTGGAAGAAGTTGTACATAGCGTAATAGTTGAGAAGTAGATTACTTCAAAATGAAATGCAACAATTCTTTAGACCACAATTACCATAAACGACATTTGAAAACAAAGAAAACTTCGACCTTTTCTTGATATCTGTCAGTTTATTGAACTGGTTATAATGTTTTAAATAAAATCATTGTATTTCAATAAAAGTTCATAAAAATACATAACAAAGTCCTCCGTCACACTTTTTAATTTATAAAGTTAGCACAAAATAAGGATCTAGTGATAAAACAAAATATAATACAGAAACAAATACATCAACTGCTTTCAAGTACTTTAAGTTATGATAAAGCCCAAAAGAATAGATATTAATTGCCCCACGATTATATCATAATCGTAATACTTAGTATATTTTAATCGAAATATGTAAATAATACTCAGTTAGTGAGGTCACGAAATGAAAATATAATACATATACATTCGGAATTACCAACTTACGTGCTTGAATTCAACCTATGCGGTTTTTCTTCACATAGCATCTAGACTATATATATATTTATATATATATATATATATATATATATATATATATATATGTATATATATACATATATATACATACATATATATATATATATATATATATATATATATATATATTTATATCAATGGTATTTTATTCCAGTTGCATTGATAATGTATCAACGCATTAATGGTGAGTTCAAGGGGTATTTCCAAAGAAGGTTTACAAACAAGAGAAGGAGGTTTACGAACATTAAACCAAATGGATGTTAAGAGTGGTAATAATTATAAAAATGAATTAATATGATTCCTTTATTTATCGGTGGTATTGAACTCAAAGATTTCAAACATAAAAACATTTTCTAACAAAACAGTCTTACATTTTAAATTTTATAACCTGAAATTTTAAAGTTTTTCAAACTGATTCATTAATTTTTTTAATCAGCCACTCCTATTTTTCTTTCCATTATCTTATTACATTTTAGTCTTATTTAAAATCGCATTTAAGGAGATGGTAAAGAAAAATTTAATTTGTTTGAAGTTACGTCAATTGTAAAATGGACGAAGTTAATTGGGAAATTGTTGTAAAAATGTTTAACGTAATGATGTGTACTATAAAATTTTACTTTACTTTGTTGTGCACAAAGTTTTTGTACAATAGTTTTATAAATAACAAATCATATGTTTATAATAATATTATTGTAATAACAAATCATATGTCGTGTGCTAATATCCCACCTGAAGATGTTGTAATACAACGAAACCTAGGTAGGTCGTGGTAAAGAAATTAAAGAAAGTAGAAATAATACTACATCACGTAGTTTCATTTAATTGTGAAATTATATGTTTATAATCATAATTTGTTACGTCATTACAAAAATCACAATATTTTTATTAGACTATATTAAGTAAAATTTGTTTTCTTTAATCAAATCCGAGAATTTAAAATAACAATATCTTAAATATGTTTCAAAAACGGCGTCGAATTATGGAATTAACGTTCTACCGATAAAAAATGATCAACATTTTGAAACTAACATATTTTCCCCAACTTAACAGTATTCATATATATATATATATATATATATATATATATATATATATGTATATATATATATATATATATATATATATATATATATATGTATATATATATATATATATATATATATAAATATATATATACATATATATACATATATATTATTTATTATAAACGTAGAACCAAAACTATTATGAAATTTTAACGAAGATTTCTTTTCTAACGTTAATATTCACTAAAAAATAATTTTTCGAATTTTTTTCCGTAAGAAAGTGAAGAAGTGCCAATTTTTAAATAGAAAAAAAATGTAACACGTCTATTTACCAGAAACGTAGCACAAATTATTTAAGAAGAAAACAATCAAACACATGTTTCGATAATTGTGAAATTCATGAAAAGCATTGTTAAAATCCTACCGATTCATTAAATCAAAGCCGAAATTAACTACTGAAGCTATTAATAGAACATGTGAATAGTAGGTTTCTTTAATGGTGTGGAGACTCGCTAAGAATGCAATGAAATCTATTCTGAGAAGATTTGTAACGGAAAAATAATATGAGGTGACGTTCAACCAAAAACGCTGATTAAAAAAATTATTAGGCAAATAACTAGGCGCACATTTCACGGAATGACGGAATTCAATCTTCAATGTGGTAAAAAGAGGTGGCAAACGAATATGAACAAAATTAACATTGACATAAAACACAGAATATAGAATCAATATCAAACTGTTAAACAGCTATTCCACCTATTGTTGAAATTAAACCTATGAAGACCTAAGAAAAAAATATATTATAAACATAAATGACTTAAAAGGATAAATGTGATCATGCATCGGGACAGATCGAAGGAGGATTGAAGGAGGGGATAGAATGTAAAAGAAAGATATGGAAGGTAAAACGATAGAGAGTTACTGTAAAAATGCAGGGATATGCATGGTGAAGAGGGTGGCTGGGAAAACAAAAAGAGGGCAAAAGAAATAAAATGGGAGGTAGGTAAAGTACACTAAGGTGTAGTGTCGTACAGGTAATGACGTATGATGGAGACAGATACTAAGGGGAGGCGATGGAGAGTTAACAAGAGTACAAATTCATAATAAATAATGACCGTATCAAAAAATCACAGGAAGTGGACGTTTCATAAAATGCCTTATTCTTAAAAATCACCTGAATAAAATTACTTATATCGACGACAGTCGTTAATTTAAATTACAAATTCATTGAGATTTACAGAGGCAAGTACCATTATTGTGACTCAATCCCTATATTTTTTCACCGAACAATGAAATTCACAAACACTTGGTAATCATCGTTAGTACCCGCAAGTGATACCTTTTTCCTAGTATTCATAATTTTGATAAACTTGGGTACTATTACACAATTGTGTTAAAAAGCTTAAATAGTTATTCAAAACCAATCTTAAACAATGCCCTATAGTCATGTGTTCAAAAATATTTTGTTAGCTGCAATTACACAATGTCAAAACATTTTAAATGATACTTATATTATCAAGTGACTAATTGCTTTTAACTGAAAAATAAATTTAAAAATCTGCACAACACAGTTGATCTAACGCATATTAGTTTCTCCAGTTGTCTTTACAATTCAAGGCCACGAAAATTCTTCATAACAAGACGCATAATTTTGATTGAACAATTATCAATAAATTATCATTTTCATACCTTTTACAGTTCCCCTACTCCACTCTTTCAATACTTTGAAAACACGAAATGCGTCTGAAACAGGAAATTTACCGATTTCTCACGAAAACTTTTAATTTCTAACACTACATTAGGAACAATGTCCGTCGCATATCGTGATTAATGTATAGATAATACATTAATTCTAGCCACGTAAACCGTACTAATTGTTTGTTGCACGTAACAATTTTGTAAAAAAACAGAAAATTAAATTCAATAAAGAGAATAGTGTAACTGCAGCATAGTTGCATGAGAAACTATAAATTTTAAATACGATAAAATCTACATTAGACCGAAAACTATTATCCGTATAACAATACTCGCGATATAGTCGCGTAAAACGAAAAGTATTTAAAACTGAATTCGCGTTTACAGAATACTGTCCGTAAGTAAAATCATTAAAAATATTACCATTCTGGTTAATATCACATTAGTATAGAACAGAGAAAATCGTGCCACTATCCGATTACAATTAGCTAGTTGACCAAATCAAAATATGAATTCGACACATATGTCCTGCCTTGTTCCAGTAGATATAAACCACCAGTTTTACCGTAAATACTTTTCCCTACCTGTGATATATTGCTTAATAACAATAAATTTATCGAAACAGACAATTATCAGTTATAAAATTATGATCTTTAGTATTATAAAAATCCTAAATTTTCTAATATGACGAATTTTCGGGAAAATAAAATAGGAACATTATACAATAAAGTTTATATAAACAAATAATTGTTACACAAAATAATTCTTGGTTTATTTAAAACTTTATGAGAGGAATACATTTTTCAAAGGTCTTTATAAATATTTACAGATAGCGAGTTCCTGGTAACAGTATCCACTTTATTCCAATATTTGCAACTTGGACATAGGAAAACTTTCATAAAAGGTGGCTTAATGTTTTGGAAAAAGGAAATTGTGCTGATTTTCATTGTGTAGCCTCATAGTGTGAGCAGTACATAACTAAATCTCAATTCGGATAGTTCAAAATATTACAAAGAAGTATAAAAATAAGTAGACTGGGTTGATTGCGAACTTCCATTTATTTACAAACTGCTCTCCAATTTGAGAAATATATACATACTTTCTGCATAAATATAAGACTCTTATTAAAATCTGGGTAACATAACACTGCACAGTCAAACAGAGGCAATAAGTATTAATAATAGGGATGAGGACCTTTATTTTAATTGCTAGAGCGTTTCGAAAATACTCAAGTATTGAGTGCATTCCGTTAAAGATACAACAAAACTTAAGGTTACAGATAAGATTTTGTCCGATCAAAATCTCACCAATTCTAACAGTTTGCATGAATGAAATTATTATATAACATTTAACGATAAATACGGCTGATCTGACAGTCTAATTTTAGAAAACAACTTTTGATGATCAAAGATGCTAGGTTAGGTCTTATTTATATTAACCAACAGGAACATTATATAAACCCGCTAACTGTTTGAAGCAAAGTCTTCATTGAAGATGTTGATGAGGTTTTTATAGAAAATAAATTAGTACAGACATATATTTCGCCTCAGCGTCTATTATATGCAATTTTCCCTAACTCTATTGAAGCATTGCGACCAGCTCTGAAACCAAATTTACAAGTTTCAAGGTATCGAACTAATTCAGCATGGACTATCCGATCAAAGACTTTCGATATAAGGAATAGTATGCGACTAGATTGAAGGTTTTTAGGATGAACAGGCGGCAATTTTTTGGTAAGGGGATGATATATACTTTTTTCGATCCAGAAAAGATATTTTCCTTTCTGGATTTATCTGATATTGCATTATATTATCAAAAAGTAAGGCTCGCAATGTGATTTAATGTGAAAATTACCAAATTTTCAAAATAAGAAATAAAGTCTGAGCAATGGGTTGGAATATTCTGAGCGTTAATATGACTGAAATGTAACTCTGAATGACTATGAGAAAAAAACATGTTAAAAATATCTAATATCGATGTGTTAAATGTGTCACAAAAACGATCAAAGTAAATTATTCTTGTCTTTTATAACACTATCCCTAAAAAAACTATAATGCTCCATATGCATCATATTAAACAGAGTTAGTAGTATTTCTCGCTTACATTCCATGTTCATATTACAGCTAAAAATTTTGATCTTTACGGATCATTGTATGATATTCTTCACAGAATGAGAATACCTTATTCATGCGATCACGGATATTTGCGTTCACTCGATTACTTGATAGAACTATGCAGGTAACACAAGTTCAATTACTAGTTATTATAGACACTTTAATATTTCTCAAGAACAATTGTATGTTAGTTCTTTGCAATCCAACTAGAAGATTATATATTTTTATATTTTATTTGACCGTAATTTGCTGTGTCATAATTAAAAATAAATCTGTTATATACGAGTAGAACCCGTACGACGAGGATTCTCTATATGCTCAGAAATACGAATATATACGTTTTTTTGGGGTATGGAGTGTTTCCATTAATCCATTTACAAATATTATGTATATTTTTTGCAGGCATTTTCAACAATATCTCTAAAATGGGATTACATAAGATTACAAATAAATGGTTTTAAAATTCTTACAAATTATCTTTTCAAGTAAAATTAAACACGACATAGGAAATAAAAAATTAGCCACATGTAAAATTTCCATATGAATATTTTTGAGTGTTAACTTTTAGAAATATGCGGACAAAACGCACTAAGCGTTTTGTCACCATGCAAAATTATAAGTTTCTACGTCAAACGTTTTCGTTTTAAAAATTTAGAAGAAAGTTTTAAAAATTTAGGAGAAGGGACGGGCGCAATTCATGGCTTATAGAAATATTGATAACTCTTTCAGTTACACTTCAAAGGAACTTTTCAGTAATGCCCATTTTCCTTTCGTTACGAATCACATCGAAATTATTTAAGATTACTTTAGTGATCTCGATCGAGTCCGTGAAAAGAAGTCATCCGCAAGTTCTATAAAAGGAGATGTGATTTAAAAAAAACATGTATTTTATATGCATTTACGTAACAAGACGGATATGATGAAATTATAAGGTTACCGTTTTTGTATTAAGCGTTTATTAACCCTTAAATATCAGTTATTTAAAACATTAGTTGGTACGAAATATACGTATCTGAGCCGGCTCTATCGATGGCTTAACACCAACTTAAAATTATGAAAAATTGTACAGTACTACAAAATTACACTTTATTCATAATATATTGCAAATTTACTCTTGTATTTTAACATAAAGAATGTATAGAATATTTTGACCACGATTAGTTTCAATGGGCGAATCTCTTCTTATATTACGGCTGAAATAACCGAAGTAATAAATAATTTACTTAATTATTTAACATGCTACGAAGATTTAAAATGTTCTCATCGCTGCACACATCAACCTTGAATTATAATTACTTAACTAGAGAAACTAAGTATATATCTTAAAATATAACGACTAACTTAATAGAGTATAAAAACAATTTAGTTGTGTAGCGTTTCGCATTGTCGTTATTTACTTCGCCAGATACGGACGGGTAGAAATACATGTTGAGAAGTGGATAAATCTATACGAAGTACGAAGAATTTGCTCTAAATTAAATCTGAATTGAATCGGTACTTCACAAATAATACTTTACTAAATACACCTTTCTGACATATTTCTTTCAAATCTCTCCCAAATAAATGTTTCTTGATTTTCTCTCTTTAACACTTCTTAACTCATTTAAATTCACACAAATCTTCTTTGTCCCATTCTATCATTCGTTCGTCGCCTATCAATTATGCTTTCTTCTATAAGTTTTCTCGTTTTCTCTTTCTAACTCCCATTGGTATTAATTTATCAATGGAAATACAAACTACAAATGTTCTACGACCAACTCTTTTCCTATGTATTCAATGTGACTTTTTTCAAGACTTTTGTTTTTTACGTTAATTTTTTCCAATTTAGTTTTACAAATTATTGTAAACAAGTACAATTTGTACATAAAATGCTATAAAAATCACTTTAAGTGACAAACATATAAACTATGGAAGTGACAAACATATAAACTATGGGAGATTTTCAATTGGGAATCATAATACATTACCAGACTTTATATGTGTATATATATATATATATATATATATATATATATATTTATATATATATATACACTCATGTAGTATGTGAGATCAACTAGATTGATAAGATATAAACGTGAAAATATATGTATTTTTATTTTATCTAATCAAGTAAAACCACAAACACTAGTTAGTGCGGTTATATAAGATATAAATATAGACACAAATAAACATGTTTTCATTGCTTACGTTTAATCAATAATAACGAAAATTATAATTTTTTAAAGGTAATAGGCACCTACGAGTCAATTTATAATGCATTTTAGTGTACTTTTGGACAAAATCGAAGTTGCATTTCAAAAGATAAAATTTATGTTTTCTAATTAGGTATATATTATATTTTTTTCCGAATAAAATCAGTGATGCAGTAATATTACTAGAATTATTATATTAACTCTCTGCCTATTTTGTTTTTATCTGCAGATTATGAAGAATATTCTTACTCTTCTCTACGTATTTGTGACAGCAGCTGCAGTTATAGACGTTGAGAAAAGAACAGCCAAAAACCAAGAGTTGGAGGCATTTGAACCTAATTATAGGTAAATGACAAATTACATTAGAGGTTTTAAAGAGATCTAGTCTAAATATATTGACAATTTAAGTAATCAGTCAACATATAAATATAGTATCGCTTGATTTCATATAATAATAAAAAATCGAGCTGCATGCTCGAATTTTTTTCTTCTTTAGAAGAAATTAGAGAGTTAATGCTTTTGAATATAGTTAAAATACAACAATTGATTTGTGCTGCCTTCGAATGTCCTATTTATTTACAATCAGAGTTCAGCATAAATAAAGTTTTGTCTTAAACAATTTTAGTTTCCGCCCACAACAAAACGGTAACTTTTCGAGCAATTCTGAAACAATTAGAATATTAAGCCACTGAGTGGTATGTTATTACATATAATCATGTGATATATTAAAATGTAATCCAGTGTTAAAATCCATTAAATATCAGATTCATAAAGGATTGAAAATCCGATGTAAGAACTAGAAAAATTTCCTTATTACTTTATTAACTTTCTTTGGATATAAAAAAGGATAAATTTATGAATTATTATATTATATATTTATGTTTTAATTAGTTGTAAACATTTTTGAAAGTTTATTGATAATGACCATAAAGTAAATTTGTCGACATAATTTAACATCACTTTTTAACACACTCAACGATAATTAAATTTGTGGAACGCGACGTGAAAATGATTAAAATGAATATTACTTTAAAATATGCCCATTAAATTAACAACATGTCATAATTTTAAATTTTGATATATTTTTGTCTTCAGAAAACGTGATATAGTGAACGGACGATCATATAACTACCAAAAAAATAATTACGAACCTAGCCAGCAATATGACAAAAACTACGGATACATTCCTCGGCCTTATGCAAAACGGATAAACATGCCTTGCAGCTGTCAAAAAGGCAATCCACGACATCGCCTAAAAGGTTATCGAATGTCATTGGTTCGTCGACAAGAATTGTTTGAAGGGCCATACCTCAGAACGGAATACAATAGACCCTTTTATCGCCCTCAGAGATATCGTGGAAGCAAACTTCGTAGAGACGAACACGATCATGGAAATTATGACATAGAATTTAAAAACAAAAATACTATACCCCCACCCTACCCCACAAAATACATCAGGTATAGAGGCAAACCGGGGCCACTTCCATTAAAAGTAAATTGATTACCTAATTTTTAAATATATTTACCGTTCCTTTTTATCTATTAATTGCGAGTTTTTATTTCAAACTACGGTATGTAGTGAAAATATTTTAACAAATTGCTCAATATATGAAAACTTAAACCATCAATAAGTATATATTATGCACAGAGAAAATTACTTTTTACATTAAAATAAGTACTTAAAATGAACGATACGACTATGTCTCTTTCTTAATTTTTATTTATTTGATAATATAAATAACATAATATTAAACTCAATTAATCCCTCAAACAATAATTTAAAATAGAATTGAAAATTTAAGGAATAAATAAACTTAATATTATACAGATGAATAAGTTTTTCCGGGCACACTAACAACACTTATCGCAAATAAATTTCCTCCTCAACAGCTTTCCACGTATACATTTAGTTACTATCGATCAATTTATGCCAG
This sequence comes from Druceiella hillmani, assembly GCA_039881145.1. Taxonomy (NCBI): domain Eukaryota; kingdom Metazoa; phylum Arthropoda; class Insecta; order Lepidoptera; family Hepialidae; genus Druceiella; species Druceiella hillmani. The sequence goes on along the minus strand of JAYKKI010000004.1, from coordinate 41,279,277 downwards.
CGCATCATTTGTTTAAGTAATATAGTTTAGTAGTATACTAGAAGGTGCTGGTAAACGTGAGTCGTACTAGTTAAACAAATACTCAAGTGGAAGACGCGTCACCCAGCATAGACATTTTGTTACCACTACTTTTTAGTAAAAAGTAGTGTATAATCATTCATATAAAGCATAAAATTAAATATTATGTTCTGCCACTAGTACGCTTGTTATTCAAATAAGCATGAAAGCTTTATTTACCATAGACCAATGAATCTAAAGGACACATATTACAATTTAGAGGTAATCTTAATGGTAAATGTAATTATAAGTGGATCATGACAAGGCGCCTAATACAAGTTATTTATTGCACTTAACATTTCGAGGGAATACCGTTATGTGTAAAAATGTTGTAAACTGATACCGAAGCCAGAAACTGATACTCATTTCAAAGTTTCCAATTTAGGCCCAGCATAAAGTAAACTACCTAGAATTTTCCAGCCGAATTAGTTTCAGAGTGCATCCCAGTTCCGCCTGGGGCATGGGATTTCATTAGTGAACCCAAGACAAGTCTAAAGCAATACAAGCATCACACATCGAAATAATGACGATGGCAAACGCCTGATGGAAAAGTGATTTTCATGAAGTTTTTCTTTAAATGTATAGTTATAAGAAAAGGTAATATTGAAAAAGTATACGAGTGACAAGTATTGTTGCATTCAAGTTACCCAAAAACTCATATTTCAATTGGCATTTTATTTTGCAAAAAAAATTATGAAACTGTATTTTTGCAAAATAATACAGAATAACCCATACGTAAATATTTGACATTTCTTTTGTCTTCAAATACGAGTAATACGTAATATTATTACATCAATTAGTAACGAATTTTATACAAAAATCCAACTCTAGAATTTTCGAAAAATTTTAAGCATTTTTTGCCTTAAAATATTCCTTAAGGTATTAAAAACAAATTTTATAGAAGGAACACGTTATACCTACCTAAAGCCACAACAAGTCTTTACAGCACTGCCAGTTCATTGAGCCTTCATCTGACTCGTCCAGGTATATGGATATCACAAAATCTATTTAAATTTTAAAATTATTGCTAATTTTATCACTTGAGCTATAGGTCTCACTTAAACTACAGGCATTTCATTGCTTTTTGTCTGTTTCATTATTTACATTTTTGTTTGCAGTTACTTAAAATAATTCATAAATAGTGAGTAAAGAGAGTATTAAAGTAAGTCGTGATCGAAAAGGATCTAACAGAAGAATTTTTAACACAAAATATTGTACATAACAAAAAGATGGGCTATGAATTGCTAGGCAAAGTCAAAGCAACCTGAGAATTTTAGTGCAAATGCTAAAAAGTTAAAACTCTACAAAATTGTTATGATGACATTGAAGTTAATGAAGTATTTGGCTATCTTTTGTTAACTTCTGTCAATATAAAATTTGTAAGTAAAATATAAAATATAACAAAAGTAAAAAGCGTCGTTTAAAATTTAAAATGTTTATTTCTTTTGAGAGCGAGAATTGTGAAAAAATTATCGTTCTATCGTCGTAAAAATTATAAAGAATAAATCGAAGAAGTATCCTTGCAATACAGACATTAGAAATTGGTGTGAATGGTATAAAAAAGTTCCACGCCTTCATGAATCTTCCCCATCCGACTTTTCATTCGTTCTACAACATAGTTGTCTGAAGCATTTCTCATTCAACAGAAATTATTAATCAACAAATTAAAAAATATACAGCACAACAAATCGTCACTGTGTTGTATTGCGTTGATCAGAAGGCACACTGTATTTGAAGGTACGGCTCACCGTGAACCCGAGTTTGACTCCCGGCGTTGCTTTTTTCCATCATAAAATATCGTATGCCATCTATTATATTATTAATAAAGGCCCTTAATCAGATATTGTGTTTAATTTATAATAATCTTATAAAAAAATGATACAATTATTTAGCTACAGCAATAAAAAAGAAGATTAAAAAACGACCCAGTTTACTTAAAGATAAATAATGTCCACTAATTTTGATATTGCGATATCAAATTAGTCCAGGAAAATAACAATATGTCTGAGAAATAAGAAAGGGCCAGCTAAAATATTACATGGACATTCAATTATGCACTATAAATAACGTGAAATGTATTCATTGACATCGGGTACACTAAATTTAATTATTATGGCAATTTTATAACTGATCGCTCTATCTTTGGGACATAAAAAATTTACAATTATCATGACATTAAGCTTCAACAGCTACTAAATCAAACTTATTCTATTCTTTTCTGTATTCTCATATAAGAAATTGGGCATATATTTTTAATTATTATCCTCAAATCTCTCTTTTTCTTCTGTTCAAATCATCATGGAGTTTTTCTCCGCAAAACAAAAATTTACAGATTTTCCAAAAAAAGCGAGTGTACCGAATTTCTTTTTTCACGCCCAGTGATTAAGTAACGTCTGTAGCGTTAGTAACGACTGTAGCGTATAAGCCATTAAGTAAAGTCTGTAGCGTTAGTAACGACTGTAGCGTATAAGCCATTAAGTAAAGTCTGTAGCGTTAGTAACGACTGTAGCGTATAAGCCATTAAGTAAAGTCTGTAGCGTTAGTAACGACTGTAGCGTATAAGCCATTAAGTAAAGTCTGTAGCGTTAGTAACGACTGTAGCGTATAAGCCATTAAGTAAAGTCTGTAGCGTTAGTAACGACTGTAGCGTATAAGCCATTAAGTAAAGTCTGTAGCGTTAGTAACGACTGTAGCGTATAAGCCATTAAGTAAAGTCTGTAGCGTTAGTAACGACTGTAGCGTATAAGCCATTAAGTAAAGTCTGTAGCGTTATTTCTAAATCAACGCACTATTCGTATGCCGATTTCTCGAAAAGCGCTAATATTACCAGTATGTAAGTCAGAAACTACTGTCATTACAAACAATTGAAAAAAGAAATCGACCAAAAATTTTACAAAAGTGACAATTTATATTTAACTTAAGTTTGCTATATTGTAATATCAATAAATAGAAAAAAAACGAAAGGATTTTGCTAACTTATCGCTCAAAAAACGACTACTTCAAAACTCCCGTTGCAAAGCAAGCATATCAACATTATATGATAAATATTAATGATTGGTGGTAATTATTACATCATAAAATGAAATTTGCGTGCAGGTAAAATCGTTTATAGGCCTTGGACTTGTAAGAGAAACTTAAGCGTACTTTAATTATATTTTATATAAGAAGCGCTTATTTCATTGCTATATAATGCAGTTTCAGCGAAGCTGAGGCGGTTTAAAGCGACATCCGAGTCTATGGGTGCAGGTTAACAAAGTGAAACTGAAGGTGAAGAAAAAACAATCAATATGTTTTCCTTGAAACGTTTTTCATTTAAAATTACTTAAATAGCTAATAGAATAAATCGTTATTTTCTATCAATAAATTGAAATAAAAACAAACAATAACTCATTAATCTGATTGAGAAACTGTTTAAAATTATCAATGTATTAAATATAAGTGCAGTATTATTGAATTATGAGTATCCGGCTGTCTTCTAATAAGAATACAAGCATATAATTTTTAAATAGCATGATTAAAAGTTTTTAACCGAATGGATATTTTTATAATAGTAGTTTATAATTTTTAAAATCCATAAAAATTCAAATTTAAAATGTTATAATAAAGTGGCTATTTTTTTACAATTATCTAAAAAGTATTAAATCAAATTATTTGAAAATTAACACATAAAAAGGTTGCACAAGTCTATCTGGTGTAATGTACATGAAATCACGACTTTCTGAAACGGAAACCGAAAAAATTATTTAATTTTCATTTCACTTGTTTCGTAACAGACCGTGGCCACAAAATTTGCTTTTATTGATTAGTTGATAATCATGAGCTATGAAATAGATTGGTAGTAACAGCATTTATATATCACTTGACCTTATATCACTTGATATATTTATACATATATATATATATATATATATATATATATATATATCCTGTATTTAAGTAATTACATTACATTTTCTTAATACTTTGACGTCCGGCTATGTAACCTTCTGGCGGAGTTAAATTAGGAGTAAACTCTACTGCCTGCCGATAACCTTTTTAGATACAAGTATATAGTGATGAGAGTATAGCATTTTTAATGAGAGTATAGCATTTTTAATACTATACTCTCATTTTCAAAATTTCTAGGATATAAATATGTTAAAATAAAAATTTTATTTCATCGGCATTTGCGCCATAGCTGTAATCTTCTACTTCCCAATATACTGTACAATGATAATGCTGTATTAATGGAGAGCATACTTTTAACTATGTTATCCCAATATTTTAGAAGTAGCTTGCATGAGTTAAATCACTGGAAACGTTATACTAAGCATTCGTTAGTCATAGACTCACTTTCAATCAATTGTGCCAAGCAAATTCTAACCATCAATATTAAGCAGAGCGCTCTAATGATGGTAGTTTTATAGTTTTACCATCAATTTGTTATTCAAAAAATTTTTGCTATCATCAAAATTTAAAGAATTTCTCAAAGTGTGTTGATAAGAACCAATCTTTTCAATTAAATATTTTGTTCGATATTAACTTTGTCGTTTTCCCTCTTTTAAAAATTGTTTTTATTTCTACGTTTCGAATGTTAAATATAAATCGAATTTGTTTTATTGGTAGATGCTGAAGGCAACTCTGATTCTTCTGTTCATGCTCATAGCAGTAGCCATATGTGCCTCAACCAACGGAAAACCAGTCAGGGATCAGCTGCTGGAAGCTGCTAAACCAGATTATCGACGTCAAATTCGGGTTGATGGAACTGTCCAAGTGTATGTAGGAATGAGCGAAATTGCAACGCCGTAGTAATATATTATTATTTAGTATGTTCACAATTAAATGAAACTACGTGATGTAGTATTATTTCTACTATCTTTAATTTCTTTACCACGACCTAGGTTTCGTTGTATTACAACATCTTCAGGTGGCATATTAGCAAAGATATCTTTCTTTGCTAATATCCCACCTGAAGATGTTGTAATACAACGAAACCTAGGTCGTGGTAAAGAAATTAAAGATAGTAGAAATAATACTACATCACGTAGTTTCATTTAATTGTGAATAATGAATTTCTACAAAATTAACGCCAAATATATTCAATATTTAGTATGTTATTAAAACGTTTACATAAATATTTTTAAGTTCATTAAAGTTTCATTATTATTTGATATTTAAGTATAAATTGACCTGTATCATTTTTCGAAACGTATTATTTTTTGAGATATAAACACTATATAATAAATTTTATGAAACTTCATTAATAATGTTTTAACGTTTCTTACCATTTCGTTTTCAGGATGCCAAAAAATACACTCTTAAATTCCAATGGTAACCACGTCGAGACTAAATATGAGCTAGATCCGACTTATAGAGACAAATATTTGGCAGGAAATGATTACAAAGAATGGGATCTAGGATATCGCCGTTCGGAACATCACAGCAATCTTTATCGTCGTCGACCATATGGTAAGCGGATGTTCCATCAGCGATCTTATGGTAGACATGGTTTACGGTACTGGAAATCACGTGATCAACTATATCGTCATCTTGGATACGGCTGGCGATTAAGAAGCCGTCGACGAAATATCAGGCAGAGATTGCGCCTCGTAAGACAAAGGCGTTTACTACGTTCTCTAAGACGAAGACGCTTATTACGGCGCTTAAATTACACAAAACGATTACATAATCAAAGAAATTACGGCAGGGAGATCCACTATACAAACCTTTACCGTAGATATCGTAGACGCATGTTAAGCCATATGAGGCGATGGCGCTCATTACGCCGCTTAAGATGGAGACATTCGTTACGTCGCCAAAGGTATGGAAATCGATTACATAGTCGATGGAATTACAATAAATACTTAAAACCAGTTCGAAAATATCACAGTCGTATTTTACAACGCTTAAGAAATGGGTGGTCATCAAATCAACGTCGGGCACGTGGACGGCGATTATACCGACCTCAAGGGTATGGAAAAGGTATTTATTACCGTACAGATTATGGTCGCCGATGGGGATATCGTCAAAGAAAAGGGTATATACGTAGATATCCCATTAAGAGTATAAGGTATAGAACCTATAGCAATCCAAAATATGCTCCAGTAGTAGAATCAATTGTTTTTAGCTGATATTTTCAAGTATGTTTTATATGTAAAGAAGTTTATCTTTTTATATTTAATATCGAAGTTAAATTTTCTGCTGGCAATATTAATATATGAATATCCATTATTATATTAAGACAATATTTTAAATCAGCTCTTCCTTGTTTTATTTCTAGATTCTAAAAGATATTATTTATACTGCTACTCTTATTAGTTGTAACTAAGACTAAGCATTACGGTTTTCATGTCTTCAAAACTTTGAACATAAAAAAAATAACTTAAGTAAACGTTACTCTGCGATGGTAACCATCCTGCAAATTACAAAGGCTGTGGAGTCTATCGTGAGCTTCAAAATCTGAAATTCCCAAAAGCACCAGATCGTAGATTCAGGAATAAAAATCAGTTTGATAAAACAGAAAGTCATGAACAAGAAACACTAACGGCTCATAAAGAGAACTCTCAGAATACCATACGACAAACATATAGAGACGTATTAACCAAAGGACATCAACTTCCACAAAATAGCGACATACGTACAAATGATATGCATGAAATAATGGACTTATTGAAACAAGTGATGCAGCAATTGACTACATTGACAAACCTAATAATAACACTCACGACGAATCTCTCAAAATAGATTGCTTAAAAATAGCTCTATGGAATGCCAATGGGCTGCCACAACACACCCTTGAGGTTCAATCGTATTTGCAGACACATAATATTGATATCTTGCTAGTCTCTGAAACCCACTTTACAAAAAAGAGTTATTTCCGAATACAAAACTATAAGACTTACCACACAATGCACCCTGATGGAACTGCACATGGGGGGAGTGCAATAATTATAAAAAATAATATTAAGCACTACGAAACAGTACAATATTGTACTGAAGAGATCCAAGCAACAAATGTGCGAATCGAAGACTGGGTAGGATCTTTTGTAATATCGGCTGTCTACAGCCCATCGAATCATAAACTTAAGGAAGCAGATTATGTAAGGTTTCTCGCCACACTGGGCCACCGATTCGTTGCTGGTGGAGATTATAATGCGAAACATCATTACTGGGGCTCGCGTACAGTAACAACAAAGGGACGGCAACTAAAAATGTGTGATAGATTTCTTCATAACCAAAGGATTCCCTAGCAGATTTATCACAAGTAGAACTAGCCTAGATTTGTCTTCTGATCATTCACCTGTAGAAATGACCCTCAAAAGGTCCATCACATTAGCTCCAAAACCATGTAAGCTGCACACACGCAAAACTGACTGGGATCTCTTTAGGCAATTAATGGCTCAATGCCTGGACGAGTCACTACCTATGAAAACCGAAGAGAACATAATGGAAGCTGTTGAACACCTCAACTATTGTGTACAAAGGTCTGCCTGGGCTGTTACTCCAACACTTACCGACACAAACCGTAAACTCGAATGTCCTCTGTCTATTCGTGAACTCCTGACTGAAAAACGTAGTGCTAGAAAAAAATGGCAACAGTCTCGACATGCATCAGATAAAAAACATCTAAACTACTTGCAATCTAAGCTAAAATCAGCACTTAGCGATAACAAGAACGAAGGCATACAATCCTTCTTAAAAAGTCTAGACGTGACATCGGCTACTGATTACTCACTGCGGAAAGTCACAAAAAATATGAAACGTCCAGTCTTAAACCAACCCCCTCTACGCAAAGAGAACAATGAATGGGCAGCCAGTGAAGCGGAAAAAGCAGTTACATTCGCCGAACACTTAAAACGGGTCTTTGTACCAAACCCCGAAATAAATTCCCCCAAAACGCAAGAAGTGTCAACTTTTCTGAATCAATGCCACCAACTCGATCCCCCTATTTCGAATTTCACTAAGAGTGAAATAAAAGCTGTTATTGATACACTTGATATCAACAAGGCACCTGGCTATGACCTAATAACTGCCAAAATTCTAAGAAAGCTCCCAGGGAAGGAATTTCATTCCTCACAATCCTGTACAATGCAATCGTACGTACGTGTTCGATTCCTCCCCAGTGGAAAGTGGCTCAAATAATAATGGTCCTCAAGCCTGGCAAAAATGCTGTTGATGTGAAATCTTACAGACCTATTAGCTTTCTACCAATTACTTCCAAGGTTATGGAAATTTTATTTCTGCGAAGATTAATGCCACATATCTATGATAATAATCTACTGCCTGATCACCAGTTTGGCTTTCGTCAGACACATGGAACCATTGAGCAGGTCCATCGATTGGTCAAAAATATCCATAATGCCTTTAAGTCAAACCAATATAGTTCTGCATCTTTCTTGGGCATATCCCAGGCATTTGATCGGGTATGGCACGAGGGTCTGTTTAAAATTAAAAAGAACCTACCCATAAATTACTACAACTTCATCAGATCATATCTACACAACAGACACTTCTACGTTAAACAGGGAACTGAAACTACGTCTCTCTATCTGATCCAAGCAGGAGTTCCCCAGGGAAGCGTTATGGGCCCAATACTGTACCTGCTCTACACAGCTGACCTCCCAGTCACAGAAGGTCTTGTTACGGGCACTTTTTCTGATGACACAGCAATTCTCGCAGCAGACCACCGACCAGACATAGCCTCACAAAAACTTCAAACAAGCCTTGACCAAATATCACAGTGGCTGCAAGATTGGCGAATCAAAGTTAACGAAATCAAATCAATACAAGTTACTTTTACTACCAAACGAGATACGTGTCCGGCAGTAAACCTAAATGGAGTACAGTTACCGCAAGCCGATTACGCGAAATACCTTGGCGTGTATCTCGACAGACGTCTGACATGGTCCAAACACATCCTGACCAAACGATGTGCAGCGGGCCAAAAAGTGCGAAACATGTACTGGCTCCTTAACAAAAACTCTCAATTGTCGCTCGAAAATAAACTATTAATTTATAAATGCACGATCAAGCCTATATGGACTTATGGCCTACAACTGTGGGGAACCGCGGCAAAATCAAATATTGAAATACTACAAAGGTTTCAATCAAAAACGCTTAGAATGATAGCTGGTGCACCCTGGTATGTCACAAACAACAGACTCCATTTGGAGCTTGGCATAAAATTGGTCCAAGAAGAAATCTCACAGATGATAAAGACATACAGAGACCGAATCGCTAATCATCCCAATCCACTGGCTATAAACCTGATGAACCCAATAACGGCACCCAGAAGGCTTAAGAAAAAACTTCCCCAAGACCTTATATAGGGGCAAAATGAAATGAGTTCAAAAGGACGAACTCAGTACAAGACATGCTAACAAACGCACCAATTGCTGAATGTCTCAAATGACAGATTGCAATAATAATAAAAAAATAAAAAAGAAAAAAAAAAAAACGTAATTAATTAAAAGGAAAAAAATAACTTATTTCGTAATTTTTAACTTTCATTTTATGAAATATTATTAATATAAAGAAATCTACCTGAAACAAAAGAATAATTATTCAGATATTTTACTTTGAAACTCAAAATATTGGAATGACTTAAAAAACTTATTTAGTGGAGTTTTTCAATTCCAAATTTCTCAATCTTTTGCAAACTTTAAAGTTTATTATTTTTTTGATTATTTATTCAAAATCTCGACCTACTTGCGGCGTAAACCAATCGTTGGAGCAATTTTTTGGATACATTAGAGACAAAAAAGTAATACGAAAGAATGATTCATAGAACTAAGATAACTAATAATTAAAACATTGCAGTAGATCATAAATTAATCAAAAATACCACATTCATTTCAGAGACTAATAATTGGGCTGAATTTGAAAAATCGGGACCTCGCTTATGCCTGAAGCATATAACAGGAAAATACTACAAAACATTAGTTCACTGTTGAGAAAAATAAAACAGTAAATACCTTCTGACCAATTTAAGTAATACTTTCCAATAATAATTTGCAGTGTAAACATAATTTTTTTTTCATTTTTAATACAAATATATAGGATATTGTCATTGATCTAATCATTGATTTTTCAAATATTGAATCAATTAACACAATAAAATATTCCATTTATTGCGCCAAACACATACAGAGCTCAATTAGGTCTTTCTTTAGCGTTTAAAGATATGCAATAAACATAAAAGGTATGTAATTATCCTTTTGATTGCTATATCCTCTACACACAGACATTAATTAAAGTTAGGAAGCCGTTATAGTCAAATTTATCATTTTTTATTTGAAATGTTACGTACTAATTGTTTTTTTTCCTGAAAAATAACCAATAAGATTCAATACCAAAAACTTGATAAGTAGAACTTTCCACGATAGAGTTTATAATCGAATTAACATCTATTTTAAAAATGTATTTTGAAGTTCTGGCGCCATTTTTACATCTGTATAAATCAAATCTACACTAAAATAATATTTAATAATATGCCGCGCTGATTTGCGTTTGTTTTTTAAAAAATATGAATTAACTATCGATGTATTAAGGAAAACGTATTTTTCCGGCCTTCGAAGGGGGAGATTGTGACGCAGTGCACAGCAGAAAAACAAGTAAATACTAACTAAATATCTTTATCGGCTAGATATTAACAGAGCAAATCCGCATACAGTTAACTCAATAAAATAATAGCAATCGCATTTAGGTTTATTATTTGAAATTTATCCTTCAGTTTTATACTGTCATTGTATATATACATACATACATATGTGTGTGTGTATATATATATATATATATATACATATATATATATATATATATGTGTGTGTGTGTGTGTGTTTTAGGTTGGAAACTTATAAAACTGCCACTTTTTCGACCGATTTCTGGAATGTTCTTATAAGTTTTCTTGTAAGGTATATAAAGAGTGCGGTATTCCAACTTCTATTAAGTTTGCAATTGAGTAATCGGCGAGTAAAAAATAAATTAAAAATGGAAGTATTTCGAAGTCAACTTAGAGGACTCTTTCTTCATGGATGTCTTTTAAGGCGAAAAACCAGCGAAGCATCCCGCAATATATAGATAACGATCTCTTCAGACTCAGCCAAGCACTGGTTCCAAAGATTCAAAGAAGGGAATTTTGACCTGTCCGATAAACCTTATCCAAAACGACACCCCACAACTAATTTAGAAAAAAATTAAAAGCCTTATTGAAACAGATTCCAAATTAACTTCGTATTGTTTGGCAGAGCTATTTTCATGTTCTTATACTACAATGAAAAAACAATTTCATGCTTTGAGTAAGAAGTGGAAATATTCCGTTTGGCTACCACATAAACTAACACTATTTCAACTTCAGGAGAGAGCTAATGTGTGCTTGGAACTACTGACTTTCCGTCGTACCAACGAGAGGCTAAAGTATCTAGTTACATGAAAACTATTTTGAAACTTCTTTCTTCTTTACTACTTTTTCCTGAAAAAACTACTTTCACTTGGATGGAGTATGCTACTTTACCCACCGTGCTCTCCAAATCTTTCGCCAAGTAATTACCATCTGTTTCGCTCTCTGTCTAATAATAAGAAAATTTGAAGGCGAAAATCATATCAAAATCGAACTTTACCGGTTTTATATACATATGTATATATATGTATATATATATATATATATATATATATATATATATATATATATATGTATACAATACATAATTAAGATATTAGGCAAGCTATCAATAATAATTGTGAATGATAAAATAGTGTAAAATTTGATACAAACGAAAAATATTAATCGATGTTTTCTAAAGACGAGTGTGATTCGCGCTACGAGGATTGCATACATACTCGTACTGAGTAACATTTGGCCAATATATTATAATGTTATAGATACGTTGATGACATCCTTATCTACTGGAAGACCAGTTTGTTAACTTTGCCAACTCCCTTCACAATAATATCAAATTCACTTTAGAAGTAGAATCCGACAATAAACTAAACTTTTTAAGTATCACAACAGAACGCAAAAATAATAAACATAAATTTAGTATATTTAGAAAAGACACATTTGCATACTCCATAATTAATGGTCATTCTCAACACCCTTGTGCCCATAAATTAGCAGCCTTGCATTCGATGATTCACAGAGATTTAACCATCCCTCTAGAAAAATAATAAAAACTATAAAATAAATCGCAGTAAATAATAATTACAACCCAACAATTGTAAAAAAACTGCACCGCAATAAGAAAAATACTAATAGAAGAAATATACCCGGTCGTACCAAATAATAATAACATTTGCTGTAAATCTATCCCATTCATAGGTAATGTATCACTCAAATTAGGAAAAGTCTTAACTAATAATAAAAATATAAGTAATACAAGATATGCTTATAGTACTTTAAATAACTTATGTAAAACCCTTATTAATAATAAAGAAAAAATAGATAAACATAAAAAGAGTGGTATCTATAAACTTAAATGTAACGACTGTAATAGTGTATACATAGGTCAAACAGGAAGAGATTTTAATACAAGACATAAAGAACACATTGCCAGCTGGCGATATAACAAACCAGACACATCTCACTTTGCTAAACATCTCATTGAAAATAACCATCACCTTCATACTGATAATGCCCCCTACATATTACAAATAAATACAAAAGGTAATAAACTTAATATCCTAGAAACCTTAGAAATAAACAGACATAAAATAGACACCAAGGTTAACATATTAAATGAACAACTAAATATAATATCATCACCCATACTTAATATCTTCTAAACATAATACAACTAGACAACATTGATACTATAGTACTCTTCAAATGTTTCAGAACACAGGCACATATAAATATAAGTATATAAAATAATTTAAAAAAAATAAATAACAAAAAAAAATTTTAAAGAGAGCTATATATATATATATATATATATATATATATATATATATATATATATATATACATATATATATATATATATATATATATATATATATATATATATATAAATAAATAAATATATGAATAAATAAAACCGGAGATACGTAGAATTAGTGATATAACCTTATTCCAACTTTCAGATACCCTTGCTTTTGTATAAATATATTAGCGAGAATAACTTCCATTTAATTTGATTACATACACCGGAACATTTGCATTGTACAACCTCATATAATCACAACAATTGAATTTATTACCCTCACTAAGTACTGGCATATCGTAAAACCTACACCGCTCCCCTACAATAAACTCACTAACACAAGCAGTGGGAAAACCCACACAAACCCGGCTTGCGCTATTGTGTTTGAAACATATAAATGCAATTGAATCTTCCTTAGAGTTAATCTTTGCTAATAGCCCACCTGAAGATTTTGTAATACAACGAAACCTAGGTCGTGGTAAAGAACTTAAAGAAAGTAGAAATAATACTACATCACGTAGTTTCATTTAATTGTGAATAATGAATGTCTATAAAATTAAGGCCAAATAAATTCAATACATTTGAAAGTTAAACCATTTAAGATACAGTATATTTACCTTAACCTATTTACAGATGTCAGTGTAATTTTTCACAACTTCAAATTATCGCGAACTACTTAAAAAACTATAAAATCTGGAATCGGTGGTATAGTTTTTTGGTTACTTTTAGTAATTTTATTTTTCACAAATGTTCACAATTAATATGTCTCAATCCCTCGATTAATATATGTGATTTGTGAATATTTCAATTTCAATGCCTATCCGAAATTTACATAAAATTCTGTAAAAATTGTTGGCCCTTCCAACGGATATGTTCGTTCTTTCATGTTGCCGCTCAAAAATTTAAATGTGAGTGTATTGCTTAGGATGATAGTTTATAGTTTTCGGAAAAAAATGGCAATGGCTGGCAAACAGACGTAGGAATAACTGAGTTATATTTTTTATGACCGTTTTAGTCATTTTTGTTTCTTTTGAGATATGGAAACTTGGAACTTCAAGGCAAGTTGTGTTTTATAATAACTTTAAATATAATTTGTAGGACCGGTATTTTTCATAATTTTTTACTGATTCTACGGGCGTATCTAGGACATTAGAAAAGTCTATAATATGAATATTGTTATCATTCACATGACAATTACAATGATTGAATATATTTGGCGTTAATTTTATAGAAATTCATTATTCACAATTAAATAAAGCTGAAGCCGCAAAGATCTTTGCGAATAGCCCACCTGAAGATGTTGTAATATAACGAAGTCTGGGTCGTTGTAAAGAACTTAAAGAAAATAAAAATAATACTACATATACACAAGTAATTTCATTTCATTGTGAATTACAATAATTATATTTTAAAACGTATAGCCCTATTTTAGGACTGCGCTATGTTCCGTGGTAAAATTTCCAAAACGAAACAATAATGGAATCACTTCGAGTTTTCTTTCAAGGTTTCATGTATGGTATTAAATGAAAAGTTTATTGAGGTTTGGAACTAAAAATATATGTAATGTATTTTTTTATCTATTTCTTTAAACATTTTTCAGAAAAAAATATTTACACAACGTTGTCCCCTATCCTTGTCGCCAAAAGTATTACTGACTCACCAAAATATCATGAACATTGGAAAGTAAATATCGATTGAACCAAAATTATCAATATTAAAAACATTCTATCGCGATTAACTGTTATAATCAATAGTTTATTTTCATATATGCCGAACCATTGGTGCAAGAGAAAAAGTTTATCTGAAAAATAAATTTTCACGAAATAGGGAAAAACTTTTGATCCTTATACATTTTTCAAAATTGTTCGTTTCTTTTAGTCGAAACGCTCACCATTCACCGTAGCACCTATGCGATGTGATGCAGCACTTTTGTGGTCGACGGCGCAGCAGATGAGCTCCTTTGAAATACGTACTCGGAGTGCATTCCTATTGATGTTTAAGTGGAGGCTGATGGTATGGAACATTAATTTTGCAAGTATAGCCTGCATTTGACCAATTTTTAGATGACTTTAATTCCATGTGTTTATATAGCTTTAAAATGCAATTGAAACGGCTATTTTTAATTCTAAATACATATTTATTGCCATTATATCTTACCCATGAAAAGTTTATCAGACTGTTGGTCATCTTTGCTCGAATCTTCCTCAACTAGGACCGCTTCCGCAATACTCACAATTATTTAGAATATATCTCGAGCCTTTATAATCTTTGAATATGAAGTATACTAAAAATCTTGAACGTCGGCAGATTCATGGTGAACCAAATAAACAAACTACAAACGACAATTTGGGACCCCGGGTAAAACATACGACAATTTTACATGTATAAAACCATGAAAATCGGAAAGTATTTCACAGCCCTACCTACTAACACTTAAATCATAATAATATTATATTCGTTTCCTATTAAAATATAAGCTAGATAGGGAATTAAAATGTTTTTTTTAATCCATTTGGCACATAACTACATGATCTAATTTCATTTTAGGCTGTAGAACAAATAAAGTAAAGTTGGGTGATCATGCAAAAAAGTCATTGGACTATTATTGGCTTTTAAAATTTGATATTATGGAAATTGCAGATGAGTAGTTCTTAATATTGAAAAAGAAATGCATCGACAATCCTACTCGTATGATTTCGATGGAGAAATATTTTGAAATACTAATAGAAGTTCATAAAGCTATCGTACATGGTGGCCGACTGAAAATGTATCAGCATATCAAAAATAGGTTCTACGTTCCAAGAACACCCATTGAGATATTTATTGAATTCAGATATGAAATAAAATGTTCAATGCCAAAAAAGGTAAAGTAGCACAATCCATAATTTCAAAAGATTTAAATGCACGAGGACAAGTGGATTTAGTAGATTTAAGTTGACTCCAGTTGAAGAATATAAATGGATTATGAACTATCAAGATCATACGACAAAATCCTTATACCCGAGATCACTAAAAACAAAGGAGCTTCAGATATAGGAACACAACTTTTGAAAATATTCTTAGAATTTTGTACTCCTTGTAACGGAAAAGAAGAAAGAGAGCAAATCAATATTGATAGAAAATTCACCACGCATATTATAGAAGAATGATGAGTGAATAATTTATCCTAGTCCACAACGTCCTCAAACGAAAGGCAGTATTGAAAGATCTAATCGAGATGTAAAAAATGTGTTGTGTTGTTGGATGCTAGATAATAAATCTGCTAAATTGTCTGTAGGTTATTATTTTATCCGATACTGCAAAAATTCATATTACCATTGTATAATTAGCAGATCTCCTTATCGAGCATTATTTGATTCTCACCCAAAAACGAGGAATCTACTCAAACTTCTTCTATTTGAATAGTCTGGATGGATTGCATTGAATAGAATTGGACAAAATAACTCAGAAAGAAGCTGTTAGGGAAAACAATAAAGAAAATGTTTGTGCAATGAAGCAAGATAAAAAAAAACAATTATTATTAATTAGGTTAGATATATTTAGATTAAAGAAATGTTGAAATGAACCAAGACAAAAGAAACAATTCTTAATATATAGAATTTTGAGGATATGTCAATTATTAAATTTAATAATGTCGCGATGGGTAATGTTGAAGTGCCGGTTAATACTGAAAAACCTGGTATTGAAATATTTTGTAATAACCTAATATTGAAGTATTGTGTAATATTGAAATGCTAGGGATAGAAAATAACGAATTAACGTCATTTGATAATCAAATATATCTTGTCTCCGGAAAACAAACACAAGAAGTACATTCTTATAAGGTAAACCAACCAGTAACTAGCCATTTTGTGCCTACAGCCAGTTCAGGGAAGTGTATGTCGTATTTATATAGACTATATAAATATGATAAACACTTCATATATTTATATGAATTTTATGTTACAGCAATGTATTTGTATAAAAAAATTCATGCCCTATAGAATTTTATATTTAACAAATAAAATGTAATTACCATGCATTACCATGTTAAAATTTAATTTTTTAAGTAAGTAACATTTTAGTAGTAACTAGCCACGAAATTTAGAAACTGGCATACATGAAATTAGTAAGTCGCCACAAGAAATAAGTTTAACTTTGACACTTATAATGCTAGATAAACTATAACTAACATAGGAACATCCTTATCTAAAGTCTAAAAAAAGCAAACATTTTTTTAAAAATAGGTAATTTTCTAATGAACACTATGAGATCAAGATAGATACCTATATGAGATCAAGATGAAATAAAATTTGTAAGAATAAGATCAAAATCCTTGTTTTGCCGCTTCTTCGCGAAAATGTCCCAACATATCATTATAGTCAGTATCAGACGAGTCAGTTTTACTTTCTTTGTAGCAAATGTGACAGAAAAATGCATCATCATCCTCATCAGGGATGTGCAGTCGATGACTTGATACGATACAATTTAAATGAAATTTCTTTTCACATTGACGACATTCAATAATTCTTTTTGTTGTTGGACTCAAACAACGATCACAACATACACATTTCTTTTCCTGGTTTGTGATAGTCTCAGTATTTTTCGCCTCTGACACTAGCTTTTTTAATTTTTTTGGCTTATTTTCTCTCAGTCCATTATCATTAACATTTTTCTTTGTTTTTTTTTCTTCACACAATCTTTTTCTGTTTTGTTTTGCAGCATCTTCTTGTTTCTTTCTTATTTTTTCAGTCGTTTTTAACGCACTAATTTGAGGTTAACGCAAATGACAGTTTGTCTGTTTGTCGTTGTCCTTTTCGCTCTGGTGTTTTTGGCATAGCTTTCCTTTTTAAATATTCTGATAGAGGTTCATTTGATATCACAATTATATTTTTATTTGGATCTATATGTTTCAATGTGCCCGGAATCGGTTCAAATGTTGCAAAATTCAAATCTTCTATTCAAATCTATATCTGTGTTTAATAAATATCCAGTGATTTCGTCAAGAATCACATTAGGAATGTCATTTATCTGTGGTAATATCGGATTGTGGTCGTGATCTTGCTCGTTATTATTTACCATTTCTAGATTTAAACTCGATATATTGCCACCATCATTTATGTTGTTATTACCCAACTCATTAAACTTTTTCCAAACTCTGAAAATCGCCTGAAAGCTACCGCCCGAATCTAGCAAAGAAATATCCGTTGCTGTTTGATATTTTATAATCAAAGACACTCCGACAAGATCGCAAAAATCTGAGTATGCCAGAACAAGGGCATTGTCTTTATTTTGTATTTGATACAGGTGTATCATTGCTGGGGGCAGGAGACAGCGGCTGCCGTTCTGACGCAATGCACTTGCTGAATTCAACATTATTTGCATCTCACCAATACAAACCAGAAATGCGAAATCCATTGATCAGTTTTACTGATTTAGCGCACAAGTCAACTACAGTTTTTGGTAGTGGACCGAAGGTGTCTTTCGTTAGATTTTCTTTGTAATCCTTTGCAGCATGCCACTCTCGGAGTACTTTCTCGATCCGACTTTAATTGATCGAAACGCTGCAACATCTATAAGCTATATATAGTATGCGCGTTGCATTCGGATACAACGCAATTAAATGAATTTGCAGGGTTCGGGACAAATCTGCCACCTCTATTGTTAAATGGGTTTTGTTCCCATCGATAAACAGTATTACAGGCAATTGAATATTGTTATCTAGAAGGTGCTTATAGAAGCACTTGGCAATATAGTCATCCAGCCCGTGTTACTACGGCTGATTCCCCAACCAGATGGAACGCTGAGAGTTACTCGATCAGCTATTCTTTTATACGGATATATTATGAGGGGACTGCAGACTGTACCAGTAGCGGAAAAAGTAAACAGGACTGTTATGTTTTCTTTGCCTGGATCTTTTTCTATTTCGTACACGTTTTTGCTTCCTTTCTCTGCTAACACCTTGCCTGTTTTTGGACATATATTAAATCCTGTTTCATCTGCGTTGAACATGCGGGTGGGATTCAAGAAGGTTTTCTTCATTAAAATACTGTGTAATTTCAATAAACCATTTCCTGTCTTGTTCTGAAACACATACGCTTGTGTTTGTATCCCTTTCTGAAGTATGGATAGAGATGTTATGATGACGCTTCAAGACTCTTTGAACCAAACGTCGCCTGGTTTTCCATCTTTGAATGGATTCGATATGGACTTTTGTTTTAGAAAATTCTGTACACATTATAGGAAATCCTCTTTTTTTCACGGAAATCTCAGTTTTGCTAGCTTTATAATAAAATTGCAGCGCTCGTTTTCTTCAGTTTCAATTAGCACAGGATCAGGCCCAGACTTAAACTTTGTGTGAGGATTACGGATTTTGAATTGAATGCTACTGCTAGATACACCAAACCACATAGCTGCCTGGCGAATAGAACCATCACAATCATTTATACATTTCAATGCACTTGCTGAATTCAACATTATTTGCATCTCACCAATACAAACCAGAAATGCGAAATCCATTGATCAGTTTTACTGATTTAGCGCACAAGTCAACTACAGTTTTTGGTAGTGGACCGAAGGTGTCTTTCGTTAGATTTTCTTTGTAATCCTTTGCAGCATGCCACTCTCGGAGTACTTTCTCGATCCGACTTTAATTGATCGAAACGCTGCAACATCTATAAGCTATATATAGTATGCGCGTTGCATTCGGATACAACGCAATTAAATGAATTTGCAGGGTTCGGGACAAATCTGCCACCTCTATTGTTAAATGGGTTTTGTTCCCATCGATAAACAGTATTACAGGCAATTGAATATTGTTATCTAGAAGGTGCTTATAGAAGCACTTGGCAATATAGTCATCCAGCCCGTGTTACTACGGCTGATTCCCCAACCAGATGGAACGCTGAGAGTTACTCGATCAGCTATTCTTTTATACGGATATATTATGAGGGGACTGCAGACTGTACCAGTAGCGGAAAAAGTAAACAGGACTGTTATGTTTTCTTTGCCTGGATCTTTTTCTATTTCGTACACGTTTTTGCTTCCTTTCTCTGCTAACACCTTGCCTGTTTTTGGACATATATTAAATCCTGTTTCATCTGCGTTGAACATGCGGGTGGGATTCAAGAAGGTTTTCTTCATTAAAATACTGTGTAATTTCAATAAACCATTTCCTGTCTTGTTCTGAAACACATACGCTTGTGTTTGTATCCCTTTCTGAAGTATGGATAGAGATGTTATGATGACGCTTCAAGACTCTTTGAACCAAACGTCGCCTGGTTTTCCATCTTTGAATGGATTCGATATGGACTTTTGTTTTAGAAAATTCTGTACACATTATAGGAAATCCTCTTTTTTTCACGGAAATCTCAGTTTTGCTAGCTTTATAATAAAATTGCAGCGCTCGTTTTCTTCAGTTTCAATTAGCACAGGATCAGGCCCAGACTTAAACTTTGTGTGAGGATTACGGATTTTGAATTGAATGCTACTGCTAGATACACCAAACCACATAGCTGCCTGGCGAATAGAACCATCACAATCATTTATACATTTCAATGTATTGTCCATTGCTTCTTTTGAATACTGTCGTTTTTCGACATTTTGACCAATTTTTCTTAAAATCTGTAAAGAAAAAATTATTTGTCAGTAACTGGCCACAGAACTGGCCACCTATGCCAGTTACTGATTTTGGTTAATAAAACATATTGGATTTTTTTAGTCAACATGTTACCTTATGAATATTTAGATTAAAGCTTATTTTTCATGTGGCTACTTAATGAAAAAAGGGCATTATAAAAATCAGCTACTAGCTAACTTTACTCTTATTTCGAAGTACTGAAGTGTATAGTGGCCAGTTAAAGAAGCGGCTAGTTACGCCTCAGTTTACCCTAATTCTTGTTTCAAACAAGCACAAAGTATTTGTGGAGTTTCTCATAGTGAAGAAGGCTATGGATCTCATATTTTATGTTTCCATTGCAAAAATGAATGTTATTGTTAATGAAAGAGAACAAGCTCATAGCGTGCTGCAGAGAAAATGATCGATGGCACTGCAAAAATGCTTCCTTTGTTAGGAATACGTAATTCTGTATTTTTAAATGTACCAAAAAATCGACCGTAACTCTCTCGATACGAAAAATATTGCAGGAAAGGTAGTTGTCAGAAATGAAGTGTAGTTCAGGGACAATTAAATAATGGTTTTCCGCGCAGGACCTACAAACATCAAAGATTACGACAAAGCTATATCGTAATGGCCCATATCACTGCAACAAGCTGTAACTTGCCAATCCATGTTTGGAGTTCAAGATTTTAATAAATACCCAATTTTGGTTAGGTATAAGTAAATTACCTATTAAATATAATATGTTTATTTTGAATAATTTTATTTGAGATACTACATGCCAAAATAATATATTCATGTATTTTCTTCTTGATTAAATAAAATATGAATTACAATAGTTAAGCACAAAAGTCACAGTGATAGCCACTGGATGTTGTTTCACCGCTGTTGTAATGTTTAAGCACCTAAGACATGCATTTGTAATACATGATCTAATCGCCCACACGAGGATTACCATAGTTTTCAGCACAAACCAAACAATAATGTTTTTTCTGTCATCTCTGGTTTTCTTCTTTCTTTGATACGTGATTAATTTCGAAGTCTAGTAGTCTTCTTTGCTTCTTCATTTTCTTTCACTGTTTGTCTTTTAAGATATATTTTATTGGAGTGCTAGTAATAAAGGTTGAATAATTTTTTCTCAACAATTTTTTAGTTTTTTGGTGACGGTATCAGAGACGGTATTCTAAATTGATATTGATCGATTTAATGAGATCTTAGGTCTCTGTTCTAGCATCCGTTCAGATTCTATAATCTCATCAAGTAGCGGGACTATATCTTATGGAGGCAACAGGTATTACAATAATGCCCCGGATGTTTTGGCTCTCATTTCATATTTTCAACTAAAATATAATAATAATTGCAATTTCTGGTATAATTGACTTCTAAATTGTCTCATTTTGTTAATCATATTATCAATACCATTCATACGAAATCATTGCAAGACAACAAATAAATTTAACAACAAAAAAATAAATTGCAAGACAACTAATAAAAAGTAGAGTATATAAGAGGGCAGAGTACACGATTTTTTTTAATTCCTTGTTTCATATGGTATATCAGTAGAAAGGGGAACTTATATATTTTGGAAAACTATTATTATATATTATATAAAATACGTTCTCTCAATTATTTATTTTATATTTGACAATTGATTTTCGTTTTTGTATGTAGTTCAATGATTAAAAATGCGAATTAAGTCAAAATATTGCAGGAAAATCATTTTGTTAATTGTATATTTTTTAAACAAATTCAAAAAATTATTATGTATTAAAACCAATATTCAAAATTAAATGTTTAGAATTAGACAACGTATCATTTATTTTTATTTGCTTTTTTCAATTGAAATATATTTATTTCACAAAATCTCTGATTGCTCTGATTGCAGTTCTTGGAAATGTAGAATTATCAATTTCACGTGCAGATACAGCGGCACTGGAACCTATGACCGATTTAAGAGGCGTTCCATTCTTTGCAGGCCGCAGTCTTTGCGTAGCGAACGCAGTTTGGTCCTTAGACGACGTAACATGCGTCGGCGTCTTCTCAAACGGCGCCTTATACGCCTCCGACGTCGAAGTCGACGCAAAGTCCGTAGACGACCTTTCAGGCGACGAATAAGTCGATATTGACGTCTAATGCGACGTATAATACGCCTTAATTGCCGTCTGTAACGCCGGCGGAGTCTAGGGCGTAGTAACAAACATTTGTTATCGGAACCATTTACTGTAGGATTGTATTTCGTAGCATAGTTGCCGATTATACCCCAGGGGCTATATTTATATGTATTTGGCGTTCTGGAAAAGAAATTAAGTAAATAATTCGTTTTCTATATATATTTATGATGAATTTATTGTCGGAAAGTGGTAAGTATAGTTTTGCCATAAATATTTCCTCTTTGTTTAATTCTTGTAAATCTATATTGATGGTAAGCTAAAAACTAACAAATGATAATTGAGACCAACCCGTATACATTTCTCAAACCAACGATAGGTGATTTCTTAACAGTAACTTGAGCCGATGTAGTTTTCCCGGCTTTCGAATGACGTCCTTCGACTGGATAATTTTCTTCAGAGAATGTAGGTATCGCTACTAACCAAATAAGAACCAAAATCTTCGTTAGCATCTGAGAGTAACATTAAATAAGATTAATAAGAGAATAATCTTACGAGTTAATGAATAAGATTATTTATCTCAATTTCTATAGGTTATATCCAAAATTTCAGTTAATGTATTCAACCTTACTAAATATTATGTCCCAGAATTTATCCAGATATTTAAAATTTAAAATGGCTTAATTTATTTTTATTTATATACCAATAAAGATAATAAATATATTCTTCCTCGATCAATAAATATAAGAAATCAAGATACATCTATTTCTTACCTTAAAATACAAATATTTCTGTAAATTTCTATTTTTTTAAATTTGTTCCGTCTTTGAAACTGATGATAACCCTTGTAACTGGATGCGAAGTTACTTAAGTAAATACCTTTTATACAAAACAATAACAGAAGAATATTTGCGCGTGTAATTATCCTCACGCAAAATATAATGATTAACAATTACTTAAACTAGTACTTACCACTTTCCGACAATAAATTCATCGAGGTGGTTTAATTTTAAATAAGTATAATTTTCGCTTCTATAATACGTATTTATTAACAGCATGTACTTTATTATTAGTAAAACTCGTTAGTCAACTAAATAAATCAAAATTTAACAAAATTTTAATCGATAAATATATAAATAGTTTATTTTTAAAATTATAATAGGTTATCATGAGATATATTTCTGCAAAGTATTTAAATTCACATTTTAAATTTTTTTTTATTTGTTACCTTTCATATTTTATTTTCCAAATTTTTTTTAATTGTATTTTTAAATATCACCTAAATCTGAAATCTTTGTCGCAACCTATATAAACAAATTGTACTACTTGCAGAATTATTTGTTTTATATAAACATTCTTTTAATTTTTCTTCAAATGTGTTAATATTTCTATGATTATTCATATAGATATAATATTGTATCTATTAGAAATTTATACTTATTAACAAATTTATAATTTCATTGTCTTTATGAAAACTTTATACGAGTATTTATCTTTAACGTGGCATTTCAGTGGGGTTTTTTTAAAGTCTAATTTTATCAAAGATGTATTTAGAAACGTTAAAAGAATATACAGGAACTTATAGTTCCAGCAGTTGATAACATTTACGAATATTATTTACCTTTAAAATAATTGTTTACTTTAAATGAGTAGGCATTAGTGTGAACAACATGTACTTTAAAACATCGTGAACACTAAATACGCTGTGATTTTTATTTCCTACTTATATTTAAAAAATCCTGAGAGATTGCTGATTAGACGTCTAAATTTGTTATTCTCTATTATAAATTTAAGGCAGGTGTAACTAAAATTAATACAGATTCACGAATTTCTGAAAACGTTCCAATCAACATGCTCGCTTGGCGCAGAATGCCAAAAAGGGCAGAAAATATACTGTTAATTATTATGTTCGGACGTTCGCAAGAAATATTTTTATTATTTGCTTTGAATACTTAAAATACAGTGAGCGTGCCAATAGCTAACCGTCGAGACTTTCTTCTTTAAGATGCTGACCTCCCGTTATATCGCATCATTTTAAAGTAAGATGGCAAAATATCGGATCAATTAAATTTATTAAAACAAAACAACACAATTCTTCTGTATTATTTTACCATTATAGTCTAATCTACATCTCTTGTGATATTATCATAAGCGTTTATTACTTTTTCAAAAATGTTACTAATAATAAAGCAAATAAATCCCAATCTTTACAAGTGAATGAAAGTTTCTGTATGAACAATATTACAGATTTGTATGAAATTAAATTGTGTATAATATAATATGTTGAAATTCAATTACGTATACAAGTTTCCTTCATCTTCCAAGTACAGGTAATAGATCACATTTTTATAGCTTCATTGCTCGCTTCTTTTCGCCTCAAAATGGTTAGTTCTTAATTAAAAAATGTCTTGTGGAACGATTTTAACGATTAAGTTTCTTATGTAAAGAAGGGAAATTAAACTTCGAAATAACTTTTTTCCTGACTAGTTTTGAAAAAATAGTTCTTTAAAAATGTTTGTACCCTAAACGAAAAATTAACAAAATCCAATTAAAAGAATTAGCGCCATTTCGCCATGTCAGATACATACAATATAACTGCAGTGAATATATATTATATTGAACTGAACGTAAATATAATAGCGGTCATCTCTCGTCAAATTTCCAAACACAAGGCTTGATTAGACTATGTCATCGACACACAAAATTATAATTTACAACATAATGATTACAAATCAATGAAATATATTTTATGAGGCACGATACAGAGCGAATCAGCTAATTAAAGGAACTGAAAACTACGTAATTGATTTACGTTTTGCATGTTCAATAAGCTGATTCGTCAATAATTTTAAAGATGGATAATATTACTTTGAAAAGTCGAAATCAACAAAGATTTTTCATTGAAAATATTAAAACAAACATATACGGTACAATTGAATGATAAGGCGATACTTATTAGTCTCAATTTGTGAATGGTAATAAATAAAAATAAAAAGTTTAAGACGCTTGTAAATTCAACATTAAAAGCAATAACATAGTAAAAGAAATTTAACAATACCGTAATTAACTAAAAAATCAGCATGCAAAATTATACTTTTCCCTGTCATGTAATCAATAAAGCAGTGAAACATTTTTATAAACTTCAAACAAGCTTAGAAGTGATGGAATATAAAAAGTAGTATGATATTAGTTTATAAATAAGAATAACACAATTAACGTGATTTTAAATATTGTCTCAAAATTATAATTTACATCAGAATGGTTCCAATAATAGCATAGTCTTTATGAAATTGCTTGTTTACAGGTTATAAGGCAATCAGTTTTATACATTTTAATTGTAAATAATCATATTTGAAATAAAATTAGGCGACAATGGTATACAAACAATGAATTAAGAAATATAGATCATCAGCTCTGTAATTATTGTAGAACGGGCAACATTGATCATTTTTTTTCCGGCCAAAATATAGGGAATACCTAAAGGGAATACATATAGGGATTCTAGTTTACTTGATCTTCAACGAGGTTGGGATAGCATACGCCTCCATAATCATACAAGGGTAATAAAATCGCTTGGCAAAGGTGGTTTTTAGTTCCGACTGGAATAAATTGTTGAAAAAGATTTAGTGAAGTTTACTGAAAATTCAGCGAATGATATTGTTTACTTAAGGCTGCCAGATATTAATTTTGTTTGATTAACAGAACTAAACGTTTGACAGTTTGAATATTTTTGAAAGGAGCCTGAAACTGCAAACCAGCCTGCGATTTAGTTAATTTGATTAACGTACCCATTTTTTGAGCCCACTGACCAAAAGGACATAGACCCGTATTAACATTATGATGTCCGTATTAAGATTATTTAGATGGCGACAATATTCCTTTATGCAAACATACATAACCGATTACTTTCCAATTTTAATACATTGACTTTTATTCGTCATTAAATTGCAATATCAATGTATGCACATATTTTTGCTTTAATGTTATGTAATTCTGTTTCAGAATTCATTTGTCTTTCCGTGTTTTGTTTTTGTTTAGAATTTTGGATTTCAAATCATGTTCTCTTTATGCAGCATCCATGAATTTTGTATATGGTTGTACTTTTACATTTCATTTTGAAAAACTTTGACACAACATCATAATTTCATCACGCAATAACTAAATAATAAGCACGGGAATAGGACAAACAAGGAAGTACACTTTTGGTTTTACCAACGATATATATCTATGACTATAAAAGTAGGAAATCTCTGAAATAAATTGAAAAAGCAAATCTTTAAAAAAAAATACAATACGATATGACTTGTCTCACCTTTTTTATCACATCAGTATTGCAAATAAGCAACTATTTGCTTAGCATCTAAAAAGCTAAAAAGTTAGTAAAAGATAAGCGTATTGATCTTTTTATCTTACTCTCTTATCTCACAGATGTTTCGTTAATAAAGAGTATAATTTAAAAAAAAACTATATTTATTTAGTATTAATAAATAATACACCATTAAAAAATCAAAATACAAATAGTTTCGTATCATTTAAAAGATCTCATGAATTTGTTCTTTCGTCAGCTCTAAAAGTTGAATGAAATGACTGTTCTCCATTATCCTGAAACAATCTTATGTTTCATTGTAAAAAATTCCTAGAAGAGATTGTAATGGTTTCTTTATTTAATTCTTCTGAAAAAGTTATGAAAATTAATGCATATTGTTATAATGATTTCAACGTTTTCCGTAGTTAGAATTAAGGTTTTCTAAAGAGTGGAAACACTGAAGGTAGCATTGACAAATTTTCCACTAGCCCGTGAACCCGTGAGCTTCTATAGTTGTACAGTCTTTCATAAGAACTTTCGCCATAGGAGGTGCTAAAGATTTCATGATGGTTCCTGTAGAGGAAATACATCATCCACCACCATAACGCCAGGTGACAAGTTATTGCTACCAGGAAGTGGCCGTGGGGGCGAAAATACTTGATGATTTTTTGTGATTTTCTGTTTTTTTTAATACTGTTTCTCAAAAAAAAGTCCGATTTATTAAATATTTGAAAATGTTTCCAGCGATAAGAAAAAAATTAAGTAATTTAGGAATTTAAATTCTTTGAGTTTACTTTGACAATCAATATTAGCGTGTATAACATTGTGATTGACATCCGCAACGCGTCTGAAATAATGCTAAAATAGGTCATTTGTAGTTAAAGTACATACCGCCAATGTTTGTTATGTTTTCAATGATATTGTGTTTTCAGTCATAGGCTCTCACATAGAGTGGGCAAATCCACAAAACTTCAAAATATTTTGCTATCATTCTTCAATCATCTTCAATACACAGAATCTGTAAAAAAATGTAAAAAACTGATTGGTCATACAAATAAAGAGTACAAAACATTATTTTTTTAATTCAGGATAATATGTAATATCTATTGAATAATAACATAAGAAGTTAAAATTATAAATAGATATTTTTGATTTAAAACATTAAAAATATGCCCGATTTATTTATATTTTTGTTTTTACATGAAAAAAGATGCTTTAGTTTCCAAGTCTTTGGATACTCAAGACACGCAAGAAATTCAAGCAAAAGTCAATGATTCTCGCAGTCGGCATTTAAACCCAAAAAAGAAACTGTGAAGAAAGGAGTAAAAACTTCATTGCCCCTCAGAGAGAAACAGGGGAAAATAAGTGTTCAATACTCACTTGACTCATGAGGAAGAAGGACGTAACGTTTTAAAAATCGCGTGTCGAAAGGCTGATTCATCAATGCTCAACATATTGAATCTGATGTTTAACATATGGGGATATATAGCCAATGAATTACAAAAATCCATACTAAAATCACTGCAAAATCAAACCTAAAGCACAAGCCACCGTAAAACACTTATTTATAACATATCAATAAAGTATATATGGGCAAATTAGATTCGGAGAACTCATTTTGTACTCATGCTTTCACACTTCTTGTAGCTATCTTCGCTTCAATCACAACAAAAAGGCAGTTCGGTTTCGGTGCTTGCGATAATACAATAAATTGCTTAACATTTTAGCTTTATTTATTTATTTGTTTCAAGCTTAAATGCACACTTAAATGCATTTTAGCGAACTTGTCACTACATAAGCAATCTCTTCCAATCAACCACAGTGGTTAAATATGCGAATATTCAAATGTAAACAAATATACGACTATATGACAATATTTACAAAATAAAATGTTAGTAAAAACGACAACAAACAAAATAATGAAAATAAAAAACAAAAAGTAGAAAACATAGAAACATAAAAAATAAATTAATAATTGCAAATATTGACGTGGCATTGTTAACAACAATGAAATAGCGAACAAAATAGAATTAAGGAAGGACAAGTTGAAAACATTTGCAGAGAGCAAGTTGTCGCTATTCGGATCCAGTAGATTCCAAAGTTTTACAGCTTGAATACGAATGACTTTTATTTCGCACCTTAAAACTTCTGCGTATCGAAAATAGTAAATTACAATAATTTCACTTAGCTTGACAAAACCATGTAGAACCTCAATAAATACTCGGCCTATCTTCGGAATAATTCGCGAAATGCTTGGCTCAGATATACGCAACAGATACATAAGTAATCGATAGCTATTGCCGGTAGCTATTTAAATATCTTAATAAAGCCTGGCACGAGCTGGAATAACCTCATGGAAGTTGGAATTATTTTTTGTAATCGGTGAGATCTTCATTAGTAAATGCTCATAATCTTTTCTGCATGGAAAATGTTTATTATTCGAACTAAACTGATAAATTAATCTTCGTACATTAATAAAAAAACGACATTACATTTCCTTTATACATATTTATACAGTTGAATTCAAGCAAGTTGTTCGTTTTGATTTGACCATGAAATTAAATTTATTCATTCTTTAAAAAGACTTTTTCTTTTTTTAATTTTATTCCAATCCTTATTGGAAAACAATTATACCTCCCCGTTTATTAGTCTGTCAATTATGGCGTATTCTTGAATATGCTAAACAATAATATAATGAACGCCTAAACAAAATCGTCAGAATTTAGTTTAAAAATTGTTCCCACTACGTAAACCTATTTCTCTTCAAAAAGCGAAACAGTCGCCAAACATGAAGATATTCTCAGTTACATTCTCTCATTTTCATGAATAACTAAAATGTTTTATTTAAATCACAAAGTAGACACTTCTATTTTTTAGTATCACGTAAGTGGTCTCCGCAGATAAGCTTAGAAGATTTTAATTAAAAATATAACTCTTTAGACTCACCTAAGAAAACACAAAACGAAGGTTAGTCAAATAAATAGTAACAAGTTGGTCTAATATTTATTGCAAGGAATAAAATGTTGACTGAAATTTAATTACGTCAGTAATACGAATATATGCTCATTTTAATTAAATTTTAATGCATCGTGCTAAACAAGTTAATAAATTTTCAATTGAATCTTATCACATTAAATTTGGTAAAAAATATGAAAAGAAAAGAAATATTTAAATTTGCTGAAATTATTTATTATATGCATAATCATGAATTATCACAAATAATATGTTGACGGTGATACTCCTAGGTGATTATTGCCAGGAAACTAGTTCACAAGAATTTAACACATCAAAATTATAAAACATGTCTCCACGAGGCTCCGTTCTACATTAGATACTTAAAATGATTTCATTGGAACTACAAGTGCATGAAGATTGCAAAAAAGATAATATCGTGCTTAAAATTTTGGACATCTAGGCACAAAACTATTATGTTTAAATCCATCCGTTCTTGCGTCAAATTAGTCGAGATAATCTCAAACGTCGAGACAAGCGTCTGCGCAACCTCAAACGTCGAGACAAGCGTCTACGCAATCTTAAACGACGAGATAAGCGTCTACGGAATCTTAAACGACGAGACAAGCGCCTACGCCACCTCAAACGACGAGATAAGCGTCTACGCCATCTCAAACGACGAGACAAGCGTCTGCGCAATCTTAAACGGCTCAATAGGCGTCTACGTAATCTAAGACGGCGTATAACCCGTCGATGATATCGCAGACGGCGTAAAATGGCTCTTCGCCGTCGAAGAATAGAAAATCGCAGACGACGTCTCAAACGGCGAATGACACGACGGTGATATCTGATGCGGCGCGTAATTCGTCTGCCTCGAATGAGAAGTATTCGTCGACGGAACCCGAGGATGCGTAACAGACGTCTGCGGCGGCGAATTTGCCGGAGTAAGCGACGAGTAGCTCCCCTGCGCCCGAAACCTCTCAAGCCGAGACCGGCGCCATAACCACGGATAGCGCCCCATGGTCTGATTCGACCAAGTCTGCGGCGGCGAATTCGGCGGAGCAGGCGACGACTAACTCCCCAACGTCCTAGACGCCGAGAGCGTAGACCGACGCCAAGACTGCCGGCAGCGGACAATGAATCAATTCCATCAAGTGGTCGACTGAAAATAACATTACGTTATTAATTTTATGTAAATTCATACAATATAATGACAATAAATAGTGTCATACAACAAATATTTATAAAGGTTGTTAGAAAAAAATTTCACCGTTCCGCACCTCGAAAAGAAAAAACAAAACCCTATAAAGTCACTCGTGTGCCACTCTATGACAACATCGAAAACGAATGGACATTCCTTTTCCATTTTGTCATAGTTTTTTTTCAAAAACCAACCTTGAATTTTGATATAATATTAAAATGTAGACCTACATTAAGTAACAACTTCAGAATAAGATATTCAATTACATGACAACATTATTGAACGTACCCATAAGATGTTCTTAAAGCCAACTGATCAGCCAATGGTTTCTCGCCATTGTAGCGCCCCGGCACAGCTATGGTAGTTTGCACTTGCTGATCTTCCAACGGCTTTTCTCCTGTAACAGCCGCAGTCACCGCCACGATTGTGCAGAGAAAAACTAGCGTCTTCTTCTGCATCTGATAAAATAAAAGTGAATCTTTTATCATTTTCGTCTTATTTTTTGAATTGTTCCCAGCCATAAGAAAATAAATAAGTAATCTGGCAATTAAAATACTTTTTAAGCCTGCAAATAACTTGGCTAATAAAGATGACTTTAATCAATTTTTATTTTAAGGAATTATTCATTGTTATGTTCAAGTTAATTTGTCTTATAATAATTTTTGAATTATTATTATAAATCATACAATAACAGTTTAAGTTTTCAACGAATGTAATATTGTTGTGAAATGTTATTTATTATTTAAAATTATAAAATATATATTTGTGCCAATATTTACTTATTGCCAAATGAAAAAATCATATGGTCCCGGGTCAAAAATTGTATGATGCCTAGTAAAAAACAATCTGCTTAATATATACATATGTAAATGAGTAGTGACATCAGAAAATAAATCGAACCATCGATTTTGAAAAAAATAATTGAGGAATTCAATCGAATGTAAATAAAAATTTAAACTAAAAGGGAATTTAGATCATTCATAATACATAAAAAGTGTTTCTAAAAAAACAATTAAAAGTTTAAAAGCTATTCAGGATATAATAAACTTTTAATTATCAAATATTCAACTCACCTTGATTTTTATTTGACTGAACTATTACCATGCAACCATGCAACTATTGCCTAGCTGCCTAGCCTCCAGTACTAGACAGCCGCAACTGGATACCAAGTATCTACACTAAAAACCTTTTATACTAATATTACGTATGTATCATCACAGTTTCTCTCGTAAAGTTTTCAAAAGTCAAGGCTCACCTTAGTCTTTTTATCCACACGCGCATTCGTACTAAATAAGGAAACGATTAGGAATAAATTAAGCACTTAGAACAACTTACGATAACAAATCAATTGGCCGTTTCACTTTTAGTGCATCTGATCGAGTATATAAAGACCGTCGGTATGCTTTAGAATGTTTTTTTCAAGTATTATTATGAAATACTGCTAATAAAATGCGAAAAGGAGCGAAACTAAAAACACAGTTCCTATACCTCAAGATAAATAGTACTAGTCACACTTCACCCTAAACCTCAATTATGTCTCTCTATAAATTGTATTGAACAGTTAATGGATGCGTGTTATTCATTATATTTATGTGTTATAGTAACTTTTTTGTTATTGGGTAGAAAACACAGAATTTCATCTTATCGCAATTCCAATATTTCTTATGGTCAAACGTTGACTTACAAATTAATTCGAATCGTGAACAAATTTTCATGAAAATATATCCAGCTCTTTAGATGGCACTGCACGACAAACATCCAAACACACTTTTGGTGTTACTAGTATCCCACGCGTGGGAATACTCGGATACATACCAAATATAATAGCCATTCATTGTGTAGTTTTACTATACAGGAAAAAAAAATAACTAAAAGTACTTAACATTTTTCTTTTCAATTAGTCCTTGGTTTGAATCAAAATATTGTTTCTTCCTTTATTTAAGTTTCAATTTTAAAAAGTTAAAAGATTAAAAAGAATACCGACTGAATCACTTATTGCTATAAGAAAATGAAGGCTGCCAAACTCTAAGTTAGAAATTTTAAAAAATGGTGATAGATATAAAAAAACAAAACCTAGTAAGAAAACAGATCCAGAAACAAATATAAATTTAGAAGGAAGCTATAAAATATGTGATTGTATAACAATAGAGCTAATCATCAGAATGTACATTTTTGCACTATGAACATAATTCGTTAATAACCACATCAAGACATATTTGCTAAAATAAACGCTAAATATCTGTATCAGTGATGAAATGATGTATGTGAGTGAAAATGCCAATAACAAAATTAATCTAACCTGTTAATTCAAAAATACCCATATAAAAATATGCCGATGCACAATTTGAAACCCATCCGCAATTATACTCTTATTTTAGGGCTTTTCATATCGAACAGAGAAGCTAAGTGATTCAAGATTATTTTGATAAAACTGGAATAAATATTTGTACACAACCATGATACATACTTCCATAAATAAGACTTTTGCTAATGAATTTAAGCCTTGCTGCATGTTCAAGACAATTACCCTTCGTTCGCAAAAAAAGAAATTAATGTAATGTATTTCATACAGCATAAAGTTAATAAACTAATCAAATACAACGTAAATATTTTGGTTCAATATAAAGAAAAGGTAGTTTATACAAGAAAGTTTAAATAATAAGTGCTGTGTGAAATCTTAAGAAATATTTGAAATGAGTAATAGTCGATAATTATTTATATATCCTATGATAAAAATAACGCTTGGTGAGGCGTCGAATCATCTCCAATTAAAAACAAATAGACAACGTTTGTTACGCCAAGCGATATTATATGCATTTAATCGAAATATTTAAAAAATATGAAATCTGCGTGATATATTTTAACTTCTAAAAATATGCTACAGTCTAAGTAGAAATGGTTTTGTATTGAATCATAATTACGAAATTACCGTAGTAATTCATACTTATCTGAAATATTTATTTTGAATAATTATCACATTTTATAATAATCCAAAAGAAGATATAAATATCGTTTTATGTAAACGCGTGTATGTATCAAGTTTTATAAGCGTGTATGTCGGTTTCTATAAGCGTGTATGTAGAATATTTTGATATATGTATCATTTACCTGTAAATTTGTGTAAACGTCTAGTAAAGCTTTCTTTTCATAATTTGATTTCACTTATTTCGCGGATGAGGAAAAATATTTTGTAAACATCTCCACCAATATCCCGAAAAATACCTATTATAAAATTCTAAAAATGACTTGGGAATCCTTAAGATTCTTACTCCTTCATTTCGTACTCCATACGATATATGAAATTAAGAAACAATTTTCGAAAACTTAATTCACACCATCTAGAATTTCCATTTAAATAATTTAGTTGAATGCTAAATATTAAGATGTATGCAGGTTAATTAATTTTGTTTGAACGTCAGACGATTTCTTTATCATTCAAGATACATATTAATAAAGATATTAATTGTATCTGGTTTCGTTTTAGGTTATTTCGTACGTGCTTTTTTGATATATTTATGTGGCATGTTTGCGAGGAAATGCTTCTTTGTATTGAAGTAAAGGTTTTACTAAAAACGATTAAATACGCGCCGATATACCTGAATAAATAAATTTATAAATGTTAAATCTTATAATCATGACCCTTGTCGCGATTTTTGTCTCAAACAAACCCTAATGAAGGGAATTGGATTCATAAATGAATGCAAATCAAAATAAAATAAAACTTGCATGCTGAATTTACAAGCATGTTGCATAAATTATTAAAAGATAACATTGGCGCAATCCTTATAATTACGTTAAACACATGCCAGTTATTCGTTTTAATTATAAGGTAAGTTTGGGTATGATCGAAAGCTTTTTTCATGAAATGAGAATACAAATTATATTGTGATTTTTTTAACAACATTTTATTGGTCCAAAGGGTTTTGTAACGTGATTGTAGCAAATAATACAAGTCGTATTCCGTAATCAATATGTTTTTTTTATTAAATATTATTTTTACACACAAAAAATCACTTCGAAGTATCTACTATCATCAATTTTCAAAACTGGTTAAGATCGTATATTTATGGGGTAAGATCGGAGTTCTTCTAAAATCGTTTTTATAAATATTAGACTTACGAGCCATAAAATTATATATTTCAAAGTTGCACCTGCATCAAATCAGATTATTCTTGAAAATTATTTTTCTAACATGTGGAATAGAAGAAATACTGTTTTGATATGTGGATAGTATCCCACACTGAAATTCAACACAATGAAAGATTCTGAAAGTGTATTAACGTTTTTCTGAGTATTTTTGTTAAATACATGCACATTATTTACGACAGTGTAACGGTGTGTTTACGATTACAATCGTATTAATGATTATCTATTAATACTTAAGGACTCGATAGTAAAAGACGCTAACAGAACAGAAATAACACAATTATTATATTATCCTGATTGGTGATTTTAGAGTTTCCAAAAACCACAAATCACAAATATTAGTTGGATTACTGAATGTAATAATCGTCAAAGTTAATATTAAAGATTATTTGGCCTCTTCGTGACATTTTGACTTAGGTAAAATTGCGACAATATCGTCCAAATGATGCACAGTACTTATATCATCGACAAGGGGGTAAGTAAATAGGGTTTTCTTATTTATTGATTTAAAATCCTTTACTTTTTTTGTGAATTTAATAATGGGAACATTATTTTGAATTGATAAAACCCTCATTACATAATGCTTTAAACTTTTTTAATAACCCAAGCATCTCCGTTTAAATGGGAGAGCTCTCTATCAAATTTTACTAATCGATGTACGCTAAATCGTTATCTGGCACTTTTCAATGAAACCTTCCATATTTTCACATTAGGTGCTATAGGAATCGTTAAGACTAATATGAGAATTGTAGGATGAACATGTTTCGCTAAACACATGTTTCTTTAAGGCTCTTATTTGTTTTTAATTTCGTAATTATTTCTTCAATTTCTTTGTTATTTTTTCCATGCTATTATTTTTGTTTGAAGTATAGAGTTAGTTCTTTCTTTCCAAATTTCTTTAGATAACGACTCCGTAATCACTTCTGCAACAACAGTGATGCGTATTTTTTATATTAATATCATTTTGTTTATATAATTGCACTTTTTGTAATAGTAGCTCTTCAAATGTATAACTATTACCAGTTGGCATATCAGATTTTAAATGATAACATTAGATACAATATTTATTTTATTTTGTTTAAAAACAGGATAATTGTTGGATTGCAAGGACAACACAGCAGGTTTTAAACATTTAGGTATATCGCTGTAATCTTGCGCCAAAAATAAAAAAATCTTTTCATCAAACTTCGAAATGTTACTTAGATTAGTTAGGTGATTCAATGTTTTAGACTATACGTCATATAAGCCGAAGCTTTTGCATTAAACGTCATATCATTTATTTACTGCAGCTATCTTTCATAGGTATAGCAGTAGTTTAGACGCAGTTCTTTTAAACATAATATTGACTTTGAATTTTTGAGTGCTGATCACTCTGGATGACATTCGCAACTAACCATTGAATTATATTTATCTTTCGGAATAACGTTTGCGTCAAATGGGTATATTCCAGCTTTTCTAAAATCAGTCTTCATAGCTTCAGGCTTTACAGTAGGCTAAACGTCAGCAATCATTAAAAAAAAACATATTTAGGTAATTTTATGTCAATATTTGTTGATCTTGAAAGGCGTTTTTATATTATTTTGTTGGACGTAATCTGATACTATCCATAAAGCTTCTTGTCGTGAGCGAACCCCCATTTCTTTAAAGGTCATAAGGAATTGCAGTATTTCTACCTAATGTTCTACTAATCACACCTGATTTTCTATTTACAAGGTCGTGTAAATTGAAGGCAGGTATTCTGTATTTTGTGGCTGCAGCATAGACAGTTAGTTTACCGCTCTTCATGTTTTTCATAGCCGTAAATTATCGGAAATTTTTTTTTCGTGAGTATAAGACGTTGCACGTAAAGATTTCCGGTGATAAATTCGCCACATCGTGTCTCTAAAAAATAAGTACGAAATACATTTGTCTAATTGATATTTAATTAAACTAAAACAAATCGAATTTTGTATGTACTATTAGCATTAATAATAATTTATAACTTCGATGAATCTACCATCAACGCTGCGTTGTGAAATGAAAACTCAAGAACTCAACAACATCACAGTGAACGCACCACTTCCATTGTCGGTTATAAAAATCTCTTTTCTTCAAATTGATTTTTTTTGTATTTATTGCATTAAGTCACTTCTATTATTTATAAGTATTAACATAAGTAATTTCACTTATCTTTAAGTTTTCGATAAGTAGATTTCTTTTAAGTGAATTTCCTATTTTATATACTTATAATTTTTTTTGAACGATAATTTCCTAAATGGTAAAGTTTGAGAACCTGTAGAATTTATTTCATATGTTTGTGTGTAAGGTAAAATCGAAAAATTAATGTGTAATGGGATAAGTACGAAAAATTTGCTACAGTCGAACTGGCGCCGGATTAGTCCCTTTTGCCCTGAAATAAAACTAAATATTATATATGAATCCAAAAAGCAAAAAGTGTTATTTTTAATACAAAATTTATTTTGCATATACCTGGATAAATATCTCTTTATATAGGGGTAAGATCGGATCTATCGAAAAAACTACGAAAAGTTGAGACGTATATAAATTAATATGTCACATACACTGATTAATTTGGTACTTAGAGAGAGTAGACATATGTCTACTCTCTCTCTAAACATCAAACCTAACTGAGGTGGGGTGCAGATGAAAATTTTGTATCAAATATAAATACTTCCAACATAAAATGTTGCCCGAATTCTGATAGAATCGAATTAATTGTGCTTACCCCAAATTCATTCTTCCCCCAACTCAACTTAATATATTCACTACTAAATACAGGTTATGTCCTTCTGTTTTATTTAAACTATTCACGTTCCTCAATTTAATTGCAAAAATCAATGAACAATTATTTTTGTGGTTTTAAATTAAAATATAATTTCCAATAAAAATGTGTTTTACATATTTATATTGGAAATTTTAATCTTTATTAAGTACTTTACTTGCAATAAGTTGAATGTATAACAACTTAAAATAAATTGGAGGTATAACCATATTAATTATTTTTATAACCATATTAATTGTTTAATATACACAATTAATACATATGGCAGACTTATTGCTATGCAAGCAATCGCTTACAGCCAACCAGAACATAAGTCCAGAAATGATAGTAACAAATATTGGATTTATTTTGATTCAGAAATAGATTAGCCATAGCACGTTGCCAAAAGTTGTTTAAGGATATTAATTTTACCTTAATATTTCAAAAATATTTCTATACTCTTCTAAGGAGTAGCCAATTAATTGCATGTATTTATATCCATATTTTAGAACACTGAACTTAGAATTTAAAAAAGAGTAGAAGCAACGTCTCCTAAAACAACCAGCGAATGAATATGTCGCCGTACGCAGGGCACCTTAAACACTTATGCGGCCGACATTGACGTTTGCAGATGTTTAATATAATCTTTAATTAATTTTTTTTCTTCACAGTAAATAACAAATGAAAATGGATAACTGACTACTAAACCGTCGCAATAATAATTGTAACAAGAAGATCAAGAGAAAAAGTCACAAATCACTAGTATAAATTATTTTTTTGAATATTGTCTCATGTCCATGTCTGTTACTTTACGAACAATCAGTCGCTTAGCATTCCTAACGTAGCATGCTGTCAAAATATCTGTAAACAAATAGGTTAATTTCACTAAAGTTGAAAAATTGAAGTTAAATAGTGTTGAGATTTTCGTATTTTATAGTACTAGCATGGGATATCGGGCTTCACTCAGGGAGTTGATATGAGATTGTGTGGTTGTTGGAATAAAAGGATTAAGTTTAAAATATAAGAGGTAAAAATTTTTTATTCAAAACATATTCTAACTATTTACAATACTTATTGTTTTCTAGCCATTTACAATACTTGTTTATAAACATCATTTTGTTATCCGGACTATATATATACAAATTTTTCGAATTTCCTACTCGAGGGCAAGCTACGTATAGTTGACCGTGAGAAACGCAGGATTATTTGAGGTTAATGACCCAATGTTTTAAAGTTTGTCCTTGCATTTTGTTAATTTTGAAGCTATAAGCTAATTTGACTGGAAAGTGCAGTCTTTTAAATTGGAATGGCAGTACAATACAGATCAGTGGTATTCTGGGCAAAAATACTGTATGTCCTTTGTCCTTTACAGTCATAAGTTCTGCTTCGATGATGTTATTCGATAGTTTTTGACGATCATCCTTGTATCATCCATTACATAGTTCTGGTGAGATGAGATTTCTGAGTAATATGATCGGTGATCCAATTTTCAGTCAAAAGCAGTATAATTGCATTCCTGGTACTTGCAAATAATTTAAAAATTCTGTAGGGAAGTTGACACTTTCTTCAACGTTTATCGTTGTGTCGATCGATTTGTGTATTCTCTCTACATCGGAAATGTTCTATTGAATATTAAAGTTGATATCGTCAATATTATTTTTAGTTGCTAAAATTTCCCTCTGGAAAAGCCACTCCGGCTTGATATAGTGAAAAATGTTTTGGATAAATTTGGTCGCTGAGTTCGTTCTTAGTGCTAGCTATGTTGCAGAAATCACCGTTGAGTTCAATGAGGCCGGTCGTCTGGTCAGTAGAATATGTGCCATCGCCTATTGTAAAAGTGTTTGAGCAAAATGTCGCAGTATTTGTATGTGTGGCCAGATATATCATTTCTTAAGCACCCATTGATTTCATCTGCTGGTGTTGACTTGAGGATAACTGGAAATGTTTGTCGAAAATCTCCTGAGAGTATGAGTAGAATTCCTCCCATCACTTTCCTCGCAAGTGTTGTAATGTTATGTCCATAGTTTCGAGTGATTTTTGGTGCCATTGTGTATTCGTCCCAGAAGATAATTTTAGCTTTAGCTTGTTTTAGAAGTTCATCCCATCCAGATGAATTATTCTTTGGCTATATTCAAGATACTTGTAGCGCGGAATGGGCAGATCATTCTCCTTCCATAAGTGGAGCAGAAATGTCATCGAGGAGTGGTTTGTTTTAAGCAATATATTGAAATAGTTCGTTGATGTTGTAGATTTTTTCCTTTGTAATTTCAAAGTTTAGCACACTGAAAGTATCTTGTCGTGGTGCTGGCATCCCAAGTTGTACTAAGGTCTGGTTTTTTATTGCTAAACGTTTATCTTCCAGACGAATGACTGTTTCATTGAAGATGTTGTTCAATTGCCCGTATTTTCAGTGAATAAAGTTTTTCACAGCTATGTCGTTCAGATCCGGATCTTGTTATAGATTGGGAAATTCAGCTCGGATTATTTTGTCGATATCCGTGGGATGAATTCTGTCGTATAGCGATATGAGATTGTGTGAGTGAGGCAGTCTCCGTTTTTGCCATTTGATTGTGTACATCAAGCATCTGACGGTTCCAAAGATATAGTATTTGGTGATGACTTCAATAAATCTCATTTGTTTTCGTCGGTAAACTCGAGCTTTTATGTCGTGTCGATCCATGGGGCTTGTCTGTATCTTATTTGTCCTTTGATTTCTGGTCACGATGAGTTGCGTGTGAATGTTATGAAGAGGTCGGTTCATCCATAGTTCCTTACGTAAGTCATGACTTCTTGAGTGTATTCATGCATGTGTCTTGGACTTCCTATCTAAGATGAGGGTAAGATTGCCATTATTCTAATGTCGTCAATGTTTTCGTCGTTTATAACCTGTCTCGAAGGTGGTTTATTTTTCCGTGCAAAGTTTCTTCTGATTCAGCCCTATGTAAAGCATTTGTCCCGCTTATATTTTTACATACATATTTAACAGGAATTGTTGGAACAATCGGCGACTAGTGAAAATGTGATTGTATGTTTCATTGTCTCTGATCATTAAGCGGTAAGCAGAGAACTCCTTGGAAGTTACTTTTTTGTTTGTTTCTACACCGGTTTCAGGTTGGATTTGTTTCACATTAAAATAATATCCATCCTCTCCATGCAGTAATATTAATGGATATTAGAGGGCATCATATGAACGGTCTGTCCCTGCAATGCGTTGTAGTCCTTCTCTTTTTCGTTGTATAATTATGTAATGGATTGTGTTTTCATTGTCCACAATTACAATGGCAACTTCGTCTATCTGAAATGCATTAAATCGACATTCATGTTCTCCAGGTGAACTCTTGTCCGCTCGAATTATAACTTTAGGGTCATCAGAAATCATTCGATCTAGTGGTGTTCTGAATATGTGAATAAATTGATTGTACCTGTGTAAAAGTCTCTGTACATGTTGGGTTATTTCTCATCTCAATTCGTACAAGTCTTAGTGGAACGCTTCATTGGTTAGGTTGTGCTGTTTACTTGTCCTCGTCCACGCTTCTTGTAAGGTGATATTCGTGGTGATATTCATGGGTGGCTTGCGTTCGCAGTGTTTTATTATATGATATTGTCGCAATTCAGTTCGATCGTTTCGTTGTTGTTTGGTTTCTCTGATTCTCACGTTGCTCATTCTCGTTCGTTGGGAAGGTAAACGTGCTTCGCGCTCATCGACAGTTTTTTCGCTGTTCTTTATATTTTTGCCATTTTGCTTTAGAACTGGCAAGATCTTCCCCTCTTTTATATTTGGTCGTTGTATAAAATATAAATCAAATCAACTATTTATTAAGAAATACACTAAGTACACTTTAAGCACTTTTCAAACTTATATTCAGTCACTGTATCACTTTGATTACTCACACTTCATTATTTGTTTTTATTCACTCTCTGTACTTCACTGGTAAAAAACTGACGTCCGAATCCACGACGGAACTTGCTTTATATACCCCTACCTATGGGTAGCCTCACCGGTACAAAAAAGATTTCGAATGGTTCATAATGTTCCAGAACATTCAAGAGTGTTCTGGAATGTTCCACAATAAAGTTCCTGGATGTACTAGAATATTACGGGATCTTTCCGAATGTTCCAGGCTATTCCCAAAAAACATTCCATAACTATAACGTTTTCCAAAATAGATCTCCCCACCTGACTCCGCATTTACATATACATTTGCTTAAGAGAATCGCCTGTCTAGATAATATCAATCCGGTAAACTCAACTACCTTACAGATATTTAAGTAAAATCATGCTTTTAATCTTAATTTATAAGGCGAGGGTGGCGTTCGAATATCACACGTCACATGCGTCGGTCATTTTAAAGACCCTTGATTTTAAAGACGAATCATTTTGCTAAAAAAGTGATAGAGTTTTAATTAAATTATTTATTGATTTACTTGATAGCTTTAGATAAAAGTATATACGCGGACTTATTGCTATAGCAGCAATCTCTTCCAGCCAACCATAATAATAAATAAAAAAAACGGTTGGTAGACTGTAAAGTTTGGGATCGATAGGACTTTTTCACTCGATCCTTGAAAACATTTATCGCGGTTATTTTATATATCTATCACTGCTTGGATAGTAAAGGATTTTCGTAGGAAGTATAGGTACATTGGGGAAAAACTAGGGAGAATAAGTTTTCATAGCGTAAGCCAAGTCAAATAAATCTGTAAATCTACCAATAAGATAATTTTGACTCTAAGATTTTTTTAATGAATTAAGAAGAACTATAAGGACGTGAAGTTGTCGTCAATCGCGAATTTTAGAAGTGGGCTATGTTCTAAAATTTAATCATATTTTCTGAAGTTGAAAATGTCCCGAATGCATAAATTTAAAAACCGTTCTAACTTGTTTAAATATTCTCCATTAAGATCGGGGTAGCGCTCATTTACGTAATCATTTAATTGTAAAAGGAGTATTTAACACTTCAGGGACTGTAGCTTGCGTTTACTTGAGGTTACCAACTAAGATCTCGATCGATTAGTAGACCCAGATCCTAACAGTAGATATATGTAGGATTACTAAACTATTTAACACTAATTGAGGTAACCAAGCAATTCTCAAACTGTCATTATTGGTAGCCTTTGACTACCAATAATGATAGCTTGAGAATTGCTTGGATTAATTAAAAGACCGCTTTCATGAGCTCTCTAATCGATTGAAGCAAGATCCCGATTACGCATATCGATGGTTCTTGTTACAAAACAAATATCCAATGGAATAAATATGATAATTAACTGAAATAGTCCTATGTCACACAGTCTTCTATGACGCATTAGATAAAAATGATAAAAATATTTTTAAAGCATGGATTATGGGCGATAATAAATTGAGCACTAAATAAATAATTCCAACTATATATTTTGTACGAGTATGTTTATAAACTAAATCAAATTATATTTTTGATTACTTCTACAAAATTACGTAAAATTATGTTACTATAAGCCCCGCATTGATCACGAGAATACAAAATGCGCAATTTCAAAGCAATGAGGAATTCATCGTAAATTTGTAGTTAATAAATGAAATTAATGATTATAAATTGAAGTGGCTATAATTAAATTGATATTTTCCAAAAATCTTGTAAACGGAGTATCATATGTTGTCTTTATATAACATATAACTATTATTGTACTCTTAATATTTTATCGTTATTGATAACATTAAAATCTCGAGAAGGCTATAAATATATTTTTACAGATTCAATAATCTTTCAATTAAAATATTATACAACAAAAATTAGTATTACTGACTTCATATTTTGATTATACGAAAATAATTATTTCCGATTCTGTGTCGGTCTCTAGTTGATAGTGTTAGTAACGTGCCTCTAAAATGTTTAATTTTCTATGACTATTAAAAACAAATACTAAAAGTAAAAGTAATATTATTTTCATTTATAGTACATAATGATATATGAAATAATAATTTAATATTTATAAGTAACTTATTGTGACAGCAAATTTTTCACCCAGTCATATTGGGCCGGGATATTTCTGTTGCCCTGTGTTTTAATGTACACTCAATCCTATCCTCGAGTTGAAAGAAGCCATGCACCTGCGGCCGACGATGGGTGGCACGCTCGGTACGCTCTCCGTACATCGGCACGCTCTCCACGCATCACCCATTATATGTGACAGAATCCACTGCCAATCATACCCGAACATATCAGCCGGACGTTGTCAGTGATGAGTCCACAGGGGTTTTTGGTATATTTGTTAATTATGAGTCGATAAAAACACATTTGTCACAAAAAATATTTTAGGGAATGCTAGTTTGACAGATCTACATACTTTGGCAGTAACGAGCTTATAAGCCGTCCATAAAATACGTACGTGAGAAGGGAGGAGGACACTGGAGCAACGTGACGTCACAAAGCTTCGTCAATTTAGTTTTTTCATTTACACACAAAAAGGGTATAGAGGAATTGATAAATGAGGATGAAGTATATATATAATTTTTTCAAATATGACCGTAACTATGCGGAAAATCCTTGAATATACAATGAAAGAATTTTTTTTAGTAACTCGTAATAGCGATCACGATATTATATTAAATACAAGTATTGCATTAATCGCCAAAGAATAAGTTTTAATTTGACAGACTTATTTTCTTTTAACTAATGCAAAGTTACAAAAATGTATTTTTATATCCTTTAAAAAAAGTATGGATA
Source organism: Druceiella hillmani (assembly GCA_039881145.1). Taxonomy (NCBI): domain Eukaryota; kingdom Metazoa; phylum Arthropoda; class Insecta; order Lepidoptera; family Hepialidae; genus Druceiella; species Druceiella hillmani. Next base: position 41,234,546 of record JAYKKI010000004.1, on the reverse strand, counting down.
ATAATATAGTATAGACAGAAAAAGTATAGATTTTAAAAAGAAGTATAGGCAGACACCCGTCTGTGGTACAAACGTTTCTTTAATCATCTCTTGTGCTAATCGATCTAGAAATTTGTCAATAACAGATATCAAAACTAGAGTATTTTTGAAAATAAACGAAAACGGTTAGTCAAAATTAAACAAGTTCGTCACGAACAGCAATTGGTAGTGTCATCGTAAATATGTAAGTGAATCGGAAACGGATGGATACGCACAAGAACGGTAAATGGCCAAAAGATTGGTAGTTATACCTAGTAATGCTGACGAATGTAAAATATATATGAAAAACCCAAAAATAAATTATTGAATTATGGTAAATTTTTTACATCCCATGAGCCCGAGAGTAATTATTTCAAGTGAAATAAAAAAGGAATTATTTTGACAATTATTTTCATATATTGAATATATTTGGCGTTAATTTTGTAGAAATTCATTATACACAATTAAATGAAACTACGTGATGTAGTATTATTTCTACTTTCTTTAAGTTCTTTATCACCACCTAGGTTTCGTTGTATTACATCTTCAAAGATTTTTGCTATTAGCCCACTTGAAGATGTTGTAATACAACGAAACTTAGGTCATGGTAAAGAACTTAAAGAAAGTAGAAATAATACTACATCACGTAGTTTGATTTAGTTTTGATTATTTTCATCTTTTACAACGCTTGCACATTATATTTATGTTCCATTCAGTGGATAGAAAAGCGAAGAATCTAATGTTCTATACTAAGACAACGTAACACTATATCATTAAAAATAATTAATATAATGTAGAAGTTTTAAAGTATGGTTATAGTGTAGCGTTTTTATATATTATAAAATATAAAAACGATGTTATTAAAATCATAACCGCGTTATGACATAATTATTTATACAATTGGTAACATCGACAAAAAACATAAGCGTTCGTAGTCCGTTTTCATTTGAATTCTTTCAGTGTCCTTTGTTGTTTGTATAATTTTTAATGACAGTTATTGTTTGACATGGACAGATTTCATCCTCACCATGATTCTTACCATATATTCCATATACTGTCTACCTAATTATGAAGCACATCAACTGCAATAAAGACATATAAGTATGACGGCGTATTTATCTACTCGTTTACAAACAAGACTCAGATGATGGGTGTGATTCAGGTTTGTAAAATAGAAAATATTACGAAGATGTAATATTATTGTATCTAAGTGATTATAATAATTATATCATTAATTAACATATACCAGAAAAAATCATTACAATAGAATTACTCATATTGAAAGTTCGTGCCCTGATAGACGGCAGTGCCATTCCAGTTTCTGCATTACGTTATTTTTTGTTCTATTTCCTACCATTTTTTTTCTTGTTATTATATCACTATTCTTACCTACCTTTATACCTTTTTTTTCTTGATATTATATCACTATTCTTACCTACATTTATACCTTTTTTTTCTTGATATTATATCACTATTCTTACCTACCTTTATACCTTTTTTTTTCTTGATATTATATCACGTTCAAAGCTTGGTTATTTTTTGACGAAATGCATTTATGTGCTATAATCTATATCAATAAAATGCGGTATTGTGCATAAATATATATATATATATATATATATATATATATATATATATATATATATATATATATATACATATATTCTCTTACTTTTAAGTAACCCTGAGTTTCCGGAACCCGTTATTTATTTATAGATTGGGTATAATAAAACAGTAAAATTTTGAATGGGCGTTGAAATTAGCAACTAGACAGAAATTCGAAAGCAAATTGGTCATGTCATTTAATCTAATCTTAGTTAATCAGCTAAAAATGTATGGTGTACGGTGGAACATAATTATGTAATACATTAAGATGATGCATGAATTCCTTGCTAAATATAACCAAGGTGCTATATTAACCGTAGCATTTCATACCTCGTTATGTAATAACTCAAAATATCGTTATGTGAACGGTGTAATATATCACGGAAACAATTAAATCAATTATTATTTGTGTTTTCTTACCCTGAAATGAAGTAATAATTGAATGGCAATAAACTGCAATCCTCTAGGTTGCCTCTGTTTTTCGTAGACTAGAAATGATAAGTTGTTAGTAAATTAAAATATTTTTGCATCAAGTTGAAACAAGCAACTGTCGAAGTATTTTTTGTCAAAACATAAACACCTAAGGATCTTTTTTTGTCGTTAAGTGGGATCAGATTTAAAAAAAATAAATATAATCAATTAATTAAACATGTGAAACTCCATATATTATTTCACTCGTCGAATATCTTGAAACATAAACAATTTTGTGATTTTATTTTGATACCGAATTTTCATCAGCCAATTATAGCGTAATAAACAAAGTTGATCTACGTGTCATTTACGAAAACTACGTTGAAAGTACATTCGTGTATTTATTTTTAACACGAGATAAAATCCTTGATAATAAATACGATAATACAAAGAAAACAATTACATTTATTAAAACCAAGTACACTTAATTTCTTTGCATGTGAAATACTCGTAATATACTGAAAGCCTTTATACCTTTAAGAAAATGATTTTGATGCAAAATTCACCTTTAACAGGATTATTAATGAAAGCAGAAAAGATTGCGATTGTTTTATTAAAATATCAATAAACAAAATGACAACTTTATTTAAAAAAAACAATTTTAAACACTTAAAATTTAACGTTGACTCCATAGGCGTTACATATATTACCGTAACGTCCAACTATAGTTTGCAATCCTTTGCAAATTCTATAAATGATCCCCGCGTGCTAGACGGGAAAACATAATAATATATAAAAAGCATATAATTGTATGGTGTAAATCAATCAATAGACAATTCAAACTATGTTAACAAGTTACATGAATAAAACTATCTCCAAGTTTTTAGCAGTTTTATTTCTAGTTCAATAGCAATAATTAATAATTGAGCTAAAAGTTTATTCTAAATAGAGGTTTCACCTAAAGATTTATGTATGTATTTATCTTAGTAAATTACCCGCCTTGGTAATAGTTTGCTATCAATCCGATTCGTATGGCCCACTGACATGCACTGCAAAAGAAGGCCTTCGTTTTTAGAATTTGGCGGCAATTTGAAAATTGTATGTATTATGTATAGATGAATTTAACAGAAAATTTTCGTTTAATTTTTTATGTCATCATTGTGGTCTCAAACAACAACCAAGTGACGATCAACTTTCTATGGCTTTTTATGATAACATCCCATTCCACGCTACTACGAGTAATTGCAACTTGTTCATCTCAGTGACGGTCTACCTGGGGGACGTCCGTGAACAATGACAATTAAAGCTAACATCAATGGCAACTCATGATAAATACCGACATGAGGGTAACTTATCAGCTGATTTGGATAACTTTAGGCGTTTTTATTAGATAAGTACAGATAATTCTATATAAACCTTTAGACATCAGGAAGGTTTGTGCAAGGTGGATACTCTATGATTTGATCGAAGCTCGAAAACACCGTCGCGTCGCGATGATTGGTGTCGTAAAATATGAGAAAAGTTCGTGTGAGGTCACTCAAATGTAATGATTGTTCTAGAAAATAGAAGAACAGTTACCACACACTGATATCGGTTGTTCAACAGCAATCGTATGTCTATTACTTTGGAAAACTTATCTTTTTATTAGGACAAAGTCCCTGTACACTCAATCAGATGAATTTCCCAATGTTTAACTACTTCAAGTGTAGAAATTATGAGTCGTTTATCATACAGCCGCGCCCTCGAACCATGCTATTTCTATTCTTTTCGTTTGTAAGGAAATACTTATTACTTCAAATACTATGTTTACTCCACTAAGTTCTTCATACTACAATAAGGAGAGCATAAAACCAAGCTCAAGCTGAAGAACGTATTGTAAATGACATTGGAGCTGTCTGTTTTTTTATCACAAAATCGATCATATTTGTCTAACTTATTTACCAATCAAACTTATTTATCTTATTAATCATATTCATTAATTTGTATAGGCATAAATAAATACTATATTAATGAAGACATAACTACCTATGAAAATATCGGATTTTTATTATTTTTAATATTTTGTAATATTCCCAAGTTACTAGTTAAATGGATACGAAAAATATATAAGCTACTCGTTTTAATTACGTTCACTATGAAAAACATTATTTTTTGACTCAGCTTTATTTGAACTAATCGCTTTACCTAACTTAATTTTTATGTAATTTGTCAAATAATGTTCAATATAGATATTTTTCGTCGTTTACTCTATATAAATCTGCTGAGCTTTATTAAATATTCGATTCTGTGTTGAATTCGTGGACATATTAATTATAATTAAAGAATAAATTACAAAACTAGTCTAGAATATATTTCCGTGTTAAAAATATCTAATTCTTTGGATTTATTTTAATTTTCTAACAGCCATCGCAGCTATTTTACAATGTTGTTTAAAATATTAATTTCATCCCAATATGTCAAAAACTTTTCTGCATGTGTTTGGGGAACAGCTAAATCATTTTGTTTAAAATAAATGCACGTAATATTAGACGATGTCATATAATACATACATAATATTTATAATTTTATTATAATTAATGCTTTATTTACACCCCAGGATTTTTATTTACACGCAGGAACATAGACGTGATTAAAGGGTCCCTTTTATTTAACAATTTCACTATTGGCCACAAACTGGTGTCTCAGAGTTTTAATTATTTTATAGATACGTCCATAAAATTGTTCGAATATTAATAACGTCCATTGTAATTACCTATATCAGGTGTGAAATAAATTTCAGATGATCACTATGTTCGATATCGGCCAACTTTAAAGTGCTGAATTTGAATTCCAAAATGTTTTGAAACCCGAGACGGCGGCATCTGTGCCTCTTGCGAAAAAGAGTAAGTATGTTTGGTTTCGACTATCTTAAGGGTTCTGAATTCGAGGGTTTTCACAATGTTTTAGGGTTCCAAGATATCATCTGACTTGAAATAAATCGATACTTTATTCGATTTCGACTATTCTTAGAGTTCTGAATTTGAATATCACAACAGTTTTGAAAATAAAGATAGCGGCATCTGCCTCTCTTAAAATAATCGTGTTAGTATATTGAATTCGAATTTCATAATGTTTTTGATATATTGTGGCGATGTACTGTAAATGGCAGATGCTGCCATTTTAAATCTCACAATCATTGCAAAATTCGAAATCAACACCCTAAAAGCATTAAAATATTTCAATAATTAACCATTTCCTGATTCACTGCCATAACCCAAACCTTGTTTACTCTTTATACTTCCATTTCTTTGACAAGAAAGTTTCATCATCCCTTACACGATCAAAAAATTCTTGGCAAATTGCAGCCACGCAATGCTTTCCTAGTTTTTGCTTAGTATTTCATGACGTGATTCTATATAACGTTGCCATGCGTGCCTCAACGTACACATAACAAAAAAATTATGTCCATCGATCCTGTCAAACTGTTTATTTTTTATCACATCTTACATTCATGTAGTCAAAATTAAATTTATTCTTGAAAATATGCTACAATTTTTTATATCCTGCGTTGTTGAAAAGTTTACGCTCTCTATAAAAAGATTAACAAAGAAAATATAATTAAGTATTGCTGAAATGATTTATTCACAAATAACTATGTGTTTTACATAGAAAATGCAGTGCTAAATATAAGTTAAATATCTTATTATAGAACACATGAACTCTGCATTCCTTGGTCTTGATAAAGTATGCATATTAGATTCTAATGAAACTATATTGTGTTTACATTATAAAAGAAAATTATAGAAATGACTACAATAGATTTTTGGTACGATAATCAACTGGTCAAGAAAGAAAAATTATATCAAGGGTCCGTACGATCTCCGACTCCATGGGCGGCCAATCCGTCGACGCCACCCCAAACGGCGCGACAATCGTCTGCGCCATCGTCGACGGCGCGACAAGCGCCTACGCCATCTAAGACGACGCACCAAGCGTCTTCTCCGTCGGAGTTGGCGCGCCAAACGTCTTCTCCATTGTAAACGGCGCAACGAGCGTATACGTCGTCGTAGACGGCGCGACAAGCGTCTTCCCCGTCGAAGACGACGCAACAAGCGCCTGCGTCTTCTAAGACGACGCACCAAGCGTCTTCCCCGTCGTAGGGGGCGCAACAAACGTCTACGTCTTCTAAAACGGCGCGACAATCGCCTAACCAATCGTAGACGACGCAACGAACGTCTGCGCCAGCGTAAACTGCGCAACAAACGCCTGCGCCGCCTGAGACGGCGTATCGATCGTCGATGATATCTCAAACGGCGTATGATACGTCTCCGGGTTCTTAAACGACGTGAGATCCATAGCCGGCGTCTCAAACGGCGTATCACAATACGGTGAATTCTAATACGACGTGTGATGCGTCTAGCTCGACGGCGAAGTATTCCTCTACGAATTGTTAAAAGCCGTATTAAGCGTCTGCGACGGCGTATGCGTCGGCGTAGGGGACGGCCACGTCCAAGCCGATTCTCGCCTCTAATACCAAGTCCATAACTACCAAGGCCATAGCCACTAATACCGCTATATAAAAGTGGCGACCTGAAAGCAGATTAATCTACAATAATTACAGTTAGACATTTCACGTCATTCTAACACAAGTTTTGTATATATTTCACTTCAATTTATACTATGAAGTCAGTTGTATAAGAAATTAAATTGTAATTATTTGTAATTAAAATTAATTTTAAGTAGTTAACTTAAGTATGCTAGAATTGCCTATATAAACCTAGAAAAAAAAAGATTGTCCAAAAAATACCTTTTAACCAAGATAGAATATGTCTTGATTGAAAACCCATAAGAAAAAAATGTTTTACAATCAGTAGAAATTTAAAATAACCATTGAATGAAAAGAACAAAAGTCACAACAGCAAAAAAATTAATTGAAATACATTTGAGATTCAGTATTTGTAAATACTGAACCTTAAACTGATGAACATATTATATGAATGTTCACTTGTTGGGCGCTTGACCAAATTTCGACCACTTGAAAAAGAAAATGTTTATTTTTGGTTCTAAAACACAAACTTCAAAAATTTAATAAATTGTGTTAAAAATTTATTACACCTACCCATATACGGGATTCAAAATCTGCTCATCGGCAACCGGTTCCTTGAGACCAGATGATCTCAAGACGTTCGAAACAGACCGCAGCTCTTTTTCTTTAACCGGCTTTTCCCCAACAACGCATCTGGCTAACGCGACAAGCGTGCAGAGAAGAACGAAAGTTCTCCACTGCATCTGTAAATATGAGGAAAACATGATTCATCCAGTATTCCTATTTTCACTTTATCCTGATAAACATTGTAGCTTAATTACACCAACATACATAGCTAAAAAAGGCGTAAAAATATGCTAAATTTTACTGAGAGTACCTCGTAATTCCACGAAGGTCCGCGTTAAATATGTAAATAAAATAGCATTTATGATCTGGCAATAGATTAATTAATTGGAATATTTAAAATAAAATAACAATGTGATATCGCTGTCTATAGGAAAAATCCAATTTCTTCTAAAACTCCAATTTTCAGGGTTACCATCCTATACATTACTTTAAATGAATTACTAACAGGTTTACATTTGTGCATTAGTCAATATTTGTTAACCATAATTCAAATATCAATAACAAAAAATTCAATAACAAGAATATCAATAACAAAGAATTTAAGGAAGAAATGCACTTTTTCGTTTATAATATTGCCGGGATATACATCAATGTTTTCACTTATTTTTAGACAGGTAATACATATTTTAAATTACATTATGTAAATTTTGGTCGGAGCTATTTACATAACAACAGTAAAATCGTCAAATAGGAAATGACTGAAAATTAAAACTACTACGAACTATAGTATGTTATTTTTTTTTAAATTGAGTGACAAATAAAAAATACTTTCAGCGTTTGTTTATAAACTTATTTTTATTTGAAATGTGTTAATGATATTTTTGTAACTGTTGATTTCTATTGGCAAGATGAATTCCAGTCAACGATGAAACTAAACACAACATTGATTTAAATTGGTTAGTTTATCTGCTCCCAATTTTTAATAAAAATATCGTCGGTTTATGTTGACGAACAATAATTTTTCTCTTAGTTTTATAATTCGAAAAATGCTAATGTTTCCTATCAAAAATTAAATATGTTTTTATCATTTTTGTTATAAATGGTTATGTGGCAATAATAAGTTAATTGCTTATAAAATAAGCAATGAAATGCAAATTTTATAGATTTACGCTTATCGACAGTTATGTACTAAGTGCCTCTTAACAGCACACATAAAATACACTTCTTATTATAGGAATAATTGAACCTATTATATTAAATGAGTATTTTCCTTACCTTGAAATTAAATCACAATAGAAGACCAAACAAAGGCCGTCCTTTGAGTCGTCTCTATTGGCCGTACACTGAACCTGATGAGTAGTTAGTAAATTAAACGTCTTTTATATCAAGTTACAAAATAACCATTTGCCAAAGTTTCCCTTGTCAAATCATAAAAACATAAGGATATCATTGTTTTACCGACACGCAAAATCAGATTTAATAACACCAATAATTACGAATCAATTAAACACATGAAACCACATATGGTGTTTAATTTTTCAAACTTAAAAATTCTGCTTTGTGATTTTATTTTAGCGCCGAATCTCCAGTTTTTTAGCATGACAAGCAATTGCAAGAAGTAATGAAGAAAATCGGTTATTAAAATCACTTTCTGCTCGTTGTATCTGAAAATGAGTAGAATTGCCCTCCTTCCGACATTTATTTCGTAACAGAGAAGAAAAAAAAATGTTCACTTAGAATATTGTAAGAGCAGCCCATACTAAGCTCCGAGATGTATAATATAGCATTCTCTTTGCATTTTAACACACAACTCTTTTCAAATACATTTTACCTACCATTTCAAAAAACCAATATGCGGGATTCATAATAAATATTTACATAAATTTGTTCTAGATATCGTTGACACTGGGAATCTTTCCAGTTTGATAATCAAACTCAGTTTAGATTCTCAGCTTGTAAATATAGTTCACCAGTTATTATTCATATCTATATCACCATATCTATATCACATCACTAATATTTCACAGTATATTAACCTAACACGAACTGTTGATCACTTATCTTTATAAAGACCGAACCAGAATTCCTTTTCATGTAGACTGACTTTTTCGGAATAAGGTTTCTTGGTCTCTGTGTTTCTATACACCCGTAATTATTCTTACAAACATAAATGGATGAAATACTGGTTATCGAATAGTATTTTGAAAAATGAACTCTATTTTTTTACTTATTATAAAATGTATCATGATCTATCAAGTTTTTTATCATTCAACTTTTTTATCCTAATCACAAACAATAATTTATATGCAAATAACTAATTGTACATAAATGTAATTATAATTTTCAAAAATAGGTTTAATTGCATCTATAAATTCATATTGTAACTTTATGTTACTAATATTTAATTTTCCAATATACATAAGCATACGTATAATTTAAAATTACTTATGAGAACAAAGAATAAATTTGATGAAACAAAGATCTTGGCTATTGAATAGACGATACAAAATAGAGCTTATAGAATATATGGCAACTCGTAGAGAAATTAATTTTTACTCAAAATTTTATACAATTTTTTTAAATTATTTTTAATTTGTGAAAGGCACGTGGATGATTCTTGATATATAATTGATAGAAATCAGGGACAAGTTACCGCATCTCTTGGTGTTACCGAGCATAAAGAGAGAAGTAGGAAGACCGAGTCACAGTTTTTTATTCCTTTACCATAAACTATAAAAGAAGGAACGATATTATCACATGCGTATCTTGTCTACATTTTATTAAGTTAATTTATATTCAGAACTGCTACAAAAATTGAAAGAAAACACGAAAACATATCTATCAATACTCGTATGTCTAATACTGCGGTCTTGGTCAGCTAATCTGCAGCAGCTGGACCTAGAGTCTATTTAATTGTTCTGCTGTAAAATATTTAGAATTAATGACATTTCACATGCGTATGCAGATAAAAGAAGTGTTTTCAAAAAACACATTTCTGCAAATCCATAACTGCAAAGATATATATTTATCAATGTAATTTAACCTGACTGGGTTCCGCACTAATGCATCAATACTCCAAGAACTCGGTGTCAGGCAGCGTTTGTCCAATTTTGTACAAACGCGCATAATGAAATTCTTCGGACACGGTCAGTGTGTAGCATTGATATTATTGAACGCCTAGTGGTACAGGGCAAAGTGGAAGGACCACGTGAGAGAACACCGATGAGATGGATAGACCAATTTAAAACAACCAAAGAGAAATGTCTCTTCACGAGTGCACCCGGATAACATCTGATGGAGAGGATTAGCGATGTATCCTGTGGCGCATCACTCATATGTAACCTACTTGATACGATGACCATGATCACTCTGTGAAGAGTGTAACGACTAAGAAAAAGAATGTTATCCCTGATCTTAAATTTACCTTTCACACTGGATTTCTTAATTAGACGCCAACAGACCTATTTTACCAACAGAAAAACAGTATCTAGTCAAGACCGATAGAATCCGTATAAACCGCTCTTTTAAATAATTTCTCAAACGAATAATGACGATAAATAAAAAATAAATACAGTGAGTAATCAGAAAAAAAGGGGTCTCTGTAAGACTTCCATTCTTTGAAGTACGAAACCCTGCAACGAGCCATATTATATCTTTTCAATATGCAACAATGTAAACAAAGCAAACCGAACAATAAAAACAATGAGTTAAGCACCAAAATAAACGTAGCCAGCTAGAGTTCGTGACGTGATTAAAAATAATTACATTAAACACTTATTTATCGTTCGTTTAATTGCACTCACTGCCGCACGAAGTGTGATGGATCCAGTGTATATCATTGGGAGATTCCCCGCATCCCGCATAACCCGCATCGATTGAATCACAGAGTTCACTGCAACATTAAATACTAATTGTTTATTTACATATTAATTTTCTTATATGCCTTAGTTAACTTTGGCATCCTTACCAATACATATATAAAGGTAAAAGTTTTTTTTTGTTTTTAAATTGTACACATCGATAGTACATATTCTATTTCAAACTATGTAATAAATAAATGGCATTAAAAAGGATTAAATACACAATCCAAATAGAATATCAAATTTAAATTAAAATAAAAACTTAAATTAACAAATTCATTGAATGGAATATAAATTATACGAGATTGAATTACTTATTAAATAATTTTCTCGTCTCAAAATCAGTATACCTATAATTAATATTCAATAAGTTAACATCAACGTCTTTGATCAACGAAGAACATTCTGCCGCTTGTTTACCCATGCACCCAGATCTCTCGGTCGCCAATCCGAACGTGTTTTAAGTAAAAACACACGGACGGCTTTCAGTTTCACTAACTAAATGAGATTACTTGGAATTAAGATGGCGGACAATTAAGAGCCGCAAGTGCTGAACAGACCGTATTTTTTTTTCTTAACGCTATTGCTTCACAAGGATAATTTCTCTTATTCTTAGTATGGAATGTGTTCGGTAAATGTAACGAATATAAAATAATAATCATACGAAATCATCAAGCGTATAATCCGCCATCAAATTTTAGATTTTAGATTCTGATGATTTTCCAAATTGTAAATAATAATGTCACTTATATATTTATCGCCTACCAGAAGAAAGACAGTCGTATAAAACAATAACAATATCCGCGTTTAAAAATATGAAGTGTCCAGTTTAGCAAGTTATACGTGAATACTACAACACACTTAACTCTGAATTCTATGTGTTTTGAATTCATTAGAATGAAAGCGAATATTTGCTAGAAGTGTTTGTAATGTACACGGTCTCATAAATAAAACAGTCTGTTGACATATTTACATCGAATGAGATAAGAGGCTTGTGCAATATTTTGTAAAATTTTAAAGATTTTTCTTATTTAAATTTTTAAAAATATTGCTTCAAATTAAATTCTTCATGATTGCATACGTTTCATTTGTTTCAATAATGTAACTTATTAACGGAATATTTTTATCAATCATCTTAAAAGCTTAATATAGTGACATGTAATAAACATGTTAATTATGAAACTAATAAATAATTTTAAATAATTTTTAAGGTATTTTTTTCAAACTACAATGTTTTCCTTTTAGATAATTACACTCCCTTAAAAAGCCACTGCCGAAATCTTACTTCAGTGCAATTTTCGGAAAGCGATCATTGTAGAAATTGAACTGAACGAATTTTGTCCATCTGTTTAACTATTAAATTAAGCGTGATACAATCAAACAAAAGGAAAATTGAAATGAATTTATTTCTACTTGTATTAACCTAAGAATAAAAAGATTCAATTTTCATTAACATTCGTAAAATTCTAAGATCTATTTCCTAATGGAAATATCTCTCTGTTTTAATTAGTAATTATTATCCAAAAATTCAAAAATAATTTTTAATTCCAAAAAAATAAGCAATAAAAGGATAAATCAACTTCATTTTGCAGTTTTCACTATAATTAATGCTCTCATGAAAATATAACGAAAAAGTTTATATGCAAAACAGCATAAGCGTTTTTCTGGTTTTGTGCGCACATGTTTTGGATTTGAATGGAATTTTGCAATGTTATTTAATTTTTTTTAAAATAGTACAGCAGAATCAACTTCAGCACTATAAAAATTTGTTATAAATTTAGCAAATCTAATTTTCTTTTTATTTTGTTCGCATACACTTTAGTTTAGCCCAATAATATGATGCATAATTTTAAATATGTATTACATTCACTTTATTTCCTTCATCAAGTGTACCAGGATGTAAGAAATAATCAAACCTTCAAATACATAATTATTCTATAAAATTAGCTACTCATGGATATTCCGGACGTTTTTACATTGCGTTAAACAAGAAAAATTGAACTGAGAAGTACATTTAAGAATACGACAAGGCGTCAAGAAAACCGTTTATGACTATTATTTTGGGGACTGTTCGACTTGGCTGAAAAAATCATCGTACGATTGAATATAACGCTCGTTACATAATATGGTATGCAAGTAGCGAAAATATAAAAGAAAACTTGAATTACTTGAAAACATTGTTAATTGGTAGCGATATTTCTTAACAATTAGTAAAACTAGTTCCATCTGCAAAAAATGTTTGATATAGCTAAAATCTGAGTAAATAATAAATAACTTTGCATTCCATAAATATTGATAACTTAACATTATTATGAAAATATTGATAAATACGAATATAAGTACACATTAGATCCTGATGTACCTAATGAATATATTTGCAACACGCGTTAATTTTTTGACATAGCTGAAATCTGAGCGAGAACACTATCTGCATTGTGAATATCTATTTAAATAAGGTTCCGACGATGATATCAAGATATAATAAATAAATTCAATATATCCCCGGGAGGGATATCAAGATATAATAAATAAATTCATATAAAATTTAAACTTATATGCCTATAATTTTGCCCGGGATTAGCATTAGTTAATAATAATACGAGTATTGGACTGTCTGAACACAAGGTCTCTGAAACATGAATTGGAAATTTCTTCCTCTCACGGAACAACCCGCGGGTCTTCACTTTTCTATTTTAACTTACGAATACAGTTGTTATGCGATTACACACCTATTACTCATTGCAGCATCATATTTTGAACGCTAGATTGGCACACAACATCTCAACACGCGAGGAAAAATCTTCGCGAAAAGGCAATTTCATCGATCCAAAACACTTTTAAACTTTTTCCTGATAACGTGCTGAAACTTCCAAAAACTCTTGTCGATATCATTTTGAAGGAAAGTATCACAAACAGATTGTACTGCGCTTAGAATATATTTAGAAATGACAGGGTGACGTTCTAAAAAGCGGAAGAGGTACAAATCCAAGACTCGCTAGATTGCATTAATTATACAAAATTAACATATCGGCAAATTTCATATTCATTTATTTAAAGCGTAACATCTTATAAACACTTATTACTTAAATAATTAAAAAATAAATTCATAAAAAAGTAATAATTAAGAAAGTTATTCAATGCACAGATAAAAGTCCATTTTCAAAATTTCGAGCATACAATAGACTTGTATGAACACAATAAAATAATAATAGTCCTGAATAAAAATCGTTTTTACAACGTCGATTGAAAAGCACGTTGGAAGAAATTACCCTGAATCTCTCAATTAAAACAAATACATTACCGTAGCCTGCAAATATTGCATAGTATTAGGAAAACTTATGTCTTTGGATTCAGCTTTTTGCAAATTTTTTTGGTTTTTATTAGGTCATTGATAAAGAGAATGCGCAGAAAGTTAAAAAGATAAAGTTCTTTTTTAAGTGGCACTTCTCTGAAAATGTTAAATTAAATATTGTGGATGTAAAAAAAACAAAATATTAATATTGTTTTTACCCTGTGTATAAATTGCGAAACTTGATTAGTACAGGTAGAAGTCGGTCTACGAGGCGACCGACAATTAGTTTAGGGTACATTGTATTTCTATTAAATCATTTGCAAATATTAATGTTATTTTTACCATACAAATATATTGCCCAGTATATATACCGCAGCACGCGCATAATTTTTTAAAAAATTGTGAAATTTAGAGTCAATAGCTTTCCGGTTAACTCGAAGATAAACTTTTAATAACACTGTTTTTTCATGACTGGGGAAATTTTTCTTGCGGATATTTTCAGCAATATTTCTATTACTATCCTAGATGACATTCTGAAAGGAAATAGTTTCGGAATTATTATAACAAACTATTTCAAATTACACCCTACACAAAACACGAAATTGAAAAAAAATATGAATATTTCATTTGCTGTCTCAAAAATTTCTTTTGTGCTACCACTACTTTGTTTTGTACTATTTGTCGGTATACCGACGGAATATCAAGTTTCTACATAGAACTGAGGGAAACGGCTGTGACAGAAAGGCAGAGGGCCAATAAACTTTTTTTTTTGTATTAAGGTACGGATCCCTAAAAATAAAAGATAACCGTTATAAAATATATTAGCCATGCTTCTTAAAGTTAAACTGGAAAATATATAATCGTTGAGTCCCCATAAATTCTTATTAGTCGGTAAAGCTCCCCAGTAAGCAAATGCACCCCCATTAAGACTTGTATTTTAACAAAATAATAAATAAATAGAATTTTCTCATTTGTAACGTTTTTACTCGTCTTTGAAAATATTTTCTTAGGGAGGTTTAATATAAAACTAGGGACTACAGTTTGATTGCCAGGTTTCCAGCTGGTGTTTAGTCCCCGTCCCGGAATTTTTTTTTAATGATTTAGTTATAATTCCAAGTCAAAGACACAATACCTGTTTTATGTAAAATATAAGACATGTGAAATATGCTCTGGGGTGGTAAACAGCCTCTCAACCACAGACCCCTCGCGTATATCAAAAATAATACACACCAAGCGAAACCAAGCAAAACGAGCCAAGCGTGTTGTCAACGAAATTAATACCGCGGCAGTCAAAGTGTTAAATAATACAACATTATTAAGTATTAAAATGGACTAAGTTTTTAGAGCCATACGATTGTTAAGGAAACGCAATGAGTTATGATCGTTAATTTTTAGGAGTTCGTAGCGAAAAGGAAAAATATAATTTCGTACTGTCCGCCTGCCCGTCTGCCTGTCTGTCCGTATGTCACAGCCATTTTTCTCGCCATCTCGCCATATGTCACAGCCAGCCATCTTTTATAAACCGCTATACAATGAAATAGTGGAATTATGAGAAAAACAATATTATTGGAAATGGCACTCCATATACCCGGTGTCCGGGAATAAGTGTCAGACAAAGGAAGACGTTCTTCCTTAACTGAAAAATAGTTGATTGTCGTTCAATTAACATTTAAAAGACACCTTTTTTTAGAAAATTAAAAACAATATTCATAATTATTTGTCACCTTTTTCGTACAGTCGATACTTGCGCACATTATTCAGCGCCGCTCGGGGGAATAACCCGCGAACAGCTGCGAAGACATCGCCACTGCTGGTAAACACCCCACTCCAGGCAAGTATTGGACGTCTTAAAAACAGTTATGTATAATTTTTCTTTCGCACTAAACTAGAAAAAGGGTGTGTTTTACGTTTTATTTCAGCGACAATTTATTCCTTTATAGTCAACGAATAGCATCGTTCTTTGCTCAACATCTATTCCCGGATACCGTGTATATAACTATAGCTTGAACAAAAAATCCAGTGCACATAGGCGGATGGGATATCATCAGAAACGTCTTAAAAATTATATGGAGGTCTAACTCTTCAACTAACGTGTGTGCGTTTTCATAATTACAATTATGAAAAAATATCAAAGTTGAACTTAAAATAAACTTTCAACCAAAATTGATGATATGTTGGATATTTTTAGATATTTTCGGTATCGACCGCAGCAAAAACGTTGTTTTCAACAGTGTCTTTGAGAAATACAAGCTTATGAGTTTAATCTTGTTTGGCGCTACATAACCCTTCGTACGCGAGTCCGACACGTACTTGGCCGTTTTTTTTCTAAAATTGATAGACAATTTTTTCAAAAAGTTTTTATATTTATTTATTATTCTAGCCTATTTTGTGCACTTATAAATGAAGATCTAAAACGCTATACGCTATAAAATTATTTTTAGTTTAATCTGATTTTTAATTAATTTCTACATAAATATAAACTGAGTGTGATTACTTTTAAACTTTGCACATCTCTGATCATTGGAATCTAAATATTTGCTAAAGAAATTTGTAATTTTTCATAAAACAAGGAATGCCACCTATTGTTATATACACATAGCTAAAGGTTGGATTTGTAAATGTATTCATAGACCTAACATAACATGTAAAACGCTCATAATTTTAGAGACATAAACTTATAAAACAACGATATAAAACCTGGTTAGCTAATTTTTAAATATATCTCCATCATTCAAATTTCTTTTTTAATTATTCCAAGAAAAAATTTTAAAGTTCTTCATATATCGGTGTACATATTTTAATATAGTTTAAAACCATTCGGTGCGATATTTTTTTTTCTATAAACCCACTGGAGTCAATACTTGTACATGTATATATATATATATATATATATATATATACATACACAATATTTGTACATAGACGCTTATCAATGCTATTAATTCAAGCCATTAAATAAATAGCATTGCTTTTATACAATATTGAATAACATTTATGGGAAAAAAATATTATTTCACTAGCTGACCCGTGCGAAGTCTTCGCACTATATCGTCATCTAGCGTGTTCCAAGTATACAATTTGGCTAAGATATTTGATGTGTCGCCCACAGATGGCGCTCATGCCAATTGTTATAAAAATAAATTTTTTTATTAACAAAAAGATTTTTTTCGAATTTTTTTATATTTTTCGCCCAAAGTAGAAAACATAAGCTTTAAGTGGGTATTTTTTTTATTTTTTTTGGTGCAGTAGTTAAAGAGATCGAGCCGCTCGACCAAAAGACACCTTTTAGAAATAATATATTTAGATTTTATTGGTAAACCGGCACTCTAGCAATATTAAAGTTAACAACACACACCAACGAAACAACGCCATCTATTAGCTAACGCGCAAAACTGGTTGCTAAGATCCAGATATGTGTTGTTAATTACAGCTTAAATTGGTTACACCATTTATAAAAAGCATAAACTTTTACGAAATAATAAAATGTTCATATTAAAAGAAATGAAAATGATTTTAGTAGTTTCGTTCTTATTTCCATTATTTTAAATAATTATTACAACGTAAACATAACACTGTGGTATTCCGAGTGAGTAATATAATATTTTATTGTATAATAGTTTAACTTCTGCGTGTTTCTAGTACACTCGTTATAATTTCAAATATTCTACAGTTGCTGAAACTTAAGAAAGAGATGAATAATACAATTTTTACCGTTACTAGTAAATCTTCGTAAGGATATAGAAAACTGCAAAAAGTTCAACCAAGGAAAATGATAATGAACCCATGTCACTCTCTTTTCCACTAGTCATACTTAAATTTTACAAACAACATTATTCAATATTTACACTCTCCATTACTTTTAAGAGTTGTTGCATCCAATAAAATTAAAATTAACATAATTTTAATGATTATATAATTTGCAGATAAATCGTTATTATACAGAAAGCATCATAGAATATTTTGTGCCCGATTTACAAAATCTTTTATACTAATTATAAAATCTAATACGATTAAAAATAATAAATTATGAGCGCATATTCTAAGACACACAAAATATTAATGATCACAAACGTAATAACTTATATTTTTAACCAACTAAATGATAAAGTCAACAAAAAAATTTAAAAAATGTTTTGATCATTATTAAAATGAAGTAATCAGTATTCTTTAGGTTTAATTTTGATTGGAATATTGACTAACATATTTTTACTTTTATAGGAGAGTACATATCTAGTATTAATTGACGTGAAATATGAAATGAAATGGAAGCTTGTCTGTTGGCGCGAAATATAAGTGCGAAAAGCTCACGTGCCTGCCCTCTCTTTCTTACCCCATCTAACCAAGTTTTGATCTTCTTTATTAGTAGCAGCAGGAAATGATAAGTTCAATTTTAATTTAATTTTTTTGTGTCCCGTACCTCAAAGGAAAAACGAAATCCTTATAGAATCCTTTCACTTGTCTACCTGTCTGTCTAATTTTATATATGTCTTCAGAGATATTTTGAAAAACTTTAAAAAATATACTGAAAACAATGCATCCTAATTCCGAAACTATCAAACCCAAAATTATGAAAAAATATGGGTTTTTGGGAGACTACGCAAATGCTGTAGAAAAACTATAGGGATGATTCTAGACGTCAAAATTTTTTAAATATGCACATCCGTATAGCAGGCAAAATATTTATGTTTTCCTATATTCTCAACCAATATTATCCCAAACCGTGCAACATAGAAGCTTGAAATTGATATAGTAATACATCTTATTAACCAATATACTTTTACTAACTGTTTTTTAATTTTTAAATATAAAATTTAAAGACTGGGTAATGAAAGGCCTTGATTTTTTTAATGTTATATATCTTATGGGTGTCACTTGCTTATGAGAAATATTTTAAATTGTATTTTGAAAAGGATATTACAAAAATATATATTTTGTATTCTTCCATTATTACTGAATACGTTTACGTTAGGAAAAAATAATATTTACAAATAGTTTAATGTAAATTCTACATACGCTTAAATTGTTTAACTGCCTAAATATATAGGGAATCCTCGTAGCGCGGGTTCCATTACTGCTTAACTAGTTTTGATATATTTTATGTAAATGCATGTACATGTTTAATTTTAAAATTTCTCTGCCTTAATCATTCTAGTGTCAAATTCATAATCAAATTAATAATTTTCTCTCAGCTTAATTATTATTAGTTTCGATTTCATTCCATTTATGAGACTATTTAATGAATTTCATTTAATCATTATGGTAAATTATTTTAATAAGTAACAAGTATTTGAATTATTTCGTCCATTTGTTTCTTAGTTTTAAAGTAAAAGTAAACCATTGATAAAAGTTATTTTATTACTTATTTATATACTTGCTTCTTTTATTTTTTTTACTAACCCCTTTTATTTATTTAGTTGTATATTTATATTAATTATTACAGTACATTTACTTATAATTTTTTTTTATTCATGACAATGATTCATTCATCTGGGATGCGATTCGCGAGACATTCGATATAGTACCGTTTGCAATATTTTTCTATCGAAATTTATCGACTAAAAAAATTTCGCATACATAGTATATCAGTTTACAAGTTCGATATTCCGGCAAACAATAGAAATTTATTTTTGCATTCGAAAATTATCGATCGAAAAGCTGGCAACATTCGCCAAATTTACTTCTAGTCTATGTTAACTAACGCAATCACGTTAGCTGTCAATTACAACACGTTTGTTTTTCACATTATTTATTTATTTATTAACTTTTATGTATAGTACATATGACGGACTTATTGCTACATTAATAATATCTTCCAGTCAACCATAACAATTTGTATCGAAATTTATTTGGTAGACTGTAAGAGATTTTACAATGGAAATTCTTTAAAGCCTATTAGACGAAAAAAAAATTAAAAAAGAAAATACAAAAGTAAAGTAAAAAAAGACTATTGACATGATTGGAGACGGGAAAGACAGGAAAGGACAAGGACACAAAGGAAAAGGTTTCAGGAGCGGCAGGACTTTTTCACTCGATCTTTGAAAATATTTAAAGACCTGATTTTCCTGATGACAGTATCCAGATAATTCCAAATTTTTGCTGCTTGGACTGTGAAGAATTTTTCGTAAATGGTAGAGATATGTTTAGGAATAAGTAGGGTGAGTGAACTTTCAGATCGTAACCCAAGGCCGTGAGCAGACTAATCTTTAAATTTGCCACTAACATAATTTGGGCTATAAGGATTTTTAAAATTTATAAAAAGGAGTGTAAGTATGTGAAGTTGGCGTCGATCAGCCATTTGAGAAGTGACCTGTATTCAGAAATATGATCATATTTTCTGAGGTCAAAGATATACCGGCATAAATTTTGAAAACGTTCCAACTGGCACAAATATTCTTCATTAAGATCAGGATAGCACACATATCCATAATCAATTAATGATAATAAAATAAAGTGTTTGACAAAGGTAGATTTTCGTTTTAG
Organism: Druceiella hillmani; assembly: GCA_039881145.1. Classification (NCBI taxonomy): domain Eukaryota; kingdom Metazoa; phylum Arthropoda; class Insecta; order Lepidoptera; family Hepialidae; genus Druceiella; species Druceiella hillmani. The sequence goes on along the minus strand of JAYKKI010000004.1, from coordinate 41,213,788 downwards.
TCGGTAGAAAATTTTGAAGATGTTTCAAAGAGTATATCCTGTTCAAAACACGACGACTAACATCATTTACTTGAGGCCGCCAACTAAAATTTTGATCGATCAGTAGGCCCAGGTTTTTAACAGTTGACGTGTATGGTATTATTGTAATATTTGACACTAATTTCGGGAAACTAGGTAGGTTTACTTTAGAAGTCAGTCTTTGACCACCAATGATGATAGCTTGTGACTTACTTGGGTTAACCAAAAGACCCATTTCATGAGCCCACTGAATAATTGAAGCGAGATCTCGATTAAGGATGTCGATGGTTTTTGATAAGGAATGGAGGTTCGAGTGCACATAAATTTGTAGTTCATCAGCATAGAGATGACAATTGCTAGAAATATTTTTAACAACATCATCAATAAATACTGAAAAGAGGAGAGGGGATAGATCTCCACCTTGAAGTACACCAGATGTAAGGTCAATCCACTCAGAATACGTATCTGACAACTTAACACATTGCCTGCGTCCATGGAGATATGAACTAAACCACTCAAGTGAATGTTGGGATATATTAAGAAATTTCAAGCGGGCAAGAATAATATAGAAGTCAACAGAGTTGAACGCATTGCTGAAATCAAGAAGCACAAGGACAGTGACTTGTGTATTATCCATAGCCAAGCGTATATCTTCAGCAACATTATCATTACGCTTCTTTTAATTTGCATTTTGATTATTTTTTTATTTTTTTTTTGCATCACCGCTCAGCGCGAATTATTGTTGCAGCTAATAAATAATAATTAGCCACACCGATAATTCCGTATTACGAGGATTACTTAAGGTTTTGTAGAAAGACGATCAATATAAAATGTATACTCGAGAGTTCTTGGTTGTTTAGAAATGTAGGCTTTTAAAAAGATAATAATCGGTCAGAGTATGCAAGTTACGTAAAGTTGCCATTCTCTCGGTATATAAATACAAACACACACACACATATATAAATATATATATATATATATATATATATATATATATATATGTGTGTGTGTGTGTGTGAATGTGTGTGGCGAATATCATTTAAATGTTATGTACCTAATAATGGTGTAATATTTCATCGGCTATGCTAATTAGTTAAGTAAATTTATTATATTTTACCGAAGTTCTTAATGCCTAAATCCGAAAATTATCATAAATCGTACAAAGTAGCGCTTTTTTTATGTAGTTAGGGACATAAACTAATCGAGTTTATTTTAAAATATTGCAATATTAAATATCACCCTGTTAATATATTAATCAATGCCAGTTTAATACAAATGGAACTGCGAGAGTTCCGCGCTACGACGATTACGTTCACATTCAGAAAATTATAAACATTTAAGGGTACATAGCATTTCTATTAAACTATTTAAAAATATTAATCTTTTCACAACATAAATATATTGCCTACTTTATCTCAGAATCATCGTAATTATTATGAAATATCGATTGTATATCGGAATCTCTATCGTTAATTGTTGCTATATTAGAGTCATTGTCGTGTATATGCACTGGGAAGCGTAACAATTGTCAGTGACAACATTTTCTTTCCGTTTACCTGCTCTATACATAAACCATAATTTGTGTTGTTTTCATTTCCATCTAGTTAATTTCGTGGTCGGTTCTTTAAGCTCATTCAACCAGATTAAGAGTTTATGGTCTGTCTTTAGTTAAAATTCTCTTCCGTATACATAAGGCCTAAACTGCTCTATTCCCCATAGTACACCTAATAATTCCTTTTCTCTGGTATTATACCTGCATTCCGCACCATTCCAAGTACGTGAAATATAAGCAATAAGGTGACTTTTTGTGATAGTACTGAGCTAAGCGCCATATCACTACCATTGGTTATTATTATAAACTGTTTGTCAAAATTCGTGAATTCAAATACTGACGCGTTATTCAAGACTATTTTACATTGCTCCCATACTTCGACATAATTTTTTATTTTATTTTTTTCTCTTACTTTATACAGTGAGTGGTATTATTGCAAATTTATACCAGATATGACTATTCTTGTCATATCTGGTATAAATTTGCAATAATAGCCTACTAAGTCAAAGAATTGTTTAATTTGTTTTTGAGTTTTAGGCGATGGTTAATTCAATAGGTTTTCAATTTTTTTTATTGGGCCGGATCCCATTTTTCTTGATTGACTACATTTCCTAGGAATTCAGTTTCCGTCTTTATAAATTCGGATTTGTCTTTATTTATTTTTAAATTAGCTTTGTCCATATATGTCGTTTAAGATGTAATCATGGTCGCTTTTATTTTTTCCATAAATAGTCACATCATATAGGTAACTTAAATATTTATTATTTTCTACTTTGGTTTTAAATACTGCATTCATCCTAAATTTAAAAATTGCTGGTGGATTTTTTATTCCAAACTTCTTCATTCTTAAAAATTTATAATGACCGTCAGGCGTAGAAAATGCGGTTTTTCGTTTTTTTCTCAATGGAGACTTAACAATATATTTGTTATGAACGCTCGACCCGTGAAATCTTTTAATTATACTTTTTTTTTCATATCTAGGGCAATATATTTTTTACACATTGCCCTAGATATGAAAAACTATTGCCCTAGATATGAAAAATTTATACATTTTTTTTTCATATCCTTCTTTTAATGACACAGAAATAAATTATTTAGCAGCTCCTGTGTCGATTAAGATTCAAACGTGCGAGTAACATTGTTACCTACGAAGTTAATATTGGGGTAATTTTTGTTCTTCTTGGTAATACAATATAATTTTTGTACTGGCATTTTCGAAACTTGTTCCATAAAGTGTTTTTTGTCATTAATGTTGACTTCATGTTCAAATACTTCCTGCAAAGCAAAACTTCTTCCTAAGTCTGCTGCGTTATGATTGCTATTCGATCGGGATAGTACAGAGCACATAGTCACGTCACGTTGATAAAAATTATTATTGTTAATGTCATAATTATTGTCGAACGCGAATCTATATTATATTGAGATTTCATTCGTCGAGAGAAAGGTGACAGTGGATACGTATACCATTGCGGTCTAAAATTTAAATTGGTATTTTTTATTTTGTTATGAATATTTCTTAAAAGTCGGTTTATCTTCCGGTTTATAATTAATTTCCTTATTTTTATAGTCATAAATATCAGCTTTAAAGGTTATTAAATCGTTGTAACATTATATGAAAGTTAAATTTATGAAATATCAATTGTTCCAGTACGGTATGTTATTGATTAAAGATATTTTGACCCTATTAATATAAGTAGGCATTATATGTTATATTATCATTTCAAATATTATTAAATTTTTCTACTAATTTATTTTTTGTAAGACATAATGTTTGTTTTATTTCTAATACTAGATCCTTATAATTACAAGTCTTTCTTAATTACAAGTTTTTCTATAATTTCAATACTAGATCTTTATAATTACACATACAATTTCAGTTTGTAATGTATTCAAATCTCTAAAGTCTTCAAACTCGGGTTTTAATTCTGCCACTATAGAATTTCAGTCGTAATTAAGTGTTATCATAAGTAAAATAGCACTGCTTCTACCGGTTATTCTTGCGAGTAAAGCAAACACGTTGTTTCTACTAGAACTACCTGACGTAGATAGAAATTTATTGGCGACATTTAAAAAGGGGTATAAGGTTTCCGAAATACCATCAGACTCTGATATAAGAGCTACCCTGGGTAGGTTAATTTCAGCCTTTGCGAATACAACTAACCCCGTTTAGTTGTAGTCGCGGGAGATTAATAATATTATTTTGTTGGGTCATTATAATTCAATTAATTTTTCAAATAAATAAATTACATTCTTATTATTATATTTGACTTCAGGATCAGGAAGGGCAAGATATAATAGAATGATCAAAGGAAAAGGTGCTTACATGAGAATAAGTAGCAGCAGTGTCTTCATGTAAGGTCCCTGAAGAATTTCCAATATTTTTATTGAACGGCACGTCTGTAATTTAGATCCTCTTCCTCTATTATGCTTGTAGCGTCGTATCCTCAGTGTATCTTAAAGGAGCGCCGTCCTTATTCAGCCGTCAGTTAAGAATCGACGAGACGGAGAGACAAACTTTTTTAAAAATAAACTTTATTTACTTATTTAATAATTACAAAGAATGTCACAAGACGACTAAATAATATGTTAATACTTCTGTTTCCGCTAGATGTTTTGTCTGCTACGCTTTCTTTCGAAAAAACAGCTTTTATGAATGAATCCTTAAGCTAGATGCGATGCGTTCCCAAGGCACTTGAAGTTCAATTTACAATAAATCTGTCATCCCTGCAGCAAATTCAGTAGCTTATTTGTCACAGGATTCTTAATATGACTCCTCGACAATGGTCTACTTGATTAGCAAGAACAAATGCTGGTGTTGGAGGGCCGCGCCGCTCCGATTAATGTGTAACCTTTATGATAAAGATATGATGTCTTTCAATATTCTTGAAAGTTCATACATTCTGTTCATAATAAACGTGAAAAAGAGACATCGTGTGATGCATGCCCGGCGGGTAAACATACGAGATTAGACTACAAAGACATAACTTTTGAGAGTACTTTTATTTTTATTTCAAGCAGTGACTATTACACAATTACCGTGCTGAGTATCATTCGAATCGCTCTCTCTGTTCCCCGGATATAATTTTGAATACGAAGTGTTATTGAAATCGCGTTGAAATGGAGAAAAACGAGTTGCAGGCAGTGATAAATTACCTATGCCTGAATAAATTGACCACAAAGGAATTTTTGTTGGATATGCAACAAACATTAAGTGACAGTACTTTACCTTATTCCACAGTTGCTTACTAGGTTGCCGAATTTAGAAGGAGCAGGTCTGGTCATGAAGATGACCAGACCTGATCTGGTGGTGGCAGGAAAACATCCGAAGAGTGGAAAACATTGTGTTAGAAGACAGGATAATTGCTATTAAATATTTAGCTGAGATTCTAAAAATTTCGTTCGTAAGCATTAAAAATATTTTAACATATAAATTAGGGTTCAAAAAAGTTTCGGTTAAATGGGTACCGCGAATTTTGACAGAGGAAAACAAAAACTGACGCTTGGATATTTCAAAGCGCAATCTCGATATCTTTCAACGTCATCCTGATTAAGTTTGTCATTGATTTGTAACAATGGATGAAACGTGGGTCCATCATTTCGATTCGAACGTCATCTTGATCAAGTTTTTCATTTATTTGTAACAGTGGATGAAACATGGGTCCATCATTTCGATTCGAACGTCATCTTTATCAAGTTTTTCATCGATTTGTAACAATGGATGAAACGTAGGTCCATCTTTTCAATTCGAACGTCATCCTGATCCAGTTTGTCATCGATTTGTAACAATGATGAAACGTGGGTCCATCATTTCGATTCGAACGTCATCTTGATCAAGTTTTTCATCGATTTGTAACAATGGATGAAACGTGGGTCCATCATTTCGATTCGAACGTCATCTTGATCAAGTTTTTCATCGATTTGTGACAATGAATGAAACATGGGTCCATCATTTTGATTCGAACGTCATCCTGATCAAGTTTTTCAACGATTTGTAACAATGGAAGAAACGTGGGTCTATCATTTCGATTCGAACGTCATCTTGATCAAGTTTTTCATCGATTTGTAACAATGGATGAAACGTGGGTCTTCATCCTGAAATGACGAGGCAAAGCTTGTCCTGGAAAAGACCAAAATCTCCGTTAACGAAGAAATTTCGGGTTGTTCCTTCGGCCGACGAGGTTATGGCCTCTGTGTTCTGAGATAGTGAAGGAATCCTTTTCATTCATTACATCGCGTAAAGTCAGCCGATTACTGTGCAATATTACGCTGGTTTGATCCCAAAAGTTTGCAAAGCAATCAAAGAAAAAGGACGAGGAAAACTGACATTTCGCGTGTTGTTTCACCACGATAACGCTCCGGCTCATCATCCGAAAGTTGCGCTCAAAGAAATCCATAATGCTGGCTTTGAAATCCTCGAATACCCACCATACTTTTCAGACTTAGCCCCCAGTGATTTCCACTTATTTCCAAAATTAAAGGAGCATATCCGTGGAATAAAATTTGATGACGTAGAAGAGTTTATGAGTCTCAGACAAACGATTTTTTTTCGGAGGGTATAAGGAAGCTAGAAAAGCGTTATGGTATCGCTTGAGTTGTATAGAATTGGAAGGAGATCATGTGAAGAAATAAATTTTTTTCCTCATTTTTTGTATTTTATACTATTTCTAAGAACTTTTATAGTCAGAACACTTGATTGATTTTTATTTTCATTTCCAAGTTATTGCATTTGTAACTAATTAATTATGTATCGTATTGTCAAAATTGTTTTATTGTATATTTTATTTAATATTTTGACACATATTATTTATTTCTTTTAAATATTGAATATATTTGGCGTTAATTTTGTAGAAATTCATTATTCACAATTAGATGAAACTACGTGATGTAGTATTATTTCTACTTTCTTTAAGTTCTTTACCACGACCAAGGTTTTGTTGTGTTACAACATCTTCAGGTGGGCTATTGTCAAAGATGTTTGCTAATAGCCCACCTGAAGATTTTGTAATACAACGATATCTAGGTCGTAGTAAAGAACTTAAGGAAAGTATAAATGATACTACATAACGTAGTTTTATTTAATTGTGTATTTTTTTTAATTATTCGAGGAAATGACAGGGACATGTTTGTATACAATTTAATGTTCTTATGAACAATAAATTATATATAAGTATAACATTATTACATAAGTATCGTATGATACTTCTTGAAGCTTGTATTTGTTTTTTTCTTTGTTCAATAAATAAACAATGCTATTTTCACTACATGGTAAGGAAGAAAAAGAACAACTCATCTTTAGTCATTGCTAGATATAATTATAAACTGTTCCATTTTTATTTATGCTCATCACATCGATAATATTGGTATGAGTAAAATTGATTTTGATTAAATTTTTTAATAAATAATTAAATAGTTACAATTGAACAGTAATATAAGTTGCGGGCGCCAGTATCTATGAAGTATTGTGAGACAATACCGTACCACCACCTGTATCAATTAAATAAACGTATGCTGGGTAAAATGGTTATAATGACATAATTGTTATAATGATATATTCGCTCCGTAACTTGTAAAATCAAATTTGAATTTTCAAACGATTTCATATATAAGCACGTCCCATTTAATCTTTTTGTTCAAGTGCCCTATCTTTTTTTATATAAACGCAATCCATTATATTTTTCTAACCAATGCTCAGTAATGTGTATAATAGATATATTGACGAAAGTTCACACACTACAAATCGCAGTTAAGTGTGCAAGAGATATATATTTACTGCATGAAGAATATCAACAATATATATATATATATATATATATATATATATATATATATTTATATATATATATATATATGTATATATATGTATATATATATATATATATATATATATAGACATGTATAGATGACCTGTATAGATGATGAAGCAGAAGTCTTTGAGTTTTAAAGTTTGTCCTTGCGCTTTTTAATTATAGGTTAATTTGATTGGAAATTGCAATATTTTAAATTGGAATGGCAGTTCAATAGAGATCAGTGGTATTCTGGGGATAAATACTGTGTGTCCTTTGTCCTTTCCAGTCACAAGTTTGGCTTCGATGATCTTATTCGATAGCTGTTTGATGATAATCCTTGTTCCATTACATAGTTTTGGTGAGTTGAGATTTCTAAGTAATATGATCGATGGCATTCCTGATACTTGCAAAGAGTTTAAAAATTATGTAGGTAAGTTGGCACTTTCTTCAACTTTTACGATCGTGTCGATCGATTTGCATATTCTCTCTTCACCAGGAATTTTCCTTTGAATATTAAAGTTAATATCGTCAACAATGTTATTTTTATTTGCCAAAATTGCCCTCTGAAATAGCCACTCCGGATTAGTTTCATTGTGAACAATGTTTGGATAAATTTGGTCAATGTTGCGGAAATCACTGATGAGTTCAATGAGGCCGGTCGTCTGATCAGTAGGATATGTACTTTTGCCTATTTGTAAAAATTGTTAAGCAAAATGTGTTGTTGTTTCGTCTTTCTATAGTTCAACTTTCATATTTTTTGTTATTCGCTGTATTTATATGTATGGCCAGAGATTTCGTCTGCTGGTGTTAACATAGAGATAACTGGAAATGTTTGTCGAAAATCTCCTGAGTATGAACAGAGCTCCTCCCATCACTTCAGAGTTTCCTCGCAAGTCTTCGAATGTTCTGTCCATGGTTTCGAGTAATTTTTATGTGCTATTGTGCATTCGCCCCAAAAGATAATTTTATCTCGTTTTAAAACTTCACTCCATCCAGATGCTTTTGAGATTTTATATACTGCGAATTGTACTTAAGCTATATTTAACGGTAGTTGTAACGCGGAATGAGTAGTTCGTCCTCCTTCCATAAGTGTAGCGGCAATACGGATGATGCCAATGCAAGTACAATGTGTTGTTTAGCACATGTTTCTGCCAGCGATCGATTTATTAGAAACGTTTTCGCCGTGCCGCCTGGTGCGTCCAAGTAAATAATTCCGCCAGTATTGTTGTCCCCCCGGTCCATGATAAAGTTGTAATTTTTTTTATTATCATTGAGGAGTGGTTTGTTGTGAGCTAGTGAAGTAGTTCGTTGATATTGTAGCTTTTTTCCTTTGTAATTTAGCGCACAAGTTGTATTAAGGTCCAGTTTTTTATTGCTAAACATTTATCTTCTAGGCCAATGAGTGTTTCATTGGAGACGTCGTTGAATTCGATGGCCAGTTCTTTATAAGCTTGTCGGATTTAGTACAGTATGTCATCATTCATACTCTCTTTGAAGGAGTCCCATAATTCTTTTGGATTCGGTGGGTTACATGTTGTTAGTATTATGGCGAATAAGTCTCTAATTTGTTCAGTCGAGGCTGTGCGTGAGGCTCTTGTGTTGTTAATTCCCAGTGGTTGTCGTTTTCCAGTAGTCATACTAGGCAGTAGTTATTGGTCCCCGTATTTCGTGTAGCAACATCCAGAGTTAGAAACATTCGGCGTGTTCGGATGTACGGTGTATACTCGTAGTGCATTAGTTTTCATGGTTCCTAGATGATCCTCTACTGGAATTTCTTGTTTTCATCATTGCAAGATTTTTCTTGTTGTGTTCCACGTACAATAGGTAGAGACGTCGACATATAGTAATGTTTTCGCGAATAGATCTGTTTTGCACAGTTGGTTCGCTTGCAATTTTTCTTGTGTAGTTCGCTCGCAATTTTTCTGGCGGTGTCTATTGTGAAGTAAACTCTCTGTCCATTCTTTAAGTGTACTGTGTGAACTATAAATGTTTTTTGCACCGTTGGTTCGTGTTCCTACTTGTCACAACTATTTCGTACAGCTCCGGATCTTTTTGTGGATTGAGAAATCCAGCTTGGATGATTTTGTCGATATCCGTGGGATGGATACAACCACCTTATTTTATAAAGCACCAACCGACAAAATGAAACAACCAGAAGAATTCACCATCAGGAACGGACTACAAAACCACCAAGAGCACCCATGGCAACAAATAAATATCTTTATAAATTAATTTTTCGTAAATTATTTTTCTAGATTATAGTTGACTTAATTATTGTATTTATTTTATAGATTATACTTTAAGTTTCCAGGGAAGAAGATACTGTTAATTTAAAAAAACCAGTTACTTTAAGTAAAAGGTTATTGAATGTTTCAAGGACTCACGCTTTGAACATTTGAAAAAAGTTACTAATTAGATGCATTATTTATTAAATAACGTAGTTATTATTAATATGACCCAATTAGTTTTATTCACAAATGTTTTTCCTCGGCACGTTTCTAAATTAAATTGGGAACCAAAATAATTGTTTACTCCTGAAAAAATATTTGAAGTAAATTACTGTGTAGTTAAACTAATATAAATTCAGTAAATGCAACTCTTATATGGTTAGGTGGCTCTAAGGTTCGACTCAATTAACGTGAGTGTAGAAATATAAATTATAGTTCCAGTTCACTTCAATAAACATATTTCCATTCATCGCAAACAAAACACGATCCAGTAGATCGTAATTAACTGCTTCTTGGAAAAATAAAGAATTTCAATGTAGTTCAGCAACAATAAAATATAAAGAAAGGAATAAATTGTATTTTTTCCATTCTTATTGCTATAATATATTTTTCAACCCACCAAAAAGTATTAACATAACGGTATTCATCCTAAAAAATTACCGTTAAACCCGAAAAATATTAAATTAAAATAAAATGAGTAAAAGAAAAAAAAACATTATTTTTAAAGCGGCGCTATTAACTAGTAAATACCGTGTCATTAAGACAAAAAGCAACCTATTAGTACTAACTGTTGGATACAGTTAGTCGCTCACTGAAGTAACAGGACATCATTGAAGTAACCGGACAGTTTGATCATCAGATAGTTAGTTTAATGAGTAACTGTCGTCTTTGAACACACTATTCTATAAAATTTTAATTTCAACACTCTTTATAGTTAATGGGCCAAAAAAACTAGCAATTTAAAGAAAAAAAATTTGGTCGTTAGACTAGAATATTGATAATTATTTTTTTCTTGTCTGATAATTATTGAGTTATGTTAATTATCTGGTGGAAGAATTTTCGGAAATAAAAGTTTATTTCATTTGCGTTGAAAACACTAGTTAAAATTTAATTCTTAAAAGAAAATTCTGACGCTGATAATCAAAATAGAAAAATTACAAATGATAGCGGATTGTTGGCATATTCCACATTCGGTTTATTAGATATCAAAATAGTTGAATATGAAATTGGTGCTAACAATATATACGCAACAAACCTAAAAAGATATAATAACATTCTATGTTATTCGAATGGATCATTCGCCAGGAGCTCAAGTAATAAAAGGCAAGTAATAAAATATGACAATACCTTCGTAAGTATCGTATTTATTTGACGTTAATTCAAATATAAAATACTAAGTATTGATTCAATAAAGAATCCGGAGTTTCGATCTTAGATTTCTTAAGCATCTTAACCGCGTACCGTATAATAACGGCATTGAAATGTTCAACATGTTTTTACCTTAGGGCTAAAGGGGCCTTCACAACTTCACTTAAACTGCGCAATTATCGGTGGTAAAATTTAGTAAAAACTGTGCAGTTTTCTGCACTGAGGGTGCAACTTTGAGGTGGCTACTTTAGTTTTTTATTCAGTTCCGTTGTCAGTTTTCTCAGTTCTCTTGACCCGTGCAATGTCTGTAGCTATATAGTGACAATGAGAGACAGAAAATGGAGAGCCACAGTTTGTTGTGTTATTGCAGTTATATTAGAAGAAGAAAAAGCGTTCTGCCCGATGATTATCATTTACTGAACGAGTTACAAGAAGGGGAAGAAACTAATCACTTCTGGAATTACCTTAGAATGAATGAAAGAGCATTTCCAATGCCCTAAAGTAACGTCGCTGGAATTTTGAAGATTTTTAATTTTCAATGATGATATTACCCCAGCATTCGGGAAGATAATATAAACGTGCATTGTAATGCGAAAATCAGTGCAACATTTCATTCGGGTAAGTGTATTATTGTTTAATTAGGAATACTTTATTACTAAAATCGTAATACTGTTTATCTGTACATTAATCAGAATAAAAAAATTTACTTATCCTGGATCAATGCGTGTCAGTGATGGGAACTAGATAGGTATTAGTTAAGTTCAACTATCTGGATAACATGTGCATTACACTCAATTGTACAGTGTTGCAATGAACCATTTTCTATCAAAGTATGCCCCCATGTCATCAAATACATCAACTACCCTACAATATGCTGCGCAACGCACGGGAAATTCAGATTAAATGTATAATAATATAATGTAGTAAAAATAATAATAATAGGTGTGACTGAATAAACACTTATCATATGGGAAAAACCTACTTTATTAGATACGAAAAAAATCTCCGTTAGATCATAAAATTGGTGTATATTCAAATATTATTGGGTCATTATTGTTCTATAAGTGCTTCATCATATTTCTGGAAGAATTTCTGCAGCAAATGTCGAGCGGTCAAAGGTTATTCTAAAGAAACATTAGAAACATACCAGGAACTTGAGGTCAGACTGGATGATACTGTTGGAGTAGATGCAAATCACGATTGAATAACCACATAGCTGCCTCTGTTCAGTAGACCCAATTAACCATCAAGCAAAGTATCTTTAATGACTTTAACAGCGACGATTAATTTTCTATTTTATTAATTATAGTACCTACCTACATATGTTGTAATTGAATGGTCATCTTACTTTCTGATTTCGGACTCTTGAAAGTGAAGGAGAGTGGAAAATGGTAGCTCATAACATTCAATAAAAATGATAATTTCCGCACTAACTTGGGACAATGGATGGAAACCACATGCAAAAAGAAAACCACCTCTTGTTACTTCAATTATAAAAGATCATTTAGCGTCGTGTTAATGGCAATAGTTGATGCTAATAACGAAGTTTTGATGTTGACTCATGTTGGAGAAAAATGGAACAATTTCTGATGATGACATAATTAAAAACACGCCTTTCTACGAGAGTTTCAAAAAAGGTGAAGTTAACGTTCAACTCCCCTGTCTCCTTCTAGGAAGCAATAAGACTGCTCCATATGTTTTCATTTCAGACGAAACATTTCAGTTGACGGACAATTTCGTGAAACCCTATTCATTGATCAATTATGAAACGCTTTTAACTATCGTTTGTTTAGAGAGAGGAAACTTGTTAAAATTTGTTTCGGAATTTTGGTTTTCCGATTCGTAGTTTTGGAAAAACCCATCAGTCTATTACCTAAGATGGTTAATGCCTTAATTCTGGCGTGCTATTATTTATACAATATAAAAAAAAAATTACCAATAGTATCAATATTCAAACGCCAATTTCTCAAAATATAGAATCTCAAACAACTTCAAATAGTGGACATGTATTTAATGTGAGAAGTAGCAGCAGTTCAACTTTCTCTAGGTCGGCCAAAGAAATTCGTGACATGTTCTGCAGTTACTTCAACAATGAATGAATAGTTGAATGGCAAGATAATATCGTTTGAATATTCACAAGTTATTTCAATGTACGCAAATAATACCTACATTTCATTATCATATGTAAGTAATACACATAAAAATGAGTAATAATACGTAAAAATAATATAATTTGTGTCATATTTTTTGTTGCACATCCACTTACCTAATCCTGTTTTCACTTCTATCTAATGCAGTTGTTTATTCACTTGGGTCTAGAATTTCTCGGTCTACTAAAAGCAAATTGTCGAAATACCATATAGCCGGAATATAAACATCATCACTCTCCGCTCCCGACATCTTTGAACCTTTAACTTTCTTGTATTCATTCCAAAAACGAATCGAAGATTATTAATTTTCTTAAATTCTTGTCGACACTCTCACAAGTTGTGTTAGGTTCCAAAACTTCGAGTTTATCTAACAAAACATCATATATGTCCCGCTTTTTTCACGATTGGAATACAAACGACATTCGATATCGCAGAATTCAGGCTGGTTATGGTACCCATCGGTGAAAGCAAAAAGCGCTTCCTATTTCAACAGAGGCCACTACGTTGAGGCTTTGCAACTGACAAAGACAAAACTGTGCAAACTGTATGATTACCTGAGGGAACTGCGTAGTTTATCGTTGCAAAAGACAACTTACTTGCACAGTCTATGACCTACTTTAAAACATGCGTGAACTGTTTCCTCTTTTTGTCGCTCAGACATGACGACGTACATAATAAACTGCGCAGTTAAATAAAGTTGCGTAGGACGCGTAATACAATATTCATATTTCGAAAACTAAGCTCACGTACCCAACAGGTTGATCGTTCCCAACAAATGATCAACCTATTCTTTCTATTATTCCTTCAGCTACAAGTAGACGTAGTTCACTTGACACGATTATCATTAATCGTTATTTAATTATAGGTATAACTTATATTCCGTATGCAAAAGTAGACGTAGTTCACTTGACACGATTATCATTAATTGTTATTTAATTATAGGTATAGCTTATATTCCGTATGCAAAAGTAGACGTAGTTCACTTGACACGATTATCATTAATCGTTATTTAATTATAGGTATAACTTATATTCCGTATGCAAAAGTAGACGTAGTTCACTTGACACGATTATCATTAATTGTTATTTAATTATAGGTATAACTTATATTCCGTATGCAAAAGATAGATTATGTATTATTCGTACCTTATAATTTATAATTCTATTAATACGTTTAAGAACTTGGTTACAAAATGTGGTCGCTCGAAAACGAATATTTTCTAGTCGTAAACTCACCAATACACGCGTAGTAATACCACTTTTTGGTGTGTAACAACTCTAATATACAAACGCCTTATCTCGGTCCTTTATATAAAGTTATAACGAAAATAAAAATCTATATTTTACACTTTTGCTTATTATTTTTTGTTCTACAAAAATGTATTTATTTTGTTTTATTCATATTTATGTAATACGATAATAATGAGTATTAGTGTTATTCCATTTTGAATTCGGTTTTCATACTTTGATCACGCCAATTAACCAGAATGTCTGTACACAATGCTTTGACACAGCCATTCTGCTATGCTAATTAAGTTTTGTTTTGATAAAACTACAGATGTTTTTAATTCATATTCATTAAACCACAATGGTGTTTCCAAAACTCATTTCTTTTTTGTATCATCTGGGTTCAAAGTGGAACTAAATAATGGACCCTTAATTTCTATAATGTCGTCGGTGTATTGACCATCTAATGTACATACGTACGTAAGGTAGCTCCCGTAATTATATTCCCCAGGTGTTCCCCTTAGACAGTATCACTCCAACGTCATATGCATATATGCAAACATCTTGTTGTTCCCTGCTTCGTCGTCATTATCAATTTTACTCACGCACGTTATCATTCCATATACAGATTAGCAGTCAACGGCGAAATAACAAAACTTTTTCATCGATTTGAAACCGTCGGTCAAATTTCTTTAAATTGAAACTGTCCTTCTATAGAGATTACTTTAATGTAGAGTTTAAGTAAACAAATAGAATCACTTTCAAAATATTATATTCATATTAGGCTTTGATTAAAATTTGCATATTTTTATTTTTATTAAAAGTGTAGACTGTTACCTACCTAATAAATTCCATTCGTCTGTGGTTCAACTTGTTTCATTGCTTGCTGCCAGAAATTTACCTAAAATTTCTCGATTATTATAAAATTCATATTTTTTTAGAAATTCACTATATGTTACGCCTTTCATCAATCATCAACAGCCTGCCTCCATCTGCTTTCGGATACAAGCCTCTTCCAATGAACATATTAAAGATAATGCCAATAATCGCCATGCTAGGTAGGCAGGCGTGGCGATCGCAGTACGTACGAGTAGCTTCTCTTATCAGTGACGCTACTGCCCATTACTGATATGTGGCCCCTTAGCTATGTATTTACAAATATCACTCCCATCCAATCCATGAATTAAACACGGGATACCAAGGTGCGCTGCGCTGTCAAAGGCCATAGGACTGTGATAAAGTCAACTTGTCACAGCGGCGATTTTGTAAAAGGTATAATAGATATATTAGATATGTCCTTTTAAACCTTCCCATATGTCTAAGAGAATACGGAACCCTCTTGTGAAAACTATCATTTTATTAGTACAAATTATATTATCAAAATTGTTGTGTTTACTATACAGGACGTCTCGTAAGGAGTGGACCAAAGAAAATTTGGATGATAGAGGAGGTTATTACACATATAAAACAATAAATTTATTATCCTAGACCTAGTAGTTTTAGAGATATGAACTCTTTATTTTTTTTTTTAAGTTTTGTTACTACGCATGAAAAAAAATTTTTTATTAGGTATTATTACTATTTCTGCTTTTTTTATTCTCCGAGATCTTTAAGTCTTCCTAATTAAAATGTTATTCATTCGTTATTATTAGCAATATAAAAATTAAACGCTGAAACATGTGCATTTTTTTCAACTACAAACATGAAAAGTGATTTTTGAACAATGCTAATGTAAAAAAAAAATTAATGGCAACCTCGTGGAACTTTAATTCAAAAACATCTACGATTCACACAAATTCCAAAAACTTGACATTGTTACAATCAATTCTATAAATATTCGAAAAATACCTCCTTTATTGAATTAACTCCTATTCGCAGAAATACTTAGATCAAAACAACCCCTTAACAGAATTGTTTCGTTATCTCTTTCCCACTCGTATGGTTTTTATCTCTTTCCCACTTTTTAGTGTTCTCGGCCATCAAGCGATCATCTCTACTCCTTCTCTCAACAACTTAGCTTCTTTAGTAACTTGCTTATCGCACGTAGCTAACAATGAGTTTTTTGCTGGTTTTTATTTGTTTACTAACGTTTGAATTGAACCTTGTTTATCCTTGTGATCTAGATATTATTTGACCGACTGCATTGCAAAATACCTCAGACCTACACTGCTCGTGAATATGCAGAAATGTATATCATTTACGGGCTACGTGATAGGAATGCTCGACAAGCCGCACGTACGTATCTCGAGTGCTACTCTAATCGCGAACGCTATCCCGATCACAGAGTCTTTCTTCGTGTAAATAATACATATTTAGAGGGCCGAATTTCTGGAAATGTAGTTCCTGAAGGAAGACCTAGAAATGTTGATAAGCATCAAGTGCTGGCCCGAGTTGAAGACGCACCTTCTAGTAGTGTTTGGCGGATTTCTCGACATACTGGCGTCGCAAGAAGAACAGTACACCGCATTTTAAGAAGAAACAATTTGTAACCACTCTACGTACAATGAGTTCAGGCACTGCTACCTTCTGACTATTAACTACGAATATATTTCTGTCGGGAGATGCTGCGTCGATGCAGGCACAATCTGCTTTTTTAAAATTCAATTTTATGGAACGATGAATCATATTTTAAAAGAATGAGAGTATTTAATATGCACAATTTACACAAATGGGCCATCGAGAATCCCCACATAATAAAGCAAGACAGATTTCAATATCAATTCGGAGTCAATTTGTGGGATAGAATCCTGCATGGCAAAATTATCGGTCCATTTGAACTCCCACCGAGGCTTAATGAAGTTCGTTATCTACGGTCTTTAAAAGAGGAACTTGGATATCTATTGAACGAAATACCACAAGATGTACGTGACAGGTGTGACTACAGCACGATTGTGCACTGTCCCACTTTTCGCGACAAGTAACTGAATACTTAACTGAAACTTACCCAAATCGATGGATAGGACATGGCGGTATAATTTCACGACCACCACGTTCGCCAGACCTCAATCCACTAGACTATTTTCTATGGGGATATTTCAAGGAGGCGGTCTATGAAACTACTAACGATAATGAACAACAATTAAGACAAAAAGTACACCACGTGACTGAAGTGGTAAAAAACAACGAAAAGGTCTTATGAAGTTTAAGAAGAAATTTTGTAAAAAGCTAGTTATGCGTAAGATCTAGGGGAAGGCATTTTGAGCATTTATTTTAATAAAGAAACATATTAAATGCGGTATAATCATAAATATTTGTTTCATTTTACCATGACCGAAAAAAGTATCAATGGTATGGGTTTAGGGATAAAAAACATCTTATGAAATGACTTAGTACCAGAAAATATACCTTTTTGGAATCTGTGTGAATTGGAGATATTTTTGAAATAAAGTTCCCCAAGGTTGCCATACATTTTTTTTACACTGGCATTGTTCAAATATATTTCATGTTTTGTAATTAAAACATGCACTTATTTCAGCGTTTAATTTTTATGTTGCCTATAATAATGAATAAATAACATTATAATTAGGAAGATGAATGTTGTCTTAAAGATCTTGGATAATCAAAAAGTAGAAATAGTAGTAATACCTAATAGAAAAAAATTTTATCATGCGCAGTAACAAGAATTTTAAAAAATCATATCTCTAAAACTATTAGAACTAGAATAATAAAATGTATTATTTCGTATGTGTAATAATTTCCTCTATCACCGACATTTCGTTCGTCTACTCTTTACGGGACAACCTGTATAAATAAAAATTCCATATTGACCCATCAATATGGCAATGAAATTAAAAGATGTTTGCTACTAAAACACGTATTGCATCCCATCATATTAAATGTAAATGTAATTTTTTCAAGGATATAATAAACAACGATGATAGCAGTAAATTCTCGTAGGAAAATGTTTATACTTTGAGGCAGACTACACTGCATCCCAGTTTGACCATAGCACATGCTCTTTTGCGATTTTTCACTGTTCGAGTTATCTAAATGAAATATAGTACAATCTATAATCTGCGTCTTGGACCAACAAGACACATGGATCATTCTCATCACAGAATGTTTTATGAAATCAACCAAAAACTAAATTTTACGCAATTCCATACAGGACAACAACTTAACTTATATGCGTATATTATAGATTTACAGAAATATTTGGGAGAAATGGACAAAAAATATATAAAAATATGTAAATTTCTTTGCAAATTTCTAAAATTTTCGTTTTCGCCTTTTTAATTTAAAATAAACTTAGTAGTGTATCTAATATTGACGAAATCTCACTTCAAGTCATTATATTTTCTAAAATTTTTCACTTTCAATCTGTGTGACATTCAAATGTTAATCCCGATTTAAAGTGACGGGAAAGTCTATAACCTAACAATAGTTAAATGGATTACTTCATTTCGATATTTAAGAAGAGGTAATATGTGCATATAATTTAAAAATATTTTTTCAACTTAAAAACTAACATGATGTCTAGTAACTTTCAGTTTAAATTACCTAACTAAAGAGTTGATTAAAAAAGCTTCAAAATTCAAATCAAGATTTTTAGTGAACTCCTAATACTTAAGAAATTCAAATCCAGTATACATAGAATGTAAAACTATAACACAATTATAATGCTTAATCTTATACTTTTCTTATAAGACGTTTGGGAAATAAAACGACAACAAAATATGTTTACAGAAGTTGTTGCCAATTTTATTTAAAGAAATAACATAATATTATGTTTATATTTATATGGTACCTCTTAGCACAACAAATATATATATATATATATATATATATATATATATATATTCTTATTATTATTTTGGAAATAAATAACTGTTTATTACTGGCCAAAAAACTTCACATCCACAAGAAATAATATTTTTAAAACGCTGTCGACTATGGGTTAACCCTGCTCACAAACTTAAACGAAAACCTACAGCCGAGTTTAAATAATTACGTAATTTTTATCTACGCAATTTTTTTCTTGTAAAAGTAAGTATTTAAAAATCGACAGTAGTAGTTAGAACTTAATATATATGCCATTCAAGGGTTTCAGGATAATGCAAATGATAAGAGATATAAATAACGCAAATGTTTTGTAATCATCCTTAAAGAGAAGATAGCAAATTAGATATGAGAATGAAAGCGGCGGAATCAACCCCAATATCCGCCCCATCCACCACCATAGCCACCGTATCCATAGTAAGGGTTGTAGTACCTGAAATTTTATGGAATCAAATTTTAAACTATGTACATAAAATTAAGCACTGTGACTATAAGCATATTTTATGGCCTAGAAATAAATATGTTATGAATGAAAATATCTGTATAATAAGAGTTTATAAAAATATAAAATCCAATTCAATAATCGAAGGATACAGTAAGGAATTTGATAGAGTTAAGGGGCTCGAAAACAACTTTTCATTTTCCAATAATTATGACACACTTCATTATTCAATTAAACATTCATCTTTCATATTTTAAACTAAAAGCAAACTTTTAATTTTCATCGCATTTCCTCAAAAACTGCAACTACATAAACTTCAATTTACACGGAATTCGTTACATTTTAAGAGACACCATATGCGTTATATTTATGATGAAGAAATATTATAAATACTTAATTTTCAATTATGACTCCAAATAAATTGAAATCAATACATTAGATAGTGTTATTTCTAAATAAATTGTTGAGATTCACTTCAAAAAATGAAGTGCTTATGATGTTTTTACTCGATTACGGCAGACGAAGGGTTATGAATTTCACAGACCATGTGTGTATATTTGTGAGTAAGTTTGTTGCCTCGTACAGACTAAACCACTAAAGTGATTAAACAAATAAGGCATCCTTAGATTTGATTGATCCGGAGAGTGTCATAGGATATACAGCATTATGAATTTCTTAGGCTGTATATGTTGTATATATGTATATGAGTAAGTTCATAATGTAGTAATTTCGACAAATGGGGTGTCCCTTAATTCTTCATGATCTGGAAAGTGACATTAGGAATTTCGCGGTCAATTTTTTCTGTAGTTAAGTTTTAATTTTTTCTCTTGTTACAGCGCTAGTCTACTCTTATTTCAGAATACATCTTGAGAAGAATTATGGAGTGCATATTAATTATAAATTGTTAATAATACCATCATCATTTTCAGGAATAGACTCAAATTCACTTTTTCTTTTTTGTTTCATTATTTGAATTACACTTACAATGGATAATTAATTATTAAAATATACAAATTAAATATGGTCATGGAATCAACAACGTAATATGAATTAAGTTTTGAAAATGGTTTAAATACAACTGTTTATACCGTTGTGGTTTTTACTTAAGTAAAATATATACGTATGTGTTTTTCCTTTTTTCCATATAAATATTAATAATCTACATAGTTCCAGTCACTGAACACTTTGAATAAATGCCTATACATAATATTTCAGTCTCACTTTAATATTTTTTTCTCGAGTAATAACACATGATAATTAGAACACATTTTAATTCTAATCCGTTTTAAGTCAAAAACCTAACGATTCCTTTGCAACCTATATATTGCAATGTATACTTGTGTTTTTGTTTATTTAAATAGATATTGATATTCATTACCTCGGTCTATAATAGCCATAATATCGTGGTCTGTAGTACCCGCCCCATCCTCCGTTACCGCCCCATCCGCCGTAACCGCCCCATCCCCAAAACGAGGCATCTGTCTTCAGGTCATCAGTCGCAGCCGCAGCTGATTCCTCCTTTGTTTGCAGCGAAACATCGGCACTCGGCACCGGGATCCCTCCCTGTTGGTTTTGTGCGGGCTGATCTTCTACAGGACTAGCCAAGGTCAATGCTAAGCTCAAGGCAAAAATCGCCAACAGTAATTTAATCAGCATCTGTTGAAAGGGTTTACAGATACGTATTATTTACCAAACGTATTAAAAAGAGAAAAGATTTATAGTAAATATTCGTAGCAGATAACAAAAATTGGTGAACAGTTGTTATGCTACTAAAGTAATGAATATATTTTTATGTTTGTCATTCAGAAGACAAAGTTTAATATGTAATTAAATCCTATGTATTTATTGTGGGAATTTTTTTGCACTTCATAGATTACACTTTTGATTCAATGGATCTGAAGTAAACAGGAATAGCAAAGAACAGTAGATATTTTCTATTTTGACAATAAAACCTCTGTGTCAATAAAATATCCAGGAACTTAATAACTAGGCGCTTGGAAATCAAATATCGTAATAGACCTTTTTTGTTCAGAATTTCAATCATAATATACTGAAATATATTTTAAACTAGATAGTTATCGTATTCAAATCAAATACTGATTTTAACTTTTGTTTTAATAAAATCCCAAAAATGTGTGAAACAAGTTTTTAGCCACGTGTTTTATATTAATGGCCATAGCGCACAGATATAAAACTCGAATATATATTTACTGGGGGAAATCCCCGTCTATACGTGACTAATGAATGACCGAAACAACAGTTCATAGCTGCTTCAGAACGTGCTAACGACATGCGGACTTGTGATGTTCTGTAGTAGGGTTGTCATATATTTGTTTGTCCACGTTGGGACATTTGACGAAAATTCAAGATTGCGAGGCCCCGAAGTGTGATCGAGATTCATTATTATAAGCTTAAATTATTAAAAAACTAATTATAAGTTAAAAATAAATTTAAATGAAAAGATTTTAATAATATATTTTCTTTGTAGTTTTTTTTTTCACAATTCTTACGTAAATAAATACATATTCTCAAATGTATTTCTTTTCCTTTGATGTTGTTTTTTACTCGTTATAGTAACTGTCTTACATAATTAAATCGTTTGTTACTGGCACCTACACTAAAAACTGATTCGAATTTTTCACTTATTCAATAGAGTTTTTTTGTTAAATAACCTCTTGGAACATATTTAAATGTATGAAATTACGATACATTTTTTTCATAATATAATTTCTGTAACTTTATTTTATTGCTTTTTTTAAACACCATTGTTTTTATTACGAGGTCTCACTAAAAAAAGAATTAAAAAAAGAAATTTAAATCTAACTTATTCATGCAATATTGATATCTCGCATCAACAAACGATAATTAATTTTACTGAACATTACAAACATTCACAACATTTTACAAAACTTTTGCTGCCTTATTTTTTTATTTTTACATACCATAATACAACATTATTGACGTTTCTTTTGAAAACTTTATCTTTAAATATTTATACAATAATACAATTCTCTATTTTCTTACTACTTAAAATTATCATAACCAGTTGTATTTTAAATATAACGGAACTTAAAATACCTACAAAACATAATATAATAAATAGGACTAAATTCACAAGAATCCGGTAAATAACTTTTTATACAAAGATAGTTAAACTTGAGATCAAAAATGAAGAGTATATTTTTAAATTAAACAAACTTTAAATTTAATACTCGTTGATCTCGTCATATATAGTCGCTGGTCTTCCATTTACAATTATTTTATAAATAATGGGTTATTTTCAGAAACTACAATAGCTCTGTATTTTTATTAGTTTACTGTAACCGTTTATGTTTTTGTAATTTTCATCAATTGACAAGAAATTAAATTATTGTGTGATATGATACTTCATAATAATTACTTCCCGCCATCCCAGGAATAACATAAATTACGTAGTTATTATTAGACGGTTGCAATAACTTATTGAACGCAGAAGCAATTGTACAGGATACATTTTATGTATTTTCTATCAGCGTATCATAATAATCTTATGAAGAGTGAGTTTTGTTTGTTTGTTTATTTTTCGAGTTTAGCCCAAAAACGGCTTATCGAATAGATATGAAACTTTAACCAACGTATAATTCATGATGTCCACGTGAACACTCTCTTTCTGAATCCTGTAATATTTCTTTAAAACGTCTTGGTAATACGCAATACCATTTAAGTGAAAGAAGTTCAAATGAGCCGGGTGCATTTTTGAATTAACGTTTTCAATTGTAAAACTACATTAAAATAACGTATGAATGTATTGTAAAGAACATAAAAATCTATAAAAAATGCAACGGTATTTATTGGTAATTATTACAAGTTGTTATAACCTATATTTTTCGCATTATGTAGATATTTTTGAGTAAAATAAACGAAACCTTTATAGAAAACCAAAAAAAAATAGCGTCACTAAAATGTTGACTTGAGTTTACGATTTACGGGAAAAATATACCAGTTGTTCTAAATCTCATAGTTTTTGAGAAAATCCCAATATTCTGACGCCTGTGAAACATATACTAAGCAGTACATTTTGACATGATGAAAAATAAAATTAATAATTGCAAGTAGCTCAACATAAATACTATTTACCCTCAAATGTTTGTATATGCATAGGTGAATAGAGAACACTTAAAAATGTCAATTGTAATTTCTCCTCGCCGTCTTTCACAAGTTTTATTATGTTACAATATTGGACTGTGTGTTTATGTACTCACCTTGAGTATAGAATAAGTAACTAATCTGTTGTGAATATCATTAATATGTTAACCATAATTATTATATAAAAAAGCGATTAAAACAATATGCATTCACAATGCCTTTCTTACTCGGGCAAACCCGGAACGACCCGCTAATATTAGATATAAAATTTGAACTTAAATATTTTACAACACGATAGACTGCGTGGTAGTCGCTATACTAAAAAGGTTACATATGATATATTTAAGTATTATTATTATATACAGATTTAATAAAGATATTGTTAATCACTTATTAATTTTTAAACCCCTGTTAAAATCCTATTTTGGTATAGGTGAACACAATGTTCAACAACCTTCGCGCAGGTCAAGCATTAGAATTAACTAATTTATCAAATGTTGTCTAATTGAAACTTAATTTTATTTAGTAATATTAATTAGACAAATATAAATAATATAACAATGAAAATATTTTGTATGTGGACAGATAATCACAGATTATTTTATAAATAATATTATAGAATAAAAATTACTATCCTATTTTAAACTTATTCTCATTAAATTCCGCATTTTGATGTTTCAAAGCTAATGATGGGATCACTTTTTATTTAGAGAATATTCGGAAAAAATAATTTCAAATTGGGAAAATGACATTTTTTTCGTTTATTTCTAAAATAGTAATTCGTTTATTTTGAAAAAAACGTAAATCCTGTTATGGTTTTAAATGTTTTTCTCCATAATATAACACGTAATTTTCTTTATAATATAACACGTAAAGCCGTAACAGAAAATTCAATTTTTTTAGTTGTGGATTTACATATAAAATCAAATCTTAATAACTTACAATAATCGGTATTTCAAACATTTTACTAAAATATCAGAAACTCTTTCTATAGAAAATCTTTCTTCTGTGTCTTCATGACTAGATAAACTCTAGTCATGAAGAAAAAGAAGCAAATTAACGGAACATAAAACTTAATAAGGACTTACCTTCAATTAATTATTCTTCAATATTGGTTTAACAAACACTACAGGTATGAACATAAATACGCTTGCAGGATCACCTCTCACAAAGTCGATTCTAGATAAACTGTCAAACGATTACGGCGTCTCCGTATTTATATTCGAGATGATGTTGACCGGTCGGCAAAAGGATGAGCCGTAACAGTAAAGTGTAATAAGAACGAAAAGTCTCCCGCGACCGGATACACGAGGAATCATAAAACCGATTTAGAGGCGTGGTTTCGTTTTCGGTATGCTGCCAATCTCGATCATTAACAAAGACTATCAAAACTATACATCAAGCAAAAGCGAAGAAAGTTCCCTCTGTCTGTCTTCAAAACTTTAAGTACGTCCCTACTTCATTTATTAGCTTAAATCTTAGTTTCATTTATTGCATAATAATTATGCCGATAAAGAATCGGTACCAAATTTGCCTAATATATAGAACATATAACAAAGTAATACGTATACCGTGGGTTCCCCATGACGTCGCTTGCGTGAAGTACTATTATCACGAAAGTGTAACGACAGGTTTGTAAACGGCTGGATGGAGTTTCATAAAACTGAGTACAGACATATCACATGATTATAATTAACATAGAAGCTACATAAAATTCCTCTAGAATGGAACTTTGCGTATTCCACTCAACAATAAACATTTAAAAAATTCTCATTGCGTCAGAGACAAATCCTATTGCTGCAATAAAAAAACTATATGAGGTACATTTAGTGTACGCATAAATATTCTGTGACTAAAATGAGACCGAAAAAATAGTTTCCAGGACTTAAAAAACAAATCTAGGACTGATAGAAGTTATTTATAAAAAAATATTCTAATACTTACAATGAAACAGGTTAGTTTTACGATATCGGTTAAGTAGGGAAGCAAGTAATAATTTACAAGCAAGCTTGTAATGCATGCAAATTCATGTGCGAATTTATGATGATATCATAAGGGGACAGCATAACTGAAATACGTCCACCTGCTACGGTACTCTGTTAACAATAATCAGTTTTCAGTGTTCCTCTTCCGTCATCTTGCTTACTAATTAAGCCTTTTATCTAGGCACCTAGATTTTTCAAACTCTCTTTAGAAAGACGACAAACTTTGAAATTTAATTTAAAATAAAAAAAAATCAAGTTATAATGCGTTTTTTATCAAATCATATTTTCAAGCGTTTTTTTCTTTTAAATATCAGACTCAACTAGCTGTACTAAAATGCACTTGATGGGTCATAATAAATCAAATATTTAATTATTTAATTTGTTAACTATAATTAGTTACATAAAATAAAATTGGCCAAAGGTTACAATAATATATCTTTCAGAAAATTTTATTTTATTTACTATTATCTTAGAGGTTAATTTACCAACGTTACATAATTTATTTTCAAAACAGAAAATATTGCTCATATAACATAGATTTCGCCAAACGTATCTGCCACTTTACATGTGCGTTAAAGTTTAAAGCATATATGAAATTAAATATACTATTTCAATTACCATCTGTGACATCAATGCGGTTCTCTTTTAGATTGATCAGTGGAATTAGAAAACAGTTCACTAATCGATAAAAGTAAATTTCAGGCGAGTAGGATTGGGAGGAATAGATTCTTTTTCCTGTCGTTCTTACCGTAGCTTACCGTAGCTCACAGAAGTACACTGAAATATTTTTCTTTTATTATAAAAAAACATAAGTTTGCTATTCGAATCTTAGCTGACTGCCTCGAGTACATAATATTAATAGACAAATTATTAACACAATACAGTTTTAAAGCATCTTCAATAATAAAAACACTTTTACTATATTTGCTTGATTGAACATAACATACACTACCTTGGCCTCACTGAATATCGATTGAACAAACGTTTCAGAAACTTTCGGATTGCCTAATATTCGGTCTCAAAATGTAATTACGTTTCCATGTTTAGGTGGTAGTTACAACTTGACAGAAATAGAGACTAGCGCCATTTACTTGTTCGATATTTTCTTTTCAATATTTTGAAGAATTTCAATTTTGCTCTCTATTTTACATCCATTCAAGTACTCATGATTTTAAATTCTTCCTTTTCCTTATTTGTAAATAAAAATTATTTTCTATGAGTACTTTTCAACTTTGTATGTTATGACAGTCTCAAAAAAACTTAATTCAAAACATATTGTCGATTTAAATTTTAAAAAGTTGTCTGAAATACCTATTTCTGTCTTGATTCATCCCTTCCTCTCCTATCTCTACTGATTCTAATACTCAAATTAATCTTTCTAAACATATAACAATTTATTACATTTATAATTTTTATTCACATAGTTTTTTGTTTTGTTTTCCACGATGCTAATGTCCCTATACAATTTGTTCTATTTAACAAGAAGATATTTCTCTACGTATGTAATAAACAATCATAATGTATAATCGTAGGTACGTAATACATACATACGTTAAAACCTACAATAAACAAATAAAATTTAAATAAATCATAAAATCGAATTCCGTACAGTGTTAATTAGTTAAACATATATTAATAATGTTGAGATGACTATTTGAATAACAAAGGTACTCGACGAAGATTTGATTTTTAATATCTAGACGTGCAATCTAATACAGTTGTATGGTACCATAACTTGCACTTTTCATGATGTTAATATATGGTATCAAAAAAGAGCAATTTGTACATCGAAATAAATGTACAATATACTGTTCAAAAAGTAAAAAGTTGCACTGAAATCGGAATACCTCCCAAGAAGTTATGCCTAGCCTCTCTTTAAAAAAGGAGAACACTTGTAGTATTATTTCATAACTGCAAGTGTTCTCCTACACTCCATTTACCCATTATATTTTTCTTTTTAAGCTCATTTTGATCTTAAAAACTTTGATTTGGCAAAGTTATAGTTTTTAATACATAAAAAACAAAAAGGTAAGGAATAGAATTATAAGGGTTTAACCGAAAAAATTTAAATCACTGATTTTTTAAAAGCTCTTTGCTTTTAGAAATGAAGATGACTAATACAAAAAGCTAAAATTTTTAAATGTATCGTTATAATTGAAATTTGGTTCGAAAAAAATTGTTGTTGAAAACCTATATCTTATGAATACAAAATAATAAATTCTACATTAGAAAAAATAGGCAATCGCAAATAAATAGGCATGCGCAGTTAATTTATAAATTAAATTGATTATGAAGGAACACTTATAATTAGAAACTTGCAAATTACCTATCATACGAAAATAACTTGCCGTTTTTTTGATAACTTATAAAATTGGTTCTTAAATTTTAAATACAAACCCAAACATTTTCACTTATATAAAAACTATGTTGGTAAATTTTGCTCGTAAACCAAGATTTCTATTGCGAAAATCGATGAACAATTTTTAATAAACCAATATTTTCATATCTCATTGCAGAATATTGTACGTTAGCTGCCTGTTAATAAAATTGAATTTTCCGTTTTGACAGAGGGACTTCACCTATATCTTCGTTCGATACAGGTGGATATACGATGGAACATAAACACTCAGGCAAGTCATCGTTTAGCAAGTGCCGTCCATTTAGCAGGTAATATTCGGTCTAGGCTTTTCCATAAGATATTAACATTGCTATTAGCATAATACTGTAAGATAAATGGATGTAACTCCACGAACGACGTACAAGATATATTCGATTAAATATATCTTTCATCGCTTGTTCCACTATTTTTATTCGGTCAACCAAAATATTTTTATATCAGATCAAGCCTAACGTCATAAATGTTAGTACATTACATTCGATGAACTCAATTGTTTTTTCATGTACGTGTCATTCATTATTCGCGGTGCAATTGTAAAAAGACAAAACTTATATTTTTAAAGATGGAACTATCCTGAGAAGAATCTTAAAATAAAATGCCAAGTGAGATCAATATTTTCCCCCAGAGACTAATTAGTCGTACACACAGTTTTATTTATTTTAGATAATAATGAGTCCATATTAAAAAATATGTCAATATGCTCATTTTCGTTAAATTCAGATAAACGGCTGTGTCCCACACAATGGTTGTGACTTTGTGGTACAATACAATTCCGTCTATTATTTAACATTTATTTCTATAGACGTCTTTATTACCCATTTAATACTCTTGCTTTGTGAACAATGTCTTACACAATTAGCACTGAACGTATTACCTAATCTATTTCGGAAAAAAGTATGAGGATACAATAAAAACATGTAATTATTTTAAATTACATCATGTAAGGTTCTATGCATCAAATAAATATTTGTGCACCAAAAATTTCGAAATTAAAAAGTAATTTATTACTTTTTAATTATACTTTTATTCTTTTATATAGTTTGGACTTTGGGACAAATTTCGTTTTTTTAGAACGAAGAGAAACAATTGTAACATTACGAAGATGAAGAAGTACCTAGGCGACAATTCTAGAAAGGAAATAGAACAAAAATACCTAAGGACAAACTCATTCTAACAGCTTTTCATCATTATTGATTCTGCAAACGCATTTGATGCATAACATTGTCACGTCCGTAACAAGTTCTAAATAGTGAGAGTAATATTGAAATCATAATTAAATTGAAGCGTGATAAAAAGGATATGTTTGCAGATATTTCCAGACTAATGTATAATTATATGTGGAGGCAATCTGCGCAATAAGAAAATATTAACTATCGCAGTGGGCGAAAACAATGTGCTTCCACAAACTTGATGTTATGAATTCCTCACAGACGCGGAACGTTTATAATCTTTCATTAAATTTAGGTTATGCCTACATACTTTATTTCTATACTGTCACTCATGTGCACTTTTCCTAACTGTTTGCTTCTTATATATATTTACTGAATAAAAACCCAACTTATTTTAAAGAAAACGGCGTTATATAATTAAATTCAAGAAATCGAAACTATCGAAGGGAAGTACCGTTTAATATAGTGTAGCTGCCCCAAGAGTAATATTTATCGATTATATAATTTCGAGTAATATTCTCATTTGTTGTTAGAATATTTTAAGAGGAATTGTGACATTTTTCCAAAATTTTAAATTAACCGTTATTTGTTCATGCTGTTCTAATGAGGTCTTCATACGTAGCTCATGCTATTTTTAAAATGAGGACAGCCAAAATAAAAGCAAGTCATTGTACGGATATCCCTCTACATCCGTCAGTATTAACTAATATGAGTTAATAATAGTTTTAATTTTATATAATAAAATTCGAAACAATATAGGTGCATCCTGCCGCTTATGTGCCACTGTATACTGATATTTGCAATTTATTTTCTAAAAATTTGCTATTTTCTACTTATGATAGGGTCAATATTTATATCCTTTATCTAAAGTGTTCCTGCTATCTAAAGTGTTTTTTTTTAATATTAACACTAGCTCAACACATATAAAAGCTAGAAATGTATACATATACTTGTATCTCGACATGAATAACGCAAAAGCTTTATAGTTTTATAGTTTTAAGATCAGCTTTATAGTTTTAAGAACAAGGGAGGAAAAGTGACTTGAATAAAATTAATATCAGAAATGTTTCAAAGCGTATAAAATTGTATTTGCACCTGTGAAAGAAATTAAAACAGAAAATAGTGTGCGCTTCGCGGTCAAACTAGTAGAAAATAATAATTGTTCAATGTGTGAGTGCAGAAGTTACATTGAAGGAAAGAAATAATTAAACTCCTATGAATTAGAGAGTGAATCCATACACTTTGCCTTACTTAACTGACATTGAATATTTATAAAATCTAACAACATAAATTTTTAGGAAATATAAAAAGCAATACACTGAATTAAACTTTTTCATTTTATAATATCTCCCAATCATTATCCCAGTTATGTGTCTGTCAGACGTGTAATCTCATCAACATTCAAAATATCACGTCTTCTACATGCATTAAATTCTCCGAACTCTATGTCAAAGCACCTGTCACTCGGACAATACCATTCTGCTACATGTTAAATATCGATTATTTAAATTTCACCGATAAGAACAGAAATATTGATTCAATTAAAGTTGTCATAAATTTGCGAATAACATTTTATATTTTGTTTAAAGCCAAGTAGTACATGCTCTAGAGCATAGGTGTACTCGCCAATTATTTTATGGAAATAAACGATTTTATCCTCTTACCAAACTCAGCGGAGAGATCTATGAGTTTCACTCGTGCGCAAATTATTTTAAAGGATCTTATCCGTGGTATTCCCTTCCAGATGCCTAGATTGCGCGAGCTGGAATCGAACTAATTAATTATTTATTTCTTTATACTTTTTTATTTAGTCTGATAAAACTATCATAAAGATATTTATGAAAAAAATCATTTTTCTTCGTAGAAGTAAGTGTATAAAGAAATAAGCGTTAAAATGTATAATGGGCAATAGGGTTTCGATTTAAGTCTCGAATTCAACAAACAATACTCAAATTAATACTTCTATTATGAATACATCGTTACGCGTTTCGTGTTATTAAATCATAATAAAATTATGTTACAAATCATTTAATCTCGTCGAAAGTAGAATTTACGTTAACGAAGATAACGGCTCGTCTCAATATCAAACGCGCTCATTTATTTACATTCCTAGTAAAATGTAACCAATACGAGGAAAATAAAAGCCAAAAAACTGGCGACAAACAATCTGACCGACATTATTATATTCACTAACTGTACGGACCAGTTTGGGTCAACGCACTGTAGTGACGTGGATACGTGCGTGTCATCGAATCGGAGGTCTGCAGTCAAAGAAGAAGACACTTTTCGTGAGAGAGAGATGGAAGTAAAAAAAGAACGGTGTCGAGACATGTATGTGTGTTGGCACACAATATGTTAAATTTCAATTTGAGCAATACAGCAGCTATGCTATTTTATTTTATTCTATTATACCTATACCGAGTAAGTCTCACTCATCAGAATGAAATCGATATTTTTTTTTGTTCTATATGATAAATTATTTCTGACCATAAATTGTATCCGAGAGTCTCTTTGGAAAATAAAAACTACAGCTCGCGCTTTCCATATTACGAAACAAATTTGGAAGATAATGCAAATCTCATAATTTTCATTCAATCTAGTTTTATATTCAATATTCCTAATATTTTTCTCTTTTCTTAGTAATACTTTCGAATTAATTCTGAATCCTGAGAGATTTCTGAATTTGTGCTTTAACCAGCTTTTATTTGATAATCCCGAGGATGTTTTTTTATCCTCCACTTAATCATCCTTCATATTCAAAATTTAAATGTTTTACTGCATGTCGTTATATGGGCCCACTTTCTATAATTATGCCGAATTCCAATTTTCTACGTCAAATAGTCTAATAAAAACGCCTGTTACAGATGAACGAACGCCGAAGTGATTTCATGAATATCCCGTTTTAGCAATTTTGATATAAAACGCTAAAAAGTTAACACGGATATATTAATACATTAAACTAGCTAGAAAAAATAATAGTAAAACACTGATACAAATATAATAGGACTCGCAGAACAAATATGAGTGGTTCGCAGATAAGGGACATATTTGGCGAATCAATCTCCCATGCACATAGCACTTTAACTTTCATCACAGCGCCAGCAGTTTTTGTTTGTTTTCTGTAATTTAGGCTTTTAAACATTTTAACAAACTTTTTTTTAAACTCTCTGTGTTTATTAAACAAAACTCTTTATTGTAGAAAAATACTAGTTGCTATCTTAAAAATTATAAGTGCACGGATCATAAGTCGACCAAAAAATTTACCTTTATTAGAAAACTGCACATATTGTGCTGACCCACCAAGCTATAATAAGTCGCAGGACTCTCTATGAGTAAATACAAACCGCAGTTTACAATAATTCATAGACTGAATAGGCACCAAGTCAATTGATTCATTAACAATAAATTCACAGATTATATATATACATATATATATATATATATATATATATATATATATATATATAAATCAGAATACTAAAAATAGATAAAACACAATGTTAATATAATTTTGTTTTGGATCATGGATTAAAAAACAAAATTTCAAAAAAATGTCGATGCCATACAAAGGCCTAACCGGGTAGGTATTAGCCATTAAAAATTAACAAAAACTTAATGCAAGGACTTTTTTATGTAAATTAATACACTTTATATAATAATGAACTCGTGAAAATCTTGTTTAGAAAAAATATCTTTTAAATCTCTATTTCTTTCGAAGCACTAAAAATATAATTGGTATCGTTAAACTACAAAACTACCTAATGGAAAAGGTGTTATAGTACACGGCGAAATGAGAAATATATTGAGAACAATAGGCAACGAGTCATGCGAAAAAAGCTGTTAAATACGAATAGAAATCACACTACAGCATATACCCCTTTAATATTTATATTTATGTATATTATCGTACATACATATAAATATTCAAACGTTATATACGTAATACATCTTAGTAACTGTGGTATTTCCCTTAAACCGTTCGGGAATGCTAATATTACTTCAAAGTATGTAAATATTTTGTCTGAGTATCTTACTTTCAGTACGTGAAACGTCAAATTGACACATTTACGTGAAACTTGAGAAAGAAAAATTCGTGTACTTCATTTACTCCACAAACATTTCTACGCAAATATCTTTGAGTGTTACTGTTGAAACATAAAATATTTTTATCATCATGCCAAATTACAAGTTTTTACTTCAAACTGTTTCTAAAATACGGCTATGACACGGAGAGATCATATAAGTTTCGTTTTTTCTCGAAAATGTTGAAAAAGTTACATCCTTCGTTTACTCGCTTAAAGGTACCATTCTATGTCTTTTGGTAATCCTTAAACAATCTCAGTAAAAGAACATTTAATTCGGAATGTAAGATGTAAATAAAAAATGTATCTAAAAATAAGCTAGGGAAATATAATTAAAGCTATTGTAAATTTTTTTTCAAATATTTGGTCAGATTTTCAAATAAAAATCAAAAGTTTTTTTAATATACCAACTTCATTTTTAAAAGAGCTGGTACTATTTTTCTTCAAATACAATAAGTAGTCATTTAACTTCGATCGGTGCTTCCAACAAAATCTTTAGAGGAGGACCGAGAGAGCTTTATTTTGTGACAGTGTTGTCTGACCGTTTCGTGCGTCCGTCCACATATCCGTACGTCGGGAGCTCATAATTTCTAAGCAAGATAGAGTACAGACTTGCAACTCACGCATAATATGTAGTTCCACGGCCCAATGGAAATATTAAAATTATATTTCTAGCGACTTCCCATACATAGGAGCTCACTCGACATATGATTGTATCCTGTAGAAAATGTGACTGATTTTGTACGGGTTACAATCAAATATACAACTTTGTACAGAATACAATGAATTTTTTCCACTGCGTTAAAGATAAAAAATTATTTTTTTTAACTGGTAAACAACGTTTTGGTGGGAATCAAATTTATTACGTTCAGACCAATTTTATTAATAGCTAAATCGGGTTTAATAGTTCCTCTATCCCGTATTTAAACAAAACACAAAAAGGAAGTAACCATATATAATTGTAAAAAGTTATAAGTAAAAAAACTAAAATGTGTAATGATGAAAAACAATACTGCCTTTTTTAAATACTTTAAGAGATGTGCTATGTACTTTTATATATTTATATAAATGCATACGTCACCCTCGTAGCGCGAGTTATATTCATTCTTGACACGTTTATTTGCATACGTACTAATAGTGGAATGAGCTTTAAAAAATTGAATTCCGACAATCTTTTGAAGTACCTTTCACCCTCTCGTGTCAATATTGGAATACGTTGTGATTTCTGCATTCACGGTATTTGTCCTTTAATACTAGATGTTTTACAGTGTAACTTTTAAAACGTTTATTTTATGTTCTTATATTAAACGCAAAATGTAACTAGTTTAAATGCCACGCGGTCCGACTCGTCCCCATCATTTGTATAACGAAAAAGACTAAATGAAATAGTTGAGTGGCATCCCAAGGAAATCCAAAGTCAGTGAGCGCAACGAATGACCGAGATTCACAATCCGTTCGGTGTACTTGCATATCGCCTTGTTCATTGTCTCCGCTGTACACGTAAATTAAGATGAATACAATTTCAAAGTACGAATCTCATTACGTATTATATGTCTTATTATACACCTGCTATGAAGAACTTCATGATGAAAAACCTTGCGAACCAAAGATGCGATAAAAGATATACTTATGTAAAGTAAGAATGGGGCATTCATGTTAGCTAACCCATAAATAGTTTAGTTAATAGGTATAAGTACCTATTACCTACCTTTATTTTATCATCATTTGGTATAAAAAAATTAATTTACGCTATGTAAGTGTCACTCGGAAAGAAATATACGACATTGAGATATAACAATTAAATGAAACTATGAGATGTATTATTTCTACTTTCTTTAAGTTCTTTACCACGACCTAGGTTTCGTTGTATTTGTTGTTGTATTTGTATAAGATGTTGTAATACAACGAAACCTAGGTCGTGGTAAAGAACTTAAAGAAAGTATAAATAATACTACATGACGTAGTTTCGTTCAATTGTGAATAATGAATTTCTACAAAATTAAAGCCAAATGTATTCAATATTGAGATATAAATATGACAATGAAGATAATTTTCACTAATATACATATTTAAAGGAGCAGTAGAGATAATTTGGTTACAAAGACACTATGATTCATTAACTCTATGACTGTTAGCTCTTTTAACACAAAATAATTGTTTTACACTTTCCAACTCTATTACAAATAATAATGACTTTGGTGACGCATTTCATTACCTGAACTTTTAACCAAAAGAGATAAATAAGAATGAAAACTCTCCAAATCTCTGCTCTGAGGAACTCTACAAATTATGTGGCTGTAGAAGGTATTGAAAAAAAACAGCTATAAAATAACAAAATTCACCATATTTCACATTTTCATAGCAACTGCAATTTCCTCGAGATTCCTAAACGTCAAGAACTATTCCGAAAACTTGTTTTTACTGCCATATGTATATCTTTCTCTTTAGTGAGGTTTTCTTGTCAGAGCGGTTACTATTCGCATAGATGGCGAGGAGGTGCATGGTGAATCTTTTCTTTTAGCCAGTGCTACCACTTTGAAAAGCTTTTTCGTTTCTGGCGGTTGATGGCACCGTGCGTGCATTTCTCTATTATGGATCCCATCGTCGTTTTGATCAGATCTGTTCGAAGTAGTGGTGTTGAGCCTCGGGCTACTTTACCTTCAACTTGCTTGTACTATAAGCCATTCCAAGGGTCTTTGTTTCTAGAATAGTAGCCGAAGAATTTTATTATCCGTAGCTGTTCTATTGACAAAAACCTGTCTTTGATTTTCGGCTCTTTTAAGATGGCGACGTTTGTGCAAAACACCGTCCAGGTTATTTTTGAAAAAGTTTCTATCACCTCATTACCAGTATATCTATCTTCTGGTAGTTTCAAGGATTAGATTCCCGTACTCCGTAGATAAGGATCGGAAGAGTAGGTACTTAATTGAATGAACCTAGATGTTTTTATTTATGCTTGTGTCTTTCTAGATCTTCTCGTACCTTTCTACTGCAATCTAGTAGTCTTGCAATAGCATTTGAGCTTCCAGTAGAGATTCACTTGAAAAATAATTGTTTGACCTCGGTGGCGTATTTTTACCATAACGACGACCACAAACCCTTCTCGATTAGCTTTACATAACCTCGCAGTTTACGCAACCCCGAACACCAGATAAATATCGAGCTTTTTATCACATTTGCACACACTCACCCACAAATGCTCGCATACACACACTTGTATGTGAGTATATGTGTGCGTATGAGCACACACAGATACACACATGCGCACACCCACGCACACGAACGTACACACACAAACGCACGCGAGTATACACACGTGCAAACACACACACGCCCACACACAGATACATGCACGCATATACACGTACAGGCGCACGCACACACGCTCCCGCACGCATGCACAAACAAGCCCATACACACGCACTTGCACGCACGCACAGTCACGCACTAACGCGCAAACACGCGCACACGCATCGGCGACACACGCACACAGACACAAACATGCGCACATGCACATGCGTACGCATGCACACTAACACGCACGCGCATGCTTACACATGCGTACACGTGACAAACATATATAGGCACAAACGCTCACTGCACACGCGCACACACACTTACAATATTGTACATTAATGTATTTTATATGCACACCCATATATTATTTTGATTATTAATCCTTCAAAACCGTTACATTTTAAAGTATTGGCAATTAACCACTTATTAATTTCCAAAAAAACTGACCCCTTAATGAGACACAGCCGATTTGTGACATGGATATTTTTGCTCATATTATAATATTAGAGAACTAAATATGATGTTCTCATCAATTACATTAGAATAAAATGGCCTACAGCATCATGAGTTTAGCGGTCACATAAAGATGCTATAATTTCTGCATCACCCGCAGAAGAAGCCGCAAGGCGCGTTTTTTGTGAAATGGCAAGTATATAATATATAATTCATATTTCTTATATTTCTAAATTATTTTCGTTTGTTATTGATCTTCGCACATCATCTCTCTCTTCATCGTCGTATTGTAGGACAATAATCTGCAATAACAATTGTAGTGAATCTACTGAATCCACCCATTGACGCACCATGTTCACATCGAATATAACTTCAGTAGATCCACGATAATTGTTTTAGAGACGATGTTGTTTTTATTAAAACTACCCTAAAGAATAACAGTATTCTTAATAAAATTTTCATCTTCTGGGAAATGTGGATTGAAAAACATTATTAATTACAAACATCACTTAATCAAAAAAATTGTTTTCTCAAGTCTAACTATGAAAGAAATGAATAAATATTATATTCATCCAAAAGCCTCCACTCTTATTCAAATAGTAAATACATATTCTCTTTCTCCGTTCCGTTAAGAAGTGCGATATTCGTCCAGAATGGAAAACAAAGATCGATAAGTATTAAAAAGTCGCCAAGAATTACAAAATTGTACCGCATTTCAGAAAGTATAGCAGAATCCTCCGTGATTTGGTTTTACAGAATAGTGTTCAACTGCCGTTAGCCACGCACAATACACATTCACAGGCAATTGAAGAGTTTCGTGTTGTTATGACGACATCAAAATATGACTTTTTAAAAAACAATTATTAATAAATTTTAACTGAATATTTAATAAAAAAGTAAATTAATATATAATAATTTTTTATACATATTATAAAAACTAATAGAAGTCAATTTTAATTACTATTAAATGTTCAGTTAGACTTGAATTACCACTGGATTACAACTGACGTGGACTTAGGACTGAATTAAACTGAGATGATCTGAACGCCGCAGAGTATACGTCTAGGAATTATAAAGAATAAGAAATGATATGGCATTTAGGAACGGAGTTTGCCGATGAGCCTAACAATAGGTTTGCTATGAGATTCGAAGTGAAGCTGTGAGAGTCGAATTATGTCATCAATTTAATGTGAGAATCACAAGAACGGATCTGTGTAGGCATAAGTGCCAGGAAGTATAGAATATAACATACATAGTTTATACAGAACTTGCAATGTCAACCACTTCACTCGCGTGAACGTTTAAATTTGTTTAGACAAGTTATATAAAAAAATTAAAATAAAATATGAGCATATATTTATTATCGAAGGATTTAGCCACTGCATTATAGACTGCGGTCTATGGGATTTCATTGAAAAAGCTTCTGATAGTCATAAATTTTGCTTCTGCGCCATAGATGGTACTCTATAAATTTGGGATGGCGGCTAAGAAATACAATCGAAAGTGTTTATATCGTCTACAAATAAATTAGATAATGATCAAAGAATAAATTAATTTTTGTTTCCATAAAGGAATATTTCTAGATGTCATTATATTTGAATGCATATTTGACCTGCATTCGGTTCACAGTATGGGATACAAATTGCGTACGTGGAGGTGTACTCAAAAAGTAACAGTAGATATATTTAACGGAATCAAATATCAAAATCATTATTTTATCTAAACCTACTGTGATGTCACAAAAACTAAGTTGGTCCCACTGTTACAATGTAAAACTTGTGTAAAATTCATATCAATAGCTTCAGTACTTTTCAAGTTAAATTCATAGGAGGAAAGTATTTATCTACTTGGGTTTTCTTTTAATATTTTACCAGTTTTTTTAAATTATGTAATACATAAATCGACTCTGATTGACGCTATTAATAACAAACACAACATATTCATATAAACATAATGTATAATCGTAACGAAATCTCGTTCGATTTTTTTATAGGATATTTTTTAAATAATTTGCTTAAACTTCCTTGCTATCAATATCCCACACAAATTTACTTTGAAAAACTATGTATACATGTACGTACATCTCGTAAAAACTTAAAATTAACATACGTAATAGTCGAGGAGATACAAAGGTTTTCCCCTCTAGCCAAAGTGAACCAAAATTGATACGGTATTTTTTTAACCAATGTATGTAATTGAATATATCCAGCAAGCTTCCATAATGTTTTTTTTTATTATCGATTCCATAAGCTATACGTAATAAGTGTGTAGGCAGTTTTTTAAATAAATGTCATTAAGGATATAGCTCATTTTATGTGATTCTTAAGACGGCTACATATTTTTTTTATATTATTATAAACATAGCATTGTGTCCATCAAATAAATTTGTTGATAGCATAATACAAAATATTATTCTCACGACAATTTTACGATACGTTGAACAGCAATTATTTATGAAGTTCGTAACCATAAAATTATATCTCCTGCTCAAGTTAGGTGTTGACATAACATAAAAACATTTGTCTGGCAAGTAAACTAAAATTTTAAATAGCCAGTTATTGCTAACGTACCGTGAATTCAAAAGATATCGCATTTTAAATGATTTTGCCTACTTCCTTAATTTATATCCTAGTATAGTAAAATCATTGCTGAAGAATTATTCAATTCAAAATCTAATTCTACACTAATAAGATTATTGAATAAAAATAAATATTACATAAATAGCAAATAAATTACGCACATAATATAACCGGTTCTCAACTTGTTTTCATTATAATTTTAATAAAATATGGCCGAAAAATTGTGACACCTACCACCGCGCATATCAGTATCTTTGCCCGAAACAGTTTAGTCTTAAAGCGGACGCACATTAGAAGACAGCACAATGACAAATATTTTGTCGGTGTCAACCGTATACATTCGGCATCAGTAGGCGGTCGGCCGGCAGTTAGCATCGTAGTATAGTATCGTAAAAGGTAGTTCAGCCGGGCTAGTGTTGTATCCTGTAATACGCGCCATTCCATATACCTGTATGCCATCGTTTATTAAGACTAAACTATCTGGGGAAAAAGTTTCTAATAGACGCCCGTTTTTAAGAAACAATGACAAAGAATTATACACGCACATCACAAGGCTCGACACCAGCCCGATAGTTCTCTGCCCTTTACGAGTCTCGAGCCTACTATCCAACAGCCCGCGGCATTACTGCCGTCCGTTACATGTGCGCACCAACGTTATACTGTACGTGCGTACTAACTTCTCAATGCGTTAGATCGCGTTGATCCAGAAGCACGTCCATAGATAAATATAATTTATTACGTAAATAGATGGGAAACTCTGTACGATAATTTTAACACTGTTAGAAAAAATTCGCCGCTAGTTGGCACCCGCCATTAGACCGTGCGGGCCTCTCTCTCCTTCAATGTTTATTTCTGTAATACAATAGTATGGTAAAAAAGAAAGACCTTTATTATATGTATGCAGAAATAACACTCACAAATAAAAATCAAATTATATTTAATCATATTACACGTATATTTTACATATATAAAGTATTAATAAATAAAATATTTCTTTTCATGAGCAAAAGAAACATTTTAAAAGTAAAATAAATATAATTTTTTATGTCGTGGAAAAAACTTAAGATGCTCTCTTAAATCGTCAAAATGGGCATACAATTTTATTTTCACTGACCTGCCGCTATAAATAGAGTAGACTGAGTAATCTCCCAGTTTTTTTATTTTCAAAAACCAGTGACGAGTACGCGCAAAGCTATTGTCTGTTCGAATTACATTCAACTATCGCAGCGAAGTAAAGAAGGCTTCCCGCGGGCTGCGTTTGTAATGTGTGCGGTTAACACGGACAAAACGGTTTAACCTTGTCCTGTATTGATCGTGGTAAACATCACGCAGACGAGAAAAAAGTCTTACCCCTGCCCTGTTCACTAATGTACGTCCGCCCTAACTCTTTAATTTGAGTCCAAGATGACTACTCTCACATTTGTTTTTATTTATTTTACGATGCTTGATTAAAACAAATATATAAATACTATTGGTAACATCAAAAAACAGAATGAGTTTCTCTGTTTGTAGGAAGTAACATCATAATAGATCTGAAAATGACTCCCACGCTTTGAAGATACATTTAAAAAAAATATATGAACGATATGTGCTAAATATATGCTTATTTTTTATTTATTTTAAATTTTTTATAACATTATTGGCCGTTCTTTTATTTTTTTATCACAGTTATTTCAGCGTCAATCACAGTCATAGAAATACCGGCCTAACTAGTAAGTACTGGCTCATTTATAATTTGTAAATCTAGTTACTCGAATACAATTTATTACGTAAGAAAATTTTAAAATTTTAACTGACGAAGACTATCCCCTACAAAATGTAAGCGCATGCTGTACATACCTTACTAGAATACAGTTATCACTCACATAAAACGTAACAAGTGTTTTGTAAACAATTTACAAAAGATGAGCGTTTTAATGTTTACTATTGTTGTCTTCTCCTAGATATAAAAAAACATACGAAAAAACAACAGTATGGAAATGTATGACAGGCAGTACCTATTCGTAAGTCTCAGTCAGTGACCGTTTTTATTTTCAATGAAAATGGATCTCTGCATATTCCCCTTGAATTTGTCTCCGCATAATAATAGTTAATCGTCGTTAAGTATATTTATCATAGTCGATTTAAACCACTTCCGATTTTCCAACTTTCTTACAAAAGACGGAAAGTTCAAAGTCATAAAGCTTAAACACACTAACAAAACTCATCATTTGAGTTTTTTACCTGTGGTACTATTTTATGAACATTGTCCATTTCAAAAACAGATTATTCAAAATAAATCAATTTTTTTAACCTCAAAGTTATCAAAAAAATATGTTGAATTATTAAAGAAATATTCTAGCCTTTTATATAAGACATGCACATTGGCATATGTCCTCTATAAACGAATGTAAATATTTAAAACGCTCATTGCATACACGCATATTAATAGCACCTGCACACGGCTCGCTACACTGGCTCCGGTTCGACACCTCGTCCTGCTAACCAGCTTTGACCTTGCATCACGAGTGGAATGCTCCCGTGAGAGTGACGCAGTGGGAGTTGTAAGATGAATATCAATACTTCAGGGATTCCCGCTCCGACACAACGAAAGTGGTTTTCTTTTTATAATGCAAGACATACGGACCGTGCGACCTGACTATGCGGTTTATATAATGATATTAACACTTTTTTACGTTCCAAGATGATGAAGCAGGTACTTTATGTCGCTTACCATATATATTTTGTTTATTCACAAATCTAAACTTCATACGTGGTATTTTGAATACATTTTGTTTGCATAAAAAAATAAGTAAGAAATTATTAAAGTTGATCCGCGTTAATTTCGATAATAATAAAATATTTCTGTCAATCTGATTTTAAAAATAAATATCGTAGTTTTATTAACATTTGCGGTTGACACTATCGAACTTGACCGACTATACTAACTTTAATAAGTTCATGTGCTAAGAAATAGTAATAATTTTCATTGCAACTTGTGGTTCAAAAAATCGATGAGTAGGGGAATAAAACCCAAATCAAATTTACTAATGAAGTTCTTCTAACATCAGAGGTATATTTCTTAAAAACTTGTTTCTTTTATTTCACCGCTTATTTATATTGTCAACAAGAAACAATTAAATGAACTAACTGGAACGGATGAATCCATCTGTGTAATCAGCTACTTGTTCTTAATTATTTCTCGGGAGAAAAATATATGAAATTAGAACTTTAAAAATGCTTAGGTGATTTTTTGTCAGTTTTCTAATTTAACTTTATACAAAGGATAAATATGATTCGATGTTTCTCATTATTTCAATGACAATTAAATTTGTAGTTAACTGTAAAGGAGACAGTGTGCAAATGTCAAATGAACTCTTAAACTATTTGTGATATGGTATATATTAAAAATCTGAGCGCTTAATCCTATATTTATTAATTCATTACAAATATATCGATAGATTATAGGTAGATTACCGATTTATAAAAAAATTTATGACGAAT
This sequence comes from Druceiella hillmani, assembly GCA_039881145.1. Taxonomy (NCBI): domain Eukaryota; kingdom Metazoa; phylum Arthropoda; class Insecta; order Lepidoptera; family Hepialidae; genus Druceiella; species Druceiella hillmani. Next base: position 41,170,668 of record JAYKKI010000004.1, on the reverse strand, counting down.
ATATCACAAAAATATATTACCCAAAATTATGTTAATTAAATACATCCTATGTTATTATTTATCACTCTTCTTCATTACGAATATATTAACATGCAGATATTTTGGCGAGCAGAGAGCTTAGAATATCCATATTTTTCTTTCTCAACATAGATCAATTTGGGAAGGACTTCTTTATGGCACTTACGACTTATGAACTTCCCCCGGCAAATGGTTACGTTCACAAATATTTGAGAAAGAACACGAATGCTGTGTTTTTCTCTAATATTAGTGATAATAAAATATTAGACATAGCATAAAAAACATATAGCATGAATGTTTCTTACAACAATAACTTCGAAACTCGGAGAGTCCCATGAAGTTTGAAAAACTGTGTTAGGGTATTGTGAAATATTTAGTTAATAATACCAGAGGGGTATTTCTATTTTTTTTTGTTTGAACATAACAAAGTTGATAAAAGCAAGATGTGTCTAAATGCAGCAGCATAAAATAAAGAAAGAACATAAAAATATCCGTATTCAAAAAAAATTATGAATTCATTTTTTCATTCGTCTACTAACATTATCTTTCCAAATTTGTTAAACATTAGATTGCAATTACTAAACTCGCCATCTTAGTCCACAAAGTTATGCAGTGGACTAAGATGGCGAGTGTAATCATTCTTCAGTTATATAAACACCGCCGTTTTCTATTTGTTATCGATAGCGTGTATGTACATAGTACATATTTTTGAACTTTTGTTGAACCCAAAGATGGTATGCATCTTTAAATTGTTTACCTTATAAATGAATAGACAGCGACAAAACAGATGATTGCCGGAGGGCCCAAGATATATGTGTGAGGAAGCACACACAATAAGATATTTTAGCCATTTATAGATACGATAAGAACTCTGTAGCTCCCTACACGCGTCGACTCTGTTCTTTCACGCTTACACAGCCAAATGGAATATTTCAATTTCTTCCCTTAAAGTATCGAGTTGCTTTTCTATTGCAGTTTGAGAATATAATATTAGTAATTCCAGATGACACGAACTTAATTTTAGATCTGTTTTAACAAATATTTTTAATTTTTCTCAATTTAATGCAGGAGTGACCAGGGTGACGCTGGTAATAATTATTAAAGAAATCAAAAAGTCCTTCTTTGAATATTTAAAACCAATGCTTGGCTATCTCATATGAGAGTACACCTTCACTCATTGTCGCGCATATATTGCATAAGCAATTCCTCGCTCTTCGTCTTAAACGAAGTCCATGAGCCAAGAGCCTTTAAATTTTCTTTTTAAAATTTCAATATTTAATTATTTCCTTAATCGCTGAAACTAAGTTGCTAATGCAGTAGATCAAATACCGCGATCTTTATTTACCCTACCAGAGTACTTTACTCACGTAATTAAATGATTTAATTTTCTATTTCAGTTACCAATTTATAAAATTAGTAAACCAAATAATCGTGTGAGATATTATTTTACACCACAAAAATGATTGCCTAATTTAGGCTTCGACCAAAAATGAATAAATCTGTTTAAATCGTATCTTACATGACATTTTACGTATTCATTTACTAACCAGAAAATAATGTACATATATTGCTACTATGAAGATGCTAATCACTAGATAAAACATGAAAAACGTGGAGATTCCCAACGAGCATTTACCTACCGGTCATTGTCAATATCATGTCTCATACAATACCAAGCAGTCTATCCGCATTATATGGACACTGAACTTAGTATCTTATTAAGATACTTCTTGTAGCGACAAGCAATTAAGATCTGAGCATCGGTCAAGTCACGCTATTGATCATTATTTGCAAAACTCGGCCTCTAGAAAAAAATATGGATTTTTGAATATTAATTTGCTTTACGAGAAAATATTTCTCATATATACAGATAGTACTGAATAACTTAAAATTTGTTAGATTTGAAAATAATTTAAAATCGAATGATAATATCAAATAAAGAAAAAACATCAAGAAAATTTCGAACAACAAAATTCAGTTTGCCGTCTCAGTATTTGATACGTTTTCAGAGTTTCATACTCCAAAAATATAAAAGCGGGACTCTTAATGCCATTCACACGTCCGTCCGTCTATCCTTGCGTCCGTCTGTCACAGCCGTTTTTCTCAGGAACCATTTTATGTAGAAACTTATAATTTGGCATGGTGGGGAAGCACATCACATCCATATAAGATATTCATTATATATATATACATTGTTAAAAATATTATTAATATTCGTATATTCTTTAACAGAATTACCGTAGTGCAAGTTTTATTCGTATTTAACAGGTTATTTTGGACATGAACCTTGTTTATGTTAGCAACTTCTATACTTCCATAAAATGTATGAATTCGGTATAAGCTCCAAAAACCATTTAGACATTTTTTACCCTCATTCTTCTGCCAAATTAAGATTATTTATAACGTGGACATTTTCTTTCCTTTAAGCGGCAATGATAGTTACACCTATTTTCAATCCGCTTTGGTTGTAATTTTAATTTGTTGTAAAAAGGTGTGTAATTATTGGTAACTTTATAATTTTAATGACTGGATTAATTACATAATTTTGCCGACTTTTGTAACATTACGTGATTTGTTATTAGAGTTTTTATTAGAGTGATTTGTAATTACTTATTTTTTTATATAAAATTGTATTAAACTTTATTTATAATTAGAAACCGAATACACAGTTTCAAATTCCATTCGTATAGATTAGCATTTATAAAGCCATGAAAGCAAATAGAAACCGGATACGACTGCTACCAGTTAATATTTAAGAATAGTTGAATCGCTTCTTCTTATATTTAAAAGACAAATTAATTTCCTTAATACATGTTGCATTCACAAATTTACCGAGCCCATATAATAAAGAAACGAGGTCAATACAAGCTACAAGCTAATTAATTAGTTCGCAGCGATGGACTAGTTAAGCATGATAATATCAGTCTGCTCACTTCCGAACAACAGTTACTGCTGCTGTGGGGTTGGGTCAAATTTTCTGTAAATTATTTGACCAGAAGTACCAGAAACTAGGCAGTTTTTATATTGCGTCCCATGAAAATTAGAATAATGTAATATGTAGGTATATTATCGCATATTTTATTTATAAATGACAGACGTTACTATATTCGCATATTTTATTTATAAATGGCATCAGTTTACAATTAAAGAGAATATATAACGAATAATTCAATCAAAAGTTATTGTTAGTATTACTTGACAATAATAGCGTGATGAATACTTACTTTTCTTTCATAAGAAGTACAATGGGAACATTTGACTTTATAAAGCTGTCCATTGCGTGTCTGACGAATGAAGTAATTTTATTCCTGTAAAATGACATTTAGATAATATGTCTATGTGGATATTATCGTGCAACATCAGCTTACCTATAACTATTGTAATAGTTAAAGAAACATTAACTTTTGTAGTAAGTGACCTTATCCGATGTTATGATTTTTACACGTGTAGTCGGGTGAATCTCCAAAACAGCAGAAAAATCAGGTTCTTGGAATGCTATTTGAGCCGCAATCACTAATAATATTTAAAACTATGGTAAAAGCCGATAAAAAGTCTTCTCAAAAGTTGCAACTTAAATTGTCAAAATAAGTGTATTTATGTTCATTTTATTTTATAAAAATTTAGTGATTCGTCATTGCCTTCCACGTTCATACCATATATGTACTTAATGGAACACACATATTTAAAAAACGGAACATAAATATTTGACATAATTGGAATATTTTTTATAACAGTAATAGTTGCTCTGGATTAACATGTAGTATTATTTTATTCTAACAAATGTACCTTGATATTCAGATGAATAAAAAAATGTTGACCAAATATCGTCATTAGCCGAAACAGGAATAAAAATCAGTGAAAAGTGACACTAATTACGCTTATCGCGCCGAGCGACATTCCCCCCGCTTCATCCACGTCACAACCCCAATCGCCATTAATCCGTCTTACTGCGCGCACGTGTATACTTGCAAAAAGTGTCAAAAGTTGTTTGTCGCCCGTTATTGTCGCAAAATATCATCATTGCCAGAATCTTAGGTTGCCGAGTAAGTATCACTGTCTTAATATACCTTTTACTACTCTAAATTACGCAAAATAACATAGTTTAGATTGGCTTAAATGTGACTTTTAATAACATGAATTGAACATGTCGCGACATGTTTTTCTTCAAATCGTCATTGCCAGCACCATCATTGCCGGGTAATTTTATGTTGATGGTAATTACGAATGATGTAAGGTAATGACATTCTTGTGTAGGGTAATGAAATGTGTTGAGTGTAATGATATTTCCTAGTAACGGGTAAAGTTCAGAGCGCCTTTAGCCTAACGGAGAATGTCAGTAGGTAGGTAATATCACTTGAATCTAAGATACAATAAATCCAATTTGAAAATTGTTAATGTACTCTCGGAGAAAAACAACTTTTTAAAAAAATATTTAAAAATGAGATAGTCACTTACAAATAAGTAAGAAACTTTAAAAGTGGCCAAAATGTCGATCTTACAGCACAAATATAGGAAAAAATATAATAACTGGTTGGTTTAAGCACTTTTTCAAGAAAACTACTTTAATTACGAATATATCAAAACCTATAATGGTCACTTCTAAATAAGCTAGAAACTCATGATTTGGTTAGATCTTTCAGTCCAAACGCTGGGAAAAATCTAGAAATTGGCTAATGTACTATGAAAACAGACAAATTTTCGTGAAAAAAGTAAAAATAGTTCGTTCCCTGAAATGGTGGCGGATACCATATTATGTTGATTTCTTTGCTGTAGCCTAAATGATTGACATAAAATAGTTCACAAGTTTATGCAGTCAGTTTTGTTAAATAAATTATATTCTTTGTTGTAGGTATTATGGCAAAAATAAAAAAATTTAAAGAAGACCGCCTAGCTCAACAAAGGCTCTGCAAAAGGCGCCGCTATGCGGAAATTAAAAATGATCCTGAATTATATATTATAGAAAAAGAAAAGCAAAGAATGAGATATTTAAAAAGGAAAGCTTCGAAAAAAATCACTAGCATTACAGAAAAAAAACAAAACACTACAGAAAACACAAAGAATGAAATGGAAGAAAAATTCTAAACAATACAGGCAGAGTAAGACTGAAGAAAATAAAGAAAAATTACCAGATCTCATAAGAGTAGAAGCAGTACCAGAAAACAAAGCAGACAATGAGCAAGAACAGCTGTTAGTGATCCATTGAAAGGCGCTGGAAATAGTATATACACATCCCATGAAGTTTCACTGATCGTCAGAAAAATACGTTACAAAGAACAGAAAAAGCAAAAAAAAATTATTGATATTATTAAAAAACTTAAACAACAAAATGCCATGTACCGAATGAGAGAACATAGACGTCAAGAGTTGCGGAAAAAAGGCCTATTATCAATGACGATGGTGATTTCCAATTGATGGCGAGTAACAAAAAAATTAATAAAAAAACACAGAAACATTAAAAAGAATGAACAAAAAGTGCTACAGACTGCAAAGACTGACGTCGTTGAATCTATTCATTGCTTTTATAACGATGATAGCAACAGTGTCATCAGAGCTGGAAAAAAAGAATACATTACGAAAAATAAAGTCAGGCACCAAAAGCGTTTTTTGACTGCACCTTTGAAAGAGCTCTACAAGAAATATATCAAGGAAAAAAATATTCACGTCTCCTACTCATTTTTCTGCAAAAAAAGACCCTTTTTGGTATTATTCCCAGTGCAGCAAGACAAAGATAACACATGCCTATGCATGCAACATACCAATATGGATCTGCTAAAAGAAGCATTATACAAGGTGCGTATTCTTAAAGAAAAGAATTCTAATGAATTATTGGAAACTCTGTGTTGCGACATTTGGAACCCAGAATGCTTAGAAAGAACCTGTGCTGCTTGTGAAAGAAAAGTTCCTGCATATAAGGAATTTCGTGATGATTTACCAGTAACATATTACGAATGGAAAAGGGTGGCTAAAGAAATCACGACGAGCAAAGGCATAAAGAAAAAACAACAATTGACGTCCAAAGAGAAAGAAAAAGAAAACCCTAAAAAACTGATTCAAAAATTGGAAACAGTTCTTCCAAAATTCTTTACGCTTTCTTACAACATAGTAAAACAATATAATGCAATGAAATATTTGAGGGAAAATTTACGTTTCGTCGATTTTTCCGAAAATTATGCGTTGGAGTATGCTCAAGAAGTTCAGAGCTTCCATTTTGGTGGCAGTCGCTCTCAACTGGCCTTGCATACAGCAGTGATTTATACCCAAGATCTTGGTATAGCAAATGTGAAAGTAACTTGCGTATGTACTGTTAGTGACTGTACACGTCATGACGTACCAGCAATATGGGCACACTTGATGCCTTTGATGAAAGAAGCTTACAAGCTGAACCCATTCATCGAAATTGTCCATTTTCTCTCCGATTCTCCGTCCTCCCAATATAGGAACAAATATCAATTTTATGTGATTTCACAACTCTCGAATGATTTTCCTCAAATCAAACGCATAACATGGAACTACTCAGAATCAGGGCACGGAAAAGGTGCCCCTGATGGAGTGGGGTCAGTCTTAAAACGAACAGCAGACGACATAGTTCGCTATGGTGATGATGTAGGGAGTTTTAAAAAGTTTTGCGAAGTGATTGATACCAGAATCGACAATGTCGTTATAAAAGCTGTCGAAGAAGCTGAGGTGTTGGAGAAAGAAAAGAAAATACCAAAAGATTTAAAGCCTTTCAGGGGAACCTTTTCCGTGCACCAAGTTATATGGGACAAATACCACAAACAGACCACAATGAGATCAATCAAGGTTTTTTGTGTGATGCTGGAGAGATTTACCACCATAATAAACATCTGGGTTTTATTTAAAACAGAAAAACAATTCCGGAATCAGAATATCTAGCAGATTATGACTATGTTGTACCACTCTCTGAAACCAAACAACCAAGTAATTCAAAAGACCAATATTATATACCATCTTGCAGTTTTCAAGAAGTTTTTGAAAAAGAACACGTAAAAACAACGGGATTTGGCCAGACGTGCAACCAATATATGCATAAAAGTGAAGCAAAAATTAGTACAAAAGAAAATGTGCCAATTATCCAGAGGGTAAAAAAAGAAAAGGATATTATCAAACCAGATAAATCTAATAAAAAAGAAGTCACATCAAAAATAGTAAAGAAAATTCCTATTGAAAAGAAAGTAAAAGTTTTATCCGATATTACTATCAAAGAAGCCAATCAACCTTTTAAAAAGAAGAAGAAATAAATACTAACTAATAAGAAATGATAATTAAAATGTGATTTTAAAATGAAAGAACTAATATGGAAGTCCAATTTACTGAATTTTACTTTTAAGATAGCAAGGTGTTTTGTAGATCTTTCAGAGATTTTCTTATAAATGTCGAAACGACATTTTTTGTTGATTATTTCAGACTGATTTATAAAAATTCTTACAAGATGATTCCTACAAAGATGCGAATAAAAATGTGATTTTAGGACTATTTTAAATCGAAAGACTATTACGGGAGACTAATTTACTGAATAACTTAAAATTTGTTAGATTTGAAAATAATTTAAAATCGAATGATAATATCAAATAAAGAAAAAACATCAAGAAAATTTCGAACAACAAAATTCAGTTTGCCGTCTCAGTATTTGATACGTTTTCAGAGTTTCATACTCCAAAAATATAAAAGCGGGACTCTTAATGCCATTCACACGTCCGTCCGTCTATCCTTGCGTCCGTCTGTCACAGCCGTTTTTCTCAGGAACCATTTTATGTAGAAACTTATAATTTGGCATGGTGGGGAAGCACATCACATCCATATAAGATATTCATTATATATATATACATTGTTAAAAATATTATTAATATTCGTATATTCTTTAACAGAATTACCGTAGTGCAAGTTTTATTCGTATTTAACAGGTTATTTTGGACATGAACCTTGTTTATGTTAGCAACTTCTATACTTCCATAAAATGTATGAATTCGGTATAAGCTCCAAAAACCATTTAGACATTTTTTACCCTCATTCTTCTGCCAAATTAAGATTATTTATAACGTGGACATTTTCTTTCCTTTAAGCGGCAATGATAGTTACACCTATTTTCAATCCGCTTTGGTTGTAATTTTAATTTGTTGTAAAAAGGTGTGTAATTATTGGTAACTTTATAATTTTAATGACTGGATTAATTACATAATTTTGCCGACTTTTGTAACATTACGTGATTTGTTATTAGAGTTTTTATTAGAGTGATTTGTAATTACTTATTTTTTTATATAAAATTGTATTAAACTTTATTTATAATTAGAAACCGAATACACAGTTTCAAATTCCATTCGTATAGATTAGCATTTATAAAGCCATGAAAGCAAATAGAAACCGGATACGACTGCTACCAGTTAATATTTAAGAATAGTTGAATCGCTTCTTCTTATATTTAAAAGACAAATTAATTTCCTTAATACATGTTGCATTCACAAATTTACCGAGCCCATATAATAAAGAAACGAGGTCAATACAAGCTACAAGCTAATTAATTAGTTCGCAGCGATGGACTAGTTAAGCATGATAATATCAGTCTGCTCACTTCCGAACAACAGTTACTGCTGCTGTGGGGTTGGGTCAAATTTTCTGTAAATTATTTGACCAGAAGTACCAGAAACTAGGCAGTTTTTATATTGCGTCCCATGAAAATTAGAATAATGTAATATGTAGGTATATTATCGCATATTTTATTTATAAATGACAGACGTTACTATATTCGCATATTTTATTTATAAATGGCATCAGTTTACAATTAAAGAGAATATATAACGAATAATTCAATCAAAAGTTATTGTTAGTATTACTTGACAATAATAGCGTGATGAATACTTACTTTTCTTTCATAAGAAGTACAATGGGAACATTTGACTTTATAAAGCTGTCCATTGCGTGTCTGACGAATGAAGTAATTTTATTCCTGTAAAATGACATTTAGATAATATGTCTATGTGGATATTATCGTGCAACATCAGCTTACCTATAACTATTGTAATAGTTAAAGAAACATTAACTTTTGTAGTAAGTGACCTTATCCGATGTTATGATTTTTACACGTGTAGTCGGGTGAATCTCCAAAACAGCAGAAAAATCAGGTTCTTGGAATGCTATTTGAGCCGCAATCACTAATAATATTTAAAACTATGGTAAAAGCCGATAAAAAGTCTTCTCAAAAGTTGCAACTTAAATTGTCAAAATAAGTGTATTTATGTTCATTTTATTTTATAAAAATTTAGTGATTCGTCATTGCCTTCCACGTTCATACCATATATGTACTTAATGGAACACACATATTTAAAAAACGGAACATAAATATTTGACATAATTGGAATATTTTTTATAACAGTAATAGTTGCTCTGGATTAACATGTAGTATTATTTTATTCTAACAAATGTACCTTGATATTCAGATGAATAAAAAAATGTTGACCAAATATCGTCATTAGCCGAAACAGGAATAAAAATCAGTGAAAAGTGACACTAATTACGCTTATCGCGCCGAGCGACATTCCCCCCGCTTCATCCACGTCACAACCCCAATCGCCATTAATCCGTCTTACTGCGCGCACGTGTATACTTGCAAAAAGTGTCAAAAGTTGTTTGTCGCCCGTTATTGTCGCAAAATATCATCATTGCCAGAATCTTAGGTTGCCGAGTAAGTATCACTGTCTTAATATACCTTTTACTACTCTAAATTACGCAAAATAACATAGTTTAGATTGGCTTAAATGTGACTTTTAATAACATGAATTGAACATGTCGCGACATGTTTTTCTTCAAATCGTCATTGCCAGCACCATCATTGCCGGGTAATTTTATGTTGATGGTAATTACGAATGATGTAAGGTAATGACATTCTTGTGTAGGGTAATGAAATGTGTTGAGTGTAATGATATTTCCTAGTAACGGGTAAAGTTCAGAGCGCCTTTAGCCTAACGGAGAATGTCAGTAGGTAGGTAATATCACTTGAATCTAAGATACAATAAATCCAATTTGAAAATTGTTAATGTACTCTCGGAGAAAAACAACTTTTTAAAAAAATATTTAAAAATGAGATAGTCACTTACAAATAAGTAAGAAACTTTAAAAGTGGCCAAAATGTCGATCTTACAGCACAAATATAGGAAAAAATATAATAACTGGTTGGTTTAAGCACTTTTTCAAGAAAACTACTTTAATTACGAATATATCAAAACCTATAATGGTCACTTCTAAATAAGCTAGAAACTCATGATTTGGTTAGATCTTTCAGTCCAAACGCTGGGAAAAATCTAGAAATTGGCTAATGTACTATGAAAACAGACAAATTTTCGTGAAAAAAGTAAAAATAGTTCGTTCCCTGAAATGGTGGCGGATACCATATTATGTTGATTTCTTTGCTGTAGCCTAAATGATTGACATAAAATAGTTCACAAGTTTATGCAGTCAGTTTTGTTAAATAAATTATATTCTTTGTTGTAGGTATTATGGCAAAAATAAAAAAATTTAAAGAAGACCGCCTAGCTCAACAAAGGCTCTGCAAAAGGCGCCGCTATGCGGAAATTAAAAATGATCCTGAATTATATATTATAGAAAAAGAAAAGCAAAGAATGAGATATTTAAAAAGGAAAGCTTCGAAAAAAATCACTAGCATTACAGAAAAAAAACAAAACACTACAGAAAACACAAAGAATGAAATGGAAGAAAAATTCTAAACAATACAGGCAGAGTAAGACTGAAGAAAATAAAGAAAAATTACCAGATCTCATAAGAGTAGAAGCAGTACCAGAAAACAAAGCAGACAATGAGCAAGAACAGCTGTTAGTGATCCATTGAAAGGCGCTGGAAATAGTATATACACATCCCATGAAGTTTCACTGATCGTCAGAAAAATACGTTACAAAGAACAGAAAAAGCAAAAAAAAATTATTGATATTATTAAAAAACTTAAACAACAAAATGCCATGTACCGAATGAGAGAACATAGACGTCAAGAGTTGCGGAAAAAAGGCCTATTATCAATGACGATGGTGATTTCCAATTGATGGCGAGTAACAAAAAAATTAATAAAAAAACACAGAAACATTAAAAAGAATGAACAAAAAGTGCTACAGACTGCAAAGACTGACGTCGTTGAATCTATTCATTGCTTTTATAACGATGATAGCAACAGTGTCATCAGAGCTGGAAAAAAAGAATACATTACGAAAAATAAAGTCAGGCACCAAAAGCGTTTTTTGACTGCACCTTTGAAAGAGCTCTACAAGAAATATATCAAGGAAAAAAATATTCACGTCTCCTACTCATTTTTCTGCAAAAAAAGACCCTTTTTGGTATTATTCCCAGTGCAGCAAGACAAAGATAACACATGCCTATGCATGCAACATACCAATATGGATCTGCTAAAAGAAGCATTATACAAGGTGCGTATTCTTAAAGAAAAGAATTCTAATGAATTATTGGAAACTCTGTGTTGCGACATTTGGAACCCAGAATGCTTAGAAAGAACCTGTGCTGCTTGTGAAAGAAAAGTTCCTGCATATAAGGAATTTCGTGATGATTTACCAGTAACATATTACGAATGGAAAAGGGTGGCTAAAGAAATCACGACGAGCAAAGGCATAAAGAAAAAACAACAATTGACGTCCAAAGAGAAAGAAAAAGAAAACCCTAAAAAACTGATTCAAAAATTGGAAACAGTTCTTCCAAAATTCTTTACGCTTTCTTACAACATAGTAAAACAATATAATGCAATGAAATATTTGAGGGAAAATTTACGTTTCGTCGATTTTTCCGAAAATTATGCGTTGGAGTATGCTCAAGAAGTTCAGAGCTTCCATTTTGGTGGCAGTCGCTCTCAACTGGCCTTGCATACAGCAGTGATTTATACCCAAGATCTTGGTATAGCAAATGTGAAAGTAACTTGCGTATGTACTGTTAGTGACTGTACACGTCATGACGTACCAGCAATATGGGCACACTTGATGCCTTTGATGAAAGAAGCTTACAAGCTGAACCCATTCATCGAAATTGTCCATTTTCTCTCCGATTCTCCGTCCTCCCAATATAGGAACAAATATCAATTTTATGTGATTTCACAACTCTCGAATGATTTTCCTCAAATCAAACGCATAACATGGAACTACTCAGAATCAGGGCACGGAAAAGGTGCCCCTGATGGAGTGGGGTCAGTCTTAAAACGAACAGCAGACGACATAGTTCGCTATGGTGATGATGTAGGGAGTTTTAAAAAGTTTTGCGAAGTGATTGATACCAGAATCGACAATGTCGTTATAAAAGCTGTCGAAGAAGCTGAGGTGTTGGAGAAAGAAAAGAAAATACCAAAAGATTTAAAGCCTTTCAGGGGAACCTTTTCCGTGCACCAAGTTATATGGGACAAATACCACAAACAGACCACAATGAGATCAATCAAGGTTTTTTGTGTGATGCTGGAGAGATTTACCACCATAATAAACATCTGGGTTTTATTTAAAACAGAAAAACAATTCCGGAATCAGAATATCTAGCAGATTATGACTATGTTGTACCACTCTCTGAAACCAAACAACCAAGTAATTCAAAAGACCAATATTATATACCATCTTGCAGTTTTCAAGAAGTTTTTGAAAAAGAACACGTAAAAACAACGGGATTTGGCCAGACGTGCAACCAATATATGCATAAAAGTGAAGCAAAAATTAGTACAAAAGAAAATGTGCCAATTATCCAGAGGGTAAAAAAAGAAAAGGATATTATCAAACCAGATAAATCTAATAAAAAAGAAGTCACATCAAAAATAGTAAAGAAAATTCCTATTGAAAAGAAAGTAAAAGTTTTATCCGATATTACTATCAAAGAAGCCAATCAACCTTTTAAAAAGAAGAAGAAATAAATACTAACTAATAAGAAATGATAATTAAAATGTGATTTTAAAATGAAAGAACTAATATGGAAGTCCAATTTACTGAATTTTACTTTTAAGATAGCAAGGTGTTTTGTAGATCTTTCAGAGATTTTCTTATAAATGTCGAAACGACATTTTTTGTTGATTATTTCAGACTGATTTATAAAAATTCTTACAAGATGATTCCTACAAAGATGCGAATAAAAATGTGATTTTAGGACTATTTTAAATCGAAAGACTATTACGGGAGACTAATTTAGTTAAGTTTTAAGATAGAAAGGCGTTTTTTGATTTTTTAGAGACCTGTTTAAAAATGTCAAAACGATGTGCGAGACATTTAATTGCAATTTGAAGTGTGAATTTTTATAAGGATTATGATTGTTCGTTTCTTTTTTTTTACTGTTGATTATTTGAGACTGATTTATGAGAGTTCGTACAAGTTTAATTATTTTATAATAAATTAACAATGCAAATAAAAATATTTTATTATTTCGTCATTCCTACCAACAAAAAATCATTGCCAGTAACAAAAAAATCATTACCAGGTAATACATGTCATTACCGTCCTCTTCCATTTTTTCTAACATATTTTCACTAATTGTAACCCAGAACTCAAAATGCCTTTGCCACATAGCATCACTGCTTCGGCTATAGATTGATATTCAAGAGATAGAATTAAATTTAAAAAAGTTTTTATAACAATTACGAAAACTTGTTGAAATAATTGAAAACTTGGAGATCCACCCAGTTATGACTATTACCTTCTTTGCTTTATTATCCTATTTAAAATGAAATAATCTAAATGTCGCAAATTTAAGAGAGTAATGTAATTAATATATTAACTTTGTAAACACATTTTCTCCGTATGATCTTCAGCTACTATCATTCAATGTTAAACTGTCAACCCCTATGGTCAACCCATGATAATGGGATCGTAGTTATGGCACTACCAATTTACTCAGAATAAGGATAATTCTAAAGGACGATTACAACTATTTGAATTGTTCAAATCATTTACAAATGATTTAGTAGATAGATGGGTGTGCTTACTAGATACTAATAACAATTCTCAGTATATTGCGTAGTTATAGGTACATATTGTGAATTTAAAAAAAAATCTAACTGATCATAACTATAAACAAATTCAATATTAATAAATTAAATTGAATTGATTTTGTCGAATATTACAAACCTACTTAGAATACCAAGAGTAACATGATGAATACCAGAATAACTTAACAAATATTATCGTAAATAGAATATGATTGGGTTTTTTCCACAAAAAAATGATAGTGAAAGTTGACATCAAGATAAATTTTGTTCGTCGACTTTAGGGCCGAGTGTCTTTTTAAATATAATCGAATATTTTTCGTATTTTTTTATATTTGAAATTGTTCATATGTTTTGCATTGTATGAGGGTGTGTGTGTGTATGTGTTACTTACTTTGTACTTTGTACTACCAAGTACCTAAGTCAAAAATCTGAAAATAAATCACGGTAACAACCTGTAACAAGTATTAAATACTAAACTTTGTTTTACTTAAAAAAAACAAATAAGTGAAATAGATAATAATAAATGATATATATATGTATATATATATATATTTATATATATATATATATATATATATATATATATATATATATATATATATATATATATATATATATATATATATATATATATATATATATATATATATATATATATATATATATATATATATATTCTATAAATAGTAGATATGTAAGCAACCAAGATATTTATCTTATACCTGCGAAAGCTATTCTAATCGGTAAGCACACTTAAAAATAATTTTTAACATGAATATACCCTTAAATGTTCAATCTTTTATAAGCACCTAAAGGTGTACAGAAACCTCGTAGTGCGAGTTCTGCCCGTACTTATCAGGTTTTTATTTTCATTTTTGTGTTTTGAAAGTTTATGATGGATAAACAACAAGTTGTCACTTTTAGTTCTACTTTATTTTTGAATAAATCTTATTTTTTAGTTCACCAATAACAATAACGCAAAAAAAACACAAAATTATAATACGGCCTAACCATTATCTATAAATTACACATGACCTCCGAAGTAAATAAAAAACCACAGATTTACAATATACTAATAATTTTAAATCGATGTAAAAAAAATTGAGACATACTCTATATTTAACAGAGACCGTATTTTTTTACCAATTATGGACCATGATTTATATTTAAATTTTGAAGCAAGTGGGCAAAAGCTAATTTTTATTGTACATTTCGGTGCCTTTAGAAAGAGATGCCACGCGATAAGTATATCTGAAGTTATTGGAATACTTTTGTTGGTTGGATTTATTGGTCGTTTTTATTGACAATTTATTACTTTTATATATTATTGGTTAAATAGATACATTGACGTGTGATTTATATGCTAACTAAATATATATAATACGACCTGTTTGCTCAATTCTATAAAGAGCGGTTAACCAATAATTGAGTCACAGTTAATGATTTCTTAACGACATGTCATATTTATACCAAATCGCCCATTAAATGTTATTTGAAACGTCATAAACATAATTAAGCCTTAGTGTAATAAAATGAAATTCCTTATCATTTTATGATTATTAAATAAAATGCGTTCGCATAACGCAGCGAAATAGTTAAAATAAATTATTGTTACGACAATGTTTGATAAATAAGCAATGCATCCTATATTTGAAGTAACAATAGCGATAGCATTTTTATTTATATTTGAGTCGTTATGCGATATTATTAATTCAACCTTAAATATTTTATAGCAAATAGTGAAAAGTGTGACTTTTTAAACTCTCGGGAGCGTCACAGAATTTAATCTTCATTTACAAGTATGTTTATTTGTTTATATATTTTAAATAATACCTAATAAATTTAGCATCCAATAGATATATTATTTTATACAAAACATGAATATAATTTTGAATTTAAATTAACGATATATTGTATTAATTTGCTTTATCTTTAAGCTGTTAAAACTAGAGTTCCAAAAATATAAAATCAATATATTTCTATTCTTCTTTATAACCCAATAAATAAGACCCGAATGATCTTTGTGTCTCAGTTAAAAAGATATCTTTAAGTCTTACTTAAAAATATACTTTGAACCTCACTTAAAAAAGTATTTTTGAATTTCATATAAAAGTTATCTCGCTTTTCCAGTAATAAATTTTCTCATTTATCCAGTTTTAAGAAGTGTATATCTTGCTTATTACTCTCATTTATCACATTCGCAGTACTTATTAAAGTTCAAGTAGTAAGTTTTATATTTAGACATATTTAACCAGTAAACAGAAATATGTTATATGCATGTATATTAAAAAAATTAGGCAAAAAACATATTTACTCTATGCAAAAATATATACATACAAATGTTTTTATAGATAAAGATATTGTAATAAAATAGTATTCTAATAAACATTTTTTATTAACAATTTATAATTACTGGAATATTGAAATGCTTTTAGTTCAAGTTCATGCCTATTATCTTTCGTGACTTGAATTTATATTTGCTATTTGTTCTTAAAATCAAAATTAGTAGTATAAAACAATAATATGCGCTTATTTAAAAGACGACTGAATTTTTAAGCAAAATACCTTGGGAAGTCGGAAAAAATGTTACTTAGTTTTCAATTCCTTATTTCAGATAAAGACCTTTAAGTCAATGTCAGATTGACAATCTCAATCTGTATTTATAGCGTAATATGCTGTACTCCTTGAAATAAATGTAATAAAGAAAAAAATATTTCCAATTTAACAAATATTTGTATCTTATTTTTAAAATTATTTTAACTATCCGCACGATTATTATGAAAAGAGTAAGATAATATCTAATAACCAATTTGAAGGGACATTATTTAATATGAAGTTAAGATTACAACTTCAGTCTTCTTTAAATCTAATGAATCTTTTACGATAAAATTGTGAAAATGCGGAACTACTTTTCTGGTAAACTATTGCCAAATATCCACTTTGCCAATTGTATTTCGACTAAACGATGGAAGTCGTATACTTCAAACAAGAATAGTAAATGGCAAAGTGTCATCGGCCTTGAGGTTCACGCTCAGTTGACTTCAAAATCCAAGTTGTTTTCTGGCGCGGCAAATACGTTTGGTGCCCCCGTCAACAGTTGCGTAGCTCTATTCGATGCATCCATCCCGGGCACGCTCCCTGTCCTTAACCGGCGCTGCGTGGAATTAGCTGTCATGACCGCGCTATCTATGTCTTGCAAGGTTAATAAAATATCTTTGTTCGACAGAAAACATTATTTCTATGCTGATTTACCAGCAGGCTACCAAATTACTCAACAAAGGGCGCCATTAGCTACTGACGGCAAATTGCAATTTCAGGTGTGTTATTATACGTTTAATTCTGAATTATGCAGCATTTTTGTGTCAATAACTTAATAAGTGGCATTCCTCTAACCTAATTTTAAGTGATAGTCAATTTCTAACTTCTATTTTGAAATTTATAATACAGTAATTAAGTAAAAGTTGATTTTTATTTTATGGAATTAAATAGAAATTAATGTATTCAGGATTCTGTATTTATTTCTACTTTTATGTTAGTATACGTAGGTTATTTTTGTTACCCATTAAAAATAGTATATAATATTTAGAAGATATAAATGCATTAATACAAAAAAATTACATCACCCACTGGTAAAGAAACGTATTAAAAAAACCGTTACATACACCCTATATGCTATATAAGTACATCTTTGTAACTAATCTCCCAAACGCTGTCTGTAATATTGCTTAATTTCATGATTGAACAATGAGAAGGTAATTTTCCTTCTAGCAACCGTAATGCAGCTTAGGATTCAATTCATTGCTGCTACATGTAAAATTTTACTACAAAAAAACAAATTTGATATTTTTCTAAAATGATGGGAAAATGAAGTTCTGTATGAAAAAAAAGTGTTTTCTTTGTTTTATATACATTTTTATATCTGTGTAATCTTTTAGAATAAAATTATCAAATATTTTCAAAATAAACATGTTTTTCACGGAGCCGACCTATTATATTATTAATTTGATAGATAGCTATAGAGATTGAACTTTTCAAATTCCTTTTTTAAATAGTTCAAAAAAATTTGTAGAAGTAACCAAGGACTTAATAACACAAAAGACAGAGTTTTGTATGTAATTACACGGTGGCTGACACTACCAACTTTTTCAGAAAAATGTAGATGGCTGAATTTCCATCAACTCAAAGCGTATAACAAGAGACCTAAAAGCCCTCTATCCTTGTCAGCATATGTTCAGTCGTATGTTTTATACTTTTTTCCATTACTTAGAATGTTTCCATTCATAATATCCGGATCTTCATGGGTAATATTCGGGTCAGCAGGAGCCAGACCTAGCCTCTTTGATTTTTTTATAGAACCAATTTTTTTAGGATACATGTGTTAAAGTATCATATATTTTCGCCAAATATGGTCATTTGTCTGCCATTGGTGTTGCATGTAAAGGATCAGTTGTTAGCTTTTAAAGTCTATAACTTTACATTTATGAAAAAAGAAAAACATTACAGCAAATTGCATTATTGATGCGTTACAATTAAAAAAAAATAAAACAAAATCAAATTATCAATTAGATCATCAAAGAAATCCACATGTGAAATTTAATGCTCTTGTGGATATAAAGAAAATTAAAATTTATATATAAATACAATTTTTATAGATAAAGCATATAAATTTTATAGTGAATTTGTAAATTAATTATTTAATATATTTTTTGTTTAAAATTCTTATCCACATACGAAAAATTGTATGACTCTTAATATGTATATAATGTTTATGTGTAATTATTGATATTGTAGTGATAAAGGATTTTATTATCTGCTACGATAAAAAAGGAATCTGCAGACTTTTATATACTGAAATAAATTTTGTTTTAGGTGTTTCAATTGGGTAACAAGAAGCCATATTTGAAAAGCTCAAAAATTAAGCAGATACAATTAGAGCAAGATAGCGGAAAGTCATTACATGATGAGGAAATGAACAAAAGTTTGGTCGACCTAAATCGTGCTGGATCACCACTCATTGAATTAGTTTTCGAACCAGATCTAAAGGTTAAATTGTTTTTTATTTACTTTTTATTTATGTATCACCAGCTGCTATCTGTGATTTCATCAGTGTAAAAATTTATTTATTATTTTCTCGTAATACTATGAGGATTATAAGTAACCAAATAAAATGTAGCATTCATATATGGCAGGAAAGTATGAACTTCCAAATAATCAAAGAATTTTTAAAATAGGTAGAACAGGTATTTTACACTAAAATTACAATATGAGTCGACACTGTTGTAAAATTTTTTCATTCTTTTGTTTATAGTCTTGTTCAAATATTAATTCCAATTTTTAATATGTTTTCTTTAATGTAAAAGAACTGAGTTACAAAATCCTTCATTGTGGTGATTAAACACCAATTATATATCTAAAACAATAAAGACAAAAAAATTTACATTAACACTTAAAGACTCATTTACATAATCTGGCGGCTTGAGAAAGGATATTTACTAGTTGTAAAATCAGTAATACATGAAACCGCTGCTTATAGTGTGCAACAAATTTCTAGCTTGTTTGTGTAAACTATTCACATAAACTTTGCCGAAATTATAATTAAAATGAAAATATTGAACACATGCAATATTTGTTTGGTAATCAATTTCATTTATTGTGTATTATTAAAATTATGTCAAATCAACATTAACATATATTAGTATTGTTACAGTGTTAATTAGGATTTCATGCATAGACCAGTAATACCTTCTAAAGTTCCTGACACATTGATTCCTCCGTCATTTCCAAAATGAGTAAAAATACCCAACTTAAGATCTATTTAATATAAATAATTGAATTGACTCCCAATGATAAATATGACAATTAAGACTGTTGTAAATTAACATGTCCTAGAAAACAACTATATCTTTTTAATGAATTGTGACAAACTATCTCAATAAACCGATATTGTAGGGATGACAAAAATGTCATTCGTTGCTTTTATTCATGAATATTGCCTTAAAGCCACTTCTCGACTGTCTTTAAAATAATATGGCATCACACATAGAATGTTAGAAAATATCGTTGTACTTTAGTAATTAGCTCTATATAATAAAATCTACAATAAAATATTTATATAGCTTTGGATATCTCCTATTCCTTGTTCATTTGGGCAATTGACAAAGTCATGAAACTTTGAACTTAATGGTCTGCAAATAAAACAAAGGGGCTAACATGTTATTTTCTAACTAGCTTTGGCTTCTTTAGAAAATATAATTAAGTTAATTGTATGATTCATACATCTAATACCACATATTATAAAAGTTATGAAATAAACTTTTTTAAATTAAATTCTTTTAGCTACTGCGTGGTGTGTGAACAAATAAACAGGCACACATATCAAAAACAATCATTTTTGTTCTGTTACTACTGTATTCTTCAAACATCTTCAATGTACAGACCGGCCAATTCTACAGTTTTATTATCCTAAATAATGTAATGCTAAAGTATGATTTGTCCTTTCACGTCTCAATGACGCAAAGGATTGGAGTGATTTTTACACAAAGATAACTGGGAGGGTCGGAAAATGACATAGGATACTTTTATCACTGCAAAATTCTTGTTTAAAACTGAAAAAGTACGGAAAGTGAATAAGGAAGCAGTATTGCAATGAAGCAATGGGTTGATGTGATTTTATGAATCCTTACATATGCAATATCAAGGAGCAACAGGATCACTCAGTTTAATCCGTAATTTAGAGTCCTACCTATAATATTATAACTGCAAAAATGTGTTTGTTTGTCCTTTTTTCACTTCACAGCTGAACAATGTAATATAACGTAGATTATTTTTATGCCGTAAAACCTCATTCCAACAATAATATAGTCAGTCCTAAATTATATTATAAATGTGAAACTGTGTTTATTTATCCTTCTTTCATGGTTCAATGGTGCTACGGATTGACGTGATGTTTTGGAAAGAAATGGTTGGCGGGTTGGGAAATGACATAGGCTACTTTCCGACCCGGGAAATTATATCCTAACTAATATTACAATCCCAAATAATACTGTAAATGCAAAAGCGTGTTTATTTATCCTTCTTTCATGTTGCAATGGAACTACGGATCGACATGATTTTTCGCACAGAAATAGTTGGTTAACCGGATAAGACACAGGCTACTTTTAATTCAGTAAATCTCAACGTTAGTAATATTATTATCCTAATTAATTTTATAAACACAAAAATGTGTTTGTCTATCCTTCTTTCATGACGCAACGAAGCTATGGATCGATGTGATTTTTTGCGGAGATAGTTGGTAGGGAAATGACAGAAGCTACTCTTCATCTCGGAAAATATCATTGTAACTAATATTATAATCCCAACTAATATTTTAGAAGCAAAAATCTGTTTCTTTGTTCATCTTTCAAGTCACAATGGAGCAATAGATCCACATAATTTTTTGCATGGAGATAGCTGGTGAGCCAGAAAATGACATAGGTTACTTTTTATCCTGGGACATCTCATCTTTACTAATATTTTAAATGTGAAAAAACGAATGTCTTTTTTTTCTTTCACATAAATTCTTATTATATTGCCTTTGGGAAAATTGTTATTTGAAGCAAAAAAGTACACAATAGGAATAACGAAGTAACATCGCAATGGAGTCACAGATAGACGTGATTTTTGAAACACTACATATGCAATATAATGTAGCAACAGAATCACTCATAATACTACATCTTCTCAGAGTTTAGAGTAAACTTAACAAAAATGAATGAATATTCGTCTGTCCATTTGAAATTACTAGACAGATTTAGATGGGAATTTCACTATTGTATTTGTTTAAGCCTCCAGAAGAATATACTCTGTGGTCTTATGAAGTATGTGGATGGTTCTACTTTAAGATATTTGCTGGTAGAACAGTGGGCATGACGTAAATACTTTAAATTTAATCTTATACAGTATTTTATTATTCAATTATGCTGTAATATAATATGAATGGGGGAGAGATATTTGGTTTATTAAAGAAACACATTCCTTTTTTAAGAATCAACTTTAATTTAATAGTCTATCAAACAATGATTATAAAATATTAAATTTTAATTTTTAAACAACCTTTTCCTAATAATAAAATGAAAGGATTACACTTCTTCAGCATATTTAGTTTGATAATTTGATAAAAATCAACATAAATAATTGCATCATTCTCGGTAAGAGAGTTTCTCTTTTTTGTTTCAAACTCTTTGTAGCATAGAGTTACAATCCCTTTAAAGACATTTTTCATTATACCTATTGCAACAGATTAAACTCAGGGGACCCATATGATGTATCACAGATATTATCTTCACTTGATGTAGACAATTCATGATTAAATTGATGTTAATGTGTGTGCACACAAGTAATGTCATGATTGTCGCAGTTTGCCTAGACGACCCAAAATGGTCGGAGCTTACAAAATAATCGAAGGACCCAAAACGTTCGAAGCTCATGAAATTTTTTTACCTTAGTATTTGGAGTTTGCTCTCAAGGTCATTTTTTTAGTCTCTGGAATAATTTTTTATAATATTGCCTTATAGATTGATAGTAGATTGAAGTTTGGTTATAAAGTTTTTGAGCTACCTGTTTTTTATCATCAAATTTCTTGCCCTCCTTGCACAGATTGACTTTTGTTATCTTGCTTGTGTTCCCTTGCTAACATTTTCATCAGAAGGTTAAAGAGGTTTATTATCCAAACTAGAAGAAGTTACGGGAAAATTACTTATATCTTGAAGTGTTTAATGACTTTGCCGTTGTCTCTTCATAATTTTCAAATTTTTAATTTTTAATTGGTTTCTGTTTTATTTTTGTTGTATGCACAACGGAATTTTCGGAATCATTTCTTACCCGTTGGTATTGTAATATCTCTGCTAAATACTTTTTTTCCCAGATGTTCTTCACATGTTAGTTGTTTTCAGGCTGCCCTATTCTATAAAAAAATAAATATTTTGTTAAAAGCTTACACTTCTACTAAGTTAATAATGAAAAATGAATGCATAACGTATTAAAGTTCTACAGTATATCTATCACCAAAATAACATACCTCTGATCTTACATTTCTGTATCTCCCTTGGATGTTATATCTTTACTCTGGTTTCCTACGAGGCAGGGAAGAAACTTTTTCATTAGAAAATAGAGATAAATCGCACCAGGCTTATACTAACTACATATCAAAACCATTGTGTTCAGATTTAAACTTGCAGCGACAAGTACACAAAAGTAATATTTGAAGGATGTGAAAATACCCAGAGATGCAGATGCAAAATATGGGGGAAAAAAGTTATGCTAGTTCTTTTTTCTGAAAATGTGAATTATAAGTTATTTTGATGATGCAGTTACAATCATTACTTATGCTAGTTTATAAAATAAATGCAACTGAACTATTTAAATGAGCTTGATGTATATAAATTCCTTAATTTACTGACAGGATAGTAAAGAGACAAGCCAGGGGAGACACTATGTGGGTTTTTATTGTGGCCGTCGAGAGTCCCTTTTAATGTAGAATCACCCATACATTTATAAATATCATGGGTAAAATAATAAATACTATTGAATATATTTGACGTTAATTAGGCGTCTCTTGTACCACTGTGCTGAATCCTGGGGCATCTTGGTCAGCAACAACACTTGTATGTTGATTGTCTGGACTGCAACATGACTGCTCATTGTGTGATGCTTCCATTATAAAATCTACATCTGTAAAAACTTGTGGATTGAATGAGTAAATACCTGTAGCACGAAAACCGTTCACTGCAATTTTCTCTGTGGTGGACTTAAGATATGCTCGGCCAAAAAGCCCTGCAATATCGTAGGCTTAAGCAAAAGTCTTTCAGAATGAAAAAGAAAGTTGCGAATCTCCTCGCTGTAATGACTCTTAAGTGCGCCCATGGATGTCTTATCTAAAGGCCGGAGTTTGTGCATCATATGAGGAGGGAGACTGATAATAGTGACTTGATTTTGCGGGCCAGCTCTCTTATTTCTAAATTACGAGTGTGACTGTAATGTCCGTCAAAGATGAGCAGCATCGAAGAGGCCTCAGTTGGGTTCGTTTTTTCAATAAAATTACTAAACCATTCAGTAATCTAATTAAATATACCTATCACTCCAGGTGGTGCACTTTTCATCAAAAGATCCATAAAGTTTTTTCTAGGGAAAATCATCATAGGTAGTACAAAGATACCCGATGCACTCATGCAACAAACCAGAGTACATAGTGAAACTCATTCTGCAGCAGTCAAAGCTCTTATCTGCTTCTTCCGTTTTTTCCCCACCACTTGTGATATTTTTGACTGCACAATTGTGAGCCCCATCTCATCTATATTGAAAATCCTGTCATAAGGATAATTCTTTTTTATCAATTCAGATTTTAAAATATTAAAAAATTCTTTAACTGCTTCACGGTTAAAACCTTGAGTACAAGCATACCCATTGGTCTGCCTAGTGACAAATTGTCTTTATGTCGTTTCAAAAAGTGATCCAACCAAACACGTCCTGCTACTTCATTTCTGAATTTATTTTCAATGTTGTTTTGACAGCCAAGTGATACGCCATTTTTCTAACATCCATTCTAGTAAGTCCTTAGTATCTAGACTCCACAAACAAAATATACTCTATTAACTTTTTTCCAGGACAGGTGGAAGTACGGGTTTTATACCAAGGAGTTTATGCACAAGTAACTAAAGATTCTTGACTGTCCTTCACTAATCGTTTAAGCATGAACCTTGGTACAGAAAACATTTTTACAGCTTCTTTATAGCCTACGACCTTTGTCTTTACAGCTTCAATTGCTTGTTTCATTTGATCAGAATCCCATATTTTCCTTTTCACATTATACTAGATGACATGTTTCTAAATTATAAATTTGTAAAGGGGCCAAAATACCTGCAGGGGCCACATTACCACCTTCTCCTCTAATACTAATCAAAAATTCATGCTACTAGGATGGTGAAGAAGCAGCTGCTCTTATAAAGGAACTCATATTAATACTGCAGACGATAGGAACATGTTCTGGTCGAATGGAGGAAGGTGCATTAAGAGTTGATGCAAATGTCTCAATTAACAGACCCAACGAACCTTTAGGAGTTAGAACAGAAGTAAGTATTCTGTGTAAAGCAGAACAACTTTTTATCAAACAACTCCTGAACTTTATCATACGTTTTTGTATCATTCAGTTGTACCTTTACAGCTATGTACACAGTATAATAAAGCTGCTTCTAATGAATCTGCACGATGCAAATAGAAGTCAGAATAGTTTGTACAGATTTAAGTGTCTCTAATCTGATTTCTCAAGTTTCGAGAATTCTTGACTGCAAATTCTTAAACTTTCTCAAGTCAAGAAATTTGTAAAACATAAAGAATGTAAAAATTAGAAAGTGCAATTTGCAATCAATAACATTTATTATGTATTTTAATAAATTCTAATCAAATTTACAAAAATACCTTACTGTCAACTCAATCATTAACTGTTATTATTTAGATTTGCTCAAGATATCAATATTATGTTTATCCAAAATGATTTAGTCTTTTAATTAAACACTTCATTGGAACCATTAATAATTAATCTTATGCTAATTAGTGCAAATTAATTAATTAGTTTAAAGAGAATTTAGACATGGACCTTCTTCAGATAAACCAAGCTAATTAACACAATTCAAAAAAGCAACAAAACTATATTATCTGAGACATCAACATTAAGTCCTATATCACATTTACTTTGTACTGTGATTTGAATGAATTAGTAATAAAATATGATTTTGAAAATACAAGAACATTTATTATGTCATCTGATAATTAATTTCGTATCTTTGATACAATGTTTCCAAATAATAAAAAAACACATTAATTTACTATTGAATTTGGCTACATTTTTGTACAAGTTTTCTAGGTTTGGAGTTTATTTATCGGTGTTTGAAATAGCTGAAGATCTTTTTTCATCAAACTTTATTATATGAGATTCATTGCCGCTGTCAGCAGAAATAGCTTTTTTTAGTTGATAAACAAAATTTGTATATATATGTGATAAACAAAAGATGTATTTGAAGATGTATATGAGGTTTTGGTTTTTCATATTAATTTCTAATGGTGTTGCTTAAATGCTTGTTAGGAGAGTAGAGATAAATAATCTATTTCGTCTTTTATTAATGTAATTTTTTACAGATTAAAAAAATATAGCTGCCAAATCATTATTGTTGCTGCCAATGCATTATGATCTCTGATATCAGAATGACAAAATATTTTTTTAATAGTGCCTTTTTTCACCTATAGTAGATATTACCAGCAAGAAGTTAATGTAGAAAACCTTGAGACCAATCATTTTCATTATGGAATTCCAACTCATCCTCACATTTAATAATAATTCAACTCATTCAATTTTTCTTTTGGGTAATTACATTGTGGCCAACATAATATGGTAGTTGACACATTCTACATTTTGATATTTTTTGTAGAATATTGTGAAATATAAGTCAATTAAAAACCAGTCTTGAAAAAAATTTAAAATTTGATCGAAAAATAAGCCAGTTGTAGGCTTCTAAATTTGAAAATACGGATAGAGTTGTGTATATCCCTGTCTCTTTTCCTCTCGTAGAATAAAATGTGCAATATTAAAAATGACCTCATAACACAGTATTGCCGTCCTTCTCTAAGGTTTAAATTTAAACTTTAATAACTCGGTCACTTTTTAAGATTATTAAAAAAAAATTTCACTCTTCATCAGCTTGTGCCTTGAAATTATGATTAATGAAATGAAAAAAATTTAGTCAAACACCCAATGTTCATACCGTTTCCAACCCATGAATTTGCTTTTTTATACTAAAAACTTGCCAATATCTTCATTTTTTTTGTTAATTTATTTGTATAGGCTAAGAAAATTTAATCAACAAAATATATCAATAATTAATTTTTATATTAACTAAAAACATAAAATTAAGTACTGTGAGCAACATAACAAAGAAGTACCTCATGAAAACTAACCGTACAGGTTAGTTATACATTAAATTAAAGCAATTTTTCTGAAAAATGCCATTCAATAAACTTAAATTTGTGACTCTTTCAAACCACAAGTAATATATTTTTAAATATTTAATGTTATTATATGTCAATACAAATCCAAAATACTCTATTTAATGAATTTGTAAAAAAAACTGGGGTGACCAACGTAGCGTATATTGTGTGTCAAATATTGTGCCTTTTTTGAACAAATTTGTTATTCTTTTTCTATCATCAGCATCAATATTAAAACGTAAGTTTCCAATTAGGTTAATAGAGCCACACAAAATAAGCTGTATGTCAACCATTTGGATGTCGTTTTGATTTGGCTAGTCAAATCCATCACGACTTTCCTGTAAAAATGTCATTTTACAAAGTCATGTGAAACAACATGTCAAATGTACTACTTATCATCGTAATAAACAGCATAGTATTTTTCTAATTCAAGTGTATCATGTATGACAAAAATATCTTGTTGCTTCCTCGAGTAATATCTTTTGCCAAAAGGCATCTCCCTCATTAACAAAAGTATTTATAAACATATTGTCAACTCTATCGATGGGGTGAGCTGATTGTAATCTTTTGAAGGGTGCCACATCATCAAAAAAAAATTCCCACTTCAAAACTCTTATCTCCAATTTCTTTCTCTTTTTGACATAAAGGCATTGTATATTCAAATTTGCTAAACTTACTTCTGTAAACATTTTTTACTGTCATTTGTCTCTGCAAAATTTATTTTCCACTATATAATCCTTAGTTCCATTCGGAAAAGACATTCAAAGTAGATATATACCTATTTTTAAAATGAACTATAGCCCCATTTCTCCAAATTATTTTGAATAATAATATTAAAATTTGTCTACAAGTCATCAATTTATAATTCGTTGAAACTTCTGAAGATGTAAGTTTTTTGGTATTGGACACTATGCCTATATCATCATGATATCATAGGAAGCTTTGCTGTAGTGCGCAACATCATTGTAAATAGTCACTGCGGGCTCATCAGTGGGCGGCCATTACTTCATTTTGGTGAATAATTTGGAAAGTTCACGTAAAATCTGTTTGGAGCTAAATTTCATTAGATTTCTAAGCTCTTTTGCTTTCTAAGCTCTTTTGCTTTCAAAGCTCTTTTGCTTTCTAAGCTCTTTTGCTCGCCATACAATATTTTACATGTGATTCTTCAAAACAGTTAGATAAATATCTGAAGATATTTTATCTAACTGTTTTGTTAGCTGATTTCTTAAGGGTTCTTCATACAAACTTTTTGTCTCTAGTCTTCCTAAATTCCACTGCTAGACTTCAATTTGTTTTGATAAAAGTTTATCTTTTGAAACTTTCTCAAACAAAAGGAAACATTTTTCATATTTTTGCTTTCTGCAGTCAGCTGATTTTCAATTACAAACAACGAGTGATAATAAATCATTCACACTTTTGATGTTATCCTCCCATTTGCATTCACGCAATTAAAAACCGAAATTTTGACAATGGAGGCAACAACACACTTCATGGATTTTGGATTTTACTCTTTGTACTTCTATTTGTCAAAACTCACAAAATTTTAAAAGTCTAATCTGTATGTTGGGATTTTCAGTTTCAAAAAGCTTATATGCTTCCTTCAAATTGGACATCAGCAGACGTTTCTGTAAATTTATTTTCTTATTAGTGTTTGTATTTTTAAAATATTTTGCATATTTTTTTGCTGGAAAGAGACTAAACATTTCATTCTTGCAATAAGATTCTTTAACTAGATCCTTCACTTCTCAGGAATTCCCTTTTTCTGAATAATAGCATTTTGATTTGCGGTTGGAAATTCCTTAACCTGAACCTGCTACCTTTCCAACAAAAGCCATTCTTTTTCTAGGGTTTTGAAGCAAAGCAAGCTTAATATATTTTAAAGATTTCTCAAAAAGCTTCAGGGATTAGCTAGGATAAGGATTAATTAAAGGAACTAATACATATGATTGTGAATTCTGTTTCAACATGTTTTACACATTCTGAGCTTTGCTAGTTTATTCTCTTTTTCTTCCGCTATCCATCTCATTTCTTTTTTATTCTCAAATTTTTCATAAAATCTTTAGCTTTTTCTCTTTATTCACAGATTTTGCAATGTAAAATATATTATTGAATATATTTGGCGTTAATTTTGTAGAAATTCATTATTCACAATTAAATTAAACTACGTGATGTAGTATTATTTCTACTTTCTTTAATTTCTTTACCACGACCTAGATTTTGTTGTATTACAACATCTTCAGGTGGGATATTAGCAAAGATAGCATCTTTGCTAATATCCCATCTGAAGATGTTGTAATTGAAGAAAGTAGAAATAATACTACATCACGTAGTTTAATTTAATTGTGTAAAATATATTAAATTATTCCTCGAGTTCTCAGCATTCTTTTTTGAAAATGAGCAGACTTCTCGAGTTTTCTCGCTGTAAGAAATCTCAACCAGCAAACTCTAAAAGGTGCCAGTGCTGTAGGTTTGAATATAACAAGTTCAACTACACAACAGTAAATAAAGTGATCGTAAAACTCTTCAAAAGTTATCTTAGGTACCTACACATCGCAGCAAGCATAAAATATATTGACATTAAGGATACTCAATGTGAAAACCATTTAGCATCACTCGGTTATTATTGACTATAATTAGAGAAAAACAATGATCAAACATTTTTTGTACGAGAACACAACAAAATTACTCATTTGGGTGAAACAGAATATAGATTGTCAACATTTATGTATACTTCAATACTAAAAGTAAATCTATATTACATTAGTGATTTAACTTAAAACCTGTTGAGTCTAACCTATGCTTATGATATTTTATGGTACGTATCTTAACTATATAATCGTATACAAAATATACCACTACGAAATATACATAGCATCTATGGCACGTAGAAAATAATACATCATTTGGAGACAATAAATGTGGGCGGTGGATATACTAATTTCTCTGGGCTACCAAAACTTTATGCTCACTAAAATATCCAACAAAATTGAGGAAATACTGGCGACAAAATATCAACCTATTATGAACTCTTGTAATATTGATTAATTCGTCCTTATTGCTAACTATGAGCAGCAGCAATACAACTAAAAGTCTTTATACCAATCTTATTTCTCTTATTGCCCAACGGACCATATCAAAATAAGGAACAAACAGATGAATTTTGGTCTTCCTCATATAATGTTAGTGTTTTTATCCCTTGTTTGCTTTATTTTATATGCAAAATAGTCCGGGGCTGACTACAATACATTATAGGAATCGCAAAAGGATAAAAATGTTTTATACTAACATATTAAAAGATTATGTGTATATATGTTAGCATATTTCTATGTGACAATATCAGTACAAAAAACGCCAAATGTAATAACCATATTAAATAAAAGGAATAAAAGTGAATCATTTTTTTTTATTGTAATGTGAATAATTACTCTAGCAAAGTGTTGTTCGTAAATTATATAATCATATTCTAGAAACATCTAAATCACTTCCTAGTCTGTTTAGCCGAAAATTATGCTTACAAATTATAGAATAACAAAAATTTGCAGATCAAAAATATTGGTTCCATACGAGGAGTTGCAGCAGCCATTAAGCATGAGATAGAAAGGCAGATCACATTGAAGGAGAGTGGAGGCCGAGTGGTAAACGAGACCAGAATGTGGGATGCAGGAAGTAAAACCACAATTGTCATGAGGGACAAAGAGGTAGTTCAGGATTATAGGTTAGTTTTAACATAATTTCTTTTTCTATTCGACAAGTAAGTAGGATATTTTATATTTTTCAACAAGTAGAATTTGTATTGTTACTTAGTTTAGTCAGTAGCTTGTTTAAAATTAATTAAAACTCAGTTGAAAAAGTATAATTTGATTTATGTTAATTGTAGCATTATACTTCTAAATATCCTTATAGCTTTTTATTAAATATGAAAAAATTCAAGTTTTTCATATTTGTTTTATATAATGCAATATTTACAGACTGGATTTTAAAATTATAATTACTACCACATGGAATTATATATATCTGGACATGCAAATGTTAATTATGTATGAGTACTCATTTAAAAATCCCATATTACACTAAGTTATAAAAAGGCCATATTTTGTACTGTATCAAAATTGTTCTTAAGAAATTCAGTAAAATGGTAATTTAAAAAAAAATTATGTTTCAGAAATACTTGAGAGAAGTTGATTTACGGACTAATGAAATGTACAACCATTCTTATATTATACATAAATAAAAATTATGAATTATTTATTATTTTAAAAACATCACCTTCAGGTGCGTAGTGCAAGACCATCGCTTGTAGCGAACAGCGCCTTTATGCGGTTTTCGTCAACTTTAAACCCATTTATGGACTACGCATATTAATTAATGCATTTACGCATTTCGTATACACTCTTTATATCCTTCTCCAAATTGTTTTCAACAATAATCTAATAATATGTGCTTCTGTCATGGATGAATACAAAGCCTGCTATGATATGAAACTGTCATCAATTGTTCTTAATTATTTTTTGGAAAATTTTATGTAGAAAGAAAATTAAAAATATGCAAAAAATTTTGATCGTCAAGTTGTACATTCTAACTCAAACAAAAAAGTTGAGGAAACTTTTTTAAATTTTCAGATATTATAAGCCTTTTGGTGTGCAATAGAAATTTGTTTAACATTTTTAACTATCAAATTACACATATCTGACAGAATTATAAAATTTAACATCATTGAAAATATTAAATGTTTCACGAATTAAGTATTCAATGTCATAAGGGTTAAGATATGGTCCTTGTTTCTTTGCAAACACCCAATTCATATTCAGTGAAATTTGTCACTCGATATAAGACAGATGGAAGGAACTAATAGAGTTTTACTTAGTACGGCAACAGAAATTGAAGTGCAGTTAACCTATTTAAATGTCTTATTTAATATAACACTGCCAACATATTTGTTAGGTATATTTATAATTTTACTTATGAGGGCATGCATACTGTCCACTCCCCTTGAGTGTGGCCCTTGTGTAAAAATGGTTATACTGTAGAACACAGCTATATTTAGTAATAAATCAGCCATATTTGAATTATGGTTTTGGGCTGTACAACCATTATGTATATACAGTATTATCCTGTTGGCTTCTCCAAGCCAAGGATGTGCATTTTCTTCAATAAATTTGCAAATTTTGGGTGCAAATTCATCGCTTCCAATACCACCCTCAATTTTGTTCCAATGAAAAAATAATTTTTCATGGTTGATATTTAAATTACAAATGCCAGCTTGCGCACTTTTAAATTTCATTCTTTAACAAATTCCATTTTGGACTCATCAGAACTTCTTGTGTAAGAATTCCATTGTAAAAACAAATTTCTCATTTTATTTTTTGACATCATGCTTTTTCAAAATTCTTTAAATATATAAATCATATCTTTTCCGTATTTTCAGCATTATATGAACTGCACAACTCCTCTTTGTTCTTTTAAATATTTATATAATTTTCTTATTTAGGTGCAAAGCAGCAAGAAAATAGGGACACAATAGGGATTTTACCATTCTAGACAAACTAATCATCTTGTAAAATGTGTAGAAGGCTTGTTTTGGTGGCCTTTCTGGTTGTAAATATAATTAAAAAACTTTGCTATCTACAGTAGCAGTTTTCTATTACCGGCAATGAGTTTACAAACTCCACTAACCACTTGAGATTTTCTGGATTTAAACTGGTATTTCTATATTTATTCTTTCTTCTATATGTTTACTGAGCTTCTCCTAGATTTTCTTTATAATTGCCGATTCTGCTATTGACAGTATTTAAATAAATGGTATTATAAAATTTTGTTAGCTTTTCATCCAATTGTAAGTGATAGATCTATGTTGCATTTCTTCTTGAATTTGAATCTTCTTTTCTATCTCTTACCTTATTTCAGTAACACACTACTTTGTTTTACAGTATTTTGCATGTGAATTATTTTCAATTTCCATGTCATTTTCCAGAGTTGGGTAAATCTGTCTTTTCTATCATTATCTCTCAATGTTCTCGTTTTATGTAGACTTTATTAGATATTTTGGACATTGTTATTAGATGCAGAATATATACACATAGGTTTTTTGTTTCCGCTTTTTCTAATCACCTCATAAGCCACGCATCACCATACTTCCTTCACTTTTATATGGATATTCATGTCCCCTTCTGTGTTTTGTACTATGTTTCGACACTAAAATAACATCATCTGAGCTATAATCGGAATAAGTCTGAACTGTCATCAATTATATTCCCAACGAAATCAAGAAAACTTATCTCAATACCTCTGATGTTATTTACAATAATTACGAGAGAATCTTAGAATGTTAGACAAAAATAATTCTGCGTTCTTTCATTTTACTTTTAACTTTACATCAATTGGTGGAACATTTTCATAAAGTTCAAATCCATTGTTGTATTTGGTTAGAGGTAAATCTAAAAAATCAATCTTTATATGTTTGGGTGTTTTGTTACCAATAGTTGAAAGATAGCCTTGTGGCTGAAAATCCTTTATTAAGGACAAATTATACTTTGAACTTTCACAAGACAGTGTCTACGAGTTTAATGACTTGGTTCTCTTATGTAATTACTTTACTTCTCACCTGTTTTAGAGTTTCTGAAGCTAAATTCAATAACTTTTTTTGTTCATTAATAACTGCAAATAAAAGCATATTTTTATTTGATGCAAATTTCATAAAAGTTAGCTCATTTATTTGTGTTTAAAACCACCACTAAATAGTGAGATTATAAGTAATTCATAACTTCTTGTGTTCATCATATCAGTGAGAACAGAAAATATATAAATTATACAATGTTATAACTAAAAATGAAAAAATTCTAAGGTAAAGAAAAATTACCAAATTACAAGATTTACGAATTAAGCCATCTAAATGTTTTTAGACAGAAAGAAAAGTAATAATTCAAAAGCCTAAGTTCGCTAGGGATTCTTTGAAACTTATTTGTATTAATTACTCCCATGTGCTGAACCTTTATTTTCTATGATTTCTCATTTGGCCGTACATTCCTGCTGAGTATGTTCACAACTTTAGAAAAATTTTTATTTGTAGAATTTCTATCGTGGAATGTATATGTATGTTACACGTGCCGGAATTTTATTTCCCACTAGATTATGTTATACAATCTATATGAAAATTCCCATTAGAGGATATCAACTAATGAAAATCACAGTGTAGTCAAAATTACGTGTAGTGACCACACTGTTTTTATGTGTATGGCTTTGCTTGAGCATGAACAAAAACCAGAAATGTATTTCAATTAAAATAGATTAACTATGCTGCAATTTCTTTTGCCATACCAAGTAAAACTCCATTGGTTCCCTCCATCTAACCTTATATCGAGTGCCAATTTTTCAAACTCTAGTAATTATACATAGATAAACTAAATTTTTTCCCTACCTTTATCTTTGTATCAATACAGTAAAATTTGGATTTTACCTGGTTTTGTTAGTAATATTTTACTAAAAGAAAATAAATTATTTTATTATACAGGTATGGTATATGCTGTCCCATAAGGAATGGACCAACTAAATGTCGGTGATAGAGGTGTTATTACACATAAGAAACAATCGATTTTATTATCCTAGGCCTAATAGTTTTAGAGATATGATTTTTTAAATTTTTGTTTCCGCGCATGAAAAAAAAAATTTTATTAAGTGTTATTACTATTTCTACTCTTTTATTGTCCAAGACCTTTAAGAGAACATTTGTCTTTCTAATTATAATGTTAATCATTCCTTATTATTAGCAACATAAAAAATAAGTGCTGAGAAATGTGCATTTTTTTAATTACAAAATATTTTAAGTTATTTTTTTACAGTTTTAAGTACAAAACATTTTAAGTTATTTTTTCAAGTTATTTTTGTACAATGCTAGTGTAAAAAGAATGTATAGGAACTCTGTAGAACTTTAATTCGAAAACATCTACAATTCGCACAGATTCCAAAAAGGTAACATTGTTACAATTAATTCTATAAACATTAGAAAAATACCTGCTTTATTGAAATAACTTCGCATTCGCAGAAATTCTTACGATCAAAAAGCTAGGGGAATTTTTTTTATTACAGTTTTGAGCATTTACTTTAATAAAAAAACATAATAAATGCAGTATGGTCATATATACTACACTTGTTTTATTTTACCATGATCGAAAAAATAATCAATGGTATGGGTTTAGGGATAAAAAAACATTCGTTATGAAATTACTTAGTACCAAAAAATTATACCTTTTTGGAATCTGTGAATTGTAGATGTTTTTAAAGTAAACTTCCACAAGGTTGTCATACATTTTTTTTACACTAGCATTGTTCAAAATCACTTCTAATATTTTGCAATTAAAAAAATGCACATGTTCCAGCGTTTCATTTTTATGTTGTCAATAATAAGGAATGAATAACATTTTAATTAGGAGGATCAATATTCTCTTAAAGATCTTGGACAATAAAAAAGCAGAAATAGTAATAATACTTAATAAAAAGATTCTTTTTCATGCGCAATAACATAAATTAAAAAAATCATAGCTCTAAAACTATTAGGTCTGGGATAATAATATTTATTATTTCGTATGTATAATATCTATCATCACCAACATTTCATTGGTCCACTCCTTACGATGGAACATCTGTATAATAATTTTTAATATATACTATCGAAACTTTATATTTACCATTGAAAAAATTTGTTGTAATTATTTATTATTTATTTTATACAAAAGCCCATAAATGTATGTGCTAAAAATTGTGATGCATCTATAGATTGACAGATAGATAAAATTAATGAAATTAGAAAAGACTTAATGATCTCTTCTGTCCTTTCAAAATTATTATTAGAAACTTACAAAATAAAAATAGTTTTAGTCACTTTATTATATATATATATATAAAACTTTTTGTAAAAGGTAAATTAATATAAACATTTTATTAAACAAATTTATTTCAGGTTTATGCCGGAACCAAATCTACCTCCATTGAGATTTAATGTTGATGATTTAACAAATTCAGACCTGATCAGTGTGCCATCCTTGAAAAAGAATATACCAGAACTGCCAGAGCAAACGCGACAACGTTTAATACAAAAATACAAACTTTCACTTGATTCTGCAATACGACTTGTCAATGAACCAAAACTTTTAATATACTTTTATGAACTTATTAATAATAAAACCAATCTTGAACCAAAGAAAATAGTCAACATTTTAATAAATGAATTAGTCACAAGCTTAAATAAAAATAACATTGATTTAGGAGTTTGTACAATAAAATCTGGTTTTATCGAAGAAGTACTCCTCATGCTGTATGAAAATAAAATTAATTTAGAAACGACTGAATTAATATTTGACGAATATTTTAAAAGTAAAACTAAAAAAGCATCACCAAGAGAGATTGTTGAGCAAAATGACTGGTTACTCACAAGTGATGAAAATATCATAACACAAATCTGTATGTCGACTCTAAATGAAAATCCAAAACTGGTCAGGATGTATAAAGATGGAAAAGAAAAAATATTTTATGCTTTATTAGGTATAATTAAAAAGAAGTCTGAAAGTAAAATTAACATGAGTTTAGCTAGCAAGATTTTGGAACAATTATTGAAAGAATAAATGTTTCATTAAAAAAATACTACAGTATTTATCCATATTATTTGAATACAATAAGTTCATAAAAAACAAAATCTATTTTTCATATTATTAAAAATCACCAACTTGTTCAAAATAAAAAAGTCACCCAATAAATTATACTTGAAAATTAATATTGCCTATCATTTTTCAAAACTTTGTATATACAAGAGTAGACCAATTGTTTCTAAAGGAAGGTATCTTTCTCATCACAAAAGTTGTACACTTGGCAACATTCTTCATGATGATCTCATTTAAATATTTATTTACCAGTTTGACATTGTTGGGTGTAAATTAATAATGTAGGTACAAGACATTTCCATTGAGTAAAATCATTTGTTCTAATGAAATGAGTAAAAATATTCCTTAAAGAGTTCATAAGTTTAGAGATATTCAAGTTTAAATGAATATCTTCAAAATTGCATTATAAGTTTTCTGTGAGTTTTAATCAACAGTAGAGTACCACTAATTTTTTGTAGCATCTATAAAAATTGTAGCATCTATATGTTTTCCATATACAGAAATCATATTAATATATATAAAAAATAAAACACATTTTATTTCTTGTTTGCCAGATAAATTAAAGCCCTAATTAATTTATATTCATACCTATTTATATTAATTTATCCATTTGAGTACTATACTTTATTTACCACATTATACTTTAATTTAACATTTAATTTTACTTAAATTTCCGATTACATTTTTTCTTGAGTATTAAAGGTTATATAATTTATTGCAATAAGATTACAATCAATTACACAATATCAATCAACACAGAAATTATATACATAATACAAATTAATACCAGCATTGTCAACAAAAATCTGATATTTTATATGACCCATATAAAAGGAAAAAATTATCACCAAGCATGATCTACAACGAAAGAAATAACATTTATATAAAAGATAGTTATTTTCAAAATGAGGCAATTAGAGAGAGCAGAATTTTTAGAGCCCTAATGACATGTCTGTTTAATATAACCTCATTGTCTTTTCAGTTCATCTCCCTAGTCAGTGATTTTATCCAATTTGATTTTAAGTTAAATCTACATATACATAAATAATTGGCTACATTATAATCTATAATATGAAAGGTCAGATCGTAAGTAACATTCTGACAGAGCATTGGATATTTTTTTAATAATTTAGATATAGATGAGATGAAAATTGTAATCCTTGAGATTATTTACATAAAACATGTTCTGAATTATCATTAATTATTAATTTTCAACAAAATCTAAATTTGTCTTATAAACTTGCATCTGTCAACATTTAGGGGTTATCCATAAACAACATAACGCTGTAGAGGTGGTGTGAGGGATGACCATGACAATGTCATGACATGACATTCTAAGAAAGAGATGTGGATTAAATATCACAGTTTCTCTCTTAAATATTAATAATAAGTGCGATTTTTAGCCCTAATCAGTCATTAGATTTAAAATATTGCGCATAATGACCTCAGAATACACGCCTGATTTTTGAGAAATAACAAATTTTGAATATTTAATTATGATTTTTTTTATTTATTAAAATGCTCCACTTGTTATATTTTTATTTATATTTCATTTTTAAATTTACAAGATTTTTTTTACTTATAATATGACTGCAAAAAAGATGGTATAGCTAAAGTTCGGTTCAATTATGATAGATATAGAAATCTAAGAATGATAATATTTCTCTAACTGTGGTCACAGATACCTAATATGATTAACTTACATTAATATTCAATCTGCTTTATTAAAATTCACTCTACGTGCTATAAATGATGAAATATAAATTACAGATTCCCAACAAGATGAGCCTAGTGACAAAAGTTCTCATCCCTCATCTAGTATTATTATTATTCCACCTAAGCATAACACTAGATGAGGGATATTAAAAATAAGGGAGTAGGAATAGAGGGACAATCTTTTTTAGGGCCAGAACAATTATATCTTCGGGCGAGAACAAATTACATTCATATAGCCAGACGATAAAGCTAGAATATCAGCGGACATGGCTGCCGTAAAAAGGCCTTTTCCAATGCACTTGGAATACTGTAGCAAACTAACAAATAATGACTGAATGATCGCACAGGGCCGCAAATTTATTCCCCCAGTTAATGCAGGAATATCCATAAAAAAATATTATGTGTATCAACTTGAAGCTGTAGGTATCTCACTTTGATTCCACCTATATTATCATAAGAAGTGGAAAATATTCTTCATCCCCAGCAAATACCCACACAATGGATTTGTGTAGAATGGAGATATATGTTTGATGTATTTTGAAGGATATATGTTCTTAAAATCTCCCTCCACTGATCAGGTATACCTAATATGCACTAGAGAAACAATATATTTTCCATGTATCTTTAAAAATTCATTCTTTATATAGGAAGTCGAGTATACGGCAAGTATTAATTGATGATTTTAATACTCCACCTTTTCCTTATTATTATTTACTAGCTGTTGCCCGCGACTTCGTCCGCGTTTCCGTCGTTTTTCGTAAAAAAAAGTAGCCTATGTCCTTCCTCACGGTTCAGTGATTTTGATGTAACAGACAGATTAACTTTCGTATTTTAGTAGGGAAATATAATATGTCAATCTACAATACTGTTGAAAAATATCGCAATACGGAACTGCACAATATTATTGTTAGTAGCTGTGCCCGCGACTCCGTTAGCGTGTAACTCCTTTTGTGTTATTAAGTTAATGTATTGGTAATATTGTTTAGATCACATTCACATGAGGCTTAAGTACCTATATAACGAAAATACTTCAGCGCAAAGCTTCCGGGTAAACTATGTTGAAATTGACCCGTCCGGCACGTGAACATAAAGATTTCTAGAACTGCTAACACGGGAAAGAGCGACGTACAACTGACCATGCGAGAAACAACTGACACCGAGATCTACTCCAGCAACACGAAAAGTCTGCCCTTGAGCCTTATTAATTGTTATTGCATAACACACCGATACTGGGAATTGCGTTCTTTTAAATTGGAATGGAAAATTATTTGGTATTATGGGAATTCTGGGAATAAAGACTGTTTCTCCTGCACCGCAACCTGTTAAAATTTGAGCCTCGATTATATTTTGTTGCATCTGGGTTACTTTTATTCCATTGCAAAGTTGTGGTGGTCTTAAATTGCGGAGCAGAATAATCGGAATGCCAATTTTTAAACAAATTTAACGAGAAGGAAGTCCGGGCATATTTAAAGAATTTAAAAATTCTATCGGGTAATTAGTGGCTTCTTGTTCATCGACCATTCTATTTATTGAACTATAAACTTTGCTTTCCCCCTGTATATTCGACAGTATTTTGTTATTAATCTCAAATGCCTGGTCATTGCGAGGAGTTAAAATGGATCTTTCGCATAGCCAACAATTGCCCCTATTTAATATATTTGTTACGTCACCGTAAACCGACGATATAAGATGTGGTTGGGATTGCACTATACAACATAACTCAAGCGTCAGAATAAGTTTTCCTTGGTGTAGTTGTGGATAGGTACCTTCACCAATCTTTAATAATGTATCAGTAAATTGACGATCATCCGGGTTATCTCCAGTTCTCACTCGCATGTTTATAGTCAAATGCACCGATTGTATATCACGCCACAAATAAGAGCTTTTCAGGCAAGCCCTAACCTCATCAGCTCGGGTTCCCCGTGGTATTACCGGGAAGGTTTGTCGGAAATCACCACAAAATAAAACCGTGATACCGCCCATTGGTCGATCATTTTGTCTTATATCCCTTAAAGTTCTGTCTACCGCTTCTATTCCTTTTCGATGGGCCATCGTACATTCATCCCATATGATTAAATTACACTCACGTAATACCTTAGCTTTGTCGCTATTTCTTGAAATACTACAGGTTGGACTTTCCGTACGATCTAAATCAATTGGTATTTTAAACATAGTGTGAGCAGTTTTACCTCCTGGTAGCAATGTTGCAGCTATACCTAATGAAGCTACGGCAAGAGCAATTTTACACTGATTTCGAACATAAGCTAATATTAATTTAGTCAAAAATGTTTTCCCAGTTCCCCCAGGTGCATCTACAAACCATATTGTTCCCAAATTATTCTGAACACTCTCGCACACGCGATCATAGACTGAACGTTGTTCTGCAGTCATCATTGGAACACCGTTTTCTAATGTTGCCAGCAGTTCCATTGAGTTGTAACCAATCTCTGTGGAATATTCCCTATTGGTAACCTCTCCGACTGAGGTTGGTTTTGGCAAACCATATTCACAGAGTGATTTACCGCCTACTGCTGTTAAATCTTCCTGAAGAGCTAAGCACTGATTTATGGCAATATCACGAAAATTATCATTAGTTGCGCCTTCATCATTGTGAAATATATTCCGAAGAAAGTCTTCTGCAATTTTTTCTTTATATTTTTCCCATAATTGTACAGTATCTGACAAATTACAAAATGTGAGTAATGTTACAAACAAATGGCGTAACCATCGTGAATTGTCACTAACACAGGATTCTGCTAAAGCGTCATCCCAATGCTGATCGTTTTCAAGCAATTGACGCGCTTGGCAAGCTGCATGATAAGTTAGATAAACAACATCGTCTACTTTTCTCAAATCTATAAATGATATTGGTCCTCGCACTGTATGTAATAATAATCGCAAATAGAAACACTCAGCGTTGTTTGGATGAACGGTATACACTCTACCAAGAACATGTTCTTTGAAAATACCTGACTCGCCATCTACAGGCCTGCCACGGCGTCTACGATTAAAGACACCTCTTTGCTTATCGTAGGTATAATACGATGGAACTTCTTCATACAAAAGAGATTTTGCAAAATCATCAGTTTGGCAAAGTCGAAAGAATGCTAATAAAGTTGTTTGTCTAGGTTTCTCTAATCGTTCTGTAATATTTTCGGCGTTGAAATATATACGTTGACCGCCTTCAAGATGAACATCCAGATGAGTCACAGGTGGATATCTTTCGTGAATGTTGAAACTTAAGATCCGCCACACAGCTTCTGAAGAGCTGATATATCTGCCTGACTGAAATCTAGTAACTTCATCATGTTCATTTCTTAACGCAAATGTAGCTTGGTCACTGTCCTTGTTAATATACTTACAAATATATTTTATTGACTCTACACTATTACACATTTCAACATTAATGTGAGCTTGAAATGCTCTAGACAACGCAGGCGAATACGGAACGACCCACCTATTATCTAAAGTAACCTGTTGTCCAGACACTCGCTTTTCAACAGTAAAACCACCATTGTCTCTTGAACGGCGACGATATAATGGGTATCCATCATGTCCTGTTACAGTTTCATCCACTAAGGCTTTTGGATATCTTTTAGTGCAACGACCGTCTTGCATGCAAGGAGCATTCCCGTTAAATGCACTACATGGACCATATATCATATGAGTTTTAATAATGTCGTATAACACGGGATCTGCAATCGGATCTGGAATTTCAGCACGGATTGAACTGTCTACATCATTAGGTCGAACCTTATCTTTTAACCAAAGCAGGATATGTGCGTGAGGTAAGCCGCGTTTTTGCTACTCAACACTATACATATAACACAATACTTCTCCAAAAATGTTATCTTTGGTAAGTAGATCTATCATTGATTTTAATTTTAAATGAAAAACTCTTGCGATAATATCATGGCGGTCATGCGGTGCTTGACCCTCAAGAAGCTCCCGAGTGATTTCATCCCACTTGGGATTAGTAGTTACAGTAATAAATAAGTCGGGACGTCCATATTTTCTTACGTAACAAAAAGCATCTTGTGTACGTTCGTGCATGTAGCGTGGACCACCAGTAAAAGAAGAGGGTAAAATAACTAAACGGCCCATATTCACCGTATAATTATCTTGCTGCATGGCGTCGCGAAGGTGCACGTATTCTTCAGCGCGCAGCTGCCTTTGATTAGATCGTATATAAACTAATCTTTCGGTTTCAATTTTTGCGTATATGTCAATAATAAACTGATTGAATAAGCCACGAAAACGTTGAAAGTATACAAATCTATTCCTTCTCACTTGCAAGTGGTAACAATAAAATTGAATGCATGACATCTTTTTATTATAATTAGGTACGCCTGTACGCGGATCAGTTTGGTGTAAAGCGAAATTATAACCATCTTCCCCTCGACAGTATATTAAAGGATATTGCAAACTGTCGTAAGCCCTGTGGGTTTCGTAAATACGTTGCAAACGATTGTCTCTGGAACGGATAACGATATCACGCCTATCACATTCCTGGTCGACCAATACTACAGCAACTTCATTCGTGGATGGAGCGTTATAACGACCAGGGTGTTCCTGAGTTGGACGCCTATCAGCATTTATAACAATTTTATAATTATTATCACCATCTTGAGGAAAAGCTTCTAATGCCGATTTAAAACTGCATACATACGAATTAACCTGATGAAACATGTTCTGAAGTTGTGAAATGAGTTCAGTATTTAAATTCGGGAAATATTGATTTCTTGTATTCGACTGTTCATTGTAGTCGGATACAAAATATATTTGAAGAAACTTAGGGTGGTCTTCAGGCAAAAGGAATCCTATCAAATGGTAAACCTGACCTTGTATCTTAAAAGTAGGCATGAAAGGACCTTCTGAGATTTGTTGAGCACCAAATGATGTCATTTGAAATGCACTATTATAAGTGCGAATATTGTCTAAAAACTGTTTAGATTGCACATGTTCCCCTAAAAGTAGTAATTCGAACGAAAGTAGGTCTTCGAACGAAAGCGAATTTATTTTACCTCCAGAACAACAGAAACCAGCCGACTCCTTACTCCACTTTAAAGCATTACAAAAAGAACATACTACGTTCATATCGCCTATTACAGAAGATGATCTGTAATCAATTGTGAGGTTATAAGCAAACCCACTTTTATATTTGTCGGACCACACCACCGAATTCGTAGATTGATCTTCTATGTTTACATCTAAGTCATTAAGACTATGTCGAAATCTGTCTGCAGTAAGACGGGCCTCTCGCT
The DNA here is from genome assembly GCA_039881145.1 of Druceiella hillmani. NCBI lineage: Eukaryota > Metazoa > Arthropoda > Insecta > Lepidoptera > Hepialidae > Druceiella > Druceiella hillmani. The sequence goes on along the minus strand of JAYKKI010000004.1, from coordinate 41,127,028 downwards.
GTTCGTCCGTTTCAAGAGACCGAATATTTTCAATTCTTAATCTTTCATTAGACAAACTTATTAATTGTTCTTGTCTCAAAGAATTGTAATATTCGCGTCCCGACTCTAGTCGTTGTTCATGCTCATGTTCATCTTCAAGAGATCGAATAATATTATGGTGCACTCTTTCATTTGTCAAACGGTCTTCATATTGAGTAAAAGTTTCAGATTCTCGAGATAAAATATGACGTTCGTGATCAGCTGTAATACGTAATTCCCTCTCAGTGAAGGTTTCTGACTCACGGGATAGTACATGCCGTTCGCGATCAGCTGTGAGACGTAATTCCCTCTCAGTGTAGGTTTCGGACTCGCGAGATAATGTATGCCGTTCGCGGTCAGCTGTGAGCCGCAATTCTCGTTGTGAAGCAGTTTCAGCTTCTCGGGATAACACATGTTGTTCTCGGTCAATGGTAAGCCTTAGCTCTCGTTGAGAAGAGCTTGAGACGCCCGTGATGTAGCTCGTCTCGCTCTGTCAGCTACTAATCGTATCTCTCTCTCGGGAGAGCTTTCATTGGCTCGAGAAGTTGAGGCACTACCTCTCATAGAGTTTAACCGATGTGCTCTTTCCTCTACCGATTCTTGAGAATGCCTATTTCTCATTCTCTTAGCTTCTCTCGAATTTCGAGATAAAGATAATCGTTTTTTAGGTGGCATTGATGCAGGCAAATGAAGATAAAGCTAAAACGTAAATGAAAATAAAACTAATATAAAAAAAAGTGAACGTAAATTAGCCAAAACACCTATCGGTATCTAAAAATCTATACGTACCTACTAAAAATCTATACGTACCTACTACTTCACCTAAAAAGAAATAAAATGTAAACTATTAATCATTTGTAATTTGAACGAATATTTAAACACTATCAAAATAACTAATACCTATTTTATAAAATAACAACAAAAGGAATCTAAAAATAAATTATCAAAGACTAAAAGTCGCGCTGATAAGCACGGTTTGTTAATATCAATAAATAAATAAGTATTGTCTGTCAATAAGGTCAAACGCTCTGAATGTCTATTCGCATCAACAGGCAAAAATTGTATGAAACTCGCGCTCGGACGCCCCACCTTTTTATACCTTCGGCCGCGGCGACCGATTCTCAAACGCAAAAATAATCCTTATAGCATGATTCAGTATTCACGCGCGATGGCTTATTATTAGCGTATTTCATGTATAACTTTGGTGTTTCTATATCGATTTCTATGATTCTTTTTTATGGAGTAGGTACTGTTAACTTTTTTAATTAGGGATGACTGAGAGTGTTATAAACGTAAGATTAGACAAATATAATCAGAAAGCTTCGAACTGCTAAGTTATCGGGAGTTACACGTGTTATTGTGAGTCAACCATAAAAGATAGACATATGCTGTCCTGGGATATTTTTTATATAATTTTAAGGAGAACATTTCCGTCATACATGATTTCTGTGTAGCTTTAACCATTAAGGTTGCACACGCGACGGAAGCTTAAAAAATGGAGTAACTTCTCCCGTTTTCCCAACATTTCCCTTCACTGCTCTGCTACTATTGATTGTAGCGTGATGAAAAATATATAAATACTATAACCAGCTCAGGAGTATGAAAAATAATAGTATTATGTTTCGTTAAAATCCGTCGAGTAGTTTTTGTTTCTATAACGGTTATACAGACAGACAGACAAACAGATAGACAGACAGACAAAAATTTTACTGGTTGCATTTTTGGCATCAGTATCGATCCCTAATCACCACCTGATAGTTATTTTGGAAATATATTTCATGTACAGAATTGACCTCTCTACAGATTTATTATAAGTATAGATTATTATTATTTATTATTTTCCTTATTATTATTTCCTTTTATTTATTTTCATCAAACATTGATATTATGCTGCTATTGTCATGCTGTCTCAGAAACCCTCTATGCTTCTTGTAAAATCTTCTTCATTTCATATCAGGTCTTCTGAAACCCATGAATATCCTTCAAATCACGATTTCTTTCGCCCACAGGGGGAACATTTAAATATATATATGTATATATATATATATATATGTATATATATATATATATATATATATATATATATTTGCTTCGAGTAGATTTACATTTGCCTAGGCCTTACGGAGCAACTCATCTTAATTTTTATATTTTTGTAATAAGCCTGTTATGAGTTTCGCATGTCGCAACTTTGCATAAACTTAGTTATCAAGTTTTATTCAAACCAAATTTGCAATATATAGTGTAATAGGGCTCATCTCTCTCCTACAATATTCAAAGTACATATTACTATATCACTGAACGTACCAAAAAACGAAGTTTATGAGAGTTTGTGTTGTCTGCTATGACAGCAAAAGCTAGGCTTATTTCAACAATAGAGAAATTTCAACTAGCGCGTTACTGGTATTTTAAAAATTCTTGTTTAAATTTTCCGTAAGTAATGCCATGTGATTTTTAATTTTGTAATACATCATTATTTTTTATTTTTTAGAAGTAAAATGTTATGCTCTTCAGTGACAAGAAAACACAGGTAAAATCAAACTGCCACAATATCGTCTGGTAGCAATTAAAAGGGAAAGTTATAAAGATTTCAGAACTATTTTGGAATTTTATGTAAGTAAATTCTATACTGATTGTCAAAAATGTCCAAAAAAAATATAGGTTTCTTCCCACCCTCTCATTCTTCGAAACTGCTGCAATGAAAATGACAAAAACAGTAAAAAAAGAAATTTAACTAAAACCGGAAAATATAGCAATCATTCTAAATCCCATAGTTGAAAAATTCACATTTTTACGTATGTAACAGACAGATGAGACAATATATTTACATGGGGAATATAATATTGATATGTGTAAATAGTTTAATAGAAATACTACATACCCTTAAATATTTACACGTGTCTAAGTTTCTTAAGGTACTTGCTTAGGGAACGCTCGTGGGGCAAATACTATTAGTACTGGACAAGTTTTATTTTCACACAACTGTATCACTATTATATTTTTTAATATATTTGTTGACTGGTGTTTATCTGAATTAGAATGTTAGTACTGATTGACTACTCTATTGATCTGTTCAATGTAACTAAGTATATAGATGTGTGTACATTTCCATATTTGAAAATGTCATTGGTTATTATACTAGATAGTATGTTAGGTTAGGGTACTATCCTAACCGTACGTTATAAATAACGTGTACGTTATAAATATATTTTATTTTATTACATTATACATTACTAAAACATTTTGATGGATTAAATACATTGATTTTCCAATGAAATAGTGATGACCGTGATTTTGCCTTCTATCCTTTGCCCTTCTTATATAATCGTGATGTATTCAATTGGCAGAAATCTTTTACAAAGAAAAAAAACAAATTTAAGTTTCAGAATAACACATTATCTGAAATAACGATAATAACAGAATGTTTGCCATTAATATTATCCTCGTTAAAAATTGTCATAAAAATACACTTGAACCAACAAAATGTAAAGAATCATAATATATTCTCAGCGTTCCATTATATTTGAATTGGGTCGAAAAATGAAAAATTCCTAAATTATGAGACAAAAAAAATGAATTTGGTAAGTACCACTGAATGCATTTTATATATAAAATTATTCTGTTCTTTTTAGTATTATGCATTTCAAAAAGCTGAACTATTTTTTGTTAAATATATATAAGGTCAAATATAGAGTCATGTTACATAAGAAACTAATGAATCTAACGAAAATATATTTTTACGTAAAATTGCGTAGGGTTAGGTGGGGTGTAAATAATACAATTATCAAATGTTTTGAGTTTTCACGAATTGGAAATTAATTTTTTATGTGGTAAAATTAGTTATACTATATTATACCTTGATATCTATTACATGATTTAATTATTTTGCGGATTATTATACATAATGGGTGTCATTTTTTGTGACCGGGAGAATAAGAACCCTTCAATAAATTTGCACTCTTTATTACTTATTAGCTAATAACTTTTCCATATGCGCAACATAAAAATAAATATAGGAAACCAGGAAAGACAACGGACAACTAAGATATTTCTTCAATCTTTAGATCCCAGCATTTTTTTCTCTCTAATCTTGCTACAGCTTTACACGGTGTGCTTTTTTTCTGCGAAAAAATATCAAAGGCAGTTTTATTTTCAATGGCTAGGATCGCAAGGCTAGATAGATGATGACTCATTGTTGAACACAAATAGGTTTTAAGTATTTTCAGTTTTCTAAAGCTTCATTCATAGCTTGCAGATGTCATAGGTAATGTGCAGTATATTCTTAAATATACTAACATTAGGAAACGCTTCTTGCTTCATGCTTCCGCAGATGTTGTTACAGTTCGAATGCACTTGATTTTTCATTAATTTTGGTTACTAGCTCTTTGAATACGGCAAGTTCCTGGCAAAAATTAACTGCAATCAAGTCTTGAATATTTTTGAACTAAATTGGCTCCATTTTAGCAGATCCTCAGCCATATCATATCGACCTCACGAATTTCGTCGTGTTGTTTTTTTTGGAAATCCGTTTGTTTTTAAGGACTGGCTCGATTCCCAATTTTACTGAAACAGGTGCAACTTCTTTGATCCAGTGTTCTAATGCTTTTTCCCTCATTCCTTGCAATATTTTAACAAGAACTTGCATTATCACCACAGAACGCGAAATGATAATATCTTCACTTTGTATTTCAACGTTTACTCTATTAACCTCTCGAAGTATATTATCCTAAATTGTTAAGTTGAGGATAAATTTAAAATACATCATGGATGCTACATGGGAGTAAATGACCAGCTTCATACTTAGATTCTGCGGCTAGAAAGGATGATTCAATTTATTTCAAATCTTTGACAACTTCCGGTAAGTTATTTAATAGAGCAGTAACAACTTGTTGTTTATCCGACCATCTGGTTTGGCTATTTTCTTTTAAGTTTGTTTTTGTACACTTTTGCATTATTGCCCACTGTGCGGTGGATCTGACAAAGAAGTAATAAAGATTTTGTATAAGCTCAAATAGTCTAACTATTCCAGGACATGATGACGAATGCATACCACAAGCCTTAAAAAGTGTACTAGACATTGTACAAACACTGCCAACTCGTTCATTCAACTCTGGATTGAACTCCTTTATATATATCGACCATATTAGATACGTTGTGGTAAGATTGTCCATGACATTTTTGCACATCCAAACCATCAGCTTCTAGTTTTTCTAGAATTCGCTGTCTGATATATTCTCCAGTCTTTCCGTCGACTTCAATAAAATCAATAAAGCTTTCCTTTATTTCACATCTAGTTTCTGTTATTCTTATATATCGAATCACCTGGCTCATTTATTCCGTGTGATATACATCTAGAGTGCTGTCAAATATGATGATGAAATAGTTGGCCTCCTTGATCTCATGGATAATGATTTTTGTTCCCCATTATATCGATGAATTTAAATTTTATTGTTTTCGACAAATGGGATACCTGTCCTTTTTTACGTGGTCTAATTGGTACTTGAGAGTGGGATCATATTTAGCTAACACACTTATGGAATTAAGAAAATTTCCTTGACTAAGTTGAGGAAAATTTTCAATCAGATCACTCAGTGTTTCTTTAGAACCTCTAAACGAAAGATAGTTTGTGGCAAGATGCATGACAGCGTCCATTACTACATGTAGAATATGTCTTCATTTTTTTTCTTTTGTCTTTCTCAGATTGAGTTAATCGCTCTATATTGCAATCGTTGCTGTGATACAATTTTATTTGCTACAGAGGGGTTTTCCATTTGATTAAATATTCTTTATGCATTTATGACACTTCATAGTCAGCTAATCTTTCTGAAGTCTTTTTCCAATTAATGAGACTTTTTACAAAAGGCTAATGTAGAAGTGCTGACGCATTTTTTGTTTTTGAATAAGCAAGCTAGGATCCACATGGATCCCAGGAACCACATGTTACGTGTCAAATGCCTACCGTTGCGTTCAGTGAACTCAAACTCTGTTATTTGTATGTTCATTATTTAGTAATACAGCTTGTTTGCTAAGAATTAAGATAGATAGATAAGAATAAACAATATTATGAAGAATAACCTTTGATGATCTGTAATTTTCTTGGTGCCTGGTCATGTAGCTGAATCCATTACATCTATAATTTTGTATTTGCTACTCGACTGAAATAAGTCACTAGATACTAGCTGAACATAATCTTCCTGCTGAGATAATACCGATAATGATAACTGTTCAAGATCATCTGAAGCTTCGACTGTACAATTAACTTCAGAACAAATAATTCGAATGTCCAAAATACAAGAGTTATTCGAAGGAGGGAGGGGCGAGGGCCCGGTTCACCCCCCTCGCTACTCTAGATCTGGGGCTAATCTTAATTACAATAAAAAAAATAAGAGCTTACTGTTAAAATAAAGATTTAAATTAAAAAAATACTTTATATTGCTAACCATAAACTCAAAACAAAATCAATGAAATATTATATTACTTATGCAATACTTAGCTTAGCCCATTTAATTACTTTGATGATGATGAGATCACAATTAAAATCAGAAACAATTTAAATAAAAAATATGGAATAAAATAAAATACCTACAAATAACCTAATATTTCACCTCATACAATAGGATATTTTTCAAATTCAATATCAAATATCTTAACATTGCGTCCTACGCCTTAGAGCCTCTTTTATCACTTTTCATTGGAGTAGGCAAAGAAAATTTTCTTTGATCTTTTAAGATCAACTGTTGACAAATTTTCTACATCAATTCATTCATTTCGAACTACATAATACTTTTTTTTCATAAAATAACCCACAAGAATGAAATTTCAAATTTCTTAAGCTGACTTAATTGCTTCTCCTACAAAGGCATCTTCAGAAGTTTTTAACGAGGGATTCAGGTTAATTTCGGGTTCGAGTGGTTCACCGTTACCTCATAGATTTCGTCTGAAATGTTAAGGTCGGGTGGCGATGTTATCGCCTCGAATTCTCTATCATATTCACCTGCTATAATATCTGTCAGTGTAATTTTCTACGTCACTTTCATCTTCATACTGCACACCTCCATCAGAACGCAAATCTGAATCTGTTTCTGTGTCGGATATCTGCCTGGCAATTTTTCGCGCTTATTTTTTGGTCTTTGGTTTTTGTTTGGTCTTAGTTGGTTTATTTATTTTTTCTGTTTTTCTAGATTTTCAATACATTTCAAATAATCTCCGCTAGTCCAAATTTTGCTTTGATATCTATTTTTCATCTTCTGCAAACGGACGGTGTTGTATGCTCGATTTGATCCAATAGTAAAGTTTAGAATGAGCAAGATTCCAACAATGAGGGTGAAACACACGGCGACCTAGTTTCGAACATTAGGGGCAAAATGCATTCCACGTGTTCAGCTGGTGAATTCTCAAATATATTTAGTGAATTCGGGATAGGAACATCAGAACTTTGAGCTTTATTAAATTGTTTATGTTCTTCTTCAGGGGTCCGGATAAGGTCTTTGATAATATTTAAAGCTCAACAGGTCTAATTTTTTTAGGATCTAAAAGGTCATTTGAGTAAACATTTTTGTTTACAGGATAAATTCTTATCACTTTAAATGAATTTTTATGACTTCTTTTGAGAGATCATTGCGCCATACAAACCTCACCTAAAAGATTGCAAAACTGTGATTTAGTGAGAAATCTCAGATTTAGTATTTGCCATTCAATAGACGTTCGTTCCATTCATATTTTATTGTTCCGAATAAACATCGATACATTTGTTGTAATACGTCTGTAGTATGGGCGAGCAACTTCAACAGAGATACGTTTTCGCGTACTGGTAAATCAATCATAGCTGGATCCAAATGAGTAACATGTCCGTCGAATACTACAAGCAATGGCCTCTCCTTCACAGTTTTACAAAAGTTAGCAAACCACTCGTTAAAAATGCTGGTCATCATCAATCCATTTTCCGAACGTGCATAATCGTACCCGTTAGTCCCTTTCCAAGACCTGTTGAGCTTTAAATATTATCAAAGACGGCAACAACATTCCGTCTGCCGAAACGCATCGCAAAAATTACATTTGTGTTTTCTAATCCGGACCCCTGAAGAAGAACATAAACAATTCATTAAAGACGTGTTCACTATTGTTAATTAAATAAGTTTATTGAGGCAACATTAAACTAATACCTATGTACCGACCTGTATGTTTCTGTGTGCATTCTGACATTTTTTGTAACTTCTTTTATGCGTGCAGAGAAGTAAATTTCATCTAGGTTCCATAAATTTTGAGATTTATCATCCAAATCCAAAGGAGTCATTATCTTCTCCAATAAATCATAGAAGTAATAAATAACGAAAGGATTACTAGTAGCTTGGCGGTGTGATTTTTCAAGTTGTTCTAATTTTTTCGATACTAATCCATTTCGTTCAAAAAACGAAAACATCCAGTCCTTACCTGGATAGTAAATTATTTTTTTATGTTATTTTGAACCACGTAAATATGAAAAATAGACTTTATTTTTTGTCTCGTTAACGCCCAACCTCGAACCAAAACTTGGTAAGTTTTATCCATTGCCCATTTTATGAACCAAATGCGGCGTGTCACTTTGTACCGTATCTGTTCTGTAGAAGAGGCAGTGATCAAACGCAAGGTCAAGTCTCAATGAACGCAACGAGCGGGGATAATCGCGCGGGCGAGAGCGAGACAACGATAAGTGCTCTGACGGAGAAGAAAAGATTTCGCGCCAAAATTTGTAGTGATGACTAAAATATTTTATAAAAAATTATAACAGAATCATTATGCGGTATAAAATTTATATCATTATTACGTTACCAATAAGGTTTGCTTTTAATGAAACACGGCTATGACTTAATATATTTTTGGTGAATTATAACGCTATCTTATTTTTACCTAAAATTTTGTGTAACTTATTTTTACTTCACCTGACCCTAGATACTACAACAGGCGGCACGTAGAACCATGGGACCGTTGCGAGCTTGGGTAACAAATATGTACAGATAGTTTAAAATAAAAGAAATAACACATTACCTGAATAACCTTTAAATACTAACTATAAACAAATTATATTAGTTTTTAAAATTGAAAAAATAACCAATACAAGTTTCTCATATAATCTGGGACTGCATATTGTAGTGATTTCAATTACACAATTCAACTAGGGGAAAAAATTATACAATTCAATATTAAAAAGGAATTTTCATTACAGCTTGTCATATATAATAATATTATGGCACTTAACTATAATAAATGTATTTTTACGCTTCTAAATAATTATATATATATATATATATATATATATATATATATATATATATATATATATATATATAAATTTTTTCGACAATTATTGGATGCAAAAACTAGAGGGTCTTAAGGTGGCCGGATAGATAATCATTTTAATGAGCAATTCTCAAACCATACATTTAAAAAATCTCAAACCCTACTATTTTAAAATATATTATGTCATTCTTGCGCAAGGACGAAGGATAGGAAAACAAAGGCCGAATACGTCAAATACCATGGATATGCATATAATATTCACATAGTTTAATCTGTCAAATATGTAAGATTAAAATAGTTCCTGAAAGAGTTATTATTTTACTGACATAGCACCAATGATATATATAAACTCATGGACATATTTAGAGGAACGTAAAATACTAGAATAACATAAAATTGTTTTTCATTTCGTACCGATTAACATTTCACAATATATTATCGGAACCTGTCAAAAAACCTACACGGTGGTAGGATTTGTTATACGACGTTCTCAAGATTTCTATGGTAATGAGTGTATTGTGACTTTGTTCTATTCCGGAGTTCGTAATATCCTTGACACAAACACTGTCATCTGGTCTCCGCATGCAGTGACTTTCATATACATTCATGTTGGTTTCTCCAACTTGAACGTATAGAAAAAATAAAAGCAAAAAATATACAAAGAAAAAGTTAATTGATTTTTATTTAAAAAAATATGTAGATGCTATCTTCATTTGTTTTCTTCAGATTTTTAACGGGCATGGTAATATGTAATTTTCTTCAACTTCGACGAATTTTTTTTTCATACTCTTGCCATCAGTTTTTCACGTACAACGCGGTATTGCAAGAGCAGCTCATTATTAATATTTTTTCTACTCCATCGACCGCTTTACAAATGGGATTATGGAGTTGCTTGGTACAAATAATTAGTTGTATGTAAAAATTTAATTAATGGGTTTTTTCCTTTTTTTGTTTATTACTGCTTGTGCACCGTAAACTTTAACACTTTTTGTGCTTGCACATATTTAGAGCAATCTGTAAGTTGGAGATGGATTCTTTTTTTTGCAAAATAAATGTAAAATACACGAATATATATATACACACATTTTTAACTATTATTAATGACAATTTGTAGCTGGATGTGTGATACAGCAGGTTAATTTTGTTACATTTGCAATGTAAAATACAGTGAAATAACGATTTATCAAAGACATTAAAACAATTTATCTCTTGACATATTTAGACATCACGCTGGGATAAAAGTTTTAGAATGTATATTATACATAGAAACAAAAAGAATGTTGAAATAAAAAGGAAATCAATTCGATAAAATTTATTTCAAAAATAGGCTTATTAAAACGTATTCTTAAAACTGGTTTAGTACAATTAATGATGTAGACAATATAAGAAAACATAAAGGTTATAAACATCTAACTTCAAATTTAAATATTATTTTAATAACATTGGCTTACAGTTATAGATTAAATAAAGGTAAAGTTGAAAACCATCGTAAAGTAGACCCGAAGAATAGGTAATAAGATCTTATTAGACTACAGGTCAGGAAGTTTTTATGAAATACTAGCTTATGCACGCGGCTTCACCTGCGTGGACGTCGGGAAACGACATCGTTTCCTATAATTATCTCAAGGGAATGTATCCTGGGGATAAAAGGTATGTATTATGTCATGTCATGTCTACATGTCGACCTAATTAATAACTGTGAAAAGATCGCAATATGAGCACAACCGTCAACGACATCTGCCCTCACACGTCTGCCCGCATTCGGGTCGTACACTCGGCGATGGCACAAGTCATTCATATCGTGATAACTTTTAAATTATTTGTCCATATTATTTAGTGTGAAAGACAAACTTTATCTACTTTTAACACCAAAAGCGACAAACTCATTTATTTTGATAAGAATTAATTGAATGCTATAAAATGTGCATTGTAAAAAAACTTAATTTAAGAGTATTTATGTTTATTTTGGTTATAATTGCTTCCACATAAAAGGTAAATTATATGCTGTCGCGAGCTTTTAGTTAGAAATTTTTAAGAGAAACAATCTCACTGTACTTCATCTTCGTGTACCTTTAACGGTTTAGGCAAAAACTACTAAACTCTCAGAGGTTAGGTATTTTTTCGACTTATTTTATTCTTATCGTTATACAATAGCCAAAACACACACAATTTTTATAATTTATAAATTGTAGTCTATGTATTATTCTGATGTACAGGTGTCCACTGGCAGATTTCAATGTTTGAAAAATTGTAAAAAAAAACTACACCTCTAATACAAAGTAGGTTTATTTTAACTTTATAACAAAAAATGCGGATTTAATTTTTTAAAAACCACGTCTTCCAAATGGCACAGTGCTCGGATTTGTTTCGTAAACCACGGATTTTAAGTACCCCATAAGAAAAAGTCACATGGGCTTAAATCGGGTGACCTAGGTGGCTACGGTACGGTACCGTTTCGGGATATGTTTTTTTACACATTAGCAGTGTGAGCTGTGGCCCCGTCCTGCTGGAACCATGTGTTTTTGTTGAAGGATGGACTATTCTGTAGTTCTACTCTGAAAAAATCATTTAACATCTGGGCATATCTCTCCGAATTCACAGTTACAGTTTGGCCACGTTGATTTTCAAAGAAATAAGGCCCTATGATTGCAGATGCAGACATGGCACACCAGCCTGTTACTTTAGGCTTATGTAAAGGCTCTTGATGCATTTGTCTTGGATTGTGGACATCCCAGTAATGAAAGTTCTGCTTATTCACGTATCCTCCAATGTGAAAGTGAGCTTCGTCAATAAAGAATATGTTGCCCATCCGGGTAGCAGTACGAAATCTCAACAACATCAACCTCCGCGTAAGTTTTTCTTAATTCAAAGTCAGAATCGTGTAAATTTTGAACAATTTGAATTTTATATAGATCGAACTTGAGCTTTTTTCGCATTATTACCTGTAAAGTTGATTTCGGAATTCCCAATATCGATGAACGTGTACGCAGTGATAAACGGGGATTTTCAACGACAGAAACCATAACACGCTCGACATTTTCATCCGTGGCTACCAATGGTGTAGGTCCTGGCCTGGGCCTATTTAATGTTGATCCTATAACTCTGAACCTTGCTACTCATGACTGAATGAGGTTGATCGATGATCCATCACGTAATCGACGAATACTGTAACGATTATTAAATCGACGGCGTGCTACAGACAGCGAAAATCCACTCGAAATGTACGCCTCGACGGCAAAAGCGCGGTGCTCTCCACTCCACTGTTCCATGGCTACTAAAACATCCGCACCGCTTGCGGTTCTAACGACGCCCCCCGCGCCCCTCTTATGTGTTGCGTTCAGAAACTATGTTTATTCAAACTTTGAAATCTGCCACTGGACAACCTGTATAAGCTATATTACTGTAAAGTTTCATCAAAATCTGTTTAGTAGTTTTTGCGTGAAAGAGCAACAAAGATTCATCCATACATCCTCACAAATTTTCGCGTTTATATAGTAGTAGGATTAATGTATGGGTTGTTATTAGTTAATAATGTAATCTTATACGTTGGTCAATTGTCAGTAAACAAAGAAGTAAAGCAATTTAGAGAATTTGGGATACAAACATTTAAACAAATAATTGAAGATATGGTACGTTGTATTTTAATTACTTTGGTCCTGTTATGTCATAGCAAACTAAATAAAGAACCGAATGCTTTACCGGAAAAAGTCTTATAAATGTAAAAAGCTCCACTTGCAATTAATAGTGACAATAACGATGACTAACTCGCTCCCTAATATCAATGGGGTCACAATTACTATCAAATAAAGTTAAATATATCGTACGCCATTAATTTTATTTCAAATCTTTGTCCATTTATTTTTTGTTACGACCTAAGGTAAATGACCATAGATGTAACATTATTGCATCAATAGTGTTGTAATGTTAATATCAAAAATATGAAACTAGTGCCATCTATGTACAACAATGTGTAACTTTACTTTACAAGTCGTTAGTCGTTCTACTGCCTTTGTGTAAAACTTTGTTTAATTATAGGTTATGGGCCTTACGCTCATAATTTCGCGTTAAAATAGTTTTTTTTTTTTTGCAATATTATCCAGTGAAAAGGACGTGATAGAACTGTATAGTGACAGACTGTTGTTATTTTGCCGTATTATCGCAGGGTACAAGATTAAGTGCATCGCAAAAATGACTGCTAACTATCTTGTCAATGTGCCGAAGTTTACGGGGCGCGATAACTACAATGAATGGTGTTTCGCGGCGGAGAATTTTTTAATTCTTGAAGGCATGAAACATTGTGTCAAGCCAGAATTAAATCAAGAAATAAAAACCGCAGATGACGAAAAAACCAGAGCAAAATTGATTATGACGATCGACCCGTCATTATACGTTCACGTGAGAAATGTTTCATCATCCAAAGAATTATGGGAGAAGCTGAAACAATTATTCGATGACAGTGGATTTTCACGACGGATAAGTCTACTAAGGAATTTGATTTCGATTCGCCGAGAGAATTGCAGTTCGATGACGTCTTACGTGACGCAGATTATTGATACAGCACAGAAACTCAGCGGAACAGGTTTTGAAATCAATGATTTGTGGACAGGGTTATTGCTATTAGCGGGATTGCCTGATCGATTTTCCCCTATGATCATGGCAATAGAGCATTCCGGCATTCCTATAACGGCAGATTCCATCAAAACAAAAAGAAAAACAACACAAATTTGTCTATGGCCAGAAAAAGTAATGTTGGTAGAACTGATATGTCAAATGTAAAACAGATAAAATGCTATCGCTGTAAACAAATCGGCCACTACAAAAGTCAGTGTAAAAACGAAAATAACTCGTCAAATCAGAAAAATAAGGAGAGAATGCAATCAAATGCTTTTAGCGCAGTGTTTTTGAGTGGAAACTTCAACAAAGATGAATGGTATATCGACTCGGGCGCAAGTGTACACCTCACAGCCAATGAAAATTGGGTTATGAATGCACAATATGAACAAAACAGAGAAATAATTGTTGCTAACAGTGAAAAGGTGTCAATATTGTGTTCAGGAGATGTGAAAATTACGACTACAACAGAAAATCATGATTACGACATTGAAGTACGCAACGTATTATGTGTACCAAGTCTGACAACAAACTTGTTATCAGTAAGCCAATTGATAATGAATGGTAACAATATCTCTTTTAAGGAAAGTGGTTGCTCAGTTTACAACAAAAAGAATGACTTGGTCGCCTCAGCAGCGTTAGTCAATGGTGTGTATAAAGTTAATCTGCTAAAACAAGATAGTTTAGCAGCATCAGTTGTGTCAGGAGTAACATGGCATCGCAGATTAGGACACGTAAATAAAGTTTATTTGAATCAGATGAAGAACGCCGTCCAAGGTATGTCACTTGATGAAAAAGTTGACATTAGCAAATCTTCCTGTTCGACATGCTGTGAAGGTAAACAATCCAGGTTACCGTTCAAGAGCACTGGTCAGAGAAGCAGTAACTTACTAGATATTGTCCATACGGATATATGTGGACCTATGGAGAATGTGTCTATAGGTGGCTCAAGATACTTCTTGTTGTTTGTTGACGATCATAGTCGGATGACATTTGTTTATTTTCTGAAACACAAGAATGAGGCTTTGAAGTATTTCAAGATTTTTAAAGCTCAAGTGGAAAATGAAACAAAAAGAACAATCAAAGTATTAAGAAGTTATAATGGGCTGGAGTTCTGCAGTAAAGAATTTGAAGATTACCTGAATAGTTTTGGCATGAAACATCAGAAGACCAATCCATACACTCCTCAACAAAATGGATTGTGTGAACGATTCAATCGTACAATAGTAGAAAAAGCCAGATGTCTACTATTTGATGCAGGTTTAGGCAAAGAGTTCTGGGGTGAAGCCACGAATACTGCAGTGTATCTGCAGAATCGAATTGTGGCAGCAGCATTAAACAATAGAACCCCATATGAGCTGTGGACTGGCTCTAAACCTGATATAAGTAATATAAGAATCTTCGGAAGCACTGTTATGGTCCATGTTGCAAAAGAAAAGAGTAAGAAATGGGACAAGAAGTCGTCCAAATGTATTCTCATTGGATATCCAGATAATATAAAAGGATACAGAGTATACAATCCAAAAACAAAGACTGTAACAACCAGTAGAGACTTGATCATCATCGAGAAGGAATCAAATCCTGAGCATCTCATCGAAGTGCAAGTTCAGAATGTTGATTCAGTGGGGAATAGAGACAAGTCTGATGATCCCGAATCAAGATCTAGCCAAAGTTCGCCTGAGCAACATAAGAGTATGTCAACATCCAGTCAAAACGACTGAAAGTTTTTTAAACAGTTCACAGTCTGATGATGAGACATATGTTCCAAGCGACTATGAGGATGCAGACAGCACACTCGAAGAGGTTCAAGCGAATAGCCCACAATCGCGGCCTACAAGGACAAGGAAGGCACTAGAGAGATTTGGGTTATCTAACCTGTGTGTTGACAGTGAAACATATGACGATGCGGCTGGCTTGTCAGTACATGATGCCTTGAATGGACCGGAGAGGGAGCAGTGGCAGTCGGCAATGCAAGAAGAGTTACAGTGTTTTAAAGAAAATGATGCGTGGGAGTTAAGTGAAGCTCCAAAAGATGGTAGAGTTGTACAGTGCAAGTGGGTGCTTCAAAAAAAATACGATAGTGAGAATAAAGTTCGTTTTCGTGCGCGATTAGTAACTAAAGGTTTTTCGCAAATCAAAGGTGTGGACTTTACAGAAACTTTTTCTCCAGTAGTGAGACATACCGCTTTGAGGTTACTTTTTGCATTGTCAGTAAAACTAGGTTTAAGTACTACACATCTAGATGTAACAACTGCTTTCTTGAATGGTACTCTTGCGGAAAGTATTTATATGCAAATACCAAAAGGTTTTTCTGAAAAACCTAAGAATGGTCAGGTACTTAAATTAAAAAAGGCCATTTATGGATTAAAACAGTCCTCAAGAGCATGGAACAAGAAAGTAGATGAGTGTTTATTAAATATGAATTATACTCAATCAAAGATAGAACCATGTATGTATACAAAAATGCAAGATCAATTGAAAACTATTGTTATTTGTTGACGATTTCTTTATTTTCTCAAATGATATTTCTGAGACAAAAATGTTGAAGCAAATGTTAGCTAGTCAGTTTAAAATTAAAGACTTAGGAGAAATAAAGAAGTGTCTTGGAGTAAATGTAAATGTTGATAAATCTGAGCAAACAGTGACCTTAAGTCAAAGAGATTATATTGATCAGCTGTTGCATAAGTTTAATATGAGTCAATGCAAACCTGTTAGAACACCAATGGAGCTTAAGTTAAATTTATCTAATAATGAGCATTGTATAGATAATTTTCCATATCAGCAAATCATAGGAAGTTTAATGTATCTGGCTGTATTGACGAGACCTGATATTGTATATGCAGTAGCCTTTTTAAGTCAATTTAATAACTTTTTTTCCAAAGAGCATTGTGCCTATGTAAAGCGATTATTGAGATATTTAAAATATACTAGAAGTTACGGTCTGAAGTATTCAGCTGAAGGAAGCTCAATATTGGAAGGTTTTGTAGATTCTGATTGGGGAGGGAACGAAATTGATAGGAGATCATACACTGGAATTTGTTTTACTTTATCAGGCTGTGTAATATCATGGGAAACAAAAAAACAGTTTACTTAAGAAATTTGTTATATGAAATTACACAAAAATATTATACTATTGATATTTTTAATGACAACCAAAGTTCACAAAAGTTGACTGTTAATCCAGTTTTCCACAAAAGAACCAAGCACATAGACATTAGATATCATTTTTGTAGAGAATGTGTAGCAAATAATATTATGAATGTTAAGTATTTACCAACGGCTGAAATGCCTGCAGATTTGTTCACCTAAAGTTTATGTTCTGTTAAACATTATAAATTTTTAGATATGTTAGGTGTACAAATTGTTTAAACTTTAGTTTAGGCATATTATTAGATATAGTGGGGGTGTTGTAATGTTAATATCAAAAATATGAAACTAGTGCTGCCATCTATGTACAACAATGTGTAACTTTACTTTACAAGTCGTTAGTCGTTCTACTGCCTTTGTGTAAAACGTTGTTTAATTATAAATAGTGTATTAATGGTCACATCACAAGTGAAATAAAATAAAAAAGCAGAACACTTTCCTTCACTCAGATGCCCCTTTTCGTAAAAAGTTCATATCTATTTAGAGAGAGGAATTATAGTATGCACCCACTAAAGAAACATTAAAACAACCATTGAGTATATTATATATTTATTTGCAGTTCCTTATTAACAACAAAACAATGTATTCATCCATTTTAAACGTTCTTATTATAGAGACGTAATCAATAACTCTTGCTATTGTTTAAAATCACCGCGCTCGCGCGTCGCTCTTGCACCCTTTTCCCGCGCATGTCCAATAGCGTTAAACGCACAGCATCCGCTTGATTTCGACGTTATTAAGTTACGTTATTTAAATAAAAAAAAATAGAAACGAAAATGTTTAACATGTGTATATAATTATTGAGAAGCTTAATACAAAGGTGTTAACTAAAAAAAGTCAGTCAGTTATAATAATGATCTTTATATCCTGCGATGTGCGGAGTCGGAATGCAGAACACTTCAGTTCTATGAAAGGAAAGCTTTGTAACCAGGAAGTACTCCTTAGATGGCCAGTGAATCTTCTCTGGATATTTCAATATTCAAGCTTGCAATAGAACTTCCTTGAACTTTATGAAAGGAGTCCTTTAAATTCATTGCAAACGGGCAGCAGTAAATCTTTCTTGATACGTAACATGCAGGTCCTTTAAGAGTTAATATGATATGTCCATAACATATATATATATATATATATATATACCCGTATATACGGTATATATATATATATATATATATATATATATATATATATATATATATATACATAAGTGATCAACAACACATAAAATGTTCAATAAAATAATTTTGAGAATCCTCATAACTTTCTCTTTTAATTGATACCCCACACGAAATAGGAAAATAAAAAAATCTATTAATGGATGTGCTGTCTCTAAAATATCTATATAAATATTGTTACTTTAATCTTTTGAATTATATGCTTTCGATAGAGTCTGGCACAAGGGGCTCTTATTCAAACTAAAAACCTTCTTGCCTAACTCATTTTACATGATCCTCAGGTCTTACCTAGACCAACGGAGATTCCAAGTCAAATTTGAGGAAGAACTTTCAAATCTTTATGAAATGAAAGCCTCAGTACCGCAGGGATCAGTGCTAGGACCGACCCTGTACTCCATTTTCACAGCGGACTTACCCGGTACTGAGGAGGTGATAACTGCAACCTATGCCGATGATACTGCCTGCCTGGCGAGTGACACTGACCCTGATAAGGCTTCTCAAAAACTGCAGGTGCAACTGAACAAGATAGACTCATGGCTGCAGAGATGGAGAATCAAACCAAGTGTTGCGAAATCGATACAGATCACGTTTACTCTGCGTAAGGGAGACTGTCCACCAGTGTGCATGGACAACAAACCACTACCTACAGACAATAGTGTAAGATATCTTGGTCTGCACCTGGACCGACGTCTCACTTGGGCTAACCACATAAAAATGAAGAGGAAGGAGGCCACCATTCAATTTCAGGGACTGTCCTGGTTAATTGGATGACAAAACAAATTACTTGTGTATAAATCTATAATAAAGCCTATATGGACATATGGCATTGAACTCTGGGGCTCCTCGAGTAACTCAAATATCGAAATCCTTCAAAGATTCCAAAACATTGCGCTTAGAACCATATCCAGCTCACCCTGGTTCGTAAGAAATACGGAAATCCATGAACATTTGAAGATGTCAACAGTGAAGGAGGAAGTGACCGAGAACAGCAAAAAATATAAAAATAGAATAAAGGACCACAAGAATGAGCTAGCCAGAGACCTCTTGAATCCTGCAAGCATAACTCGCCTAAAAAGATGGCAAATACTAGACTTAGAGTCTAGACAATAGTGATTGGTGGAACTCGCTGGAGCAACTCCAATTTATCCTGACAAATAGACCACATCTGATTATGGCCTACGGCCGATCGCAGATATTAAAAAAAAAAAAAAAATATGCGGATTAATATACTTTATCACTACGCCTAATTTTAAGTTTCTACATTAAATGGTTTCAAAGAAAATGGCGTGAACGTTTTCAACAATAGCTCTGGAACTATTTTACATAGGATTCTGAAGGAATGTTACAATCCTTATAACTTTTCCTTTCAATTTATATATGAAATGATATGTGAAATTTTTAAAAAATCCATTTAGTTTATTTGCTCCAAACGCTTTATCGTCGTCATCCGACAGATATTATTTTTTCAAATGTTAAGACGTAACTGAATATTTAAAGTTAGGTACACTGATAAAACAGTTTATGAACGTCAGAGTCGATTGTTTCAATATTTTTGGTATTCAATTATCCCGACTTAAAATATAAAACACACAGTTTTCAGAGCAAGTCGCGAAAAGTTGCATTACCTGCGTTTTAAATAATTGAATCGAGATGCGTTTACATGTAAGTTCGATTTTCTTTCTGATGAATTAACATTATTTTTTTTACTTTAAGACTTTCTATTTGTAATATTTCTTTTTCACTTTGACACTTTTTTTAATAAAATGAGTTTGAATGAAATGATCAAACTTAATTCTGCTTTCTGACGATTTATAAAAGAAAAATCAATGTAATTTTCATATTCAGAAGTTTTGTTTAAAATTCTTAATTTTTATATGATTTCGTTGTATAAATATTCAATTATCGATCTGCGTTCTCACATTTATATCACTAAACTCTCTATGAATTCATACATAATAATTATTACTTAATAATTTTAATCATAATAACTATTTCATGTCATGTAAAGAAAATCAGATTTAATTTTTGGACTTAATTATGTACTATCAATCCTTATAATCACAATTTAAAAATAACTACTCAAATTACTTATGTCAAAACTATACAAAATCCCAGCAACGTTACTTAAAGGCAAAGCAAACCATTTTATTCAGAGTCGTGCAGACTTTTCGGTTTGTTTTTCTAAGTATATAAAAGGAATACAACCGCAACAGTAAGAATAAATTCCATTAAATACCCTTCTAAAAATGAATAATACAATAAATTTCCATATAATAGTATATATCTAATGAAAATTAGAATCAAGGCTTGGTAAAATGTTAATTTTAGTTTTATGGATATATATTACTAAACAGAAAAACATTCATCCCTCTATGGTTCGTGTCTTTTTCTCTGACTTCTTAATTTTTTTCTTAGTTCACATCTCCTGTTTTGGATCTGTGGACGTGCGATTCGCTTAACTCAAATGCACTTTGTCTCGCTTCTCTGTATACGAATAGAATGAGTTTTTTGCTTTTACCAACCAATTTGAATGCCAATTATTCCAATAATTTTCCAAGCCTTCACTAAATAAATCCAAACTACAATTTCAATGTTCTTTTGCCAACAAACCAAATTTAGCTGCTGCGAGCTGTTACAATCTGTGATTTTACCTATCATATCGTTCTGTGTGTCCTCAACCTGTCTCGAACTATGGAATAAGGTGGAGCACTACCAGCACCAGTTCTAGTGGAGCACTGGAGCACTAGTTTCATTCGTATCTATAAAATTCTTAGTGGATATTTTTGACACTGGTATTAATTGCATGAATCTTTTTTTCTATAACTAGCTGTGCCGACGGTTTCACTCGCCTAGAGAATTATTTAAATATGCTACCCCCACTGCGGACACTAAACGTCTCTGCTTCGTTCGCCAAACGATAGCGACCGCAGGAGTCACATCAATGGGAATACTCGAGATGATAAATCAATATATAAGCCGGACTCTCTGCATTGTATCATTTAAGGATTATTCTCAAGTGATGTATGTTACATTTTGTCACTGTCTCCGTGAATTGTAGCGTTATACTATATTGCCTCTGACATCTATGGAATTTCTAACACAATTTTTTTCCAAATTGGATATATGGTTCTAGAAAAAGAGCGAGGAAAGAATAAATAAACAAATATCTTTATACTTCCATAGATTATAACTTTTACGCGTATCTGACAGCGTGAATATAATTAATTTTATTAAGTATTATGTGAGCTGTACATAAATAGTAGCTTCGATTAATTTTATTTCATTACTAACTTTGCTTATCACATCTACACACGTAGGTACATACATAATATATAATAGAGGCAAATAGTATATTTTATCGTGTTCGTATTTATTCTGCATACTAAATGTTTCACGAACATGTTAATAACAGGAAAAAAGTACTAAATGTAAACCAGCTGCTACGGCGCAATTGCACAAGCCAAGCCAGTCACTTATCACGTAAACAAAGTATGAGTTAATGAATGTAATCACTGCAGAAAAAATTGATCTGTCTAAACTACTATCTAAGAAACCAAATTACCGGGGTTGTATTATTGGATTACATGTGTCGACGATAATAAATCAGTCGCAAAAGAGCACAGCAATTTTCTAGTATCGTTAACAACGTCGTTGTTGTTTTTTTCAGTGTTTCTTCCTATTCATCTTCTGTATTGCAGTATTCTGCACGACAACGACCACTGGAATACCAACTGCCACTACGACAACGACCACTGAGAGTCCGACTGAGCGCTTGAAGGAGGAGTCGATGCTGCGTTTGCTACTAGGCAGTATGCTTATCGATTTAGTCGTTACCAAAGCGACCCCGTGAAACTTACACGCAATATTCCTTTAAATGCCTTAAATACTTAAGGTATTTTTATAAAACGACGAGTAATCTTACAAAAATTCTAATATTTTCTCTTAATGAATCAATCTTTAAAACTATTAAGATAATATAATAACTCTGTTCGTAGGTATGTGTGATGTTTGGTCTATTTTTTTGCTCAAAAGCGTCAAGTACGAGTTCACCTTGCTTACTAGTTTCTATTATTGTGCTATATTTATATTAAAACTAAGAATTCTTATAAAGCTATCCTAATCTATAAAAAACAAAAAAATATATATTTTAAGCATATCTTTTACAATAGTGGCTTGAAATTGGGACTAACCAGCTTTTTACATACCGCGAAATTTGTTGGTTACGCCTTTATGTACTACAAGAACCTATATCTTATTACTAACATCTCATAGCAAAAACTTGTTTTAAATTATGACTATATTTTCTCAGGTCAATGTGTCGCGTCTTTTTCATTTACTCAATAATAACAACACGATCCGACGAACACGTCAATTTACACTCTTTGTTATGATAAAATAGCGTAAGGATGAGTAATTATCGTGGTCCGTTGAAAGGATTAGTCAAATGTGTTTCTGAATACAACATTCTGCAGTCTGAAATGTTTTGTTGTTGGTTTTTTACTTATATATTACTATCAGTATGTATTAAGCGTCTCTTGACTCACTTGGAATTAGAAATTAAGAATAAACCAAATTTCATGCTTTTAACTTGAGTTTTTATTTTTCTTTGTCTGAAAAGTAAAAAAAAAACTTTTAACTAGCTAAGAGTTACAAGTTTTTTTTTACGTAATATAATTAATTTCACTAGCGTGTTTTATTATTAGTGAGGTGACTTTTAAATGATGTAAGAATGTAGTATAGTTTTAAATTTTGGTCGTGAAATAAATGCGTGGACTTCATTTCCAAATTTAGATGTTGGGAAACATCGATATTAACGAAAGCAATGAAATTGTTGGTCATTGAGAACAAACTTATTTGTTTTTTTTGTAAAAATTACACTTTGTCAGTAGAAAGTTTATATTATTATCAGAATAAGGAAAAAGTTATAAAATAACAAATATTAATTCAAGCTCTTATTATTTAAAGCTACATATGATAATTATGATATTCAATCTAATTTTAATTTTACCATCAATTATGCGTCTGTATTTTATATAATATTTATCTAGTGTAATTAAATAAATCCTAACTTTTTTAAACAAATTTTATTTATATTAAAAAAATGCGAAGTGAATTTTCTTTAACGCGTGGAAAATATAAATCATAATATTTAAACATAATTGTCTTGAAACTGTTTGAGAAAATGTGATTTCATTCTCGTCCTAAACAATTAAAAATAAGAAATCAGTGATTCTACTCTCTTAGTTACTGCAATATTATTATGTTAGTTTATTTTAGAAAGAAATGTTTATATTATGGAACTAGTTGAAGAGTATTTGAATATAAAATTATACAATCATGTGGAAATAATCAAATAAGAAAGATGATATTACGGTATCAAGAAGACAAATATATAGTGTTAGGAATATGGATGCAAAGTTGAAAGGAGCTGATAGCTTAAGCTATTTAAAATAATTTTAGCTATATATGTCTTTGCTGAAGTGTGAAATTTTAAAGGTTTTCTTGGAAAAAATCCCAAATTTGAGAATTAATTCTTAATAGAGACCAGGTCAAAACGGGTACTCGCCAATTCTTGGAATTAGGGTGCACAAACTAAATTGAAGGAGGTGATTTTTTAATTTTTAAATAGTCAAATAAAACAATATCTTTACTAAAATCATTTATTTTTCATGTGCGTATTGAGAACCGCGATTTCTAATAAAAACGCGGGCCTTTTTAACTTTTCTGGTTGTTATTTTCAATTGCGTCCACTGCTTTATGGTGTAAAAAGCTAATTAAATGTTTTTAAATTTCAAGAACATGTATGGTTATTGCCTTTTATTTTAAAGTATCCTCAGGCAATTATGTCGTCAATTCGTAGAATTAGGATGCACAAACAAAACGCCGAACATAGACGTGATGCGCCGAACAAAGCCGCCGCTCCGGCCGAAACCGGTCGAAGGACCAGACTCATTAGTCAAGTACAACTGGCGTTGCGCCTAGCACTTTACAGCTAATTAATTGTGTCAAGTATAGCACTAGCCCTAGTTTTACACTCCTTCTCATATTGATTTCGCTGATTTTAAACTAGTTCATTGTAAAAATGGCTTCCTGTAGACCGAAGAGTAAGGGCTATTTTATTTATTTTAATACCGCAATTAAAACAGTTTTCTTCAATTTTATGTTGATTAAATATTAACATACCCGATTTTACTGGGAGTCTATTAGGAATTAACTGTCAAATTATGAACATTTCACGAAAAAAAACTGTAAATAGCAATAAAAAAAATAATCTGACTTCCTCAAAGACATGTATGCCTCAAAATGTGTTAAAGATTCTTACAAATATTATGTCTGTTTGATTACAGTGATGTATACTACCCAGACCCTATTGACGATCGTCTTAAAAATTAGAATCCCTTTAAAATTTGTTCCCCCTTTACGTTTCTTGTCTAAAAAAATATCGCAATATACCTTAATGGAGAGTATAACTCAAATGGGTTGGCAAGTAGATGATCGAAACTAGCTACGTATACTACACGTACATTATTTTATAATATTTTCATCAATCAACATACTGCCATTTTTTATGGAAAGGATTGTGACACTGGGAACTCGCCTCTATAATTGCTTTCAAGGTGATTCAATGAAATGGATTAAATAAAATCTTTTAAGGTCTTTACCATTTTGGATTCTAATTCCATCTATGAACATTGAAGACAAAAATGAATCAAATAAATAAATGTGTCATTTGTATTTAAGCCACAAAGAAATTTTTATTAATAAGATTTTATTAGACCGTAATTAAGTAACATCGGAGACAAATCCAATCATAATACATTGTTTGAAAGTGGCTTATTTGTGTATAAGATCGTCGTGGCAGTTAACGTGGAAATTAGAGAAATGCAATATAATAGGACGAATATCGATTATTTTAATAAGTTTCAAATACACATAATCATATAGTCGTTTTCCTAAGTTTCAGTTGCTAGTAAACGATTGAGATGCTGTTTGTAAAAAATGGTTACGAAATTTGATGAAAATATTGACAAAATATAAGCCTATTTCTGCTTTCGATGGCTTAAAAAATGATGCATATAAAATCTAAAATTAATGAACTATGATAAATTGATGACATAGTTCTACAAATCAGAACTTTTTTCTCTCCTCGAATTTTAAAGAGGTTTGTACGTCTACCCATTACGAGAATGAACTCAATTTGTTTTCTTCACTTCAGAAACGAAGTGAAAATTTCATAATTTAGTAATTGAAACCGGTATATAATAAATAAAACCTGTTAAATACGATGAACTCGCATTGCAGGATTCCGTGCATACTTAGGTGCATATTTCTGCACTTAAGTATTTCTATTAAACTACTTACAAATGTCAGCGTTATTTTTCCACAATATAAATTATTATTTAGTAAATAGTACATACATTACTTAGTATATACATTTGTAGATTCCAAATAGAGAAGAAGGATGAGACGTTATGGCGCTTTAGATGATCAACTTGTAAAACGAAATAGCTTGACATTGACACCGAGTCCCATGTTAAGAAGATTGCATCTTGTTGTAGTCGCGCATTTTGCTTTATCTCTCACGACAGTTTTTCCCTTCTTTTGTATAGCAACTTTTTTTTCTTGGCTTATTTTCTGAATCAAAGGCTTATTTTACTGTATTTTCATGATTACTTTCTAAAATCAATGACTGGTTTCGCTTTTTCTTATTTTTGTTCTTCACAACTTTCTTGTCTTTTTTTCGTTCTCGTCTGAAGTTTTCTTATGATGGTTATTAATAATAGCAATTATTTTGTGTTTAATAGATCCTTTGACTTTCTTTCCATCAACAATATGTTTCCTTTTCTGAATATTATCAAGAGAATTAAGAATAACGGCTTTTTTTAAATTCCTCTTTGATATAATCATGGCAAGCTTTGAAACTGGATGTGTAACTGTCAAAATTTTGTTTGGCATATCCTGAGATTTAGCATATAGGATGTATTTTTATTTTGAGGTGTAACTTGAACAAATTTAAAAATTATATTTACGAAGAATGTAATCCTAAAGTACCTGGCTTACGATCAGCTGCTGCACGGCAGTCTGACTTTTCTGAGGAGCTCTGTGAATCAGCTTCAAAGCTTATTGGTTTCGGAGATTCTAAGTCGAGTTCTGCGATGTTCTTTCGATGAGTTCTTGTAATTGAAGTTTCATTGTTGATTTATTCTGGCCCAGGGTCTACCTCTGCGCCATTTTTGTAACCTCCAAAGGCCTGTGCATAGGCTTAATATGGGCACATATTTTTAGGAAGGTTCCGGATCTTCACAAACTCTATTAATTATTGAATTTTTTTCGTCAAGTGTGTCTTCGTGGACACATTCAAGTAATGATGAAGATGCTGCTGGAGTTTCATCTTATTAAATTTTGTTTTTGCAATGAATCAGGCAGGGAAAAGTAATTGTCAGGTATTCAGGGTACGTTCGGGTCAATATATACTGTGGCAGCTTTTGCCCAAACCTTGTCAATCAATTTTGAAACATCATAACAAGTCAAGTTTTTTTGATATAAATCTTCAGACGCCTAAAAAAAGCTCTGTCAAAAGGTTAAAGAGCATGCCCAGTCCCCGCGCCCTCAGTAAAGCTTCAAGGTTACTACGCTCGGCCATTTTGAAAAATAAAGGAGATTTTATCTATTTGCATATTATACTTTTCATATCAGTTTCATTTACACACGTAAATGAAACTGATATGAAAAGTATAATATTTTAGTCATACAAATTTGTTTGGCAATTAACGCAAATTGTCAAAATACCAAAAACCAAAAATAAACAATAATTTCGTCGCCGACAACGCGATCACGCGCAGTCGTCGGCCATATTCTGAAACCATTCTCGTGTACACGATGCGAGTCGAGTGAGAGTAGTGGGGCATTTTGTGAAAAGGGGTATCTCCTACACCAAAAATCCAACAAAAAATCTAACAAAATATATTTAGTGAACATGTTAAGGCGGGTCTCCTGCGCCATAAATCGAAAAAAAATCTAACAAAACATATTTAGTGAACATGTTAAGGCGGGTCTCATGCGCCATAAATCCAACAAAAAATCTAACAAAACATATTTAGTGAACATGTTAAGGCGTACCTCCTGCGCCAAACAATACATGTTTAGTAAACATGTTGGCAAGACATAACTGTCTCCTGCGTTATAAACGAAAAGTCAACGCTCAATGTTAGCAAATTTTTATTTGAGTTGAAATAAATAGATGGAAGTTATTTTTCATACCAGAAAAAGAAATCGAACAGATGAACAAACAACAATGTGTTGTCTTTATTCCAATTCATATTATCTTCGAAACACCATACACATATTTGAGTATCGAAATTTCACCGAGTAACGATGTAAACAACAGGAGCGAGTGACGTGTACGATGTTTGAAAGCAACGGCGGAATAAATATTTCACTCCATCCACAGGCGAACGAGGGATGTTATCCATTCGTCTCTGATAACATGTTTGCATCTTTTTGTTCGACAAAACATTTTGGCCATGGCCCTGTTTTGTTATAAAAATATGTTAGGGCCCATTTTTAACCAAAATATAGTAGTAGAAGACCCGGTATTGGCAAAACATAACCGTCTCCTGCATTATAAACAAAAAGTCAACGCTCGATATTAGATCATTTTTATTTAAGCAAAAATGAATTCGGACGAGGAAGACGTACTGTAAGTAAAGAAACCGATAAGATTAATAAACAACAGTATATTGTCTTTATTCCAATTCATATTATCTTCAAAACACCATACTCAAATTTTAATATTTCTCCGACTGACGATGTAAACACACTCCTGTGTTTGTGGGAGTAACATATGTGATGTTTGAAAGCAAGGACGAGAATAAATATTTCCCGCCTAATATGTTTGCATGATTTTGCTCGATAAAACATTTTGGCCATGCTCCTATTTTGTTACAAAAACATGTTAGGGCTCATTTCTAACATAAATATAGTTGCAGGAGACCCGGCTTTACCCGGTATTACCCCATCATCGAACCTTTCGATGAATAATTTAGATTTTACAACGGGATCGTAAGCAAGCGTAACGGTGCCTGATGTGTTACGGTCGACGGGCTCGACGTTCAATATTTTTCGCATGACAAGTGTTCTGGCACTTGAAAGAGAAACACATAAGGTAATGTAGAAATAAATATTTAAAAACTTATGTATACACTAAGATGTGCCCTTTCGAAGCAGTACTGAGTCCCTAATCTATATATATAAATATATATATATGTTGTAATTTTATAACTCAAGAACGGGCTCACCTATCCAAACCAAATGTTTAGGCTTTGTTCGGACTATTTATGGTTTATGTGAAGTTTGCACAAAATCCGTAGAGTGGTTCTTCATTTATCACATTTTTTGTAACAAATGAATTCAATAAATGGCGGATCATTTTGTAAATGGAGATTTTGCTGTCAAATTGAACCTTTTTTCATATGGCGATTGTGCTGTCAAATTGAAACTTTTTTCAGTGTTGACAGTAAAAACATGTTGTTATGTCATTCATGCGGTCATTTCATTTTGGACGTGGTTCGATTAAAGCAAATTGTCAGCGATAATTATTGCTTTGTGTTTATATTTTTTATTCAAATGTACTATGAATTAAATTGTCAAACGCATTTACACAAACGGTAAGTTTTGAACTGTTGAAGTGAATTTCTTTATTTGAAAAAACATATTGTGTACCACTATTAATGTAGCAATTATTTTTTTAATTTCATTTATTCTTTTTTAATTGAAGGAAAAATGTCACGAGCAAGACGAGCAAATATAGGTCGCCGAACGCGTAATGCAAATGATGTGGCATTACTAAGATGATCACAGACTGCAGATGAACGCGCACAAGCTAATGCATCACAGCGTGAACGTAATGCACGAAATAGATCTGTTGAACCTGTACCTGTACTGAATCTTGCACGGCGATCACGAATACGTCGTGCTGTTTTGACTGAAATGATGCGTGCTGTTTTTAATTACAACAGTCAGATTGATTATAGTGTGTACGGGTACATTGGAATGATGGACGCAATATGTCAACATTGTGATGCGGCTAACTTTCCAGGTGAAACGCCCGGCATGAGTTGTGCTACTGGCAAAGTGAGATTGCCAACATTAGAAACTCCACCCGAACCATTGTATTCATTAATTTTTGGGACATCTCAAAAGTCGAAGCACTTTTTGAGTCATATTCAACGATACAATTCGGCATTTCAAATTACTTCTTTTGGTGCTACTAAAATTATTACAGATAATTTTATGCCGACGTTTAAGGTAAATACTTCAACAGGATTGTCCCATGTTTATATCAATCTGAATCATAAAGTATTCGATAGTTTTAAAAATTATGATACAACATCTACCTAAAATTTTAGGTAGATTTTTATCATAATTATGATAACAATTATGATACAACATCTACCTACATTGCATACATGTTACAGATTCAGGGCCAGATTTATCATCAAGCTGGTTCGTTATTGCCATATCCCGACGCTGATCATAAATTTTTGCAAATTTATTTTATTGTTGATGAAAATCGTGACTTGGATCAACGTTGTGCAATTGTTTTGAATACAAGACGGGAAATTATTCGTGAGCTACAAAGGTTTTTCCATCAGCATAATGCATTAGTTCAATTGTTCAAAATTGCTCTCGATCATATGCCATCTGATAATCACAAAATCGTAATAAGGCTGATAGACTTTTTGGAGAGCATGAAAGGCGATTCAATGCACCGACAATTGATGAGGTTGCAATTGTAATTCTTGGTGATCAGTTTCAATCCCGTGATATTGTACTTCATCGCAGAAATAAGCAATTGCAACGTGTTTCGGAACTTCATCGTAGTTACAATGCATTACAATACCCAATATTGTATTGTAAAGGTGACGATGGCTACCATATCAATATACCAGTGATTGATCTACGAACAGGTAAATAATTGACCTATTTTCAGTGTGTTGACATTTCATCATTTGTATAAATTTCTAAAGTCACATTTTGCACTTATTTTCATGTCTACATGTACAGAAAAAAATTAGTGCCATGAATTTTTATTCGTATCGATTGATGGTACGTCCACAAGAACAAAATTATATCTTGAGATGTGGTAAACTATATCATCAGTACATCGTTGATATGTATGTCAAAATAGAAACTGAACGTCTTAATTTTAATCGTTTCAACCAAGCAAAATTAAGATCCGAAGAATATATTAATTTGCAAGATGCGATAGCGATTGATGCTAATGTTAATGACATCGGACGTTTAACTATAATGCCATCTTCGTATATTGGTAGCCCACGGAATATGAACGAATATGCACTAGACGCAATTTCTTATGTACGAAAATACGGTCGACCGGATCTGTTCATTACATTTACATGTAATCCGCAGTGGGATGACATCAAAAACAATTTATTTGAAGGACAGTCGACAACTGATCGTCATGACATTACAGCACGTGTTTTTCGGCAAAAATTGAAAGCACTTATGGATTTAATTGTGAAATTATATGTAATTGGAGAGGTGCGTTGCCATATGTACTCCATCGAATGGCAAAAAAGGGGATTGCCGCACGCACATATATTAATTTGGCTGGTACATAAAATAACTCCGGATCAAATCGATAACGTTATATCAGCTGAAATTCCTGATCAAACTGTTGATCCTGAGTTATTTCAAGTTGTCGTTAAAAACATGATACATGGTCCGTGCGGTGAACTAAATATGAATTCGCCATGTATGATTGATGGAAAGTGTTCGAAACGATACCCAAGGCAATTGACTTCAGACACAATAACGGGCAATGACGGATATCCGTTGTATCGACGTAGATCACCTAGTGATAATGACAAAACGGCAATCATTAGAATGCGTTACCAGGACGTTGAAGTTGATAATCGTTGGGTGGTTCCGTATTGTCCATTATTATCGAAAATATTAAATGCTCATATAAATGTGGAGTATTGTAATTCAGTCAAATCCATTAAATATATTTGCAAGTATGTAAATAAAGGGAGCGATATGGCTGGTTTCGGTGTTGCTGGTGATAATAGAAATGATGAAATTACTCAGTATCAAATGGGACGCTATATTAGTAGTATTGAAGCTGTCTGGAGGATTATGTCGTTTCCAATGCACGAAAGACTTCCTGTGGTTGTTCACTTGGCTGTGCATCTTGAGAATGGCCAACGTGTTTATTTTAATGTAGCAAATGTATTGGAAAGAGCAGACTAACCACCAGCGACTACGTTGACAGTTTTTTTCAAATTATGCGAAACGGATACTTTTGCGATAAATTTGTTATATTCTGAAGTGCCTCAGTATTACACATGGAATGTGTCCTCGAAAAAATTTCAAAGACGTAAATAAAGAACAGCAGTCCATGGGCATCCTGGCATTTTCCAAACAGATGCAATTGGGAGAATATATACAGTACATCCAAACAATGCTGAGTGTTTTTATTTGAGATTGTTATTAGTTAACGTCAATGGCCCAATATCATTTCAAGAATTGAGAACAGTCAACGGTCATTTGTGTCAAACATATCGTGAAGCATGTCAACTCTTGCATTTGTTGGAGGATGATGCACATTGGGATTCAACACTTCAAGATGCATCTACTTCAGCTCATCCACAACAAATACGAATGCTATTTACCATTATATTATCAACATGTATGCCATCAAATCCACTTGAATTATGAAACAAATATAAACATTATAAGGCAGAAGATATTTTAATTCGTATGCGTCATCATGCAAGAAATCCTTATTTGTTGATTACCTTGGAAATGTACAACGAAGCTTTGATAATAATTGAAGATATGTGTCTAACGATTGTAAATAAAGCATTAGTACAATTGGGTATGACCGCACCAAATCGTGAGATGCATGATTTGTTTGATCGTGAATTGCAACGTGAGCAGGAATTCAATTCTAATGATTTGCGTTTATTTGTACAATCGAATATAACCAAAATGAATATTCAGCAAAAACATGTATATGACACAATCATGCATGCCGTTTCCAATAATGCAGGTGGATTATATTTCTTGGATGCACCTGGTGGTACAGGCAAAACGTTCGTTATATCATTGATTTTAGCGACTATTCGATCGGAACAGAAAATTGCATTGGCACTTGCATCTTCGGGAATTGCTTCTACATTATTAGAAGGTGGTCGGACCGCACACTCTGCATTAGAATTGCCATTGAATGTGCAGGTGATTGAAACTCCAACTTGCAACATTTGGAGAAATTCTGCTATGGCAAAAGTTCTGCGATTAACGTCAATTATTTTATGGGATGAGTGTAATTCGCCATTGCGAATAAAAAATCAATAGAAGCATTTAATCGAACAATGCAAGATTTACGTGGTAATCAACAGTTTTTTGGTGGTGCTTTAATATTACTGTCAGGGGATTTTCGACAAACATTGTCTGTCATTCCTCGATCAACTCCTGCTGATGAAATAAATGCCTGTTTGAAGTCATCAGTTCTTTGGAGATTTGTACAAAAAATTAGACTGAACATTAATATGAGTATTCACCTACAAAATGATCCAGCTGCCCATGAGTTTTCAAAACAATTGTTAGAAATTGGTGATGGCAAAATACAAATCGACAGTGCCAACGGGTTGATCGCTGTACCGAACAATTTTTGTACAATTGCGCAATCGATAGATGAATTGATTGAATGTGTTTTTCCGAATATTCTTCAGAATTACAAAAATCATGATTGGTTGAGAGAACGCGCCATTTTAGCACCGAAGAACATTCATATCAATGCCATTAATTTTCAAATTCAAGCGAAACTGCCAGGTGTAGTTACGACATATAAATCAATTGACAGTGTTATGAATCAAGATGAGGCAATGAATTATCCAATTGAATTTTTAAATTCATTGGAACCGGCTGGTATGACACCGCATTGCTTGAATCTGAAAGTTGGTTCTTTGATTATATTATTGCGAAATATTAATCCACCAAAACTGTGTAATGGCACCAGATTGGCAGTGAAAAAGTTATTGCCAAATTTGATTGAAGCTACGATCTTAACTGCTAAATCAAAAGGAGAAGTTTGTTTGATACCGCGTATCCCTATGATTCCAACTGATATGCCATTTGAATTCAAACGATTACAATATCCTGTGCGTTTATCATTTGCGATGTCCATCAACAAGGCCCAAGGGCAAACACTTTACGTTTGTGGTGTGAATTTGGAGGAATCATGTTTTTCAAATGGCCAACTTTATGTTGCCTGTTCCAGAGTCGGTACCCCCAGCCGTTTGTTTATTCATGCTCAAAATGCAAAAACAACAAATATTGTTTATCCTAATGTTTTGGATTAAGTTTTAAAATAGCTAGCAATCAATAAAATATTTTTTTGTTTGAATACATGAATTTGATGTTCCAATTAATTTTTTTTTAATATTTCACTTTATACGTAGCGAAGCACGTACCGGGCCGCTAGTATATGTATATAATTAAAAACAAGTTAATAAAAACTGGAAAACACTTTTCTGTTTAATACTTTGTCTCAGTTTTCCTCAGAAGATATCTCCTAGGTAGTAAATTTACCACGTAATTCGCGCAGTTTACGAATTGCGTAAGCAGCGGAACTCAAATTACTAGGTATGATGTCGATATAAAAATTTCATTTTATATTATAATCCAGTGTGATTCCCAAAAATTTTACTTTCTAAAAAAAATTAGGATTATTTATAATGGTTTCCGTTACCTTGTATAAAAAAGATACTATTACTGATATGGAATTATTTATTTCAACGAAAATGTCAACGCTAGGTGACGTGGCAGTTAGACCGCCTATAGAAGCGTAAACGACCGACACCTTGAGCTCATTGTGGATAAAGAAATTATGATTACATGTGGATAAAGAAACCATGGTTACCGTCCATCACTTTATATGCCAGATTGCAATTTGTTTACTTTTAAAAAGGCAAAAATATTTGACGTAGTTTTGTGATTCTTCTTCAGACAACGACTTAAAGAAGAATCACAAAACGTATTTCGACCGTCCGAGGCTGCCTTTTGTGACAGTTATTTTTTACTGTGAAAATCAGTTCCGTAATACGTAAAATTAGTGTTCCGGATACTTCGGAAAACGAATACTTATCAATAATCACTTATTTCCAATACCTTACAATTATTATATCCTCGCAATACGCAAGCTGTCAAAAATTGTATGTCTTGTAATCAACCCACCACACCACGGTGACGGCGGATGTATGAAACCTTTAAACAATTATTACTAATTGTTTGGACGTTTAACAGAAGAAGATATTACAAATTTTCTGTGTATATAATATTTTTTTCTGTAGATGAATTGCATCCAAGATTTATTTGTGAATTTCTAATTTATGTTGAGTCTCTGATACCGCGGATTAAACAACTCTGGAAATAAAAATTAAATAATTCGTTATCCATTTTTTCCTTCAAAAATTTATCGTCTCTTTCAATAATTTCTATCTTTCTTTTCTATGTCCTCGCCAGTTCATAAAAAAATCATGCAAATGGCTTCTTCGGCTATGTGCAGCTAACCTTTTACTTGGTAATACATACTTTTTTGACTTGTAAAGCATTTTCGACGGACGTATTAGAGGCAGAGAAGCAGACATTTAATTCCAATAAAACCATTTAATTCCAATAAAAACATATTTGCCGTCTGTTGTAGCTCCCAAGAAACAATAAACTGCGTCATTAAACCACCTTTATCATTCAATAAGGCCTCTCGTTTATTGAAACAAATGTTATAATACGACTTATTCACTGTCATGACTGTATTTTATGGTCGGTATATCGTTCAAACGAGTACCATACAATACGTTTATAATAAAAGGTACGCGAGTAGTCGTACGGCGCCGTTGACATATTTTGTTAAAAAAGAAGCAGTAAAAACTTTTCGTCGCATTCCCAGCCAATGAGCACTCATTGTATATTTCACTCAGAGTGCAGCGAGTGCTCCTCTGAGTAATATTTCACTTTCTAACTATGAAAAAATAAACGACAATTTGATTGAAAAGGACACTTTTGTTCATTCAAACAAATCGCTTTTCATGTGAGGCTGCTGATAATTCTGATTATAATCTTTCAATGCACCTTTCTGGATTTTGCGTTTAGAGTTTTTAGTGATGAATTACTTATGCAATTTACGTTTATTTTTCAGTTGTGTTATGAGGTCACACGCTTTGTTTGCGACTTCATATTTAATGGTATGTTGTGCTCGAGTATTAGAAGATGAGACCACACGGCGCCCGCTATACAAGAAAAAAAATAATGCTTCTTCCGTCAACGAATTCGTCAACCTGAGCATTAAAATTTTCCATGACGTTTCTCATTAAGTTGCAAATTAAACTATATAATATATAGATTTTGTCACTTAATTCTTCCAACTTACGCATAATAAGCATTTCATCGAATGAAACAAATATGTTTCTGTTTTCTCTAGCGGCGCGAATTAAACGATTGCATAAATAATTTGCACAGTTCAAATAATTACGAATGCGTTTTGAGGATGGCGTTTTACAGATCTTCGTAATTATTTGTTGACGACAATTTTGTTGTCGAATAACTGATATTGTTCCAGTTCTCAAATGTAAATAAACCTTTAATACGAGTTTACGTAACCGTATGAGATATTGGGAATTCTTTCTAAAGGTACTATCCATTCGCAGTAACTATGTTAAGAAATTATTTTAATATCTACTCTTTTCAACGGTTACACTGGATGGAGACTCCGTCAAAAATATATTTATTCTATTGAGTCCTGTAGTTAATGAATTTTTAAACCACTCTAAGAGTATGGTGCATTTCATTTCAGTAGATGATCCTTCGGAGATTTCGTAGCGCTTGCGTACAGGTGTTTTATTAAAAGCTCGAATAAAGGACTTTTCTAGCCATGATATTTACGGTTGCTGCAACAACAGATAAAGCAGTATAATTCATGTTATATCATGGTTAAGTTAGACCAACAACGAAATATTCAACTACCTTAATCATGCGAATGTCCTATTCGTCTACGTCGTTTTGGAAAATAGTTAGGTATTACTCTTTTTATGCGGTTTCAATTATAATTATTAAAATTGCCATGAATAGAACTCCACAATCGCCACAAGAGGTATGAGATATGCATCTATGCATTTACTCTTTGTAAATGTCTGAATTCAGAGCCAATTGACTTAAATTCTTGAAACTGCTGCTTGGTTCTTGATATAAAACCGAACTATGTATTCAAGAACTTAAACAAAAACTTGACTCAAGTCCATTTTACTTCTCTTTTATTATGTGTGATATTGAATAAGTCGCCGTCCATATTGCCGTGGATTGAAATATTTTGTATTTGCTCAAAGAATATTAAAAATCCATGATTCGGCTTCCAACTAAAACCGTTTCAAGAATCTTCAAAGGAGAAATGCTGCTCTATTATTTTAGATTGACATATAAGTAACAAATGCGTTCAGAATTATAAAAAACTTTATTATGTGTCTTGCTTCAACATTTCTTGCAGCAATATTTGTAATGGCACCATGATCTGAACTGGATATCGGTGATAACGGTAATTTTCAATTTAAAATTGTTTAATATATAATTAGCATCAAAGAGACAATTTTTCCCATTTTTTTATATTACAGTCTTGTGATTTTTATGGAACACTTACCAAAGAGTTTATTCAATAAAATATTACAGATTTTTCCAACCGTAATATTTTACTAAATAAACATTCTCCTCTCATTTAAACAATCAATCAACACTTTTTGAGAGCATAAACAATCATTATTTTTGTGTACTCTCTTCCAGGCATTTTTGGGATTTAAATAAATTTACGACTAATTCAACATCACTTGACTGGAAGACAAAAGAATTATTGTTAGGAATGATAAAATTATTGAGAAATATAATGGCCGTTTTTCATGATGGCAATATTTCACTAGTCTTTTTTCAGAGCGACAGTAGTGAAATGCCTGTTCTGGTTATTTGCCAGGTCAGGATCATTATCCGCCGGGAAGAGAATACACAGAAATAATGATGGTTTACGCTCGCGAAAAGTGTTGAATGATGGTTGAAATGAGGGGAGAATGTCTGTGCAGAAATTTATTCTTACAAACTATACTATAGAACAGTTTCGGTAACGGCTGCAAGTGAACAAAACTTGGGAAAGCCATTTTTTGTGCCAAGTTAGAATTTGCGTAATGGGAGAAAATATAGATGCATAGGTTTAGTTTTAAAATAATAACGATATTGGTAAAAGAATTACTGTAAGAATGAAATGTGCTTCTACCGAAATCATCTTTTTGCGTGTAGTAGTCGCAAAGTTAGCAAAGTTATCCACAGACATAAAATAATCAATATTCAAGGTACCTTTAATTATTGCGCATAGTGCACATTTGCTAAATTTGTTACTGCTTCCTCTTTACGTGCCTAATACCATAAGATCTTAAAAGCTCGAAATTTTAATAGAAAATGAAAGAAATTGGTTTTATACTTTGAAATAACAAACTGACCTACTGCGAGCTGAAATAACTCGAATTTCCTAGACTTTACGTAGGTGTTGTCATTTCCATCGTTCGTTCCTTTGTTAATTCTAGCAAAATGTCGACATCGACACGATATAATATATTTCAATAGTTCTATACAACAAAATAGATGACATTAAGAAAACCAAAATAAAAAACTCTTAAATTTTTTAAAATTCCCAGTGATTAAAGTCGTTTTTATTCGCAATACACGCGTGCGAAAATCCAAATAATGACATGATGAGATATTGTAAGTGAGAAACGTAAACTCAAATTATTAAGGCAAAATCTAATTCGCTACTGAGCTTTTGATGACAATTGACTTCCATATTAAAAAAGAAATCAATTAATCAAGGCGAAGTCTAATTCGCTACTGAGCTTTTTGTGACAATGGTAAGTCATATAAACAATGCTTTTCGCCTTTCACTCTGATTAGTTCTTCTGGGTTTTTATGGATAATAAATATTTCAATTTTGTACGATACAAAAATCAAAAAATACTATGAACCCATGCGCGTAAGCCAGAATAGGCACGGGCACTAATTGTTCATAGGATATACATTAGAAACTGCTTGATCATATGAAGCTATGTTATTTAGGCAGATATAATTATAAAAATGTGCATTTGATGTTCTCAAAATTGATCCGCTTCTATTGTGGGTTGTGGCGTTATGCTTAAATTTCCAAGGAAAACAGGCACATTTTTGCAACCGCAATAAGTCGGTAGTTGGACGTATTTAACATAAATTAAAAATGGGCGTCAGTATGGAGGACCTGGCCGGACACCTAGAGTATAAGTAAAGTAAGCGATAGAGTGGAGGTAACACCTAGTTTAAAATGTTTGCGTTTG
Organism: Druceiella hillmani; assembly: GCA_039881145.1. NCBI lineage: Eukaryota > Metazoa > Arthropoda > Insecta > Lepidoptera > Hepialidae > Druceiella > Druceiella hillmani. The sequence goes on along the minus strand of JAYKKI010000004.1, from coordinate 41,088,387 downwards.
AACGAGCTTGACTTGTTTTGGAAAAAGTAGAGCCTAAAATTGAAATAGAAGACGATAAGTTTAAATTTAAAAAGTTTAAATCTTTATATAATGTATTTTAGGAGACATTCTCCAGTTACAGATATGTTAATAGACAGAACGACCAGCAAAAAAACTTATTTATGCTTTGTTTAACATAAAATATATCTTGTATTACCCTCATGTTGATCAATTTTTATATTACATATAATGGACACTAGATAAAAGGACACGACAGAAAATTAGAAAGTCGTATTGAAACGAAGTAGATAAACAAAAAAAGAAAGGTAATCTAAATTGACAACGAGCTTTGTTGTATCTGTCGAAAAAGGAAGCCAAATCCAAAAAAGATTAGAAAATGAAAAAAATTAAATGTAAATAAATAATAAATAAGCTCAACTAGATCTGACGGACATATAAATTCATTTTAATTATTAAAGAAGACATAATTAAATTCATATTTACTTATCCGCCGAAGATAAAAACTGCTGCAGAAATCGTCTTCGATTTTATACAGTGTAATAATTACAAAAACCAGTTTATGCTATTGTGTTAATTGGAAATATATTAAAAAATGTGTGTTCCAAAATTGATTGGACTGCCGAATTCAACTCAGTACTAACAATGTAATTTTTTGGGAGCCAAATATATTTCTAAACGCGAGATGTAATTGAGGTAAACTTCTCAAATATTTTATTGGAAAAAAATTGGAAATATTTTTTTTAAATATACATTAAAATAATTATAATAAACAATAAACACTAAATGATTTAAAATTTGTACCAATTTGTTGTGTTTAGTAAATAACACAATTCATTTAATGATACGTATCCAACATACACTTTTTTCCATTGAAGTTTTATCCATAAACTTCTTTAATAATTTTCACTTAAAATAAGACCAAATTTGCAAATGAATTATTTTTACCCATATCGTCCTCCTGTGATAAGACATAGTCTATTTTGGCATAATTAAAATGAGTCTAAAAAAATTCTATCTATGGACTTAAAACAAAATTATACGCTATAATACCGATAAGTTAAGTGCGATAATACCGACTCCACAAACGTATGGACTTTACATGCAAGATATTTATCTCTCCTCTTTGGACCAGAGAAAATAGTGAAATTAAAAAGAAAAATTTGTTTTGCATTATTATCTCCTGCTCCGTATCTGGTAATGTGTAACATAGTCACAGTAAAAGGTTTTTTATCGATTGCACTATGTAAAAACAAAAATATACATACGCCGACTCACTAAATTTAAATGAACAAATTTATATAAACAACATGAATATTTAGGCACAAAAAATAAATCGGTTTATCTAAAAAATTATGTAATATAATTATGGATTAAAACATTTCTATTCATTTTGGTATCAAAATAAACACCTTAATTTTTTTTTGCCTACATGCCGGTATTTTTACTGAATGCTTAGAGTCAGGAGGGCAGCAAGAATGTACATTCTTTTCTTTAAAGTGTCATATATCATAAAAGTAATGCTAATAGTAAAATAAATATTATTATATAATCAATTGCCAAATAAAAAATACTTCACATACGACACCTTCGACTTAACATCCAAAAATCCAAAATGCGCACTCTAGCTGGGACTATATGTGGGCAAGTGTGTGAAAAAGTAAATAACTGTGATAACACCATTGAAAAACTAAATAAATTTCTTAAAGATTGAAATATAAATAACATCGTATTTTACAGTGCGTCATTGAAGGTTATAATATTAATCAAAAAAGCTTAAATGAGGTAAATTTAAAAATGCAAGAGATCCATTGATTAGCACTTGTTTTGCATACCGAGCTCCCTGTCCGGGACATTATTTTCTCGCCGTCAGCTCTATTCTAGTTCGCGCAAAAAGCACAAAAAGCTTTTAATTTCCTATTGAACAATTTGTGTCTCGTTAGCTCAGTACGTACTCTTACTCCGACTCATGAAAATAAACCTATACATGTTATTTTTTGATGCATTTCATTCTTATAATACTTAACATTAATTTTACCCATTCTTTCAAGTACTAAACATTCCTTTAAAAATCTTACCGTGGTATTAGTGTTAACTGTATATAAATTATACTTGTAAAGAAATCCTGGATTGTAAATTTAATTATTTAATTAAATTTAATTTTGCTTAAAATGAATAAAAATATTAATGTGGTAAGTTAATATCTATGTCCGGTTTTAAATATGTAATTATGAAAAAAAAAACGGATGTCATATTTTAAATATTTTCGGCAAAAAGCAAATTTTAAAATTGTTGTTTATATTGACATATAGAATATTCTCTAAAATTATTTTGAAATCTATTTTGAGCTACCTTTAATTGAAATCTAATTAGAATAATAACGTATTAAAGCAATTTTGCTGTTTCCTTTGCGTTGAAATTATTAATTACTTGTAACTGAACTTCCCATGAATTTTCAGATACGTAACACTTTAACAAGAAATTATAAAATGCGAGTATTAGGAGAATTCAATACAGATTTAATTATTATTCCAAATAAATGTATTTTTTGTGATACGTATTATTGAAATATGAAATATTTTTAAGTCTTATTATTAAACCATTGCTAATTGTTACAGTTAAATAAAATGTCAGTAGCAAAAAATGTTGAGCTAGAAAAAATGTAACAGTTTTGATATTTCCGAATTTAATATAAAAAATGGTAAGTCTCATTTTATCAAATTCATTATTCCTCTCGATGGAATGAGCGAAACAAATTTCCTCACACTTTACATGGCCTTGAGGAAGTGGGGGGAGGGGTGATGCTACTTTAAATAATTTTTTTATTTATATATCAATTGAGATCTCTATATGGAGCGCCTGTTCACAAAATTTCATTCATGTAAGATTCAAACTGTAACAAATGTAAGGCAGTGACAAAGAGACGTAAACGGGATGAAACTCTAAATAATTCGTTTTTGCTATTTGACTACGGGTAGATTTGTTATGATAATATACAAATTTGATATCTGACATTGATACTAACTATATAATAATATAATCATAAGTACTTTGTATAACTAATGGATTCTTGGTTAGTAGCTTCCGTGCTGTAAAAAAACAGATAGATCTTAGCAGACAGGCACATCTATTTTTATTAAAATAATATATCGATTTTTAAAATCATTTAATTTATTGTTAATGTAGTTCGAAGAGTATTATTAAAAACAAATGAAATATTTAATTTCGCTTTAAAAATAGCATGTACACAAAAAGAAACGCCATATCGCCAGACAACAGATGTTTTTTTTCTAATGTTAAGTCGTAGGTAAATGTTTATACTGATATTGATAAAACAGTTTGCGAATATCCGCGTCAGAGGCATTGTTCCAATGTATTTCCGCTTTTCGTTAGTCTGCTTTCAAGCATAAAACGCACTAGTTTCAAAACAAATAATTATAGTCACGCACTCAATTGCGGTGTTGAGATATATACGAATAAGGGAATCGAGATGCGGTTTTTTGTAAGTACAGTATTATATATTTTATTTTCGGCTTATAAGTTTAATTTTTTTACTCTTTTTATTATCATTATCTTTGATTTTATTTATTATCATTTTTGAGATATTTTATATTTTTATACATGTGAATAATATAGGTACCAGGTAACACGTTCACATGGTGTAAAATTAAATTAACATATTGAACGGTACATACCGTCAATGTTGGTAATACATACCCAAAAATATCAAATTATAATTTATAGAAAATTATACAATATTACAATCAACTGAATAGACAATTGTTTTTTCCTGTGAATTACAAATCATAAAATCTTATACAATATTAAAACCAACTAATAGTCAATTGTTTACTTAATACTGGGCCATAATTATATAACCTGATGGAACACCTCGCTGAACGTGTTCGAGCAACGTTTGTCAGACACGCCTTTATCGAGTCTCCATTTTAAAAAAATATTTCCAACTCTTTTAACTAAGAGGAAGTGACATTTACTAAAGCAAGTTAAGGGTGTACTTGTTTATCGTGAGAGGAGATGAAAAATTGACAGAAAAACAAAAAATATCCCAAACTTGCTACTCTAAAGGAATAAAATAAATAATTTATTTAATATAGGCGATTACAAAATAATTGATGGTCCTAAATCTGTCTAGTGACTGCCAGTTCCAATTTCGCTTTATTTTCACATTTTGCTATGGATTTAGTTTTTTTTTTGAGGTGTGAAGTGAATAGATAATGTCGCTTCTTTAAATTTCAGATAATATAAATAATAATATGAAACTCAATATTATATTTTGAGAATTATAATGAAAACTTATCATCAAAGAAAAAAATTACCGAATCAGAAATATATATTATTTAACTTTTATAAATTTTATTTGGGTTGCTTTTTCCTCAGATGAATCATTTAATAGACTATTCTGTATCTAATCAAAAATATAATTTCTTTTTAACGACATAAAACTTAATTGTTTATTCCTTTTATGTTAATGTCGTCGCCGTGGTGTGTTAGATTGATCACAAGGCATATATAGTCTGACATCGCGACGCACCGCGGGGATCTGGAGTAGATTCCCGGCCACTCGTCAAGCGGGGCTGGACTGGTGTTCTGGTTGACTTTAAGAGATTACTCTCGTAGCCATATGTATCAATTGTATACATTAAAGTACATAAATAAATAAATAAATATTTAATAAAGATCAAAAACAAAGAGTAAAAAAAAACAAAAAGACCAGTGCGTAATTACAATGACTTGCATAGAATAAAACGCTGTCGCGACATCGCGCATTTGCGTCGCCTAATGAGAGAACGGAGTTTAAACTACAGTATTAAGTACTACTTTATTGATAGTATGGTTGGTTCACCTATTTGAATGCATGTTAAATCATTCCGAATAATTTGGGCCAATATTCGGTCAAGATCTAGACCGAGTATTCGGATTCCCCTTAGGCGAATACACTAGTCGTTGCAATACTACTCGTGACCATCGGATCGACGAAAGTCATTCCTATTTTTTTGTAAGACGGATTTTTGTAGGCCTACATATATTGTATTTCATACTAAATATCATTTGTTATATTTTCTCCGATTATTGTCCGATCATTACTGGTGACGAACCGACTATACTGCCTTATTACTGATGGCCTCGGATTACTTTCTAAAATAACATTTTGTAGGCAGAACATGATATTTGGCAATAAAAACGTTTCTACCAAATATCATACTACTTCCTCGTATGAAATATTTTTTACATAAGCTAAGAGATCTAACTTACATTGTAATAAGTTACCTCCTAACATACGAAATACTTGGTACATATGCGTGACCGTGTATCTGCATGGTTGCATGAAAGTGTGATGCTTTTAAGCATGCACGGGTGCGTGAGTGTGTATACGGGTGCTTTCCTGTAATGCGTAAGGACTTACGTGCGTGCATGGGTGAGGGCCTGAAGAGTGCATGCAAACGACCGTGCGTGTGTACGTGAGTGCTTACTTGCGAGCGTGAATGCTTACGTACGCGCGTGCGTACGTGTGTATGTACGCTCGTGTTATCGCCCGTACCGGCGTGCGTATGTGAGAGCTTTCGATTAAGCACTTGTGCGCCTTGGGGAATCGTCTTGAAACTATACCGTCCTGTAGATTCAATTTTCTTATATAATTAATAAAATCCTTATTGTGTTTTCAGTGCTTGTTCATACTCATCCTCTGCACAGCGCTCTTCATTCATGTAGACGCGCAACAACACCCGAAGATAAGCTCGATCGGGCAGACGAGTGAGCTGTCAATATTGCACACATTGCTGTACACGCTGCTAAAGGATCATTCAGACGATTTCAGTTTAAATTAAACCTTCCCACCGAATGACATATTATCGAGATTTCGACAACAGAACGCTGGTAGCTCTACGTGCGTAATTTAGTTTCGTAGTTATTTTCAGAATAAATATTATATAATAAAACTATATTTATATTATTCTATTCTATATTATATAATTAGTCTAGAAAGTTACTTACACTATACAATTTAGTTTTTAAAGGTAGTAAAATGTGTCAAGAGCCCAAGAATGTGTTCAAAGGGTCAGAGAGATCAGATCGGTGTTTATGAGATAGTTAGTTTGCTTATGTATATTTCAAATAATATTGTCTTAACGTAAAATGTAGTTGAAACTACAATAAAATTAATATAAATTTATAGCGATTAAACAGTCTTTCCGTGGGAAGATATTACTGTCCAATTACAAACTAACTAGAATTTTACATTCGATTTTAAAATTAAACTAGTATAATTATATGAGCATTTTCTCGTTATAAATTTTAGGCTTCTTAATAAACGTATAATGTTATTAGTTGTTTTTTAATTGTACGTTTTTTTGTTTAGTGGGTGTGTATTTAATTTACAACATTTTACAAGTTTATATTGCTTTACCGTGAGCCTTAGGAAATAAAATTGTAAACCACGTAATTAACACTACGTAAGTAACCCACCGAGAGTAATTAACACTACGTAACTTTCAAAAAGTATTGCGTAGCATTCAATAATTTATTCAGTTACACTAAATAAATTAGAATTTCGCTAAGAAAATGTAATGATTACAAAGTGAAAAAAACGGTGCTCACCGCACTGGAGTGCTCCTCCGGGTTGGCCGGATCTTAAAGTTCACTTTACTAAATGGCGTAATGCAAAACACAATAACAATGGATGTACATTCAATAAATTTGTAATACGTCAGCAAATTTTTTTTTATAATTTTAAAAGAATACAAACGTCATTATTAAATATATTTCATTCTGGTATTCGGTAAATCTGATTTGAATTGAATTATTGTAATATTATTCATTTAAGTCGTATTCCTTTAAAGAATATTTTTAATGTCTAATTATTTAAAAAAATATTTCAAAGTTTTTTTTAACATATCTCGTATATGATATTTGAACAAATGTAGTTAGTATTAAAGTAGCTGTTGAGATTAGCAGTTGTACATACCCATACGGGACGGAAATAATTAATCATTTATTTCTCTAAAGATATAATCCAAACGTGTTCACTGTATATAGTACTATAGACTCAAATGCGTTACTAAGATTCTTACTATTATTAAGTTAGGTTAGGTTATGCACGGTTAAGTCATCTCATGTTAGGTTACATTCGGTCAAAATAAGTTTATGCCAGTCGGATTACGTTAGGTAATTTATGCAAACCACTATGCAATCTCACATAGGCCAAATTAGATTAGATTAAGTTATGTTATGTTAGGTTAGGTAAGGTCAGACTAGGTCAGGTCAGATTAGGTTAGGCTAGGTTTGGTAAGGTAAGGTAAGGTTAGCTTAGCTTAGGTTAGGCAATATTATGTTAGGTTTATGTAAGGTGATGCCAAGTCAGGGGGGGTGTAGGTAAGGTCAGGTAAGTCTGGGAGCTTGGCGGGTCTGTATGGATTGGAACGTGATAGAGTCATGTCAGAGTAGTCTAGGGTAGGCCAATCCAGAGCAGACCGGAGCGATCCAGACCAAACCAGACCAGGCGTGTACAGAAAAGCTACTTCAGCAAGTCTCCTTGGGTAAAGACGAAATGAAATAGCATTTTCACGTAGCAGTGAAACCCTCGTTCCATTCGTGTAGCTCGAGTGACATAATGGTTAGGAGTTTCTAGCATTTGGCGCACAAAATATTCGTAGAAAAGCTAACGCGATAATGGCGGTGTTCTACCTATCATCTATTTCATACAACATGTCATCATATTTTCACATAGCGAATTATATAGTTATGTACCGCCCTGCAGGAAAGGTCATTAGAACGTGCGTCTCGACAATTTTTATTGTAAATCGGAATGCGAACAGTTCAATAACATAACCTTAAATTGTTATTCTATTATTTGTAATTAAATACTGCTAAAATGGACGAAGACCTCCTTAGTACCTTAAAAGCTTACTTAGTAAGGAACTATCGAACATTGAAATTCAAAAATCGAAGGGATGAAAACCAAATTTTATCGTTTTAGTACACTCACTGGTGAAAGTTATGGTGAGTCTTATAATTTCAATAAGACTTTTTCCGATAAAACAGCAATTTTATTTTTGAGAAATGCGTTTGTGACGATGGACGATATGCATTTTGCAGAAACAAAAAGGGGAAATAGGTAAGTAGAACTGTTATTGAAAATATTAGCAAATAATTTTTTAAACAAACGGGTCACACTTTGAAGAAATTAGCAAAAGTAGAGGAAGGTAAGATGCAACATTTACGTTGCAATGATGAACTCAAAGTTTCGTTTTAATGATATTTTTGATGTAAAATTCTGGAATAGCCTAAACATTCCATTAGTTAGTTGTAATCGATAATATGAAGATTGTAAAACGTTTGGTGAAACTGCGAAAAATCAAATAGAAGCATTTGTATGAAAATGGCAAAAAGAACAATTCAGTGAAAGAGAGTAGTGCGACAGAAATTTTGAAAAAAGACAGGCGGAATTTTCCTTCCTAATTGTATGTAGTAAACAAGTCAACTTTTATCGTAATTATTACTCCTAATATAAAATAAATTTTCTATGTGGATTAGCGAATGGAATTACAGTCATAAGGTCCAGCTCATCGTGTCACTAAAGCAACACTTGCGTAACAATTTTCTTTCTTGCTACCAAAGTAGGAGGTCCGCCTATTGCCGTAGCTTTCAATACAAGTCAGACTGTAGAAGAAATTTAATGGTATTTAACACTGTAAAGGAAACTATAGACAAAAATATCCAAGCGTCATATTTGCCTTCAGTTATAACTATATATAGTTATACTAATGAATAAAACGGCGAAAATGCGAAATGCTCTAAAAGTAATATTTCCGAACAGCAATTGCTTATTGTGCAATCTTTCATATCACTCAAGTACCTACTGTGGCGCCGACTTTGGTTAAAAGGTAACAATATTTGTAGAGATGGTTACAAATAAATTATGAAAATGTTTCGAAACCGAGAATTGCAAATTGATTTATATAATTTATATTTTTCTATATATATTTTTATTTCTATATATATTTATTTTCTATATATATAATTTATATTTTTCTATATATACCAGGCCAGGCTACATTACGTTATGTTATGTTACGTTACATTAAGTTAAGTTAGGCTCAGTTAGGTTAAGGTGAGTTACGTTAGGTTTAGTTATGTTTGGTTAGGTTTTGTTTCTTTTGGTTAGGTTAGGTTAGTGTAAAAAATTAAATACGTACCAATGTATTTTTAAAGATCCATCCGAAGACACATTACTCCATGAGGTTAAGGAAAAATTAATCACAAACTTGAAACATATGAGCGGGTACCCTAAAAAAATTGCTTCTTTATGTTCTCATTTCACATCTGACTTTTCGATAATTGAAAACAGAAAATTACCAACTCGTAAACTTGCGACATAGAAAGGTACATGCTGCCATTAAGAAAATATAAGGGTTTCTAGTTGCTGCGAAATCCAAAAACCCAAAAGTTCAAAACGTGCATATCGGCACTTGCAAGGCAATTCAAAATACGTCCGATATATTAGATTAAATAAACATGCTCCATACGTATCATAGAAGATTGAATATGTACTATATTAAATGTTCTTCAATTTTTAATCGATTCAAAGAACTTAGGGTGGGGGAGCATATTACGAATCGCTTCTTAATTACACACTTAGGTCTATGTTTACAATATACGTAAATACCGAAATTAAAAATCAAGGGAGTAAAACAGTTTTTCGTTTATGTATAATTAAGATATGTCATCTCATTAGGGTGTTTACTGGACTTGCGACCTTTCATTGCAACGCACCGCGGGGATTTAAGTCCTACAGTCCAACAGTGAACTGAGAAGGACTGTTGATTATGATTTATTTTAAGATAAAGACAATTAGCAGAATGGAATACTGTTTGTATTTTTTATTTTGAAAGAAAATTCATTTGGTTAACCATTCTTTTCTCGAGTCGTTTCTAAAATTTTACACTACTTATATCATCAGAGTTGTTTTTCTCAAAATGTTCCTTTTTGTATATCAATATCTAGTATGTCAATATTAATTATTAGTGTGTCACATACTCATTCGCGTGACCAAAAATATAGTTTTTTGTTGAATTTAATTTGAATGAAAATAAATCATAAATGTTGAGAGGTAGGTATAAATTGAAACGAAATTGTCAAGATTGAAAAATTCCAGCGTGACCAATCCTTATATAATTAAATTTCTTTTCCTTATAACTGCTGCACTTGATCGATTCTTTTTATTACCATTATCAAATCACCAGTTATAAAACCTTTCAGTGCTACCCTCGTAGTCACATGTACTAAGAAGTAGTTGGATTAATTGTTATTAATTGTTATATATTAAAGACATCAGATAAATTGAAATTAATGAAATTTCAGTTATATTAAATATTTGAAATATTTGGAAAAATTGCCACTATAATTTAATTTAAAACGATGCATTTCATATCGAATTTTTTAATGCTGCAATATATATATATATATATATATATATATATATATATATATATATATATATATATATATATATATATATATATATATATGTATATATATATGTATATATATATATATATATATATATGTATATATATATATATATATATATATATTATTCTTCAAGTATTAGCTCTATGAAATACATAATCTATGACTGAGAAGCCCTTTTTAAAACCAGTTTGTTCAATGGGTTTTTTATTCTCTGGTTTATCATTTTAGAAAAGACTATATAAAGTTGGCAGTAGACTTATTGTGCTGTAGTTGCTTATTTCTTTTGGATCTCCTTTTTTGTAAAGCAAAATAATATTGGATTCAAACCACTGTACAGGAGTTTCAAAAGTTTCTAATTTTAGATTGAATAATTTAGCTAGTGGCGCCGCTGGCATGGTATGAGCTGTTTTTAAGGTGTCATTGCGGTGAGAAGCGGAACTACCAATGTATGTCTAGTGCAATATTATCTGCGCCTGGGCTTTTGTCGGATTTTAGTTTCTTTATGGTCTCGACTATTTCTTCGCACTCTATTACCTCTATGCAGGCTTGAGATATAGCATATGTGACTGATTCATCAATACTAGTATTGGGATTATTTGCGGCGCTATATAGTTCTCTGTAAAAGTTTCTAGCTATGTTTATAATGCCAGTGTGGCTGCATAGAGTATTAGCTGAATTTTTTAAGTCTTCAATCCATGTTTTATTATATCTTAATTCTTTATATCCTTTTTTCAGGCTTCCTTTTTGTTCCAGATGTTTTTAATGGTTATCATTCTGTGTTGTTTGTAGTCCAGTTTTATATATTTGCTTACCAGTTCAGTTTATATAGAGCTTTAAGTTCATAGAGCGAGTTTTATTGCTAATTTTCTGTAATTCCTGTCTTCTTTTAATAAGATTTTTTGTGCGATCTGTTAGTATATTACGATCTTTTGTTTTTGACATTTTTTCCCGTGCGCTACGTAAGCTACTTTGGATAGATTTCATTAATTTATCATAATACTCCTGTACTGTATCTTCAGAGTTATATTGATTTAGTAGCGCTGATAAATTATTTTTTAGCAACTTTTTGTATAATGATGATTCTTCTTCGGATTTGAGTGTACTATATTGGTTATTGTTATATTTGTCTCTGCTTTTTATGGGTTTTGTGAGTGTAATTACAGCTCTGAGTGGTCTATGATTTGATGAATAGTTTATACTGTGTTTCAATATTTTGAAATATATGTGGTCGGTTGGTCAGTATGTATCTATTTCATTTTTATATTGACTGTTCAGAGAACGTCATGTGCATCGCTTATTTTGTTTATTTTTGTAAAAAGTGTTGATATTTGCTAACTTGTTCTCCAATGCGAAGTCTACAAATCTTTGACCTCTTGCATTTCTCTCTCCATAGCCATTTTGTTTTATTATTAAATATTCGTCTTTTAGTGGTTTGTCTATTTTTGCATTGAAATCACCCATAAGAATAAAATCTTTATATACTACATCCATGGCCATGTATAGGTTTTCGTAGAAGAAGACCATTACTTCATCTGCTGCCTCTGTAGGGGCGTATACTTGTATCTTAGTAAGTTCTTTACCTGGTATATTCACATGGAGTAGTGCTACTCGGGCGAAAATGCCGATGTAGCTGATTAAATATTGTTTTAGATATTTCTTTACTATTAAGCCGACTCCTTAATTACGGATATGTGTTTCGGTGATTTTTAATTTTTTATTTCCATATTTATTCTTGTTTTTTGAGAGAGGTGCTGATAGTTGCCATATGATATTGCTATTTTTTCGTTATTTTCTTCCTCTTGTCTTTCTCCATTTTTATTCACTAGGAAATTAAGTATATCCGGTTTGACCACCCCTTCTGAGAAGCTGGAAGATCTTTGCGGTGTGGGTAGTACGGATTTGCTTTTCTTAGCAACTTGGGTACTGTGAGGGGTATTGTTCACAGTGATTGCATTGTGATGTGTTGAGATAGAGAGATTTCTTTTCCTGCGGTCTGTTGAATAAGGTTTCTGTGTTATTTTTTAATATTTTCAATTTGTCGTATTTATAATTGCTTTGTTCCCTTTCTCCTTCTCTATTTTAATTTGTTCCTGAAGCATTTTTCTTTTTTCTAGTATGTGATGAGGATCACCTTCCTTTATATAGTGGGTAGTGCCATTTAGAATCCCCTTTTGTTTCATAATGCCGATTTTATTACCGAGAGTGACGAATGTTACTGTGATTGGTCTGTTTTTATTGGATTTTTTGCCTATTCTTCTCGTTTATTGTAAGTCGCTGTAATTTAATTTAATGAAAAATATTTGTTGATAAAAGCTATTAGTTTGTTCTCTAGATAAGAGTAAGAACTTTCATCGTCTTCAATACCAAAAAATACTATATTTATCTGCCTTGCGTGTTTTTCTTAAATTTTTAATCTTTGTTCCTATTTTCCAATTTTTTCTGTGAGCTTTCCCGGTTTTCTTCCCAAGTTCTAAATTGTTTATACAGTATTTTGTTTATATTTTCTGTTACTTTCTCAATTACATTTCCGGCACTCGTGGCTATAGCCGTTTTATGTTAATCTAAGTTCTTTTAAATCTTGTGAAGTGAAGCCATAATCTCCCCCATATTTCAGAAAAAAAAATTACTTAGTAGTTGTCTGATCGTCTAGGCCGCCTCTCGATGCCGGATGGCGTTAATGTGTAGTTACGGTAATATCTGTATCGGTATTATTATTTACGAAAAACTTCACTATCATGTAATATTTATCGTAGAAAATGGCTTTCTAAGAGACATCTATTATTTATATTTTAATATACAGATTTACATATATTTTAATATACAGATTTACATATTGACAGCTGCTCAACAGCGCCTCTCATTCCATAATAATTATAATTTGTAATAACGAACTTCATTTCATTTAAGAATGCCGAAACGTCGAAATAAATAATGTATGACAAGTCATTTCGAAATGCTAAAGCTATTTTATTTAGATTGCAACAACGGTTGCAGTCACGTGACGACTAATTCATCTAACTCCGTGTTGCGCTCTTGTGAAATAAATATTACTCGTCATTTAGATGGATTTTTTCAAATTCAGTAGATAAAATAAAAATTAGAATGTAATAAATATCGGAAAATTTCGAAAATAGAAAAGCCTGGGCAAATTAATAGAACAAGAATGATGACTAGCGGGGTTGCAATCTAACGAAATACTTATCCTAAAATAATCCAAGACTTTGGTACCTTAGTTAATTTAAAATATCACACTTATCTAAAGAAATGGTCAGCATGAAAATTATTCATTTCTGAATTTAAAAAAATTCAATAAAATTATTGTAATAAATTAACAATATTTCATAGTTAACTCAAATTAAATTTGCTTGAAAAATTTCATTCGTAATGTATGAAAATATTTACTCTTATTTGAAGAGAATGCTTTATCAAAGTGTGACTTGAAAAGTGACGCGACTGACAGCGACGTGAATGTTGAATGAATGAAATTTACCATGAAAATAGCGACAAATTCTGAGTTCTGCAGTAATCTTAATCTAACTGATGTTTAATATTTTAAAAGCAAAAAATTCTAAAAGTAGAGATTCTGTTCAACACACCTATTGAGGAAAAATAAAAGGTTAAAATAGAAACTAATAAATTAAAGGTTGGTAAATTGAAAAACACAAAAAATGAAACAAAAGTACCTAAACCGAACACTAACTGTGCCACGGCACTGCTCGCACTGCCCTTATTAAGGTACTGTCTAGAAGTCATATGTTGACAACACGACACGACCGTGATGGCGTGTCGCCTCGAATCCAACCGAGGTCTGCTGGTTGAACTCGGACGACACTGAGAGGACAATTTACACAAAACTAATTTGTATCAATCAGTATTTTATATTGCAATTATCTTTGTTTTATATTTTTGTTTTGTATCGCGTGCGGCGGTAGCGGCACGCGTGCGGTGTAATCTAGGAGCCGGGTTAGAAAGAGAAAGGGATAAAGAGAGAGCGAGAAACTAGAGGAAACTAGAGAGGGGTAAATGGGAAACCACCTCGTGTCGGGATAGAGCAAATAAAAGGAGCCCGTACCCGGTGCAATTTGCCAATGTGCCATCAAGGAGTCTCCAGTAATCATCGGAACAGGAAGAAAAAGAAGCCAAAACAAGAAACTGCAGTCTTCAGGAACTAGGCAGCCGGAACGAGGCAGACATAATCATCGAAAGCAAGCAGCAGGAATATGGCAGCCGGAACGAGGCAGCCAGGACGTTCAGTGCGTCTTCAGCAGCGAAACAGAACTGAACTAGAAGTCGTCTATGCTCTGGTGAAATCGCAGAATCGGCTCTCTCTCTCTACTTCTCTCTCCGGCAATTGAAAACCGAGTGGTGGAACGTACGCCGCGGCACCGTCACGGAAGCGGAAATTTCGAGTTTCATTTTCGCCGAAGCCCAGGGGCGTAGAACATCCCAGTCGCCCCTACGCATCGCTCGCGATTTCCGAGCGCACAAGCCCCGTCTTACCGTTCTGCAAGGCGTGTTGGCCCAAGGAAATCTGGTGCGCTACAACTCGCGTAACCCACGAGCGGCAGGAGGCTCACGCTGTCCGTAAGGTGTAACCAGACCGCGGTTCTTATCCCGGTCGCCCGTCGGCTACATTGCTGATCCTTCGGAGCCGCAGGCGAGCGATGGAACTGGGCCAAGTCCAGACGGTGGTGTTTTAAATGCCTGGAAAGCCAGCATGGACGTGAGAGATTTGCAGTGCGGTACAAATGGATGTCGCCGCCGTCACCACCGCCTACTTCACATAAACACACCAAGATCACCTGAAGAAGGGTAGTCCCTTGAGCCGACGTCTGTGGTGGCGCAGGAAGCCATCTTCGCCAATACATTGACCGCGATGCAAAGGAAGGTGTACCTGAAGATCAAGCCGGTGAATCTCACCGGGCCCAGCGGAAGTGTTTCGACGTACGCCCTGCTCGACGACGGGTCGACCATATCGCTAATTGATGCAGACCTCGCCCGCAGTATCGGGACTAGTGGACCAAGCGATACTTTGTGTGTAGAGGGAATTGGCAGCGCTACTTCCAGTGATAGTAAGACAGTGAAATTAAAAATAAGTGGAACAAATAATAATGAGTATGATTCCGTCGGTAAAACATTTGAATGTATACAACTGACGAGCCAGACCATTGATCGATCGGAACTACCTCGTCACGGATATCTTTTCAACCTGATAGAAGTATTGTGTCACGATAACGCTCAATCATCCGTGCGTATCAGGCAGGAACGCGTCAGCTGCGTCGAACACGAAGCTGGGAATATGCACCGAACGTCAATCGAGATATACATTCCGTGAACTACGCCGTAACTCGCGTAACCCACGAGCGGCAGGAGGCTCACGCTGTCCGTAAGGTGTAACCAGACCGCGGTTCTTATCCCGGTCGCCCGTCGGCTACATTGCTGATCCTTCGGAGCTGCAGGCGAGCGATGGAACTGAGGCAAGTCCAGACAGTGGTGTTTTAAATGCCTGGAAAGCCAGCATGGCCGTGAGATATTTGCAGTGTGGTACACATGGATGTCGCCGCCGTCACCACCGCCTACTTCACATAAACACACCAAGATCACCTGAAGAAGGGTAGTCCCTTGAGCCGACGTCTGTGGTGGCGCAGGAAGCCATCTTCGCCAATACATTGACCGCGATGCAAAGGAAGGTGTACCTGAAGATCACGCCGGTGAATCTCACCGGGCCCAGCGGAAGTGTTTCGACGTACGCCCTGCTCGACGACGGGTCGACCATATCGCTAATTGATGCAGACCTCGCCCGCAGTATCGGGACTAGTGGACCAAGCGGTACTTTGTGTGTAGAGGGAGTTGGCAGCGCTACTTCCAGTGATAGTAAGACAGTGAAATTAAAAATAAGTGGAACAAATAATAATGAGTATGATTCCGTCGGTCAAACATTTGAATGTATACAACTGACGAGCCAGACCATTGATCGATCGGAACTACCTCGTCACGGATATCTTTTCAACCTGATATAAGTATTGTGTCACGATAACGCTCAATCATCCGTGCGTATCAGGCAGGAACGCGTCAGCTGCGTCGAACACGAAGCTGGGAATATGTACCGAACGTCAATCGAGATATACATTCCGTGAACTACGCCGTCGCTGACGATGATTTGCACGATCTTGTGCGCGCCCACTTTAACCTGGAAGCATTAGGAGTTGCCGGGCACGGGCATGCTCACCCAGCAAATAAGTGCAGCGTCTCCTGGATGACACCAGCAGGCGAAGCGGAGACGAATGAAAGAGTAGCCCGGCTCTGGCGGGAGGATGTGTCCTTTGTCCAATAGCTATGAAAACGCTGCACGGATGCTTCGGTCGATCGAGAGAAAGATGGACGCAGACTCTAAATTCCGTCTTGCGTACACCGCGGAGACCGAAAATCTTCTCCGTAAGGGCTACGCCATGAAGATTGACCATCCCACTGAGTCGCCTCTGACGTGGTACTTTCCTCATTTTGCAATAAGAAACCCGAATAAGCCAGCCAAAATGCGGCTAGACGACACACGATAACGACACGCTGCTCTCCCGACCCATTCTACTGCAGTCTCTGCTTGGAGTGTTGTTCCGCTTCAGACAGCGGCCGATCGTGATATCAAGGCGTAGCGCTTCGCATGGGGAGGATCCAACCGCACCACCCGACCCGAAGTTACGAGATTTAGTCGATGATCTTTGCACTACATCGTCACCGTGCTCCGCACTCTACGTAAAAAAAAACAAAAATGCAAAAGAACACGCCGACGTATACGCGGAGGCTGCGGAAGCTATAGTGCGCAAACACTACATTGACGATTACCTTCATAGCCTAAGTAGCGTGAAAGATGCAATTCGCAAGATACGCGACGTGGCCGAAGTACATCGACGTAGTGAATTCCACATATGTAACAGGACAAGCAACAACAGGGAAGTGATCAACACTGTCAAACCTGCGGACCGTGCCAAAGGATCGTTAATCTGGGCGAAGATGAAGTTGGAGGCACACGAACTCTAGGACTTGTGTGGGACCCGGCTACTGACACTCTGACCTTAAATATGAACCTAAACCGAGTACCGAAAGATGTCGCCGCCGGAACGATCCGGCCAACTGAGCGACAGATGCTAAGTCTGATTGTCAGTTTGACATGTCAGTTTTCGATCCACAAGGCCTTCTAGCACCCATAATCGTGCGGGCCAAGATACTACTACAAGAGTTCTGGCACAGATCTATTGGCTGGGACGACGAGCTACGAGACCAGCAGCAAGACAAATGGAGCACCTGGCTGTGAGAACTTCACACGTCATCCGACTTTTGGATTCCGCGGTGCTACAATGTGCGCGATGCAGACACCACCACCATCGAACTACACACATTCTATGACGCCAGTGAGAAGACTTACGTCAACGTATCGTACTTCGTGTACCCGTCGGGATACACGAAGTAAGGCACACGTGACCATGGTGACCAGCAAGACGCGTGTGGCACCGCTGAAACCGATGTCCATACCAAGAATGGAGCTGCAAGCCGCGCTCATTGGCAGCCGACTAACCGACACGATTGGGAAGGAGCACAAGATAAAGCCCGACAGGAGAGTGTTCTGGACGGACACTAAAGCGACATTAACCTGGATCCTGTCTGACCCGAGAAATTACAAAACATTCGTGGCTCACCGACTGGACGAGATTAAATAATTAACAGCTGTGCATAAGTTACGTTGGGTGCCCACAGGATAAAACGTGGCGGACGACCCCACTCGAGACACTGTGAGAGTCGCTGGCTGACGGGACCCGAATTCCTGCACCGACTACAGGACTCGCCGGCCAAACAAATCGAACCAACAACAACCAACGAGGAGCGCCGAGTCGAATTTGTGGTGGCACAGGCCGTACGTCAGCGACTTAGCTTGCCCGAACTATTAACCTGTTCGTCTTTCTTGTTACTCATCCGCAGCACGGTGAACATCTTGCTCTTTACTGAACGAATTCAAGGGAAAAACAAGACAACTATGGACGTACGAAGTGAAAAGGCAGAGCTTCCCCGACGAAATCGCTGCCCTGCACGTCGGGAAGTCGATAGACGCCGGCAGTCGCCTTCGTCTTCTAGACCCCGTACTCAACGAGAAGGAGGGTTTACACAGAAGAAACTTACACAGAAGGGGGATTACATAGAAGAACTAACGCCGCAGAGAGGACCGCGCCACAACTAGGCCAGTTATACTGGACGGCTGACACCCCTATACATGCCTATTGGTACTCCCCCATCTCAGGCCAACGAGACACGCTAGCACGGAAACTGTGGTAAATGAGCTTCGACAGCGTTTCTGTATTACTGCATTACGACTCACAATGAGACGCATCGCGCACGAATGCCAGTTATGTCGCTTCCGCAGAACCCACCCGTAAACACCGTCGATGGGGGACCAAGGGTGACACATCATCAGCGCCAAGGTGAACACCTTCTGCGGCCTGGATTATTTTGGATTAATGGACGTTACGATCGGGCGCCGCCGTGAAAAATGTTAGAAGTGCTGTTTACATGCGTCACCACGCGAGCAGTCCACTTAAAGCTCGCCGCCAGCCTAACGATCTGCTCCGCCATCATAGCCATCCGCCGAAAGATGGCCCGACGAGGCTGCCCCACGTCGTCGGACAACGGAACGAACTTACGCGAGGCCGACAACGAATTACGTCGGGCCCTCGCGGGTGTGGATCATCACCATATCTACCAAGGGATGGCCAACAAAGGAGTCGAATGGCGCTTCATAATAAGCGCTTCACCACACATGGGAGGCTGCTGGGAGAGACTAGTGAGGAGCGTAAAGGTAGCATCGTAAGCCACAATGAAGGAAGGAGTACCTAGGAAGGATATGTTGCTGATCCTGCTGGCTAAAGTGGAACACAGCATCAACAGCAGACCGCTCACATACGTTGACAGCCGCGATAGCGAAACCCTGACACCGAACCATTTTCTATTATGGTCCTCATCCGGTGTTGCGGTATCTGACAAATTCACAAACTAGGACTTGATTGGCAAAAAATAATGGAGGACAGCACAACGGCTCGGTGACAACTTCTGGAACCAATGGGCGTGTGAATACCTACCTTGCTATAGCGACAAACCACGCACGGAGAACGGAACCTACGAATCGGAGACTGGTGGTGGTTAATACGCTGCCCCGTTGTTGGCAACATGACATGGCCATGATGGCGTGTCGCCTGGAATCCGACCGAGCTTCGTTGGTCAAAGCCGGACGACACGGAGAGCACAATTTACACAAAACTGATTTATATTCATAAATATTTTTTAAAATAAAAATGAGACGCAACGCGTACAGCGTACAAACCTATTTAGGAGCCGGGCTAAAGAGAGAGGGGTAAAGATAAAACGAGACAAAAGTTTGGGGAGAGGGGGAAATCGAAAGCCACTTCGCATCGGGATAGAGCAAATAAAAGGAGCCCGTACCCAGTGCAGATTATCAGTGTGTCGTCAGGGACTCCAGTAATCATCGGAACAACAAAAGAAGAAGAAGCCACAATTAGAAACTGCAGGAAAGCAGCAGGTAGCAGGAATGAGGTAGCTATAATCATAGGAAGTAAGCAGCAGGAACAGGACAACCAGAACTTTCGGTGTGTCTTCAGCAGCCAAGCAGAACCGAATTGGAAGTCGTCTACGCTCTGGTGAATCGCGGTATATCTCTCTATACGTCTCTCCCCGGCATTAAAAACCGGGTGGTGGAACGCACGCCGCGGCATCGTGTCGGAAGCGGAAATTTCAAGTTTCATTTTCGCCGAAGGTTTGAGGCATAGAACACCCGGGTCTGCGCGTCGCTCGTGAGCGATCTCCGAGCGCGCACGCTCCGTCCGCGAGGCGTGTTGACGCAAGGCAAACCGGTGCACCGCATATATGGGCTGCGTGAGCGACAAGAGGCTCGCACCCTCCGTGAGATGTAGCTAGACCGCGGTCCTAAGCCCGGTCGCCCGTCGGTTACATCAAACATTAAGACGATCTAAAAATACATTTAATAAAAACAGCTGCATAAACGATGTAGAAAATTTCTTTTTTTCTATATGCAGGGAGATAGTTCCTCCTACTGAAAATTATATTCTATACCATCAGTGTCATTTGTTAAGATTGGGGACACAAGTTGACTTTCTTACTTGCGGTGACTTTCTACCTATTTTTATGACTGATTTGTAGCATCGGGAGCAAGTAAAAATGGAAAGTTGATGGCTTAAATATCGATGTTCCTAATTATTTCGCAGTTTATTTCAGTTGATATATATTACGTTGGGTCATTTATTTCTGCTGATTGATATAATTATTATGAGACTTTAATCATTTTTGTTTCTTTCACTTTTTGTTGATATTCTAAAGAGTCTATTAATAAAGAAAACTATTAAGTTTTCTTTATTTAAACAGACATATCTCATCTTCGTTTTGCTCAACCAAAGAATTGATTTTGCCCGCTGTATCACTGTAATATTTATTATTCCTCTGAAATGTTTAAAAATATATTTCGATTATTTCACCAAGCAAATATTTCCTGGGATATCTTTTGCGGGCGTAAAAAGTTTATGAATATTTTAAAAGTACGAAATTTTTAATCATTGCTTTAGTATTTTGGTAAGCTTTTGGTAACTCTATTATTTTTATATAGTAGCGTTGCTAGAGCACTAAATCCACGTTCAGACAAATATAATTATGGAAATGCTATCAAAAATCGTTGAACAATCGACTACAATCCAGAGTACAGTTGAAGGAGCTTTGTAGTGAAGTTTTGTAGCCAAAATTCTTGATAGCCATTTTTTAATTTGATTTTTATTTCCCCATTCGTGGTCATTTCTATAAGTTCTTCTTCCAGCTGGAATGTTCATGTTGTATTGACATTTGAAAAAAAATCCAAAACCCAGTGCGGTATTTCTATGTTTAAACCATCCTGGAATCGTTCTTTGCAATCACTGTGAAGGTTCTCCAAATGTTGGCAGTAAACAAGCAGGTCGTTGTTGTTGATGGATACTGCTGATAAATTAGGAAAGTTGTTAAACTCACGTCTGCCGATATTTTTCTTATATAACAGTAGCAATAGCTTTCACACTGCACTAGTAGTACAGTGTGAAAGCAGCAAGGACATTTTTTGTTTTAATCAGGTTCAAATCGTCAGCTTGAAGTTGGAGATTGACATAATTAAATAATTTATACAGGTCTGGCAAGTACAAAATATAATTCTTTGATTAGATGAGGTTGTGCACAATTCTATATTATTTTTCTAGAACTCTATAACAAAGGCAAACAGATTATTAGTGTGAGCCAACGTACTTCTGCGTGAAACAGTAATTGGTTGAAATTTTCATCATAGCAACATAATGTTGATTGAATAATCTGTCATTTACGTATGTCGATATAATATTTTTCAAGGAAATTTCCTTTTCATTGCATAACTTTTCCAGTGTATTAAATATGGTTTTTCCTTTTATTTCTCTCTAAATTTCTAGCAAATAGTAGTTCTTGACATATTTTATCGTCTTTAATTAACCTCACGTACGACAACGACAATGCTTCATTAGTTGGTAAAGTAGACTCATCCAACTGAATTGGGAATTGACTAGTCGTCAGATAATTGCGCTATGTTTCTTTAATGTTTTCAGTCAACTCGTCAATTTGTCTTTGCACAGAACTATTACTCAAAGGAATTTTTCAGATATTCAGAGAATATCTACCACCGGTTTCTGGAGCTGGTTTCTGGTTTTCTTTTATTGCTTGTAAATAGTATTAATTCTTCCTGAAGTGTGTTTGGTATGCCTGTTTGAGTAATTAAAAAGCTCAAAGTCCGACATTATCTTGGTTAGAAGCAGCTGAAATTTTTTTTGATATAGTTAGCTGACCTACGTATTTCTTTTCCAGGTCTTGAAGGCTCTTGAATATAGGTCATATTTTTGCATTCCTTATCTGAGTGTATAGATATTTTATTCAAATAATCTTGTAGTCGAGAAGGCTTCATCACTTTATTTGAAATTTTTTTTGACAAATAAGCCACATAGCCAATGATGTATTTGTGGGATTTTCGAAAAATCCATATTGCCGTGTTTTTTTTTGCTTCCGAGACCACTTCAAGACCTAAAATTTTCTCTGGGCCTTTTACCGCCTCCCTGAGACCCTCCAATGACCACAAGGCGGCGCTATCACCTACTTTGATAAAGCCTGATCTATACGAAACATGTCACAGCCTTACAACTTGCTCTTTCAAATCACAGTTGCTGTATTACATAAATATTTTTGAATGTCAACTACTAAGAAATATGCAGGTTAGTATGCTTTATCACTACGCCCAATTTCAAGTTTCTATTGTGGTAATGGATGGTCATATAAGTGATCTTATAAGGATTCCATTTTTTTCTTTTTAAAATGCAGCACGCTAAAAATTGTATAAACGAAAATTAGACAAAATCAAATTTAGACCAAATATTGAATTATATATATTGCCATGACTTGAGTTTATCCTAAAAAAATGGATGAAAATAAGTAAAGATTATTAGTATTTACAAAATACAATTTAATTTTAATCCAGGTTTTTGACAATCGGCGAACTTGATATAAAGGATCGCTGTTCCATTTAATATTAGCTGCAATAATTGAGATGGTTTGATTTTTAAAAGGTAATCTGGACTTCCATCGATAGTAATTTGGGGTTTCTTTGAGCCATCTGATGAGATACTACTTAGAAACTCTATTATAGATTGAAGCGAGATCCTAGGTAATTGACACTGATGAAAGCGTAGGGCTTTAATTGGAGCTTATTTGTGCTTGTGATTTGGATATTGTTTGACCGACTGCATTGCAAAATATCTCAGACCTACAATGTTCATGCATATGCAGAAATATATTACATTTACGGGCTATGTGATGGGAGTATTCGGCAAGCCGCACGCACCTATCGCGAGAGCTACCCTAATCATGAACGCTATCCCGATCACAGAGTCTTTCTTCGGGTAAATGACGGAGGGTCAAATTCTTGGTAATGTAGTTCCTAAAGGTAAACCTAGAAATGTTGATGAGCATAAAGTGCTGGCTGAAGTGGAAGAAGCTCCTTCTACTAGTGTTTGGCAGATTGCTCGACGTCTGGTGTGGCAAGAAGTATGGTACACCGCATTTTAAGAAGAAATCATTTGTACCCACACCATGAACAACGAATGCAAGCACTACTACTTGCTGACTATTAACGATGAATAGATTTCTGTCGGGAGATGCTGCGTCTTAAATGCAAACTTAGCCAAATTGATGGATAGAACGTGCAGCATAATTGCATGACCACCACGTTCGCCAGACCTCAATCCATTGGACTATTTTCTATGAGGACATTTAAAGAGGAAGTCTATGAAACTACTAACGATAATGAACAACAATTATGACAAAAATTACACCATGTGACTGAAGTTGTAAAAAGCAACGAAAAGGCCTCACCAAGTTTGAGAAGAAACTTTATAAGAAGATGCTAGTTATGCATAAGAACTAGGGGAAGGCAGTTTGAGCATTTACGGTAATAAAAAGACATAATGTATGAGGATGTTCATAAATACTACACTTATTTTATTTCACCATTACCAAAACAATTATCAATGGTACATGGGTTTTGGAATAAAAAACATGTTATGAAATGACTCAGTATCAGAAAATTATACTTTTTTGAAATGTGTGGGAATTGTAGATATTTTTGAAATAAAGTTCCACAAGGTTGCGATACATTTTTTTCCACTACCATTGTTCAAAAATCACTTTTCATGTTTTGTAATCAGAAAAATGCAAATGTTTTAGCACTTAATTTTTATGTTGCCAGTAATAACGTGTGAATAACATTTTAATTAGGAAGACGAATGTTCTCTTTAAGATCTTGGACAATAAAAAGCATAAATAGTAATAATACCTAATAAAAAAAATTTTTTTCACATGCAATAACAAAAATTAAAAAATCATATCTCTAAAACTATTAGTCCTAGGGTAATAAACTTTGTGTAATGACCCCCTCTACAACCAACATTTCATTGGTCCACTCCTTGCAGGACACTTTGTATATATCAATAACATTTGGAATTATAATGTGCATAAATGATTTATGAGTATCATTACTTGGACAATGACTTTTCATTGATTTGATCGCCAGAAGCACGAGTATTTATTAGGGTATTCAGTAGTTATAGGAGTAGTTATGATAATATTGACTAATAGTTATGATAATAATATTAGACTTGAAAGCTGTATCACCTGATCAGTTCAACTACAATTAATAAAATGAGTTTAGTTAGTTGAGGTTGAACTGAGCAAGTTTTCAGATTGAATTGAGTCTAATTGTTTCTTGGAGCACTCAAGTATCCCCTAATGTTAGCAAAAATTCACATACATATTGATATGAAAATTTGTTGTTTTTGGCATTATTACATATTCATGAACACTTGCACCATAAAACATTAAATCTTCCTACTGTTCTGAACAGAAATCTTATAATCTGTCTCAGTGTAATTGTTTATGCCGTATTTTTGTTTACTTTTTGTTTTCTTAATTGAATTTTGATCTTTCAAAAAGGTGCAAAAATTATGAAACTTGAACTCATGGAGAGATGAACAAAAATGCTTACAATGAAGGTCTCTTTTGAAGTCAAGAACTCTCAAAACAAATCGCAATTTTGAAATCTTAATATTAGTTATCAGGCTACTTATTCTATTTATATGTCTTAAGTATTGTCTGAGATACAAATATGGTAGTATATATTTTTTAGAATTATAATAAGTAATGTAGAACTTGTAAAACACAAAAATGAAATACAACATGTATATTTGTTTAGAAAAGGTAAACTATAGAGGGGTAGAAAAATTAATAAATTTCTTTCAGCTTTCTTCATTTTTAATTTAAATTATTAAATTGTTACCTCAATACAACGTTTAAATAGAAAATACACTGAAATTTCTGTTTCAAATTGCATAGTCAATCTATGGTCCCGAAATCATAATATATACAATACATTAGGTTAATAGGTTAAGCACGTGTTTATACCTTAAAACTTAGTTTTATCTTAAAATTTATTGATCATTAAAGCATATGTTAAAACAACAGTTTCTTAACAATAGTTACAATTTTCCAAAGGCATGATTAAGCAGCACTGGCGGTTCATCAAACTAAGTTGATTGAAGTTACATCTCAATCTGAAAATAGTTGAGTACAATTTCATTAAGGTTTATCTTTATATTTTAGTGGCTAATACTTTTAAGGTAATTCATAAACATTTCTGTAATAAATTTGTAATTATTTGTTTCTCCTTTTCCATTCATTTAATGACTTGTTGATGCAGCAGTAACTATATATGAAATTTGGTAATAATGTTTATTTAAAATAAGAAGCTTATTAAGTAATCATATAAGTTGTAACATGCACTATGTATCAAGCCCTCATTGCTCTTCATTCTATTTTAATAATAGCATCATTTACTAATGGCACTAAAATTATATAAATTTGGTAGTTAATAATTACATAATTATATATGTACACTTCCTTTATGAGTGTAAACTTCTAAAGAAATTAATAATTACATAAATAAAATAGGAATTAATGAATACTTACAGGCAAATGGACTAGGATTGTAAGAACCTCCTGGAAAAAAGTACAATAATAATAAAGGTAATATAGATATATAAAAAGGTACACAAAATATGTCAAAATATATTTGGTCCTCAATTTGATGATAGATACCTATTAAGTATTTAAATAGAGATTTCTCACACTACCACAAAAGGTAGATATAAATACATGATAGAAATCTTTATTAATGAATAAGTATGTGTGATGGAATCTCGAAAAAAAGTCAAACTAATCAAGTTCATTTAACTTCATTGGTTTAGTTGGATTTTAAAACAACTTAATCAATCTGTGTGATTTGACTAGACAGACAAAATATGTTCGTGGTATTTTTAATAATTTTAAATTAACTAAAAAGGCCTTTTTTATTTGTCCTTGATTTAAAAAATTTAAATATCCAAACTAATAATGCTGCAATATTCACTATTTACAGTAATTTTTCTTTATAACATGTCATCTGCCCCCAATATCAAAATGGAAATTATATAAAAATGTAGATAAAAACTGAGTTGCATAGGAAAATAATATGAAATGTATTTAGATAGTTTTATGTTTGTCTTTAAACTTATGATTAATTATTACAAGATATTAAATTGTACATGTCTCCAATGATATTATTTTATATAGCCACGTAGCATTAACATTAATGTTCTAAAAATGGCTCTCAAAAGATGAGGAGATTGTCTCAATTTCTATACATTTTTTTACATATCTGCTTTCTTTGAGCTATTTCGTCATAGTTCATGATTAATACTACTAGAGTCCATATTTTTTCTTCATTTCATATTGACATAATGTGTCTGTTGGGTATAATATATATAATATTCAGTCAACAGTCTCGGATAGTCTATTGGTATAAATTTCAAATTCCATACAGTAATTTGTTTTCTGTTAGAAGCTACAAATACAATTTTTTTATATCCAACAATAAGGATAAAAAAAAATGTTTGTCGCTTGTATTAGAACTGTAGACAAAACGTGGATGTAATTAAAAGTGAAAAAAATATATATTACATTTATTACAGGTATTGGTTAAAATTTTATCAGTAGTTATACATAAACAATTGAGTAAATTTAATATTTAAGAACCACATGAGTTAGTGAATGCAATATAAGTGTATATTAATCAGAATCGTTAGTCACAGCAGCCAATTCAAGCTGGCGAGGGCGCCGCCGCACTTACTTACCAGTTAAGAACACTCCTTCAGGTTGACCTAAAGTTAAAGATGTGTGCTCATTATTAAATACTCAAATATAAAATACAATTAGAATAATAATGTGTATAAGAATTTGAAATATTTTATTTGTCCTATGTTAATTTCGAATTCTGATATTTATTTCGATTCCTGTATTTAAGTACAGTGTAAAGTACGTTGAAATGTAAAAGAAACTATAAGAAATAAACAGGCCTCCCATTTTAAAAATATTAAATATTTACAATAAGCTCTGAAGCATTGAAATAAATAGGAGTACTAATATAAATTTGAACTCACCATTTGGATTGGCTACTGCATTCACTATAATAAGAAAAAAACTCCAATTAGTAAGTGAAATATAAGAAATATTTGCTATTTGCAGCATAAAAGTGATAAATTTTATTGTCACAGTTTTGTAAATATTACCTCCGTCCGAAATAGGATTTGAGTATCCGAAAACACCTGGTGGCTGGTATCCGGGGTAACCCACTTGTACTGAAATGTTATAAATTATGATTAGTTTCAATTTCGGTTAAACAGATGTAATGCATATTCCGTAACAAATTTATACATATATATAATGTATAAATTTGTTACGGATGTGTCTGAATAATTGTCAATAAAAAATTAAAAAACTTTTGAATACACATAATAGATTACACCTCACTAATTCGCAACAGGTAGATTTCCTAGAGGCATATTGAGAAAATGTATATCTGGACCATCCCAGGTATAATGATAATTTAATGAACTTTTTTTATTTGCTTACACTGCTGTCATTTTTTCGTGTCAAGTCTCCATATGCAGTTATATAATAATAAATTACAATGAATTATTAATAAATATGGTCTGTTACATTATATAAAAGACCTATAGATGATGAAATACTACACTGAAATTGATAAACAAGTAATCAAAAGTGTTTATTTCCGTCATTTTCAAGCGATCTCCATGTTACTTACACGGTTCCTATGTAATTGAAGTTTCTAACTATTATTTTCTACAGTAGATAAGGTTAGCAACATCTACCACATCTTAAACACTTAAAATTATTTTTAAGTATTAATAGTGAAATTATGATGTAATTTTTGTAAAATATTGAAAATTTTTCAATTCTGTCATGTTAGTTCCCATGCGGCCGCAGGTGAAATCTACTCTTTGCCACAGTCTCCATTTCATCAAAACATAATACATATTACACCTTATTACCTACTCATTCATACTAGTTAATTATTGGAAATGATAAAATCAAATAATTTAAAAAAGTAAATTAAAAATAATAATTTTAAAAAATTAATATTTACCTTGTCCTTGTGGATTTGGAAATATCACACCTGAAATAAAAACAAACTTATTTTTATAATTATATTTTCGAAAGGAATACAAATATTTTCAGTTTTTCCATGTACCATTACTATGAACACAATAAATTTCTATATATTTATTAAGCCAAGATGATGGACATGCGGAATTCACAATTTTATAATTTAAAAGATTATAAACAGTGTATTCAAGAATAGTCAAGAGTAAAAACATATTATTAGGCATCCCTGCATATTCCATAATTTCTTTATTCTAAAATCTTGAGAAATACTACGATTACCGGTCTTTTATGAAATTGATTTAATAAAATCAAAAAACTTTACAAAATAAAATGAAAAGATTATAGGAACACAAGATAAGCAAAAAAAAAAGTAACACTAATAGAGACTCCTAGCATTAAGTAAAATAATTAGTAAAGCATAATTTCCTTCAAATTCAGAAGTAAACAAAAATTGTGCCGAAAAGATTATTTGCCAAAAAACAATTCGAATATACTTTCAATTATATTTTAACATAATCCATAATTCTACAGTCCATGTAAGTACCATTTTAAGATGTATGATGCAACTAACCCAACTTGCACCATCAACAAGAATCTCTCATGTCACATTCAGCATCAATGCAATTTATCAAGATTATGCAAGTTACTTTTGTGACTTAATATTTTTCCGACCATTTAACGTCATGAAAATTAGATTGGTATGAAATATTGCTTTTGTTATTATTAAATCTTCTCTATACCATATTCTAAAAAGAAAAAAAAGCTTAAAAATGGATTGAAATCAAAAATGTATGTGTATATTGTGTGTAAGATACTTCATCATGTATATAATTTTATTAAAGCGAGTCAGAAAGGTGAATTTAGGGATAAACACTACACTTACGAAATCATTTGAAATATAATGAACATAAAAATGTTGACTCTTAGATTTTTATTGCAGCATTTTGTTAAGAATTATTATAATTGACACCTCATTCTAATAATTTCAGCCAATTACATTATATTAAGCAGACATGTCATTAGCAATCAAAAAGTGGCCCTCAAAAGTCGAACAACTTGTCTCATTTTCAATACGTTTATATGACTATTGCTTTCTGGGTTTTCTTGGACTCTATAACTATTATGAAAATTATTATATATATTATATTAAAAATGTACAAAGTTTTTATAATAATATTAACAAATTCAATTTAAGTATGGTGGATGTTTCAGTAAGAGCAAAGGTCCATCCCGAATGTGTGGCCTTACATGAACACTGTGTACTGATACTTTATATATTTTAAGGGTAAATAAATTATCTTAATATTATTATTTTGTTTTAAGAATTTACATATTCAAATATTTCTAATCTCAGTTACACCAATGGTCACTTGAAAAATAACCGAAAGAATTTAATAATAGTCTCTTAATGTTACACCTTCATAACAACTTTACACCACAATGACATAGGATTTAACTTAATAATAAATTAAAGTTAGTAACATTGATAATATGTCTATATACTTCTCCGGATTAAAAGTTATACCCACCAAATAATGTTAAAGTTTAGTAATTTAACTGTAAGAACATAACAAACAGACAAACAAGATTACCTGTTTCCATCTCACTCTATTACATTGTGTTATTAAGGTTAGTATGCTATCTACGAAACTAAATTTCCACAATATCACAGATTCATTATATTTGTCAAAATATACCATTCTAATAAATTAAATATACACTGTCAAATAAAATAAATATAATCTACTCTAGTAGAATATTCATGTTCAAATTGATATCATAATTTAGAAGAGTAAGTTCTGAATAATTTAAAAATAAGTAATTGATTAAAGAAATTACATGCAATTTTTTTAAATTCTAAGTATAGTGATATGTATTTTTTTTTTGTAAATTTGTAGAAAGAATGAAAGATCACATAAGACCAGAGGCAGAGATCAAAATAGGTTATGGTATGATAAAAGAAGTGATTTGTTAATCATAAAAAGCTGCTTAATTTGATTTGGACACACTATAGATTTGATCGGCAGTTAAGTGTTTCTCCATAATTATGTCCATGAATTTCTCCTGGAATGGCTTTTACAGCTTCTTTTACAGCTTCATTATTCAATAGTTTTTCACCACTAAGTTTGAGTTGGCATATTCCATGTCTTTTCTTGAATTTGTCTAACCATTCTCTACTAGCCACAAACTATTCCAAGTCTTTCAGGGAAAAATTTGCCTTATTCCATCACTATGTCACCTGACAAGAGGACAGCTTTTCTTCACTGTTCTAAAAACCACATAAATAAGGCATCTTTAAGCTGTGGGTTTCCAGGCGTCTTAAAAGTTTTTCTAGCGCCTGAACCCTATTCTGTATCTATCACAAACGAACATATTTTGTGCTTCTTGCTTTTGATACAAAAAATAGTAAATTTTTCAATGTTATACTGCTGTGCAAGAGTTGTTAACGATAAACCTTCTTTAATCTTGTCTAAAATCTCCCACTTTAGTGATATTGTCAATGTCACATGTTTTTTTTTTCTTTGATGTTGAAGCCTTGATTCAAAACGCACAAAAATATATGGAGAAACGCACAAAATGATGGAACGACACACTGTGAACGAGAATTCGACACTTGATACGTGTAGTAACTAAAGTGAATGGAACAGCATTATGCGGCACTGCGATATTCTGTGAGTAAGCGGCAGGGGGGGTTGATTCGGTTAATAGAGGCGTTTGGATATCGGGTGTTCGAATTATTGAGGCTCTACTGTAAAACATATTAAATACATGATGATTTACTATATGTTAAATAATTCATTTGGTCCACTATGATCTTTTTGAAAAAGTTACAGCTACAATAAAAGGTACTTTTAATTAAATAAAAGTAGTACTGAATATATTTGACGTTAATTTTGTGGAAATTCACAATTAAATGAAACTATGTGATGTAGTATTATTTCTACTTTCTTTAAGTTTTTTACCACAACATAGGTTTCGTTGTATTACAACATCTTCAGGTGGGTTATTAGCAAAGATTCTATGCTAATAACCTACCTGAAGATGTAATACAACGAAACCTAGGTTGTGGTAAAGAACTTAAAGAAAGTAGAAATAATACTACATCATGTAGTTTCATGTAATTGTGAAAAGTAGTACTGTTAATTGCAATTGTCTCAGTTAAATTAATTGCCAATTTTAAATTTTCAAATAATACATTGCTGCAAATAATTATATAGAATTTTATGTCTTACATTTTTAAGTAATATTTGTGCAGCAAACATTATTAAGAATTTTATATTGGTCATCCTAAAATCCCAAATTTGAACATAAATGTCATTAAATTAAAATTTGTCTATGACAGCCTTCACATGTTTAAACCCATGTTGAGCGCACTATCAAACTTTATAAAGTAATGTTCTACTTTATAATGTAATGTTTGTTAACAATTAATGGCATTACAACATAGCTTTGATTGTATTATTAACTGATGATAAGTTGTGGGTTACAATCAATATCTTAGAGCACAATTGTCCTATGTCCACTTTGAGTAAACCTTTTATTAATTTAATGCCCTTTTGAAAATTTATGAAAGTACTACTGTAATTCTTTCCTTAAGATTACTGCCAGTTAACAAAACAAGTAATAACACCAAATGGGCTCCAATACATGAGTACTGCAAGCTGTAAAATTTTATATTAATCACACATCCAAATGTCAAAGGTTTAGTACAGAACAAAAAGAAATTTGAATACCCAAATCTGAATATAATATCAGAAAGGCCATGCCGAGGTACTAATTGAATATGAATGGCTTTATTCATTGAGAGGTGCTCTCAGAGGGATCTATGATGAATACAGAGATTTACTATCAGTAATTTTATTGACTAGCTAACAAACTAGCTAATCAGCGAAATTGAATTTATCTTTTCCATGGTAAGAAAATATCTCAAGTTAAGGACCACATATAACAAAATACACTCGTCCAAATTTACCGGAATTGAGCTGAATTTCACCAGAATATCTCAACGTTATCACATTATTCACTTGACATTGTACCATCTTATTATCATTGTTAAGACCTCTAAGCCATTATTTATAAAACAAAACATTCAACGGTGTGAGACACTATTAGAATTAAGTGACTTAGATACAAAAAAGTTTTTAAACGGAAGAAGTATTTTCATTGCATGCTAAATGGTGGTTAGTCACAAATAGCTTGATTTCTTTTTCAAATTTACGTTTAAAATAACTTTTATTTATAAAAATTAGGGTTACAACTTTATTAGCCAACTCAATATTCAAATTATAGATGAAAATGGTAACAAGCAATGGATACAGGATAAAATACACAAAACAAAATCATTGTAAATTCGCTGTACCCCGATAAAAATTTATAATGCAAAAAAGATGCCTGTTAAAAAAATTTAACCTAATATAACTAATCTCAACTGACCTGAAGATAAAGGTGGTCGAACTGAAACAAAACACAAGTATAATAAATTATATAAATATTATATCTTGCTTCAAAGCTGCATCTTCATAAGTGAAAACAATTTATTTTCTTAAATCAATTACAAAGATTTTAAAAATTGTCAGCATTAATAAGTGAAATTAACAGCAAAAAAAGTTTTTTCTTTGGGAAAGTTAGTCACATGAAAAAAATAAGGGAGAAATATGTCAAAGCATAGTTTATATCAAATATTAGTTCATCTATGATCATAAAATTAAATGAACTGTAAGAAAATAAATCTGCATTAGT